>CM053770.1:558141869-558337584 GCA_028658325.1 Potorous gilbertii
TGGCCTAGATCCGCCAGCTAGTGCTTGGAGTCTGAGATTCAAATGCTGCTCCCCAGCCTCAGGGCTTTTGGCGGCAGGCCTGACTGCTCTTCAGTGGGGGCTTATCTGCTGGTTCTCAGGTGGGCAGGGCCGCCTCTCAGGCTCAGTTCCCTCAGGGGGTTTATTCAGAGATCCTTTGTAGTGGAGCTGGGGTGGAGCTCCTGCCCACTCTGGGAGTCTCTGGCTGAGCTGCCTCAGCCTCTGCCACAGCAGCCGCTTCCCAGGGGGTCCGAGTCCCGGAGATACCCGCTCCCCTCTCAGCCCGTCTCTCTCACTGACCTGTGCGTCTGTGGGTGGAGGGACCTTCGCAGCCACCAGAGATTCAGGTCCCTGACGCCTGCTTGGTTCTGCTCACTCCTCTCAGTGCCGCATGGCTGGGGTGGGGGAGGGGAGCGCTCGGCAGGACAGGGCTCAGCTCCTGTCTGGGGTACCTTTGTGGTGGGTTTTTCAGGGCTCTCTGCAACGGAAATCTCCTTCACTGTGTTGCTGCGTGGCTTCCACTGTTCTAGAATTTGTCAGGAGTTCTTTTTAGAGGGAATCCATGGTCTGTGGGTTCGGAGCTAACAAATGTGAGTCTTTCTACTCCGCCATCTTGGCTCCGCCCCCCCTGGATTCACTTTCTTTATTATCTTGATGTTAAAGTTATTAACCCATTCAGCTTTCTACTATCCTTGAATCTCTTCCACATCACTGTTCATCCGTTTTCAAACTTCATTCTCAGGTTACCCCCATCCTTATCAAATTCCTAATAGAGTACTATTGAACACCTTTGGAGATAATCACACAAACCTATAGACTGAATTCACCACAGATTTATGTTACATGTTACTCTCATTGCTGCACAGGAATCAAGTCACCTTTTGTTCATTAATGGACCATTGAAATGCCCAGAGCAACCATTCCAAACTTCTTTTGCCCCTGAAACCACCCTCCACCACCTGCTTTTGCCCTAGCCAGAGAACCTGACATATTATATTGCTGAAAGGACTAAAACCATCTCATTGTGAGTCCTTTCTTCTCAATTCCGCACCCCAAATGCCCTCAATTTCATCTCCCATTCTTTCCTTTTTTACTACAATATTTAGAGGAAGCAATGTCCCTTTCCTTGCCAAGGCTGGAACCCTCTACTTGTGCCCTTGATTTTATTCCACAGTTCTCTTCTCCCATTTTCAATCTCTGTGCATTATCTTAACTCTAAAAAAAATTCTTTACTTGACCCCATTAACCAATCAGAGAGCATTTATTAAACACTTATTGTGTGCCAGGCACTTTGTTAAGCACTGGGGATACAAAGAAAAAGCAAGAGTAGGTCTTGTCTTGAAGGACACTTTCTCAGATAATACAGCAGGTACTGCAGTTTTCAGACTCCAGTTTCTAACAGGTTCACTCTTAATCTGGTCAGACAGGCAGACACCTTTGAAGGGGTTAATAATCAGCTTTATTCTAGTCTAGTTTTCTCAAAAGGATTGCTGATAATGGGAGCACTAACTCCTACAGCATTTCCTGATCATCCTTCTCACAAGGGTGGGTGAGGAGGGGCAATTACCCCTACCTCTCTATGGGGTCCATAGAGACAGGAATAGCTTGTTCACTCCCCTAAATCCCCTCAAGTCTTAATAGGGGCTAGTCAAATCACATACAGATTCCCTAACGAGTTCCCTAATGGGTGGTTTCCCCACTCACTGATCAGTGCCTACTCGCTTTATAGGACAACAGACAAAGAAGGCATCTTGCCAGCAGTGGCCTCACATGTTAACTTTAGCAATATCATCATTTGGCACAAATGCAGTAAATGTCACCTTATGTCACACAGCAAATCCTCAGAAGGACTGCCTATCACTACGATTCTAGGAACTACTATCTAGGATCCTTGGGGCTACTCTGGGAGTTACTGTCTAACACCTGGAAACTAGCCATTTCTTTGGCCACAGATCCTAAGAAACTAACTCTAAGAAGGATAACAAAATCCTCCTTACAGATGTGTGTTGATACATGTATATATACACAGTAAATGGAATGGTACTTTATAAGGGAAGGCATTAACAGCTGGGAGTCGGGGGATAGGGAGAGGCAAGAGGAAGTCTCTTGAAATAAAAGAATCCTGGGATTCTAAGAGTGTAGGTGAAGAGGGGGAGTATTCCAGGTATGAGTTCAGAAGCAGAGTCAGAAGATGGGTGATTGTATATGAGGAACAGCTAGTAGACCTTTCAATTTCTTCCTGATGTTTTAAATCCCTTTGTTTCAAAGAAACTCTCAAAAAGCTGTGTATACTCTCACAACCATTTCACCTCCCTCTCAGTTCTCAACCCTTTATTATAAGCCTTCTGACTTGTTCTAAGGTCACCAAATAGTCACATTTTTTTCTTAAATTTTATGGATATCTTTAAATTTTTTTCTTTGTTGGAGGCAACTGAGATTAAGTGATTTACCCAGGGTCACATAGCTAGTAAGTATCTGAGGCTGAATTTGAACTCAGATCCTCCTAACTCCAGGACCTGCACACTATGCCACTGGCTATCTTTAAATTTTACATCAATTACATTTCCCAATATCTCTCCTTCCTTCCCTTCCCAGGGAACCCTGCTTTATAATCCTAATCCCACCCTCTTCTCAACTCTTGCTCTAGGCAATGCTTCAATGCTTAGCACTGTGTCTGGCCCATAGGTGCTCAATTAGTGCCTGCTGACTCACTGGAAACAGTAAGTAAATCAATACCACTGTAATTTCTGGAAAAAGCATGTTAAGCAATTACTTTGTTTCTCCACTCACTAATCCCATAACTTCCTGAAGACTGAGATTCCCCTCATTAGATTAAAACCTAAGATACAGTAAGCAATCCTTTAATAAATGTTCATTCATTTATTCATTCACTGCTTTGAACATTGTTAAGTGCCCAATAAATATTTGATGAATGAAGTATCCAACTACCTCTGTGGAAAATTTCACAAATGAAATTATAGCTGGAAGGGACTCAGAATCTCTCCAACTTCTTCATTTTACAGATCGGGAAACAGAGGCTCCAGGAGGGTGAGTGATTTGCCAAGTCATTTGGCCTTTATTTAGCCCCTACTGTACCAGGAACTGTTAATCGAAGGGGATATAAAGAAAAACAAACGATATTCCCTGCCTTCCAGGCGAACTGAGGAGAGAATCCACAGGATTTCAGGGTCAGGAAATGACTTGACACCAGGGGTGAGGTGATGAGGGGACCTGTACCAGGGTGGTAGTAGGGCCAGGGGACAAAAGAGGTCACACAGAAGAGAGACTCAGGAAGAGACTTGGCATTGCCAGAGGTCACGCTGCTAATAGGCGGCAGTCTACACTAGAATCCTGGTACTGTTTGCAAATCGCGCTCTTTCCACAGCATCCATCCATCTGCCTCAGAAAGACTGGAATAATGGTGTGCAGAGTGCAAAAGGTTAAGGGCTTTTCGTGTTGTCTCTTATTGACCCTCACAACGCCGTGAGGAAGATGCTGGTCTTGTCCCCACTTTAGAGGCTAAGTGACTTGTCCGGGGATACGCTGTTTAAGTATGAGAGGCAGGATTCCAACTCGGATCTTCTGGTTCCAAGTTCAAAAATTAGGATTTGAAGGCTTTTCCGTACACTGGCGGCTCGCGATGCCTTTCTTGAACTCTTGAACTCTCTTGAACGCCGCTTGCTCTCGTGCTTCTCACAAACCTAAAGCCTGGAACCCTCAATAGTGACTAGATTAGTCTGGATTAGGTCAAAGGGGCGCACTTGAGGACCTAGAGAGCCAGAGGCCGCAGGTTCCCAATCCCCAGCCTACGCTGTGGCTTCAGGGTTTTTGTGTAAAACCCACCGAGTTCTTCTGCCTAGAAAACAAGCGCGATGGACCCAAGTTCCGGGATGAAGGAGGCGGGATTTCCGGGTCCACTTCCGAGCCCATTCCCGTCAAACGCACCCGCCAGACCCAATCATGCAGCTGGAAAGCGCTGGCGGGTGCGGGCGTCGTGACGTCATCACAACGCGCCTCGTTTTCAACCGGCCCGCGTTCCTTTTAGCTCCCGTGTTTCGGATCCGTACGGCTCTTCCCGTCTCGTCATGTTCCCTACTGCCTCCGCCTCCCCGCGGACCCCAGGCCCAGGGGTCCGCAGGGGCCCCTTGGGGGGAACCACGCCCGTCTCCACGCCCCGCGCGGCGGGCAGGAAAGGCCTGGCCCTGGGGTCAGCCGTGGGCTCGCCCGGGCTGTTCTCGTCCGTTAGCCGCCGCAGCTCCCTGAGTGCGCGGTAAGTGGATTTTTTCTCCCCTTCCCCCACCTTTAGGTCAGCTGTTGCGTGGGCCGGCAGACTCGCCGAGGGGCTGCAGGGGCAGCCTCTCCGCGCCGCGTTTGGGCTCCCGAGTGGGCTGCCCCTCCGCCCTGGGTGGGGCCTGTGTCCCAGGGCCCGCCCACGGCTTGGCCCTGCCCAGCCGATGCTCCTGGCCCTGAACAGAAGCTTGCCTAAGGGGACGGGAAAGTGCCCCACCCCCCATGAGCTTTCTCACGCCCACCGTCGGAAAATCCTGGCTTTGTTGAGCCGTCAGCTTCGGAATGTCAATCATCGATCCCTGTGGATTGAACTCTCTAAGGCTGACCAAGTGCTTCCCGCCCCAGACCCAGGGAAGCCCACCGTGCAAGGGGGCCCCCTTTTACAGATGCTCGAACTGAGGCTCAGTCGCCTTGGGCCGATGGGGCTCCAGCTGAGGGGTGAGGTCTCGGGTGCAGGTTTCCTGATTGCAGAGTCCAGAAGTCAGCCAGCTAGCATTTATCTAGACCTTGAAGTGCGCTAAACCCTCAAGAAGCGTACATTGCGGGCGGGCGGGCTGTGGGTTCGTGCCTGCAGACAGACAGCATGCACGGAGCTAAGTACACACAAGATGCAGAGTAGGGGGAGGCTGCAGACCCTGTCAGCTGAGGGACCTGGAGCCGAGTATTGGAAGAACGAGAGGCAGTGGTGAGGGAGCCAAGCTGCGGGCATGCGGGGAGCAGGAGGGGACTGGAGGGCTGTGTGTGTGAAGAGTTGGAAGAAGCCACTGTCACCGGTTCTTAGAGTTAGTAGGGGATAAGAATGTTTTTAAACCATGTAAAGGATGCACATCAAAGATACTGTTTCTCTATTTTTGGGGGGTTCTTTTGGTCTGTTTTCTTTCATAGTATAATGTGATCTATTAGATTCCTTTCAGCTCTGAATCTATGATATTATGACTATTAAATTTTAATTTCTATGATAGATGGGACTTTGTCTTATTTAAACTTTATCTTTTTCTATAGTGGCCGTTACAATCCACTGTATATAGTAGGTGGTTAAGAATTTTTTTAAAACTATGTAAAGGATACAGATCAAAGATACTTTTTCTTTATTTTTATTAGGGTTTTTTTTTTGGTTGGTTTTCTTTCACAGCATGACTAGTCGTGTAAAGCCTCTGTCAAATTGCTTGCCTTCTCAGTGCGGGTAGGGAGAGAATTTGAAACTCAAAATTTAAAAGAAAAAAAGAACGTTAAAATTGTTTTTACATATAATTTGGAAAAAATAAAATATCAAATAAGATTTAAAGAAAAAAGTAAAGGAGTGGTTAGAGTTAGATACTTGGTGGTGCTGGCTTCTTTCTGTTTATCTTTCATAACCAAAGCTTGAGGGGTGGAAGTGGAATCTATTTATCTTTTTTGAGCAGAGTTTGCTGTAGTGGTTTTCCTTCTTCTAGAAGTAGGAATGCTGCAGATTGGTACTTCTGTAGTTCTTTTGGGAAAAATTACTTTTATAGTTTCTATGGAAAAGAAACAAGCATTTTGAACAAGTGACTTCATCTGTAATCCATCCAGTTTGGACAAAATGCTCTGCAAAATGTTTTTGTTGTTGTACTTGTTGCTTTAATGAAATTTGTAGTGAACAAGAACCATGTCTTCTTTAAGTTTCATTTTATTTGTTCTTCAGCTGCCCATGTTGAAATAACAACCCTTTGGATAATGTAAGGCCCCATAATAACAACAGACATTTATACAGCACAAAGAGCTTTACCTACCTCATTTGATTCTAATTACACCCCTGTGAGGAGGTAGGTGCCATTGTTAGCCTTATTTTATAGATAAGGAAACTGAGGGTTAAGAAGTTAAAGGATTTGTTAGCGGGTCACACAGCTAGTAAGTATCTGAGGCACTGCTGAATTGATGTTTTCCTAAGTCCAAATCTAGCACTTTACCAAACACTGTCCCACCTAGCTACTTAAAACCATTATTATAGACTTTTCATGTTTCAGTGAGAGAGCTCTGTGTACCTGGGAAAATTATTTGAACTTCATCGCAGGATCCTTGGAATCATAAGATACTATTTAGTGTAAAATGTAAGGTTCCTGGGGACCATGACTTTTTTTTAATCTTTTTATCTCTCTTATCCTGTAGAGTGTTATATCTGAAATAAATGCTCTGTAGATGTCAAAATGAGAAATTTAATGCATTTTGAATAAAAAATGAGAAGAAAGTATTTCTTTCCACTTTACCATATTTACTGTAAAAAATAGTATGGCAACAAAATTCTCTTGTATTAGATGCCAATTGATTCATTAGTTTGCTTATGTAGTTTTGATTGATTCATTAGTTTTCCTATGTTTCTTTTCTCATAGTTTTAGAACTAGAAGGGATCATCTAGTCCAGTCATATTTTACTGAGGCTCTTAGAGGTAAATTACTTGCCCAAGTCCAGATAGCTAGTTATTAGGAGAGCTGAAACTAGAATCCAGGCTTCTTAACTACCAGGAAGATGCTTTTCCTATAATACCTCATTTTTCATTGTCCCTCTGCTTTTATATTTTTTTTTTGAGCTAAAATTATGTCAAAGTTAAGTGGAGGAAATGAAATTATAAAACAAATGACAGCTATATTATTTCATTTAGTGGAACACCCACAAGAATGGTACAGCACCAGTCTATCAGTGAGACTATCAACTATGATGTGAAAACTTTTGGATCTTCTCTTCCTGTTAAAGTTATGGAAGCTCTAGCACTGGCTGAAGGTAGGTGTTGGTTATTTTTCCATTTTAGAAACTTTAAAAGCCTAGGCTAAGAATAAAGGATAAGAATTTATGATTTGCATCTATATGTATTTGACTCTGCTTTGAGGGATGTAACTAGTAACATCAATAACAAAATTAAACCTTAACCACTTTAACCTTTATTTAGCCAAAATCTAAACCAATATCAAAAGTTGACTAATAAGAATCATAATAGTTTTCAACCCTGCCAAATAGGTCAATAAGATTTTGAAATGAAGGATATTAACTATTGCAATAGAAACCAAGGAGAACATAGATATTAATGAACTCTTTTCTAAAGTCTTATTGCCATAATCTTTGGATCACACACAATGAAGTGAGAATCTACTCACACACTTGTTCTGAGATCTTTGACATATTTATGCAAAGAAGATTCTTCCTTCAGAATGAGAAATCTGTAATAAATTCTATAGAAAAAAAATTCCATCTCTCTTCCCTGTCCTTTAATCATTCATGACAATAGAGAGAATGTGGAAAAAAGACAAAGTTCAAGGTTAGCCATATTGTCCATTTAAGAGATTCCACTCAAAATTATGACCATTCTGGTTTTCTTAACATTTTATCTTCCCACATACTCTTCACTGTGACACTGACCTCCTTGCCGTTCTTTGCACATGATGCTCTGTGTCTCAATTCTGGGCTTTTTCACTGGCTGTCCTTATGCTTGGAACTTTTTTCCTCTTCTGCCTCCCAGTTTCTGTGTTTCTTATCAAGTGTCAGCTAAAGTCCTTCCTTTCAGAAAAAAAAGTGTTTCTCAGTCCTCCTTAATTCTATTGCCTTTTTAAAAAAAATTATCTCCTACTTACCCTGTTTGTGCATAGCTGTTTGTATATTGCCTCTCCATTAGACTGTGAGTTCCTTGAGGAGAGGGGCTATTTTTTGTCTTTCTTTGAATTCTCAGCATTTAACACAGTGCTGAGCACATAGTAGGTATGTAAGAAATGCTTGCTAGAGACTTTTACTTGATTAACTGGTTTTTCCTAAATACTGTAATATTTATACTTTAATTCACATATACTATCACAGTGCACCTGGAGTTTCCTAGGATTTTTGTAAAGAATTTCAGCAGTAATTTTTAGGTATCAAAATTTCTACCATCATTCTACATGAATTAAATATTTAAATAGTCTGTGCTAAGCACTGGAGACACAAAAAAAACGAGGGTGAAAAATAGTTCTTGCCCTAAAGGATCTCACTGTTTAATGGGGGAGACAGTATGCAGATAACTATGTATAAATAAGATATACAGGATAAATTGGAGATAATCTCAGGAAGTCACTAAGATTACCAGGGACTGGGAAAAGCATTTTGTAGAAGGTCCAATTTTAGGTGGGACTTAGAGGTTAGAGAAACCAGGAGACAAATGAGGAGGGAGGGAATTCCAGGCATGGGTTACCTATCAGTGAAAATGCTGGAATTGGGAGATGGAGTATCATGTGCAAGGGACAGTTAATCATTCAATAAGCATTTATTAAGTACCTGCTATGTGCCAGGCAGTGTGCTAAACACTGAGTATACAATGAGGCCAAAGTTACTGCATGGTAGGGTAGATAGAGGGGTATAAGGCATAAGAGGACTGGAAAAATAGGAGCAAGCCAGGTTGTGAAGGTCTTTACATATTTGAAGATCAATTTGATAGTTGAGTGGAGCATGGACTGGAGTGGGGAGAGACTCAAAGCAGGGAGACCAATGAGAAAGCTTTTCTGATAATCTAGGCATGAAGACACACACACACACACACACACACACACACACACACACACACACGGGTATAATAGAGAGTGTGTACGTGTGCATGAAAGCATGCATTAAACTAATTTTAACCAGTTATTCCACCTAAAAGCTAATTCTGACCTTGATCCCTTAGATCTTCAGAAATGCCAAGGAAAGAATGTCTTGAAGCTTGCAGATTATAATGAGTTTTCTTAAGGAACTGTTGAACCAGTTCCTCATATTTGGCTCTGTTCAGTTATCCCAAATATCACCGTTCATTCCAAATGAGCTCCTTCTTCAGTGGAGGTTTAGGTTTGCTCTTCATGGGTACGTAACTAGTTACCTCCAACATGAAAGAGGTAAAACCCAGTGTATTCTGTCAGTTTAAAGCACATCAGTTCCATGGCCCCATCATCAAAAGAATGCATGTTGTCTGCAGTCACCAGTGATTCCCACATTTCCAGGTAGCCATGACCTCACCAGTGAGCATTGTACTTCCCTGGTACAGATGTCAGCCTCTCCATCTCTTCTCAGTATTAATAAATGAAAAGTGATAGGATTAATCTTGTTAATCTTCAAGTATGAGATCCAGGGAAGATGATGTTGAAACATTGGAGTGTGTAGGTTTGGTTAGCATTCCTTTGGCTCCTCATGAAGAATCCTCTTGAAGTGGCAATTGATATTTCAAGAATTTAAGGAGTGTAGTCCTTGTGGAGTAGAGGGTTTTGTTCTGTTCTACTTTTTTTAAATTAAAATAAATTAAAATTGGTATCCATTCAAAGTATGAAAACAATTCCAGGGCAAAAACATTGCTTAGTTCTAGTAAACGTATCTTTGGATCATTGTGTTGGTGAATTTATCCCTGCCATTTGTTTTTTCTTTTCCTTCATCTGATTCATATGTCCTTTGATATCATTAACCTTTTTCACATGTAAAGGGAAAGAGATTCACGTCAATAAAATTTCCATAAATATTAACAGATAGTTATTTTTTCCTATAGGAAAGAGCTTGTGAGTGACTGAAAGCAGTTTTTAGATGATCAAAGGTTTTACTATGCTTTCTGTTACCACAGTAATAGAGTGACATCAATATGCTAGTTAAGTTTTGCCAAAAACATGCTTGACATTCTGTTTAATGAAATCATGTTTTGAAGTTTCTGTTTTATATATAATATTAGATTGTGAATGTGCATGTCAGTTTATTGAATATGTTAGCCTTACCACTCCCCAGTTTAAAAAAAAAAAACAGATAAAGAAATAGATGCTTTTTAGAAGCCCTTACAGGAAGGTCTTTTTTCAAAGTAATTCACTCTGGGATTTTACATGGCTACTTAGATGTATTTTTAAAAGTGGTTGTATAAAAGAAAGATATGTTGGACATAAGTAATATTAATTGAGTTATCCAAGGATATTTTCTCTTTTTAATTAGTTTCATATTAGATTAAGTTGCCTTTGGGTTAAATTAAGTCCTTCTACAATCTCGTGTGACTTTGCTGTAATGTTAATGAATTTTGCAATTTCGCTAGCTACTCTTGTATTTTGAAGTCCTGTTTTGAGGCTTGTCTTTTCTTTCTTAGCTGATGATCAGTTGACTGTCCATGTAGATGAAAGTGGATGGGCATGGCTGGTCTTCAAAGAAAGACTAATTATTTGGAGAATTGGTCAGTCACCAGTTGCTAAGGTAAGAGTTTTGTAAGGAAGAGACAAGTAACTAAATGTTTTTTCTAGTTGTTTAAAAACTGTTGACCAGAAATAAACAAAACTATTCTTTATGAATACTTTATTACTACTTTATATGTATTCATTAGTGTTGTAAAGTAACTATGATACTGTATATGTATACAGATAGGTTGGGAAATAACATGATGAATCATTTCTCCCTTTTTCCCTTTTAGAATTTCCAAACATATTCTTGAGATTCATGTTTTGTTAATTGACTGTTAATTTAATTGAATAAAGAAGCATAGACATTTTTAGTGAATATTCCAGACTGAGGAAAATCTGGTCAAAACAGCACAAAAAATGGTCTTGTCTAGTAGAATAAAGTGGAAAACATTCTTCTGTTTTTATGTGCTGGTAAGAAATACTGAGATCAAGTCAAAAACAGTAGGCAATTAGGGAGCAATTGACAGCCAATGTTGGGGGCAGTATGTTAGTAACCAAAGCCCAAGTCTGGCTGGGTACCAGTGGTATCAAAAATAGTGTGTAGAAAGTGGGGCAGGATAAACCAATGATAGCAGACTGGTTTAAGAGGGCTGGATGATTCTGTTGTCTTTCAGCCAGAATTCTAAAGCCTTTTCATGTAAGAATTAGAAAGAACCTATATACCTATATAGAACCTATATACTATACAATGCCTGATAAAATTTTTAAGGTAACTTAAAGGCATTCTGATAGCAAAAGGAGCATAAATATGTCTAAGTATAATCCTTAGCTCCAGACTTTCTGGCTATTGTAATTCCTTTCAGATGTTACTCACAAGGCTTCACTCCTTTGCCTGCTGCTTTCAAAGTTGGACGACTTTTTTTGCCTTTCTCTTTTTGAAAACCCCAAAAATCCTGCACAGTTGGATAAGCAGATAGACAAGGGTTATATTCTTTTAAGACCCTTTTTGCTCTCAAAGACTGAGGGTGCTCCTACTTTTATAGGCTTTGCAGCCTACCCCAAAGGCTTAGTTTCTCAGCCCACCCCCCTTCTGTTCCTTGGCTCTTTTCCCAGGAGGCTCCCTGTCCTTCTATGCCCTTGAGGGTCACTC
This sequence comes from Potorous gilbertii, assembly GCA_028658325.1. NCBI lineage: Eukaryota > Metazoa > Chordata > Mammalia > Diprotodontia > Potoroidae > Potorous > Potorous gilbertii. The sequence goes on from CM053770.1 coordinate 558,153,420, forward strand.
TCAACCATCATGCTCCTGGAGTGTCTTAGGAGTGTAAAGAATTTGAGGTGTGGCCGTTCTAGAATGGTCCTAGTTGGGCAGGGGCAGTCAGCACTCGGATTTGTGCAGGCCCATTGATTTTAGGGATTGAGGTTGGGAGGGCACAAGATTTACCATCTCCCCCAGGTCAGCTCTGGGATAGGGGGAGATGACTTTGCTGAACCTCTCTGTTATTGCTGGTAAATCCCAAGAAGGCCCCCACCTCTAGCCCCATCACAAGAAGATCTGGTATCATTTCCCTAAAATAACCCAAGAAGTTCAGCCTACCAAAGGATGATGTGCTCTTGCTGGAGGCCCTCCCACTGTCTGAAGAGGAGAACTCATGATAGCCAGGGCCCCCACTGTTGGGGCTGCCCCCACCCCCATAGCTGGCTGTGCCAATGTGGTTGATTTGACTGATGGAAGCACTCAGGGGTGCTAGGTGCTGGCTGTGACATGAGCAGTACATAGGCAGACAGGTCAGGGGGTTGTGGCCTGAGTTGGAGAGTCTTCCACCCCCACTGCTACTTCCCCGAACAGTCCCCGCCCCCACCCCCAACTGTTGCTGCCTGCGGGGGTCATAGTTCATGCCTTGTCTGGCCTACCTCCCTTCAGGCCCTCAGGGCCTTTGCGCTCATCTGATGCCCCATTGCTTTGGGGCAGACACAGGTTTTGTATGGAATGAAAGTTCTTGGGCACAACTGTCTTGAAGTCTGATGGTCTCATCAGAGGCTCTGTGCCCTGGTCCAGCTTTCCAGAGGTGGACAGAATCTTCAGTGGGTGTCTGAGCCCCTGGTACTGGTGTGGGGCCTTGTCACTTCCTGCTGTTGACTGTGTTGCTGCAGACATCTGTCCGGGCTCCACTGACACCACCACAGGCCCCAGCCCGCAGATCCCCATTAAGGTACAAGGAGTTGGCCAGGGCTTTGTCCTCGGAGGGGTATCTGACTAGGAGGTCCCTATTGCCAGAACCTGGCCTGCTGCCCCTTGACCCAGGGTAGACCCCTTGGGCATGCCCATGTTCTTCATGGCAAATTCTTGGGCATGAACCACACCACTGCCCACACTGCCCATGGTCACGAGACAAGGGACTGTGGGCTGGGCCTCAGGTGGCCGAGGGGCAAAGACCAGAAGGGAGTTGTGACCAGGGTCAACGCACGTGGACAGGTTTTTTAGTTTTGCCATGGCTGAGTGAATGGGGCACTGGAGGGTTTTTTTTTTTTCATCTGGAGTTGATGGCCTTTTGGGTCTCTTCCAGCTCTCATTCTGTGACTCCATAATTCCTTAAGTATATAACCTTGAGAACCATCTCTGCCCTTGAGGCCAGGGTCTCTGCCCCTCTGTCTCCTTCTGGTGCTGCTGCAAGTGAAAACTGGAGGGTGGGCAGCTTTGGGGGGCAGGCCATGGGCTCTGTCGCCCCTGCCTTTCTGCTCCTCTCAGCTCATGTTAGATGACTTCTTTGCTATCACTGAAATAATATTACTGGGCAAAGGGGCTCACTAAACAAGTTGGGAAGAATTCTTGGTGTCTAGCCAGAAAATAGGAAAGAGAAAACCAAAAACATGAAATTAAGAATTAACTTCGCATGCAAACGATCATTTTTAAAGGAAAAGGAAATAATTATAGTAGCCAAGCAGTTGTTAATAGTAGCTGACATGTTTCAGTAATTTATTTGAGCTACTTTGTTTTAAAATAATGATAGCAAGATGAAAGTTTGATTTAAAAAAAAATATTTTGCAATTTAAACTGCAAAGAATGAATGAAAAAGCATTTATTAAACACTATGTGCAAAGCTCTGTGTTAGGTGCTAGGGATACAAACAGAAAAGTCAAACAGCCTTGCCCTCAAGGAGTTTGTGGTCTACTAGTAGTTGCAGCTCCAAATCTGATGGCAGGGCTCAGTGATCCTTAGAAGGATGCTGTGGTGAAGCTGATGATAATGCCTCTTCCTTCGTGTCGTTTTCATGAATAAAACCCTAGCAGTTTCTGATACGGAGTCATATGACAGAGCCAAGGACTGTGGGGAAAAACTTTCTTTTTCTGGATCTTCAAGGAGGTATGACTGCTGAGGAGTGAGGGCTGCAGTCAGAGTTGCCAGGGTTGGCTGAGGGGACACTACTGGCCTTAGGTGAAGGGCCTGTTTTCTTTAGGGGTAAGGGGAAGTGGTGACAGTGTTTGACTTACTTGGCACATGTGTAGTGTAGCAATTTTGAGCAGTCATCAGAGTTCAGAAGAGAAAAGAGAGAAGTCTCATGTACATTTTTGTTTGATCAGAGGAATTGTGTATTTTGGTACTCTTTTACAGTTACTGGTTTGCAAAGAGCTTCAGTTACCACCCAGTGATTTCCAGTGGAGTGCTGATTTGGTAGCCCTCTCCCACCCTGCAACCTATAAAGGCCATTCTATTCAGGTAAATAACGTAAGCCTTTATTAAATTAATCATACTTAAAGTGTTCCTCTAAAACACTATTGGTAGAGTTCTGGAGAGCAATTTGGAACTGCCCAAAGGGCAGATCAAGTTGTGCATATCCCTTGCCCTAGCAGTGCCACTACTAGACATTAAAAAAAGGGGAAAGGACCTATGTGTATAGAAATATTTATAGCAGTTCTTTTTGTCATGGCAAAGAATTGAAACTTGAAGGGATGCTCACCAGTTGGGGAATGCCTAAACTAGATGTGGTATATGATAGTAATGGAAGACTGTTGTGCTGTAAGAAATGACGAGCTGGCTGATTTCAGAAGAACCTGGAAAGACTTACATGAACTGATGCAGAGTGAGCAGAACCAGGAGAGCATTGTAAAATAACAACAATGTTATATGATGATCATCCGTGAATGAGTTAGCTTTTCTCAGCTATACAATGTTCCAAGACAATCCCAAAAGACTCATTGTGAAAAATGCTATTCACCTCCAGAAAAAGAACTGATGGAGTCTGAATACAGATTGAAGCTTACTATTTTTCACTTTATTTTTTCATGGGTTTGATTTTTTTGTTATTATTGCTGGTCTGTTTCTTTTACAACATGGCTACTAATGTGGAAATAACGTTTTACATTATCATGTATATATGACCTCTATCAAATTGCTTACCATCTTTTGGAGGGGAAAAAATTTGGAACTCGAAAATTTTAAAAAATTGAATGTTACAAATTATGTTTACATGTAATTGGGAAAAAATGAAATATTATTTTAAAAAATAACAAATTGTTCCTGACAACCTTCTAAGACTTAAGTTGAATTGATGGAAGGAGTTTCCACACGGAGTTCTCTGCAAAGTCACATGAAACCACAAGTCTAACTCAAAAGCAAAAATATGTATGTGACTTTTATTTAACCTTTTTCAATATTCAAATTATAAACTGACATCCTTATCAGCATTTTTAAATCATTATATCAAAAGTTTTCCTTTATATTATAATCCCTAAGCGTATTTTAATGTAATTTAATTTCAAGTCTGTGGCTGTAATGGTTGCCACCAGAGAAGGATCTGTTCGATACTGGCCCAGCCTTGTTCATGAAGACAGCTACGTAGAGACCTCTGTCGACTTTGGAAGTATAGACAAGGTGTGGAGTTTTCTAACAGCTGTACAGGTATGGTGCATTATTTTCCTTGTGTCATAGAAGTATATGTGGGACATCTAGGATGTAGAAGTTGGATAGTTGAAAAATGGGGCCAAGATCAGATCAGACAGGCCAGGAAAGCAGAAAAAAGAAAAGCGATGAGGTGATCTGGGGAAAGGCTTACATCTTGGCCTGTCAGTATGGGGAGTGAATGCTATAATAGAATTCTAATACATGAGAATAATATAACAGACTGGGATTGTTTTAAGCAGCATTTTAGAGAAACAGATTATTTTTAGTAGGTGATTAGAAGTCACAGTATAAATTGTGAAGAACAGCTTTTCCTTATGATTAATGGACTTATCAATATAGTCATTAAATTTAATCATTTATTTATTAAATTTATAATTGAACAATCTTTTAAAAATAAAGATCATGGCTCTTGAGAAATTGGGGGCTTTTATACAGAAAATCTATTTTTCTGCAAAATTTGTGTGGGCTGCCATATAAAATTTTTTAACAGAAACAAGACTTTAATTTTTAATACTTTAAAATTAGTTTTAGGATGCATATGATTTTGCTTGTAGTGAACATTCTTTCTGTTATTATTAATTTTCTTCAAAAGTTTCCATGTTAGAAGTTATTTTGATTGCAATTACTTTTCCTTAGGGTGGAAGTTTTATTTTGGCCTCTTCAAGGACCCAGTTAATTCGATTGATCCCTGAGAACTTGGGCAAGATTCATCAACATGTACTTCCACAGGGTCAAGGCATGCTTTCAGGAATTGGTCGAAGAGTTTCTTCTCTTTTAGGAATTTTGTCTCCCAGCAGTGAGCACACAGTAAGTTTGAAAAATGAAGGTAAAAGGACTTATGTGAACTTAATCAGTTTTCCATTTAAATGTAATGTTCTGATGACTTAGTATATTTTTCTTTTTTATAGTAGTACAGTCTTGTAAATCACTCAAGAAGTGCAACACATAGTATTTATTAAGGATTCATCTGTATAGACCATCAAAATAGCCAAATTGTCTATCTATCAATATTTTGTATAACTTAAAAACCATGTATGTTACATTATTCTTAAAAATAAAATTATTTTAATAAAAATATATTTAAGGTTGACTAGAATCTGTTACCTCTAACAGATGCTAATAATTGTTAGATATTCATTTATTGCTCTAAGTATATTATATCCATAATATTTAAGTTACAGGTTAAAAGCCAAATTTCAGATTACCAAGGTAAATCGATACATTTCTGAATGCTATAGTTTTTACAGGGTTGTAGCTCAGAAATGATTGTGCTGGAATTATAAAGGAAATAGCCCAAAACCATAATATATCTGGAGTTGGTGATAAAAATTGTATTTTTTATAACTTTGATTTAAGAATGATTTTTCTTCATCTATGCAGCTTTCCAGTGTCCTCTGGGACAAAGAGAAGGCAAGTTATTATACCCTTACGAGTTCAACCCTAAGCAAATGGGAAATAGACAATACTTCAGAAAGACAGGGCCAAAGTTGGGACATAAATAAAGCCCTTAAGGAAAACATCACAGATGCCATTTGGGTAAGGGATAAACTGTTTTCCTGTGGATTTTTTCAGCTTTGTTTTTGTCACCTTGCATTGCTTTTCTTTATTTTTTTTAAAATGTTGTATTGATACCTTTTGTTTTTACATAATGGTCACTTTTTTCACCCTTTACCTGCCAAGTACTGAATCTTCTCTTTGTAATAAAGAAAAAGAGTAAAAAATAAGTGATACATTGACTGTTTGGCAATGTGTGCACCATTCTCTACCAATAGTATCTTTCCCAAGAGGATGTTACCTCCAGTTATTTTAAAGAGTATATGAAAATTCTCAAGACAAACTTAATTTTTCTCTTTATCTTTAAAGAGAACATAGCAGTTCCATAGAGCTCCTCACCATGTAGCACTTCTCTACAAGAGAACATAGAGTACACATAGAATAATGTTCAGTTAAAAAAAATTCTAGGAACTCTATGATCGTTGACTAATCTGTTCATTTTTTAAAATTTCATTATATTCATTATTGTAATCCGTGTCTTGCTCCAGGGGTCAGAAAGTAATTATGAAGAAATTAAAGGTGGTGTCAACATTGAGTATTTAGATTTGCAGCAAAACAGGTAAGCAATTTATTTTTTACAAGGAAGAAAGGATAGTAGTAGTTTATAAAGATCATTGGTACTGTTGTAAAATGATAAACATTCTTTACCTTTGCCTTTCCACATGTTCCATATTTTACCTACCTGAGCAGTCTTTTTGATTACACATTTTGCGCATGGTTAATCTTTTAGTTATGAATGTCCAACTTTGTAAAAACATCCTTTTATATTTATGGTGTTATTGGTATTATGGTATTATATTATATTATGATTTTCATACTCTAGTATTCTAATGGATGTTCAGAGTGTTCTCTCCAAATAGCAGAGACTACTCTTGTCCTCTGTCACTGGAGGTATTTGGAGCCCTCTTCTTATTTCAGCACTTCTTTAGTGTTGTAAGCAGCCTCAGCAATGCTGTTTCCTGCTCCTGTCTGTTAGTGTGGAAGAGGAGGGGGGGTAAATATAATTGCATTCCAAGGTGAAACTCCAAGTGACATTTCACACAGAAGTAATGCTTAGGTAGTAAAGTTCAAACAAACTGTCTTCTGTAGACAGATCTGGGGCTAGCTTTTTGGTAATGGTGTTTTATAGGGAATGTAGATTAGGATTTAGAATCAGAGAACCAGGGTTCAAATTCTGACACTCATTGTTTCATGGGTAAACTTCAAATTCTTTACTGTCTGTAAACAAAGGATTAGGCTATACGATCTCTAACATCCTTTCCAACTCTTGTGCTATGATTGTATGATGGTGGCCACCATTTATAATATTGTTTCTATGGGGAATGTTTCCTGAATTCCAAATAGCTGATTTAAAAATCTATTTTTTAGAATATTAGTTAGAATGTAAGTTTTTCATAAGGATTTTGTATAGTTTAGAAATAACCTGTATTTTGTATAGTATAGAAAAATTTAGATTTGAGGTGTGACTTATAATTAAGACACATACTAGGATTTCATTGTTCTCAACATATGCTTTAAAAGAATCTCATAGAACTTTTTTTTACCAATGCAATCAGATAATTTTGTCAGGCATTTTACTCATTTTGATTCAGTGATGTTTTATAAAGGATTCTCTTGCTTTTCTGTCTATACCATTTTTCTTGGTGGAAAGGTACAAAAGAAAAACATACATAGAAATAAAGGAATTACTATTCTATTTCAGATTATTCTTTATGGTATTATATTTTGATATTCATACTCTGGTATTCTAATAGATGTTCAGAGTGTTCTCTCCTTAAAATTTTTTTCTTAGAAATACATTGATTTTTAAATATCATTGAAGATTGAGATATGTCCTCTAAGTGAATTTTTCAGATAAATTAAATTTACCACTTTTAGTTAAAATTTTATTTAGTTTAACCATTAGAATGATGGAGGCATTCTCTGAAATTTGAAGAAAGCTAATTTTAGGATAAATAAAGCAGTACTTCCTCTAGTAAGTAACAGACTTATGTAACTGCCTTAAAAACTGGTCAAAACAGACATTATAAAAGGATTTCCTATAAAATTCCTTTGGAGCAGTCTTGCTTATTGTTGTAGCTCCTGAAATGCTTAGCACATAGTTGTTCACATTATACAGTGGTCATTTATAACCAACTGGTTATTCATTTTGACCTCCCTACTTTTATTATTTTTTAACATTAGTGACATAAGTAAAATATGTAGGTGTAAGTCAGTGATTGAAGTTATTATAGTATATGCATTTTTGCATAGCTTCATTACTATGAATATTTAAGTTATATAGTTTTTGTGACTTGGGCAATTGTATGTGTGTGTTTCTCTGATGTAAAAATATTTTGAAAAATGCTTTCCTTTGTTTGCTCTTATATTTGAAGTCCATTTGAACTGGAATTAGTTTTCATTAAAAACTAGCCTGTTTCTTACTAGCTAGTTATGTGAAGTATAGTAATTCTTTTCTTTTTCTTTTTTTTTTTTTTTTTGGTATTAGCAGTGGGAAGTTGCCTTTTTCTTTTCTTTTTTTTTAAACATTGAATAGAAGTTTCAGTGATTCCAATATATGTTAGGGGTGAGAGGGCAAGAAATAGATTCTTTTGCTAGTTGAGGCAGTGTTGAAGCTGGAGAATCAGTGGCTTAAATTTGTGTAATTGATTAAAAAAATAGCTTGTATTTCTGACTTAATAGGTGTGAACATCTAAGTAAAGACTTCACAGATTTGAACAAATAAATCAACATTGCTGTGTGTTCTCTTCCTTAGGTAGTAATAAATGAATTTGTAGGACTGATTAGGTATTCTATTCAGGGTCTTTTTCTCTTAATTAATAGTGATGGACTCGTGATTTTAGCATCAGCATGGCACCCAGGAGATACTCCATGTCTCACATATTATTCTTTAATAACAGTAGAGGATACTGGCTACCAACTCTCTGGGGAAGTTACTGTTGAAGTTACTCAGTATAATCCACCTTTTCAGGTAAGGAATTTTATTTAAGTCATCAGCATAGAATTGCACAATTACATTGGTTTTGTTTTGAATGATGATAAAAATATTCTTGCACTTTAAAAATATTGAAAACCTGTCTCTTGCTTTAAATCTTTGTCTTTCCATATTACACAGTCATGGAGTTTGTTGGAATTTCTGACGTGATCTAGTCAGTCAAGCATTGAGGATGAAAAAAAGGGCAAAAACAAGCCCTTACTTTCTAGAATTTTGTGCTGTATTTGGACAGATAAGATCTAAATAACTAGGTGTGCAAAAACTACAGGCAGAGTAGATGCAAAGTCATCTGAGAGGGGAAAGTACTTGAAACCGGCAGGATGTGAAAGGACCTTTTACAGAAATTGAAGTTTAAGCTGAATCTTGAAGCAAGCTGGGGAAACAAAGGTCAGATTGTGAGAGCAGAGCATTCTGGACATAGGAGGAAACAGGTATAAGACATGGAGATGGGAGATGGGAGTATTGTGGTCATGGGCAAGAAAATAGGCCATTGTGACTGGATAATGGAGTTTGTAGAGGGCAATGGTATAAGAGGACCGGAAAGGTTGGGGAGAGCTTTAAATGCCAAATAGAGATGTTTATATCTGATCTGAATGTTACAGAAAGCCACTGCAGCTTTTCATTGGGAGGAGCTGGGAGAGGGAAGAGAGTAAGAGCAGGGAGATGAATTAGGAAACATTTCCAATGGTCTATATGAGGGGTGATTAAGACTGGAGATAGAGTGGTGGCCATGAGTGAAGAAAGGAGAGGAATATGAGAGATGTTTTGGAGATAGAGTTGATAACACTTAACATCTGATTTAGTGTGGCAGGTGAAAGAGTGACGAGTCAGGACAACTGAGGTTAAGAACTTAGGTGACTGGAAGGATGGTTATACCTTCTATAGAAATAGGTTAGGAAGAAGGATGAGTTTTAGGGCAGGGTTTCTTAACCTGGGTTCTGTGAACTTGTTTTGTTTTTTAACTTGGATAACTATTTCAATGCAAGTGGTTTTCTCTATGAATTTTTTATGTACTTAAACACATTATTTTGAGAAAAGCTCTCTGACAAACTGCTGGAGGGTTCCATGACACAAAAAGATAAAGAACTTCTGGTTTAGGGAGAAGACGAGTTCTATTTTGAACATACTCAGTTTGAGATGTTCATTGATCATTTAGGTGGAGAAGTCCAGGAGTCACTTGGTGACGCAGGCCTGGAGCTTGAGTGAGAAAGCTAGGGGCTTAATATGTATATTTGTCATGTATATAGAGATGACAACCCAACCCTATGGAAGCTGATGAAATCACTAAGGGAGAGAGGTTAGAGACAAGAAAGGACCCGAGTTAGAGCTGTGAGGTACATTCTACCAGAGAGACCAGAACAGGCATCATGAGAGGAGACTGAGAAGTGATCAGACAAGTGGGAGCAGAAGCAAATCTTGGTGAAAGTGTTGGTAGAAGCCATCAGTCAGAACTGTTAAAGTTAAAATTGATCAGTATAAATTAAATTGTATACTCTGATCTTTTCATTTAGTTTTTAAAAGACTTTCCTATGAAAATTGCTAAATATTGTAACATGGATTTTGTGAGACTTTTTCAGAATTTGAATTCTTATCCTTGAATCAATTTAATAAAATTCTAACATATTTTAATACTTCCATGTAAAACTAGAATGCAAAATATTATCTAGTAGTAACAATAGCTCATCTGATATTTTGATCATTCTTTGGGTTATTGATTGATTAATAATCAACCTGGTTTTGTTTCTGATTCTGTCACTGACTTCTTATATGAACATGGAAAAATTGCTTAGTTTTTCTGTGCCTCAGGTTTTTTGGTCAGGGAAATAAGAATAAAAATGCTGATTTCAGTTCTAAATTAAATTAAATCTAAATTAAATCAATAAATTAATTATTTTAAATTATATTAAATATTTTAAGTTATCTTAGACTTGAAGTCAGGAAGCTCTACGTTCAGATTTGGCTCCCTACATTTACCCCGCTTTGTAAATTGTGAAAATAATGCCTGTAATTCCTGTCGAGGAATTAGGCAGCTAGGTGGCCCAGTGATAAAGCACTGGAAGACTAGCTCAGATTCTGCCTCAGACACTTACTACCCTGCGGCCCTAGGTCTGGCTTCCATTTTTTCATCTGTAAATTGGGGATCATGACAACAGCCTACTTTAGAGGGTTTTTGTTATCCTCAAGGGAGGTAATGTTTGTGAAGCACAGAACACATGCAGGCGCTTTATGATTGTCAGGTGGTATCAACCGACATAGAATTAGTTTTTAGATTTTATGGTTATAAATGCTTTATTTTTCTATACAGTTGTATATGGACTTACTTTTAAAGTTGTCTATGGCTCATGTATTGTAAGTGGCCTTTTGACTTAAGTTTAAATTTTTAAATATTTTATTCTTGTGTAAATTTGTATACAATATGAAATAGATAGTTAAGCACAAAAAAAACAGTAATTTTCTTTTTCTCTTTCTTTTTTTTGAATCTTAAATGAATTTATTCAGTCTGAAGAGCTGGTGATGTCTCGATTGTTGGTCCCTGATTTTTCAAACCAGGCTGCCTATCTTTATGGTGAAAATGCTGTCTTTGCCTGTTCCACGGGAACTGGAAGATGTTCTTTACCTCAAGAGAAAATTATCTTCAGTGCTCATGGTAAGGTAGTAATTACAGGAAGCATGGCTTATACATTTTAGTCCTCTTTACCATTCTTTCACTTTATTCCCTAGTCTAATGGTTCTCCATATATAAAGTCCTCAGGGGCTTACAAGAGACTTATCTGTACTTCCATAATGGACATCACTCTTTTAGTGGGAGAAAAAAAAGCCATGGTAAAATTTTCATTCTGTTAAGAGGAAGGAAATAATATTTTTCTCTGGAGTAGAGAAGCATATAGGAAAGAAACTGATAAATAAGAGAGGTAATCAAACTTTGTTACAATGGTCTGGTCACAGTGGGTACTATGTAAATATTAATAAATTACTTTTGACAAGATGAAGAAAATTGGAAAGGAGAGTCCATAATTCTATATAATTCTGCACATCCAATCTCCAGGAGCCCCACTTTGCCATAAGTCACAGTATATCAATTTACCATCTTTTTTCTTACTGTAGTAATTTGATCATCTTTAAGAAGGAAGGACACAGAGCCAGCTTTTTATCTCCATCATTATGATTTTTGGGAAGTGATGTTAGAGGTGATTTAATTTAAACCCTTAATTTCTCAGAGGAGTAAATTGAAGTCCCATTGAAGTTAAGAAACTTGGATAAAATCATACAGCAGAACCAATTGATAAAAGATCCAGAAGGAGAGCTGGGACTCCCTGATTGGAGATTTTCCTCACTTTGTATTGCACCGAATTGCATCTTCTGCTTTGAAAAACAATATTTATGTGGTGCTTTTAGCTTTACAACAGTCCACAGAAGTAATACCAATGTTATTTATTATCTTCATGTTAAAAATGAGCAAACTGAATTCACAGAAGTGACTAGCCCTGGCCACACTAATAATTGTCAGGAATCCAGCTTTTAACTCAGCTCTGTAGATTTTTTTAATTAATTTTTTTAAAGGTCTCCTCTTGCTTAGATCGAAAATACAGTGGTTACTTGTAGACCTGATCCCTCTAACGATTGGACTGGAAGCATTGACTTGCTTTATTTCAGACCTGCACAGGTTTTCCTCTCCCTAGGCAGTATGTTGACAGAATACAGTCACCCAGTTGGCTTAGTGTACTGTAACTCACAACTCTCAAACTCAAGAGATTGACTGCCCTCAGCCTCCCAAGTTAGCAGGAATTCTTGGTGTGTGTCCAGAAGGATCCCTGCTAATTCTCAGTCCATCTCCTCCCACTCATTGCCTCACAGGTCTTGAGTGTTAGTTTGCAGAAATACTGAAGAGGAAAAAAGTTAAGTTTTGAATTGTAATTATCTTTAAAAGTTTTTAATACCATGCATTTATGTTTAGTCCTTAATATCGTGTGTCATTGATTGGATCATGGTTGGCAGGTAAAGTTTTATTTGTGATTAAGGAAAATTTCCGAACCACAAAATATTTCGTGAAAAATGTTTCATTTCTGTTGTATAACATTTATCTTTATATCTTTTTTTCTTTTAGGAGATAGTATTTTAGGAGCTGGTTCCTGTGCTGGTCTTCCAGTTTTTTTCTCCAGAAACAGTGGACTAGTGGCAATTGTTTCTAGGGAAAACGTTTCAGTATTACCAGAAGATCTTGAAGATTCCTTGGCATCTTCAGTTGCTGGACCAAACAGTGAGGTATTATATAGTCCCTCAAGTTAATTGTTAATATTATATGAAAAGACTAAAAATAATCAGTACTCCTTGATTGGGACAGTGTAAAATGGGACTCTTGACTTTCTAGTTTGGGCACCAGGATCCTTTGTAGCTGAAGATCACATCTGTTTGCCTCTTGTATCATATTGTTGACTGATTTTGCACTTGTAGTCCACTAGAACTTAATACACAGAGCTCTGGTGTCAAACTCAAGTAGAAATAGAGGCCACCCAACTGTCCAAGGATCCTGCCACATGGTGACTTTACTTTTAAAATATAACATCTACATTTTACTGTGTTTTTATTTTGTTAAATATTTCCCAGCTACATTTTAATTTGGTTTGGGTTATGCCCTGGAGTGTTACCAACTAGAAGCCACATGTTTAACACCTTTGACCTAGAGGACAAAATCATAACTTTTAAGTTTGATATTTTAAAAAAAAATTTATTTTTAATTTATAGAATAAAACAAGCATTTCCATAACATAGTATAATAAAAACAATGATTACACATGAAACTGCATATATGTTATTTACAACTCACTGTTCATTTTAGATATAATAAGATTATCATGTAAATTTCCTTTTTTGTCCAATTTTTTGCCACCACAAAGAGAGCTGCTGTAAACATTTTAGAATGTAACGGTTCTGTTCCTTTTTCCCTAATCATCTTTGGAAATAGACCTAGTAGTGGTATTTCTGGGTCAAAGGGTATAAATAGTTTAATAACTCTTTGACCATAATTCCAGATTACTCACCAGAATGGTTGGATCAGTTCACAATTTCACCAACAATGAATTAGTATACCAATTTTTCCAAAAATTGTCACATTCCCTTTCAATCTGTTAGCTGATCTGGTCTGTGTAAACTGCTGTCTTGAGGTTTTAAATTTGCATTTCTCTAATCATTGAAAAATGGTCAAAGGATGTGAACAGGCAGTTTTCCAATGAAGAAATCAAAACAATTTTACAGTCATATGAAAAAAAGTTTGATATTTAAGATACTACACAACTTAGTTCCATCCTACCTTTCTAGCCTTATTCACATTTCTTTTCTTTATGTATTCTGTTCCAGCCAAACTAACTATTCCCCGAACTTGGAATGCTTTATCTTGTCTTCATGCCTTCACACTGACCATCCTGTGTGCCTAGAATAAGCAGAGTATCATAGATTTAAAGCTGGAAGGAATGTGAGAAATCATCTAGTCTAACCATATTGTTTTATAAATGAGACCCAGAGAAGTATATTGAATTTCTCAAGATCACACAGAAAGTGAATATCAAAGCTAGGATGTGAACATAAGTCTTTAATTTCTTCTTCTAAAATCTCACATTTTTTTTTCTACCGTGCCATGATGCCTTTTTGGAATGCCCTCCCTCCTCCTTTCTGCCTGTTTGAATTTTATATTTTGTCTAAGGTCGGTTTAGAATATGTTCTCTAATTCCCACTCCAGCTGAAAGTTTATCTTCTTAATTTTCTTAGAGTTCTATTTGTGATCTCTGGTTTTTCCCAGTACTCTCTTATCAGATATGTCCCCACTGGTAGATTCAAGTATTTTGAGAATAGCAGCTACCATTTTTATCTTTTTATCTCTGTTAACTAGCATAATTCCTAGCATAAAGTAAGTTATTAATAAATGATTATGGAATTAAATTAAAATTGTTATTGCTTAGTTTGCTTTTATAAATAACTCAAACTTGTTAGGACATTATTTTTTTGTTGTGACTCTGTATTTAGTTATTTATTCCAACAACTTTAAATATTCTGGTGATTTCGTCTCCAAAATATAATTTGTTATTCCAGAGTCCAGTTTTTGAAAACTCTACAAAAGTGGATATCATAGCACAAGAAGACAAGACAAGATTGCTAAAAGCTGCTTTTCTCCAGTACTGCAGGTATAAAATATTTGTGAAGCATGATTGGAAGTCCAAGGATAAATTTTATTTCAGCATATCACTTTTAAAAAAAAACTTAGCATGTTGGAGAGACAGGATAGGGTGAAGAAGAAAATAATGAATTTGGAATTGAGAGAACGTGGGTTGGCATCCTAGATCCACTACCCTGGGAGATCATTTGTGTGTACCTGGGAAAGTTTCATTTTAAAGTAGGTGAATGCTGAGGTCTATTCCACTTTAAGATTTTACAATCCTATATAACAGTTAAACCTTCAAAGGGTGGGAGTTGGAGGTTTTGCTAATGATACTAAATTGTGAGCTTTGCAGCTTTGTGGGGGTGGGAATAATCTATTTATGCATATTTTAAAATCGGGCTTTATAAACACAACACATTAGTGTACTTCGATATGAAACTGAAAAAAAACTTTTCTTTCCAGACGAATATGAAATAATGGTCTTCAGAATATATTTAAATAATTTTTTAGTGAATGTAGTTGATTCTTGACTTTAATTATGACTGTGTCCTAGTGACGTATGTGACCTTGAGCAAATCTAACCTCTCACCTTAAATTTTGCTATTTATAAAACAAGAGAACTGGGCTAGATCAAGGGTTTTTTTCCAGTAGGTTAGGAACTACTGGATGTAATAGATCTGAGAACCTTTCTTTGTATTTCCCCAAGCCAATTACAATTATTTTATCTTGCCCCATGTGCTCCTTTCAGTGAGTGAGGGGATTTTCAAGAGAGGAGTATAGTAGTCAATTTTGTGCCCTTCTTTGTGCTGGTCAGAGATTGTAGCGTTAATATATACCCAGGTATGAAGGCATACCCTTGTGATTTCAAGGTTTCTAGAAAATGAAAAATAGTTCTTCCTTCTCCCAAGAGAAGAACTCCCTTGCCCCCCAAAATTTGAAAATCCCTGGACTAGCATTCTAATGTACTTTTTAAAGTTCTCTTTTATGTTTATCCTTTATGCTAGTTTCAGAACTGTGTTGAGCCTTCTTGTCAGTAGGGGGGGCAATGAGACAAGCCTTTTCTGTTTTACAATATCCGGCCCTTAAGCAGTGGTTCCTAGTTTTTCCTTCATCTGGCCATCCATATGTGTTGTAAAAATGTTGTGACTTTACTGTGAAAGTTCTGGCAAGTTTTCAGTAGCCCAGGTCAGGATGGAAAGGGATCACAGAATTTCAGAGCTTAAATGAACCTTAAAGATCTAAGTCCTCTTATTTTACAAATATAAGATCTTATAAGATCAGTACTTTTATTTTACAAATGAGGAAACTTGAGGCCCAATGATTTTACCAAAAGACATAGAACTAAATAGTGGCATAACTGGGACTAAAATCTAAACCTTCTAATTCTCGGTTGAGTGCTTTTCTGTTGGATAGTAATGTGGCAAATCACTTCATAACAAATTCTGAGTTTTTTACTGGAGGCCCCAGAGTGCAACCTGATCAGAAACAATGTATGTCCTACGATGACATAATGTAACCTTAACTTATTAGTCTTTGCATTCTTTACAACACTTAGTACAATAGTAATAGTTACTCATTGTTGAATAAAGAACACTCCTATGGCATGTCCATCCCTTTAGGTTTCACAGAATACTATGGGGTCTTGATGTTTGAATAAGAGAATAGATTGGTTTAGACTTGTAACCTTTTGTGTAAGGAATTCTCCCAAATATTTCTTCCACAGAATGAGATTGACATTGTAACATACTTTTAATTAGCTGTTTTTCTTCTCTGTCACCATAGTAGCTTTTTGTGGTCAGGTTCTTTTTAATTTTTTTTGCTTGCTCATTTTCCCACTCTTTCTTGATTTGAAATTTATGACATTATTAGGCTTTGTTTCAGGTGTGAGGGGTGGAGGGACACTTTCTCAAGCATCAGTCTTTTTCTTACTGTTCTTTCAGTGCAAGTTCTGGGGTTTTGGAAGTTTTGGGTACTTTCTAGGTGGTATGATCTATGACCCAGAAATGAGGATAGGCAATGGAGTTGCCAAACAGAGTCTGGTCTTGCCCACCACCAGAGTCCCCTGTGGTCTCTTTCTGACCAATTGCCAGATCCCCTTACCATCCTTGGCTTGGTAGCTCCTGAAACTGCTGCTGTTTCTATTGCTACCACCTAGTCTTACTAGCAGTGTTTATTTAATCCATGTGGGCTGTGGGCCAGCCTCTACCCCTGTGTCATAGATCTCTCTTTCTAATTCTTAAGTTGTCTTGGGTTGGAAGAATGTCTCACCTTTTGTTAGCTCTGCCACTCCCAAATTTGATTTGAGGCGTTATTTTAAAGTTGTTTGGAGTAGAATGTTAAGAGGATTCTGCTTGATTTCTTTTAAAGGTAAAATTGATATCATTGCTTGTTTAAATAGGTGAAAATGAAATTATTTCAATTGTACACTTTTTACTTTTTACCAATTTCAATCTTTGCACTGACAATTCTGAACTATATACAGATAGCTGATTTTATGGATGATTCCTACTTCCTGTATTTTTAAATATAATCTAATTCTTTTTGTGTGTGTGTGTGTGATGCTGTTTGTACGTACCATAGCTAGTACATATTAACTAATTGCTTAAAAAAAAATGTTCCTGATACAAAGACATGAGGCTTCTGCTTTGGTCACTACAATCTACACCGCTTTGGTCTTTCTTACATTTTTTTCCTGAGTCACGCTATTTCTTATCACTCTATTCTTTTCCCTCCTTTTTATTAAAGTCATCAAATGTATAGATTTAATTTGGAAGGTGATAGCAAGGTTTTCATAGAATTCTCCACTTCGTTATTCTTAACAGCTAATATTGGTGCATGGTGAGTTGTAGTATTTTTCATGTTTTACTTTATGAGATTAATGACATAACCAGTACTTATGAAGTATCTGTCGTGTGCCAGGCACTGTACTAGATAGTTGGGATACAAAGACAAAAATGAAGCAGTCCCTGCCCCTATAGTGCTTATTGTGTGGAACACACACACTCACACACTCACAATCTCTCTCTCACCTTGGTTTACTAATTTAATTCGTTTCGAGACTCTATTCGTAATGCGATTTGTTCATATTGCATAGTGAATTTTCCCATAGGAAATAATGTAAAGTCAAATGATCAATACCACATCCCCAAAATATTCCTATAAAAATAATTATTTATAATTTTAAGTAAGTTTTTTGTCCCTGATGCACCTGAAATACAGTAGCAATGCACTTTACCCTTGAGAAGAGTCATGGCTGGCATGAGGGAGATGGGAGGGAGGAGGAGGAGAGGAAAAGGAGCATCTCTTTCTGTGAGAACACTGGGGATTTCAACGTCGGGAGTGTTCTCTCTTACGCTACTTTCACTGAAAGTAAGACTAACACTACTACTGCCTTCACTTAGATTTTTAGAATCACTTTCATGTTTTGACTCAATGGTTTTTTTCTTTATGTTTGCTTTTTGACTAGGAATTTATCTCAAGGCACTTGTTTTTGACTTTTTAAAAAAATTAATTTATTTTCAGTTTTCAGCAGTCACTTCCATAAGTTTTAAATTTTTTCCCCTTTACTCCTTGAGACGGCATACAGTCTTATATAGGTTAAAAAAAGAAACCATTGTCCTAGTTGAGTGTCATCCCATCACAAGTCGTTCAAGGCCAAATATGATGTTTGTACTGCGAATTTTTGTTTGTCCTGCAGGACAAATTTTGCGAAAAATTTTTCCTTGTTTAGCACAAGTATACGTTAACCAGGTTACTTGTAAAGTGAGGTTCTGCTGTATATTATATACATACATGCTCATTATACAATTCACTAAATCATACACATTCAATGTGTCTTGTAAATATGAGGCAGATTTTTTATGGAGAAGAGCACTAGAAGCTGTGAAGATCAGGGAAGGCTTCCTATAGAAAGTAGGGCTTGAGCAGAGTTTTGAAGGAAATCAGATATTTTAAGGGGGAAAGGAGTGCATTGTAGACATGTGAGACACTGGAAAAGATACAATTATGAGGGCATTGAAGGGTTAATAGATAAGGTAGCTGAAAGATAGAAAGATATTCAAGGTATGGAAAAATTCTCAGATTTTATTTATACCCAAAAAGCTTACTGTATGCCCATTCTCCCATCTATTAAAAAAATCTGAGTATTTGTATACTTAGGAGGGTATTAGTAAGGAATAAGCAAGCTCTCATAAGAAGTATTCAGCCATGGACTACATATTTTCATACTTTAATTTTGTAGGTACCTATTGTATCCTCCTAGTAGAATGGGAACTCCTTAAGGACAAGCAGGGACTTTCATTTTCCTCTCTGTGTCCCTAGGGTCGTGACTTCCACACCGCTGTAAGGAGCCTAAGAAGGACTTTGTGGAGAATTTTACATTTAAAAAACTAGCAGTGGTAATGGAAAATGGGCCACAGAAATCACATGAGCACTGATTATAAAAATTTTATACCAAAATTTGCCCATTGTAAATATTTCGCCACAGTAAGACAGCAAGTATTTGACCTATTTACCAAGCAGAAATGGCAGCCATAGGCAACACCAGTATAGAATATAAACTTTATTGTAAAATTTTATGAATTAAGATAATGGACAGATAGATTATTTTGACTCATAAATCCAAGAATCAGTGGAGAGTAAAACTTAAATTATATCTAGAAATTCAACTAAGCAAAGTTATTCACTAGGACATTTTAGGATGGAAATGGATAGAGGACAATAAACAGTAGAAAAATGAAAAATATCTGTAAAGATTACTACAGCACATTTTTTAAAAAAATCATCTAGGATGGTGGAACAAATCATATTTGGACTCAATACCATGGTCCTGATGTGCTTATGTAGCTGATAAGAATTTCACTAAATAGAACAATTGAACTGTCATACTGGAAGAGACAAAATTAGGAGAGCTATTAGTAAGGTAATAGAAAGAGAGACATTCAGGGTATAGAAAAATTCTGACTTTATACCCAAGAAAGCTTACTATATACCTGCTTTTCCATCTATTAAAAATCTTCCTGAGCATTATCTTTACTTAAGAGAGTATTAATAAAGAAGATACAAGATTTCATAAACAATATTCAACTGTGGACTACATCTTTACCATTTTTCAGTTGACTGAAAGGTGAAGAGACTATAAGATCTCATTGTATATATCATTTGATGATTATGAAAAAGCATTTGATTCATGGAACAAAACACTTTTTTCCTATCCGTATGTTAAAATCACTCATTATTTCATTCCTGAAATTCTAATCACAGTATTTTTTTTTACCTTTTAAAATAGTATCTTTTAAAGGAGCTTATGTTCTGTTTTATTTACGCAGAGAAAATGTTTATTTCTGCATTTTAGTCATGACTGCTTTTGAGAATTGGTACAATCAAAATAAGGTAAACTAAGGCACAAAGTTCTGAGTGTGATCAATTTGTTAGTACAAGTGCAAATTTACCAACAGATAGGATCCCAGCAAAGCTAAGATTCCTGAGAAGGGCGAGTGGCTACCCTTTTTATACTCTTTAGGGAGGTGCAGAACCAAAAACAGGAGTTCATAAGTGGAGAGTACGTTATGATTGGTTAAAAGAGTTTGACATCAATAAATGGTGAAATCAGCATGATTACTTACAGAGCTGAGGCATAGGGGAATGAGAGGCTAGCAACAATCCCCTCCTTCCCTCCTCTGACTAAGAAATGTTTATTGTTTGAATCCCCATGCAAAATTCTTTGGTTAACAAACCAGACATTGTTGAAGGATAGCTTGGTGTTGCAAAAAGACTTAACCAGATTCTCTGGTGTCCGCTTGTATCCCTCAAGGATAATAGATTTCCTTGAGGCAAAAATAGAACGATGATTAGCAGAACTGAACTGCTAAACTTAGTTCATGGGCAAAGAAACAAATGCACCTAGAGCAATCATACAAAATGGGCAGTAATATAGAGCTGGCTCAGTTACAAAATAGAATCAATGTTAAAATGATCCAAAATCAATTTAGTTTGTTCAGAATGATTCATTTAATCAAATTGGGCATCTGTTGACTTGTTACATTTATTCCTTTAGTGAAAGAAATCTAAGGGTGGCTATTTATGTACCTGTGTAATTTAAAACCTTCCAATTTTATTGCAGAAAAGATCTGGTTCATGCTCAAATCATGGTTGATGAACTGTTTTCATCTCATCCTGATTCGGATTCTGACATTCAGCTAGATAAAGCTGTGACCCAAATCAGTGTTGACTTGGTGGATGACTACCCAGCTTCTGATCCCCGATGGGCTGAATCTGTCCCTGAGGGTAAGAAAATGTTATTCTCAGAAGGAGAAGGGGGTATTTTAGTTTTCTTTTATAAAAATGACAGTAATAACCGCTATTATAGCAGTTTATGAAATCACAATACATAGTAGGCAGTCACTGAGCATTGATTAAGTCCTCTGTACTGTGTGCCAGGAAAAGTGTTAAGCCCTGGGTATGCAGAGAAAAGCAAGGACAGTTCCTGCCCTTGAGGATCTCGAAGTCTCATTGGAGAGACAACATGCAAACAATTATGCACAAATAAACTATGTATACAGGATAACTAGGACATAACCAACGGAGGGAAGTCACTAGAATTGAAATTGGGAAAGGCTTTCCTAGAAGATGGGATTTTAGCTGTAATTTCAGGGAAGCCAGGAGATGTGAATGATGAGGGAGAACATTCTAGGAATGGGGGACAACCAATGAAAATGTCTAGAGCTGAGAGATAGTGTGTCTTGTTTGATGGATAACAAAAAGGCCAGTGTCACTGGATATGTAGTCATATTTTTATGTTATTTTTTCTTTGAGTTAAAAGTTATATTTCCAGATGTGAAACCATCCTTCTACTTATAAATTCTGCTTCATCCCAATGGAGTTTTTTTTAAAAAAAAACAAAACAACATGTATTGTTATATTCTGTCTTCAGATATTTTATTTAGTATTTTATATCAGTATAAATTAGTGCTGTTAGTCTGTGATTTTCTTTCTTCGCTTTGTTTTCTAAAAGGGTTCAAGGTCTTAGCTGCCTGTGGAAGGACTTGGGTGTTTTACCATCTCTTTGCATGTTTTGAATAAGCTGTATTAATTTAGAGATTATGTGTAATGTAAAAGTTTGATAGAATTTACTTTTGAACATCTGGACTACGCTGGGCCTGGCAGTATCCTTTTTGTAGGTTGGTGCTAAAACCTACTAACTGTGCTATCTTGGGGAAATACATGTAGACCTTTTTTCTTCATTTCTTGAAGGAGGTTGGTGATTATAATTTTCAGATATTTGGCAAATAATGATTAGGAACTAAATTAATTTAATGTGATTATTTCGCTGACATAAATCATACGTGTCATCACGGAAGTGACAACTCTTGGTATCAGACTCTCTCCCTTGTTTGTTGTAAAAGCCTGCAGAGTTTGCATTGTAGTTTTATTTTTGAATAGTTTCCGTTGCTAAAAGTAAGAAAATTGAATCCACATACTTGTTTCCCGTTCTCTATAACTGTCAGCCTTTAAAATGCTATAAATGATAAAGCTTTTTTAGTGATATGATTATGCAGAAATATCAAAGGGAGGATCTGTCTTCAGTAGCAGTAGAATTGTTTAAAAAAATGGAATCAGAGGCCAAACAAAGAATTATTTCTGTCTCAAAAATGTTCCTTTACATTCTTGGATGATGTTACCAGTAGTTGTCTTTCTTGTGTGCCTAATGCTTGATTTTTCCCTCGTCTTTTTTTTTTCATTAGCAATAACATAAAACTAGAACCCACTCAGTGTTCAAATTTTATCATTATGTTTTAACAGAAGCACCAGGATTCAGTAATACATCACTTATTATTCTTCATCAACTAGAAGACAAAATGAAAGCCCATTGTTTCCTTATGGATTTTATTCATCAAGTAAGAGTCTAAATTGTTGAGAACTTCAGGCACCCAGAACCAAAACACTCCTGGAGACATGTGGGTTTACCACATCTTTTTAAACAAAGGTTTTATTAATACTTCAACACATCAACACTGTCATTTCCCAATATCTTTCTTCCTCCTTCCCCTTCCCCTTCAGTAGATCTGTTTCTTGTAACAAAGAAATACAGTTAAAACAAACTGACATATTGACTGTGTTTGACAGCATATACCTCTTTTAGCCCTTACATTCTACCTCCATTGTACTGAGAACAGAGAGATGTATTTCATCGTAAGCCTCCTGGAGTCAGATCGGTAATTGCATTGATCTGAGTTCTAATGACCTTTAATTTTCTCTCTCTGTCGTTTTGGTCATTGTGTGTATAGTTCTCTTGGTCCTGCTTTTTTACTTCACTCAGTGTCATTTCATACAAGTCTTCCCAAGTTTCTGAGTTTTTCATATTGTTTATTAGGGCATAATATTCTATTACATTCAAATGCCAAATTTTATTTATCTATTATTTCTAGTTTTTTGCTACCACAAAGAGTGCTACTATGAATAGTGTGTGTTTCTGCCCTTGATTTCCCTAGAGTATATACTAGCTATATATATATAGATATAGATATACTGTAGTAGAGAACTCATTGAAACAAAGCACTCATAAGTAGTGCCTGTCTTCTAGTTATATTTCCTACATTGTCTTACTTTTTTTTTTTTAAGCCATTTAACAGTCATGAGGTGTACTACAGCTTTCTTCCAGTACATTCAATGAAGACAATGGAAAATCCAGTCCCCTTAATGTATTTTATTGAGAGCACCACCATCATGGGCATGATCTGTAATCATACATGAATAATGTCCTACATTTTCTCTATTTAAAAAGAAAAAATTCTGGAAATTTAGGGAGAAACTTTCACATAAAAATAAATTTGAAATTTAGGTGAGGGAAGTAAAAAATGATTTAAGGAAGATATGACAAAGGTCATATTTATATAACACTTTAAAGTTTATCAGATGTTCTCACAACAATCCTGTCTAATTGGTATGAATATTATTATTTTATGTATGAAGGACCAAATTCAGAGAGATTTAACAAAGTGACCTAGCTAATGAGTGGCAGAGGTAGGACTTAAACCCAGTTCTCCATCTCCATCAAAAGAAGAAGTAACTTGTTTGGTCAAATTTCTGGAATTTTCTTAAGTATTGATTAGGAAGAATATTTACTGTTGGATATAATTGTCTCACAGTCATTCATTAGCCTTTAAGAAATAGTAGTTGCCTTACAAAGGAAAAAGCACTCCATTATTAACATAGTTATAATGAGGTGGGGTTTTTTTGGTTTTTGTTTTTTTTTTTTCCTTTTTTTTTTTACTCTGTCATTAAAGGTCTGTTATGGGCTTTCTGTTCTGAATTTTACATTCTTGTAATTTTAAATTTAACTCTGTTTCTTTAGCCCTGGCAAGAGAACTTTAGTGCTATATTTACTGTACACATTATCCCCTTAATTTTCTGTCTTCTAAGCAGGAATTTTTAGGAATTTCACATGAAGATTTGCATCTATCTATGTCATGTTTTATTCTTTTTTATTTTGTGTTACATATTTTTTTATGTTATAAGTTGAAGTGTCTAAGTATGTTTTTTGTTTATTTTCATTAATTGGATGTACTGAATTAAGTCTAAACTGAGCCTGGAAATATAGTAACATAGTAAATGTAGTAATATGATGCAATTTATCTCCATTATGTGTCCAGAGTGAGTTTCACTTATAAGAATTGTTCAGTGCTATAATATAAAAAAAAAACTTTTCATAAAAATAAGTATTTGGTAAATGCTATTGAGTTAAGGATGTAACTGAAAATTTAGAACTGCCAAGTCATTTGCTACAAGGTGACAGTGTGAGAAGTCAAGGGAAGAAAGTAGGCCAAGAAGGTCTGCAAGTTGTAGGAAAGGTATGTCCAAAAAGAAATACTGAAGTGGTTCTTCAGGTTTACTTTACCCTTGGACCAACACTTTTGATAGATTGAGGATGAGAAACCTATAAGAGCTCCCTGACCTTGACTGGAAAAGGGTCAGATAATATAAGAATCAAAGCTTTCTGAAACTTAATCCAGGTGAAAATTTACTTAGATTTTTAAAATGTTCCTATAAATTCTTTCTGAGTGCATGCGGTCTGTCTCTTTTCCCAGGTTGGCTTATTTGATCGTCTGGGCACTTCTCCATTAAGGGGGATGCCCATGGCAACACGACTGTTGCTCTGCGAACATGCCGAAAAGTTGTCAGCTGCAATTGTTCTCAAAAACCACCATTCGAGGCTTTCTGACCTGGTGAATACTGCTATCTTAAATGCTTTAAACAAAAGGGAATGTGATGTCCCACCAAGTCTTACTCCTGCAGATGTCTTTTTTAGAGAGGTAAGATGTTACCTTTCTTGGCATTTTTCTATTTGGTAAAGCTGTAATGTGTGTGTATTTTATTACGTATGTAAATGTATAATATAGCATATTGTGTGTTACATGTAATATATATGCTTTTCATATAAAATGCTTGTTACTTGAATAAATAAGAAGGAAGAGTTTGGGGAGAAAGATAATCTGTTTTTTATATGTTGCGTTTGAAATACCTGTAAGACATCCAAATCAAGATGATAAAAGGGGGTTGGTGACGGCTGGAGTTGAAAAGAGACACTCTTGTTGGAAATAGAATTCTAGTAGTCCTCTGCATAATAACAATTGAATATAGAAGCTGATGAGATTAGTATGTGAGATAGAATAGAGGGAGTAGCAGAGTGGCTCCAGATGGGTCTTTGGGACGTGCTTGGGGAGTAGGCCGAGAAGAAGACTGAGGGAGGAGAACAAAGAGCACGCAGTGCCAAGGAAACCTGGAGAGGAGAAAATCCAGAAGGAAGTGAAGAGCAAAGAGTGCAGAGAATCCAGGAGGGATGAAGAGCAATGAAAGACCTGGCTTTAGTAATTAACTTTGGAGAAGACACTTCTAGTTGAATGATGAGGTTTGAAACAGGATTGCAGAGGATTTAGAAGCAAATGATAGAGGAGGAAATGGAGGCACTGAGCTGAAGAAGAGGAGAAGTGACGCCAATAGGGATGAGTGAATTGAGGTATTTTTAAGGATGGAGGAACATGGGGAAAGGAGATTGAAGATTAGGGAAAGACTATAAATGATAGTGGGGGACCATCTTTTGGAAAAGACAGGACAGGATAGGATCAAGGATGCATGTAGAGGAGTTGTTCTTGGCAAGGACAAGGGCCACCTTCATCCAAGATAGAATTGAAGAAGAGATAAAAGGAAAAGACACCTCAGTAATATAAAATGTTCTGCCTCATTTTTTGTGGTGAATTATGAGGCAAGTTCTGTGGCAGAGAGTTTGGAGGGAAGAATTACTATGAAAGCTTGTGGAGAGATGAAAAGATGAGGAGAGTGGGGTAGTGAAATCGGTTAGGGAGCAATAGAACGATTGCCTTGCTGAAGGTAGAGCCAAATGAGATTACATAACAAAGTTGAAGCAGCCCCGTTTGGTAAGGTTTCATGATTCCCTTCAGCCCTATTCAGTACTTTATGCCTAGGAGCAAAGGAGCCATAACGTGGGAGTAATCTAAGGTTGGGCTTAGCAAGGTGAGACTGTGATAGGACAAAGGTCAGGGGATGTAAGAGGAGTTAGTTAGCACACGTTTGTTCACCAGAGAGTTGAGATACAGAAGAGAGGGTGGTATGTGGCCAGTGCGAGGGTGATAGCCTAGAAGAGAACTAGAAGTTGAGAGCATGGAGGTGAGGATGAGTAACAGGGTTAGGTGTTCATAAGGCTTGGGGAAAGAGGGAATATTCAGTGCTTGGAGTGTGTTAGGCTCTAAAATCTCCAGTATTTACCATTGTGTCAGGTAGGTAAGTGGCATAGTAGTTAGAGTGCTGGAGCTGAAGCAGGAAAATCTGAGTTCAGGTTTTGTCTTAGGTACTTACTAGCTTGACTTTGACCAAGTCGCTTAATCTCTCCCAGCTTTAGTTTCCTCATCTCTAAAATTGGTGTATTAGCATTTACCTCACAAGATTGTTGTGAAGGTCAAATGAAAGAATATGTAAAGTACCTTGCAAAACTTAAAGCACTATATAAATATTAGCTATTAGTGTCTATTTTAAATTCAATTTCTAATGTAATTTCTTCTTGGTTTTTGTTAATTTTTTTAAACCATAAATGTGAGTTCTTTGAAGTTGAGAACTCATAGTGAGAAACTTCTTCTACCAATATAGATTGGAAACTTCTTTGCAACTTACTTAAATATAGTGTTAAACATGTTAATGATTTTTATGAATTTACTTTTGCATCCTGCAACTTTGATCAAGGTAATAATTATCTCGATTGCTTCACTTATTGTCTAGAGTTTTCTTAGTGAATTATCATATCATCTGAAAATAGAGATAGTTTTATACTTGCTAACATTTTATTATCTTAATTCGTTAATTAATGTTCATTGTAACTCTTCTGTATTTGTTTTCACAGGTATCACAGATAGACACCATCTTTGAATGTTTGTTGGAACAAGAAGAACAAATCTTGAAGGATACCCCAATGGAATCTGTTGAATGGGCGCAGGTGGTGGTCAATGTGAACAGCATCCTGAAGGTACTAAAATGTAGTGCAATACACTTACTTAAAGAACAAATGAAAAGTCTAGATTTCATTAAAGTAAAATATCAAATCAGGAAAGGTCTTTTGTTGAAGGTATGATTTGAGCTGAATCTTAAAAGGAAGCCAGGAGGCAGCGGTAAGGAAAAAGAGCATTTTGGGATTGGGGAATGATGACTATTGAAAGAAGTGGAAAGGTTAGATCCCAAATATTCCGTTCTGGTGATGTTTGGGAAATTTGTCATTTTGGCCACATATTCACTATAATGACTTTTTTTAAAAAAGTGATTAACTGTGCATCCGTACTTGAAAAGAGCTTTTATTGCCTTACTGCATAAATCCTATTTCCACAGTGCAGATTATAACTCTTCCATTTTATAGTAGATAGGTCCATACATTCCTAAGGTCAAGAAATCAGGTTGTCATCCTACTCAGACCTAGGCTTTCTCTTAAGACAGTTTGGGTCAATACTGGAAAGATTTTTTTAGATTGTTAGGACTCTATTTTCCTGAATGTATACCCCATTGGCTTAACTTTTAAGAATGCTGGGTACTTCCCCTCAGATTAAGCATCCTAGTAAGACTTTATTAGAGGAATAGTTATGATCCAGGTAACACACATTTATTTTCTACTACATAATGCCACCAATGAATACTATGTTTGGGCTGAGTTTAGTTGTTGCTTTCTTCTTGGTATATATTAAAGTATTTAATTTTGGAAAGGAATGTCTGGAATTTTCAAACTTTCTAAAGGCTGATATAGATTAAATGCTTACATTTATATTTCTAAGATTAAAGTCTAATATTCACTCTACTGTTGCACTCTAATTGCAGTCCTTGATAAAAAGGCATTAAATAGAATTGAAGATAGGATAAGCTCTCAAATTGGACCAGGTGTATATAGAGGAGATTCATGCTGAAGTGATTAAATTGTGAAGGCATTGAGGTATCCGTTCTCAAGGTATCCGAAGAAGAGGAAAATAACAAAAGTGTAGGAAAAAGTATGTTACTTATTCCCCAGAAAAGGACAACTGAGACAACACCAATAGCTACCAACCAATATGCCTGCTTTCAGATCTCTACAAAATATTTGTGAGATTCATTTATGCATGAATTAAGGGCATCCTTGATGAGAGGTTTTAAGAAGGAAACAGGTAAACTTTCACAAGTGCTGTTTCGTAGCAAGGTTTCTTAGCCTTTTTTGTGTCATAAACCCATTTGGTAATCTAGAGAAACCCTTGAACCTCTTTTCAGTCTAATGTTTTTAACTTCATAAAATATATAGTGTTATAAAGGAAACCAGTTACATTGAGATAAAGTTAGAATTTTCCCCTCACCTAAGTTTATGAAATCTGACCAAAGAGAGACCCTTAGAGGTCCTTCAACCCTAGGCCAAGAATCTCAGTTGCACAGCAATATTTTTTTCCATTTCAAAGTTATTAGAAAGATATATTCATGTTGCGCTTATTGTTTGGTGATTATGAAGAAGCATTTGATTCAATAGAGCATAATAATGCCTTTGAGGTTCTCTTTCAACAAGATATCTGGTGTCCATACAGCACAATCATGAGTCCTTAAAAAAATATAACTATAAAAATAGCCCTTTTTAATGACTCTCTGGTCATAAATGTCAGGCAGGGTATAAAACAGGGAGATTTTTTGCCTGTTACCTAGATGTAGAAAATCTAGAACATATCTAAGAGGAATTTCTCATGGATAGTGAGGTCTCCAGATGTTCCTGCCTGTGGATGACATTGTGCTATATTTAAATCAAGTCCTGAAATATTAAAGAACCTACTGGAAAAGAACCGCAGCCACCCAAAATAAGTTTGGCCTGACCATACAAACAGGAAAGAGCAAGTAGATGAAAAATGTCTATTGCCCAGATATGCCATATGATTAAATGGACAACTGGAGGTAGCTAGATAATGTATTGAATAAAGCACCAAACTTGGAGTCAGGAAGAACTGAGTTTGATTGCTGCCTTAGATACTTCCTATCACTGATAGCTGACATTTATGTAATGCTTTCCATGTGCCAGGAACTAGGGTAAGCAATTTATAATTATCTCATTTGATGCCCCCAACAGCCCTGGGAGGTAGATGCTGTCTCTTTACAGATGAAGAAACTGAGGCAAACATTAAGTAACTTGCTCAGGGTCACACAGCTAGTAAATAAGTGTCTTAGGCTGGATCTGAAATCTGGTCTTCCTGACTCCAGGGTTAGCCTTCTGTCCACTGTGCTTCCTAGCTGCCCTCACTTAGCTGTATGACTCCAGTCAAGCCATTTAATATCTTACCTAGTTTTCCTTCTGGAAGATGGGGCTATATTAGCACCTACCTCCAAGAATTGTTGTGAGGATCAAAAAAGAGCAAAAATATAAATAAATAAAACTAGAGGAAGAAAGCAGTCAGGCTTGGCTTTCAAGAAATTGTAAAGTTCATTTGGAAGACTGTTGGCCTCTGGAATCAGGCTTAACTTTTAAAATACAGTTCTCACTTTAAATAAGTGGACTGCTCTGCATACCTCTGTGAAAAGTTATTTTTACATGATGCAAATTTGCACCTACACCCATCCCCATTTCACTTCTTGTTGTCCTTTTGTTCTCAAAGAGGACCAGGATATGGAGAAAGTGATGCCATGACTTGTAAGCAAATTGGAGTTAAGTGAGAGAAGGCTGTGTGGAGTCACCAGTCTGGCTGTCTTCTCTGGAGAGGGCTGGGTCCAGTAGTAAGATATAAATTAAGACAACTGGAGATGGGCCCAGGTGCAGTGAGATACCTTGGCCTTTTTACTTTTCCAGGTCTCTGTTTAACAAAGACATACATAAAATTACATCTGTATGCAAGTCCTAAATGTACTAAAATGCAGATGTATTAAATACCATACCATGATAGTAAACAGAATTATGCAGTACAAGATAGAGCTAATGATAAAGCATGCATGGTATGGTATAAAGCATATATGGTAAAGTAAACATAAGTGTGCAGAGTGTTGCCCCTTCCCCACTCACGACACCTAGCCTTTATTACTGCTGGTTGGCTATGTAACATTTTTTATGATGCTATCGAAATATGTTTATACAGTGACTCTCTTTTCTCTCATATATCTGATGATAACAAGCAGTATTTTCCTCAACTAATCTTTCACAGTTCTTTACATAAAGTTGAATATACATAATAAAAATTTGTGCAAAGTGAGAATTGTCTGTACCAGAATTATTTTATCACTGAAAGACATACAACACATTAATTTTGAAAGAATTGAAAATAAATATCACATAGAGGGCAATGTATGGGGTTTGAATAGGCTGTATCACATAGGCAGTGAAGAATTTTGAACAATAGGAATAAAAGATGTCAATAAGACAGGAAGAAAAGATGAACTTGTCACATGATGAGAGTGAGCAGTGCCACATAGGCAGTTTGATTATACCACTGGCATACTGATGTCAAGAGAAAGTGAAGCAGGTTTCTGACATTTGGGGCAGATCATTTTTGATGAATTTATGTGAGGACATGGGCAAGAGCACAGACTTGTTTCATGGACTTGACTTGCAATTGATGAGATCACATCAGTTTGAGAATATTCTGGCATATGCACGAAAGTGCAGTCTATTTAATTTTTAGTTAAATTTCCTTGTAAGATTCTTATATTTCTAGTTTTATCCTTTTAAAAAAATTGAAATTTGTGGTAATAGAAATGTAAAATACAGGGAATTTTTTTTTTCAAATACACAGATCTTAATAGATGTTAGTAGCACAGATTTTTTTTTCTGGTTCCACTTAAATTCAGAAATATTTTGAATTTCCATTTTCAGAAATAATTTCTTGTTTTCCCAGGATATGCTACAAGCAGCCAGTCAGTATCGCCAAAGTAGAAATACCTTATATAGAATGGAAGAACTCACAGAAAAAGAACCTGAATATGTTCCTTGGACAGGTAAATTCTAAAAATTAAGCACAAAAATCTAGTTTTATTATTGCTTGTTAAAGCATTTTAGATCTAATGGTTTATTGTATCCATGAGTTTGTATTTTTCTATAAGCTAGTTTTGTAAATAAAAATTCAAAATTCTGCTGCTCCCTCTCAGTACATACTTGCCAAGACTGGGACAGCATCATTGGCACTAAGTGTGAACAGAGAGCTCAGCTAGAGAGAACTGAGGAGCAAAGGAATTAGGGCAGGACATAGGTGATAAAGCATAATATTTCACTAAGCCTGAGGGAGACAGTGTAGCATCCAACTGAGGCCAGGTGGAGCAGAGATCAAAACTGGGAGACCATAAATTTCCAGTGTGGGAGGATGCAGAGATGGCTTTGCTGTCCAGCCCCAAGGGAAACCATCATCAAAGGAGAAGAATTCTGAAGGTGAATAATATGGAAAAATATGGGGAAAAGAATGAAATTGCCAAAGGTCTCGGTAGGAAGAAAACTTAAAAGGTTTTAAGCATAGCCAGATAACGGAAAATATTAATAACAGAAGGGAATATGGCCTCCAGACCAGGTCAGAGAGTCCAGACGTCCATGATTAAATATTGCAAGACAAAGGAAAATGAATTAACATCTCATTAGGTGAGGACCCTGTGGATTCCCAAGAGCATGTAATCCGTCGTGGTATTATTGAAATATTTAAAAAGGAACTAAGAGTTGTGAGAGCAGAATTTATGGCTCACGTAGCAGAAATTATTGGTTCAGTAGAAAAACTTGTATCTATGGTGGCAAGTCTCACCAAGGAAACAAAAGAAAGAATACTTGATTAGGCATGGAGCTACGCAGAAGTGAAGGATAGGCTAGAAGAAGAAGGAGAGAAAGCAATATCATTAAAAGAAATGGTATGTGCTTTTACTAATAAAATATAGCAGTTTTGAAGGAGGATGTATTGGCAATTTAAGAATTATAGGTCTCCAAGAAAAGCACTACAAATCAACAAAACCTGTATGGTATAAGGCAAGAATAATGTAAGAAACTGCCCAGAATTGCTGAACAAAGAAAAACAAAGTGCCAGTGGAAATAATTCTCAGTTCACCTCTAGATATAGTTAGAATCTAGGCCTTGAATAATGTTATTTGAAGCCTGCTTCTTCCAAAAGTGATAACTAAGTAATTTGAATTTTAGTTGCGTTATTATACAGTTATCTAACCATTTAATTTTTGTATCTGACATTATTACTTCTTTCTCTGCTTTAAAGCAACCAGTGGCCCTGCTGGTGTACGGACTGCAATAGTGCGACAACATGGAATTGTTCTGAAGCTGGTTTATCCTCAAGTAGATACCAATCTGAGAAATATCCTGACTGAGCAGATTGTAGCACTAATTGACTCTTACCTGGATAGTTATGTTTCTCAACTGAAGTCTGTGGACAAACCCAGTGATCAAGAAAGATATAACAATCTGGAAATGGAGTACATTCAGAAAAGAGCAGATATCTTGTCTCCTCTTCGTAAGTATTCATGTATATTTGGAGAAAGTACAGAGAAAATTACACATTTAGTAAAATTTCTTTGGTTTAATCATTTGCAGCTTAATGTGATTTCCTTAACTGAAATTAATCACAAATCAACAGTAATTTATTTTCAAAATGTAATTGGAGTGATTGTATCTGTCATGAATTTGTATAGCCCATGAAATTAAATTCAGTTACTAAGCTTCTCAATACTTAGCATTTAAATTTTAAAATAGATTAAAGATGGACTAACACATAAAGTTTTTGCAAAGTTGAAATCACTGAAAGTACTGAACTTAAGTATTTCCCCTCAAATTGTGCAGTTATTGTACATTTCTCTCCAAGTTAACCTGGCTAGTTGCTTAATACAATTTTTCTTCTACTTTTGGTTTCATAGTTTCTCTTGGACAGCACCAGTGGGCTGCTTCTTTAGCAGAGAAGTACTGTGACTTTGATATCTTGGTTCAAATGTGTGAGCAAACTGATAACCAGACCAGACTACAGCGTTACATGACTCAGTTTGCTGATCAGGTAACATAGTTTAATATTTATGTGGAGAATCCTACGGCATAAACCTCAACGTTTTAAATCTAATATTTGGAAAGAAAATGAGTATAGCAAAAGTCATTAAGCTTCATGAACGCTTACGGAACATAAGAAGCTACATATACATAAGAGGATGCTTAGGGGTAAAGTTTAGAGCCTGATTGTCTCACATTTGACCATCTTCTTAAAGGCTTCCTCTTGTTAGCACTTCTAGTTATTATGTTTAATTGATTTATGGAACCTCACCAGTCTTGATTCACTGAAATTCTCAGCTACATAACAATGCTCAAGCCCCTAATATTACTCCTTGGTACTTCATTTTAGAGACTCAGAGCTTGGTAGCTCGTTAGAAGAAAGTGAATTGCTTTTTATCTTTTTTCCCCATTCTAATGAGACCTCCCAGTTTATCTTAAAACTTAATTACTTCTAACAAATTGTCTTCTAATTTGTTTAGCAAATTACAACTTCTCTAAAGAAGAAGAAAACTTTAAAAAATACATGTATACCCTGCTTTCAGAAAGCTCAGCGTCATATTTAATATTTACCCTCTTTACTCCTAAAAAGGGAGAATAGTAGTAGTAGTTTACATTTGGGTGGTGCTTTAGACTGGATGTACATTATCTCATTGGAACTTCATGAATTTGATGCTTACAGCATCATTGGTTAATTGCTAGAAGAAAACTTCGAGATCCATTCAAAAGGCCCAACCCTTTCATTTTATATTGAGAATGAAAGTGAGACCCAGAGAAGCTCAGGGACATGCCCAAGGTCATTCAGTAACAGATTTGAAGGTAGGTCTTCTGGTCCAAATGATCTTTCCAGTGTAAGTTCTCTTTCTTTTGCACCAGGCAGCTGGTGGTACAGTGGACAGAGCAGAGGGTCCGGAGTCGGGCAGACCTGAGTTCAACTTGAGCCTCAGGCTAGCTCTACAACCCTGGACAAGTCATTTAACCTCTCTGCCTCAGTTGTCCTTATCTGTATAATGAGGATATTAAGCACTTGCCTCCTGAAGTTGTGAGGATCAAATGAGATAATATTTGTGAAGTGCTTGACATATAGTATTCTCTGTATAAATAATGAAGATTCCAATTCCCTATCCCCTTTTCCTCTCAAAGAAAATAAAATTGCTTTTTATTGTGTTTTTTGATTTACAAAATGCTCTCCTGTCAGCGATGTGGTTGAGCTCTGTAATACGGGTATCATGCCCTTTTACAGGCAGGGAAGTCAAGGCTGAGAAAGATTAAATATTGCCCATAGACACAGGGCCAGGGGTCAAGTCAGTTCTGGTGACTCCAAATTAATGTTCTTTTCTTTCTAGAACTCTGCTGGATTTCTGTGCTTTGACAGCACGGACAGTTCTGTAGCAAGTTGTTTACTCTGAATGATCATTTTGTTAACAGTGTCTTGAATTATCAAATATCAAATTATCAAAGGGGTCATTTCATTGTAATGGAACCATAGCTGAGATTTGCTGAGGTTTGGGGGATATTTAGCCCCACAAGTTTGGACCTTTCCGGCAGGGTGCTTCTTTTGGTTTGCTTTTCATTTTTAAGTTCCTGTAGAAATGGAAGGACCAGTTCTCCATGGAATGCAGGAGAAACACTCTTCTTGTCTTTTTCTCCCTAAAAGTTCAGGAAAAAAAAACATGAAAGTGCAGTCATCCTAAATCATTTGATCATTTATTAAGAGCCTATTGCATGGTGGCCTTTGGGTTTGTAAAGACAAAACAAAAACTAGGCTCTGCCCTCAAGGCATTATTTGGGGGTGAGTATCAATAGTAGCTAGCATTTATATAGTACTTTGGGGTTTGAAAAGTGCTTTACAGATATTATCTTATTTGTCCTCACAATAACTTAGGTAGATGTCATTATTACCCTAATTTTGCAGGTGAGGACATTGAGGCAATCAGTGTTTACATGATTCACCCAGGGCCACACAGCTACTGTCTTAGGCAGGATTGGAATTCAGGCCTCCTTACTTCACGTTCTGTTCCCTAGCCACCTAACTGCTTAGGAATGAAGATATATATGATGGGGGAAGAGTATTAACAACAAGAGGAATAAGAGAAAAGCTTCCTGGAGGTGGGAGTGGGGGAGTTGAATGTTGATATGTCATCTTCCTCTGGTGAAATGTAAGCTCTTTAAATACAGAGACTATTTTCTCTTTTGTTTTTGTATTCCCCAATGCTGAGCTGGTATCTTATACAAAGAAGGTGTTAGAAAAGTAATACTTGTTGGGTTGGATTGGATTGGATCCGTGTATTCTGCAGCAGAGAGGTGAAGAGGAAGTGTATTCTAGGAGTGAGGGAACAAAGACACAAGTGGGAGGAAGAAGTGATGAATGTAGAAAAGATCACATAGGTAGGATACTTGGACTGGGACTGGGATGAGGATTTATGTGACATAAGCCTAGGAAAGTATTTGGAACTCATATTCTCAAGGAATTTCCTTAAATGCCAACAATTGTATTTATATTCATTTATCCTGGAGGCAGTAGAGAGCAACTAAAGGTTCCTGAGCAGGGTAGTGACATGATTTGACTTACATTGTAAGGAGGTTATTTTGGGGGCTGTGAAGGATGGATTAGAGACGAGAGAGAGACTTGGAAGTTAGAAGGTTATAACAGTGGAAGTGTCAAGAGGTTATGAGAGTTTGATTTTTGGTGATACCTATGTTAGAAAAGGGGACAGATGCAAGGTATTTTGTTGTAGAATTGGTAAAAACTGGCAACTTCTTGAATATGGAGAGAGAAAAATTGGAAGATAATCCCAAGGTTGCAAAGTTGAGAGACTAGAAGGATGGTGATACACTTAGTGAAAATAGAACATGTGCTGAAGGGAAGGAAATTGTGAGTTCTATTTTGACTATATTGGGTCAAGCTCCCAAATAGCTGAAGCAGCAGATAGCCTTTTAGTTAATACAAATGGATAAACCTTACCATCATTTGTTATATTAGGGAGACTGCGTAGGACAGTGGAAAGAGCACCACTCAGCAGTCAGAGGATCTGGGTTCCTTGAAGAAACTACTCCCCAGGTGACCTTGGGCAAATCACCCTTCCTGGACCTCAGTTTCCTCTTCTGTAAAATGAGGGGGAGGTGATGCTAAATAGCTTCTGACATACCCTTCCAATTCTAGAACTGTGATCTTGATGCAAGGAAATTACCTTTACCAGGACACCTTGAGTGAGCTTAGTGGCTAAGCGACTTCACAGGTTGACAGAGAAGTGAGACTCAAGCCCCATTCTTCCTGGCTCTCAGCCACTAAGTCCCAGGCCCTAGCCTTGGCATCCCTGCCAGCTTTGTGGTCTTAGGCAAGTTCCTTAGCTTCTTAGGGCCTTATTTTCTCCTCTGTCAAATGAGAACACTGACATGCAGAAGTAACTTTCAGCTTTCTCCTTGTGTGGCCTTACATCACATGAATCAAACATTTTTAGAACATTTCTGTTTTGGGGACCAAATAAGACTTGTGAATAAGTGGCATTTTATTATTACATATCTTTTATTCCAAGTATACTTACTATATATTAATGCATTCTTGGCTTTATTCTTAATAGAATTTTTCAGATTTCCTCTTCCGTTGGTATTTGGAGAAGGGAAAGCGTGGCAAACTATTATCACAGCCCATTTCTCAGCATGGACAACTGACGAATTTTTTGCAGGCTCATGAGCACCTCAGCTGGTTACATGAAATCAATAGCCAGGACTTTGAAAAGGTAAAGAATGTTTTTTCAGAAAAAATAGATGTAGTTTTGATATTTGCTTGTAAAAGTATCAGCATAAATAATTTGTAACTTACCTCCTTTTACAAAGAAGCTCTAGGTGTTTCATCTGTTTGATTTATTGGTGTCGGTTACCAGATAGTCTCTATTGAGGTTCAAGAGAACTGGCTTCTACCTTTGCTCAGGCAAGTAACAACTACTCTGTGATGGCAAAAAGAAGAAATAGTTGTCACACAAAAGCTCAGAAAAATCAGGACTTGTTTCCTTGTCTTTATAGTGACTGTATTATTAAACTGCTGTCTTAGTTTGTATTTGGACAGGTTTGGTAAAATACTATATTAAAGTCTAGACCAGGGGTGGGGGATCTGCAGCATCGAGGTCACATTTGACCCTGAATCCGAACTTCGTGAAACAAATTTAATAAAAGGATTTGTTCTGTAAAACTTGGATTCAGTCAAAAGGCCACACCTGAGGACCTAGAAGGCCACATGGGGCCTCGAAGCCACTGACTCCCCACCCCTGGTCTAAGTCTAGGTCTAGGGCCTAGTCTTGGCTCTTCAACATGATGGAGTGTGGATCCTTGAAGGAGCCTCACTTTTCACAGATCAGTAAAAAAGGTGTGCTTATGTTTCTGAGTCCTGATACAAATGAGACAGCAATAATGAAATGGGTAAGTCACTGAACTTTTATTCAGGAAGACATGGGTTCACGTTGTTCCTCAGAAATTTTTTCATTTTGTCCTTGACAAATAGTTGAGTCTTATATTATGCAGGTTTTTGCATCTGTAAATTGAAGAAGTTGGACTTTCTGCCTTCTAAAGTTCCTTTCAGATCTGAATCTGATTCTGTGTAAAGTAAAAAGAAGCTGCGTATTCGAATTTTCTTCATTCTTTATGTCAATTTCCTCAGAGTAATAATTTATTACCCATTATCTTAATCTGTTCTTATATTTTGATTTATTCTAGGCTCATGCAACACTTCTGGGCTTGGCAAATATGGAGACTCGTTACTTTGCAAAAAAGAAAACACTTCTTGGCCTGAGTAAATTAGCTGCGTTAGCTTCAGATTTTTCAGAGGATTTAATTCAGGAAAAAATTGAAGGTAAAAAAAGGACTGAGTGTTTTGAAGGGCAGAAGAGACAATTTAATAAATTCCATTCAACCAGCATTTATTGCTGAGGCCTCATGGCATAGTGGAGAGCGAGCTGACCTCAGAGCCAGGGAGACCTGGGTTCAAGTCCTGCCTCTGACACATAATGACTGGGGGACCTTTGCCAAAACCCTACAAAGTTTTGACCTGCATTGGCACAGGGAACTTCTGTTTCCAGTCAAATCACAGGCCTACTTCTTGTCTCTGTCTCCACCAAGTATGAGGCACTCTGCTGCTCTCAGAGTATAAATTTTTTAAATCAATATCAGAATAGGTATACTGTGATCATGGATTTTTTTGAAAGCATAATCTGAGTGTGATATTTCCCAGGACCCATAGGAGCTCACATTTCTTCTTGGAGGGATATGACTTGCACATGGATAAGTATGACACAAAACAGTGATACCTACAAAGAAGAGATGCAGACAAGGTATCTAGGGAAATGTGAGGAGGGAACTAGTTCTTTGAGCTTGAGAAATCCAGGAAGGTTATTTATGGAGAGAGAGGCACCTGAGCTGACCCCTGAGGAAAGAGGAAGATTCTGAAAAGCAGAGATGAGGAGGGTAGCCATTCCTAGACTTGTGGAGGCAAGAGATATATTATCAACTTTGTTGAATAGCTAATAATACATTTTGCCTGAAGTGAGAACATATGGATGCGTGTAATGGGAAGTAAGGCAGGCCAGGGGTCTTGAACGCCAGGCTAGGAGCTTGTATTTTAACCTATGGACCACTGAAGGTTTCTGAACAAGGAAATGACATGATCATACTTGTGCCATAGGCAGATTATTTTGGCAATGTTGCGATGGATCATTAGAATGGAGAAGGAAACTAGAGGAAGGGAGATAAGTGAGCCTGTAGTTTAGGAGAAAGGTAAAGGCCTAAACTAGGAGGTAATAAGAGTAGAGAGGAGGTGATGTTCATAAAAGATGTGGAGGTCAAATCTGCAGAATTTGGTAATTGATTAAATGTGAGGAGTAAGAAATGGGAAGAGCAAAATAGAGGCTTTTTAATTATTTTAGTGTAAAGAGACTGTTTTCTGTTATTATTGGATTGTATATAGTCTGTTCAGCACATACCACTTTTAAAGGAAATGTTTTTCTTTAGACTTAGTATATGATTTTTCCTAAATATATCTTAAATATCAATCCTTAGTTTTAAGTTCTGTGGCTTATTGATCATTGAAAAATAAATTCACCAGTTCATTTTAAATTCACATGGATTAAACACATTTACACATCAGGTAAGCCAGCAACTACCTGAAATGAAGAATGAATATTTTGCAGGTGTGCACTATGGCACATAAGTAAATAATAAAGTTATTCTCTTCTTTATGTAACAAATAGTGACCGAACTTAGTCTAAATAAAATGAATATTTCTTTATACCAAGTAGGACAGGAAAAGACTTCTACATGAATTTCTGTTATATTTAGTTTGCTTTTTCTTTTAAATATAAAATAAATTCTGTGTGTAATTTTCAGAGCTGTCCTGCTTATTAACTCTTATTTCCTCCTGTTCAGTGCATTTAACAAAGGCAAGTTAAATTTAACAAGTACCACTTTTTTTGGGGGGGGGGAACCTTATTGCTACTCTCCCTACCCTTCCCCTCTTCAACCGCCAGTTGAGGAGAAAAAAAGGAGAAACAAACTCTTTGGAGCAAGTGTTCATAGTTCAGCAAAACAGATTTCCATATTCATATACGTATGTCATATTGTCTTAGGCTTTCCCATGAATCCATCACTTTTCTTCATTGCTTCTTCATCAGGAGTCTACTGGTCATTGTATTTAGTTTTCAAAGGTTTTTTTTTTTTACATTGTTCCTGTTAGTATATAAATTACTTTGGTTCTGTTTACTTCACTCCGTCAATTCATATGGTCTTCCCAGGTTTCTTTGAAACCATCTCTTTGGTTATCTCTGGTGTAATAATAGTATTCCATTATGCTCATGCAGTATCATTTTCTTAGTCTTTCTCAATTGATGGTGTTTATGCACATTTTGGTCGCTTCCTTCTTTTTTGATCACTTTGAGATTCAGTTCTGTATTCCAAAATAAAACATTTTACTTTGACTTGATCGGTTAGGCACAAGCCATTGTACATCCCTCACTTCAGCCTTTCAGAACTTTTATGTTTCTTCAAAACTTAGCTCAGGTGACATCTCTTCAGTGTTGCCTTCCCCACTGCCATCCTCAGACATTCCTAGAGCTCTTTGTGTCTGCCTTTTCTTTGTCCTCATCACTTCACTTCTTGAGGGCAGACTTTTTTTGTATTTTTCTTTCACCTTGATGCCAAGCACAGTGTTTTGTTTGTGGTAGTCACTTAATAAATGCTTGTTGAATTGAATTTTCTTGAAATATTT
Organism: Potorous gilbertii; assembly: GCA_028658325.1. Classification (NCBI taxonomy): domain Eukaryota; kingdom Metazoa; phylum Chordata; class Mammalia; order Diprotodontia; family Potoroidae; genus Potorous; species Potorous gilbertii. The sequence continues at coordinate 558,193,480 of CM053770.1, forward strand.
CAGTCTTTTTTAGAAAAATATGTTAACATTTTGTTCTACCATGCCATAATTATGTTTTTAAACGTATTTTTATTGATAGTTTGTTTTTCTACAATAGACAATACCCAACAGACATTCAAGACAACTTTCCTACAACATACACTTCCAGAATACATTTATGCACAGACATGTAATAGTCTTTGCTGTTAATTCATCATGCTAGGATTAAATTTCATGAATTAAAATCATAATCACAGTTATGAACATTATTCTGATATAATTAGAAATTGCCACATAATTTATAACTTGGTGGTGTTTTCCATGTTATTTTATCAGTATCCTTCATTGAAATTCTAAAAGTTTTGTCCGTTATAATTGTAAAGAAATGGCCATGTTAGTTGTTTTAAAGTATGTATACTCTATAAACATAGTTCATACTGTAAAAGAGGAAGCAAGTTTTTCAGACTCTGCCAGGAATTAACAATATGTTCAAAACCTAAAGAATTTAAATGAATATTTATTCCAATTTCTTCTTTTTTCCCTGTTTTAGACATTTTGATGAAGCCCCTTAAACTTAACACTATACTTTACTATGTCGTGTTATGAGAATGTTTTCAGAACCAGTAACCTATAAATTCATATTCTGATTCCCCAAAACTTTTAATGGTGATATTTTGATATTTAACATTAGTTCTCTAATTATTTTCTTTGTTATAATCTTTTTGTATTCTCATTGTAGGTAACATGGGAAAGTCTCTCTTAAAACTTTTAAATAAATAGTTTCCTCATTTTAATGAAATTATACTATAATAACCTCACTGGAGGAAAGCATTTTTTTTCAGGAAAAAAATCAAAACCATGTAGACATTGCTATAAAGAAACCACCATTCATGTATGGGATAATTGTTAGCCTGTTCTCACTTACCTTCAACAGTCTGACTTTAGTGTTGCTCAGGGGAAAATGAAGAAAAGGGAAGGGAGAAAGTATTTTATTGTGCCTACTATGTGCCAGGAACTGTGATAAGATCCTTTTACAAATATATCATTTGCCCAAGTTCCTATTCACTTTGTATGGCAGTTAAACCATACATAAGATCATATGGTAACAGAACTAAGAGAATCTTTTTAAAAAATTAATTTTTAGTTTTCAATATTCATTTCCACAAGATTTTGAGTTCCAGATTTTCTTCACATCTCTTCCCTTCCCCCACCTCATTAGGGCGAGCATTCTGATTACTCCTTTCTCCAGTAGACCCACCCTTTCATCCTCCTCCTCTTTATTTTCTTGAAGGGCAAGATAGATTTTGATACCCTACGTCTGTATATTTTATTTCCCAGTTGCATGTAAAAACAATTTTTTTAACATTTGTTTTTAAAACTTTGAGTTCCAAATTCCCTTTGTCCCTCCCCACCCAACCTCATTGAGAAGGCAAGCAATTCAGTATAGGTTATACATGTATAATTATGCAGAACACTTACATAATGGTCCTATTGTGAAAAACCAACTATATTTCCTCCATCCTATACTGCCCCCCACTTATTCTGTTTTCTCCTTTGATCCTGTCCCTTTTCAAAAGTGTTTGCTTATGCACACTTATAACCACCCCCCCCAAACTGGCCTCTGTTCTGTTCCCCCTCCCCCCCACCATCCCCTTCCCCCCTACTTTCCTATAGGGTAAGATACCCAATTGAGTGTGTATGTTATTCCCTCTTTAAGTCAAATCTAGTGAGAGTCAGATTCACTCATTCATTCTCACCTCTCCCCTTTTCCTCTCCATTGTGAAACCTTTTTCGTAACTCATTTCTGTGAGATAATCTACCCCATTCTATCTTTTCCCTTTTCTTTCTCCCAATATATTTCTCTCTCACCTCTTAATTTTATTTTTTAGATATCCCTTTATATTCAACTCACCCTGTGCCATCTATCTGTCTTATCTATCTAATCTATTTCATCCAACTACCCTAATACTTAGAAAAGTCTCATGAATTACAAATATCATGTTTCCATGTAGGAATGTAAACAGTTCAACTTCACTAAGTTTTTTATGATTTCTCTATCCTGTTTTTCTTTTCATGCTTTTCTTGATTCTTATGTTTGAAAGTCAAATTTTCTATTCAGTTCTGGTCTTTACATCAAGAGTGTTTGAAAGTTCTCTGTTTCCTTGAATGTCCATTTTTTTCCCCTGAAGGATTATACTGAGTTTTGCTGGGGTAGGTGATTCTTGGTTTTAACCCTAGCTCCTCTGACCTCTGGAATATTATATTCCAAGCCATCTGATCCCTTAGTGTAGACACTGCTAGATCCTGTGTTGTCCTAATTGTATTTCCACAATACTCAAATTCTTTGTTTCTGGCTGCTTGGAAAATTTTGTCTTTGCCCTGGGAACTCTGAAATTTGACTACAATATTCCTAGGAGTTTTCCTTTTAGGATCTCTGTCCAGAGGCAATCAGTGGATTCTTTCAATTTCTTTTTTACCCTCTGGTTCTAGAATATCAGGGTGGTTTTCCTTGATAATTTCTTGAACAATGATGTCTAGGTTCTTTTTTCCTCATGGTTTTCAGGTAGACCAACAATTTTTAGATTATCTCTCTTGAATCTATTTTCTAGGTCAGTGATTTTTCCAGTGAGATATTTCACATTGTCTTCTATTTTTTCATTCTTTTGGTTCTGTTTTATAGTTTCTTGATTTCTCATAACGTCATTAGCTTCCATTTGCTCCTAATTTTGAAGGAATTATTTTCTTCAGTGAACTTTTGGACCTCCTTTTCCATTTGACGCATTCTGCTTTTTAAGGCATTCTTCTCATTGCTTTTTGGATATCTTTTGCTGTTTGGGTTAGTCTGTTTGTATGGTGTTATTTTCTTCAGTATTTTTTGGGGATCTCCTTTAGCAAGCTGTTGACTCGTTTTTCATTTTTTTCTTGCATCACTCTCATTTTTCTTCCTAATTTTTCCTCTCCTTTTCTTACTTGATTTTCAAAATCCTTTTTGAACCCTTCCATGGCCTGAGATGAATTCATATTTTCTTGGAGGTTTTGGATGTAGGAGCTCTGACTTGGTTGTCCTCCTCTGGTTGTATGTTTTGATCTTCTTTGTCGCCAAAGGAAGAGTCTATATTCTGAGTTTTTGTTTTGTTTTGTTTTTTTACAACATTTACTCATCTTCCCAGCCAAATGCTTGACTTTCTAACTTTTTCAAGGTATGACTGTTTTCAGTGGGAGTAGGGGTGTGGTGGGTGTACTGTCTCAGGCTTTGGGGGTTTTGTATTAGCTGCTTGATCTCCCACTGTCTGTGGACCCAGAGCTTCAGAATCAGCTGCTGCTGCTGCCCCCACTGCCCCGGCACTGGGGCCAGACCCTCACTAGACAGCAAACTCCTCTTTGACCCAGGTCCCACAGAGTTTTCTCATTGACTTTTTTGGCATTTGTGGGTTGAGAAGTCTGGAAACTGCTGCACCTACCAGTGATTCAGTTCCTTGAGGCCTGCTCGAGGCCTGCTCCAGCCCATCTGTGCCAGCATGACCAATGCCCTGTGTGCTTTGCTCCCTGCCCAGTACAATATACCCTTCTTGCCCACTTTACAGGTTGACTTAGGGTGCAGATTTCCTTCACTCTGTCATTTTGTAGTTTCTATAGTTCTAGAACTTGTTTGGTTCTATGCTCTAAAACTTGTTTGGAGTCATTTTTTACAGGTGTTTGGAGGGTCTTAGGGGAGAGCTCAAGCAATTCCTTGCTTTTACTCTGCCATCTTGGCTCTGCCCCTAAGAGAACCTTTGAACTTACTTTTTTAAAAAATTCAGATTTTTACTCCAGTAAAACAGACCTGGAAGTTATACTGATATTTCTTCTTTTTGCCTTTGCATCACAGAAATGTCTGAGCAAGAACACTTCCTTTTACATCAGGAGACCCTACCTGAGCAGCTACTAGCTGAGAAACAGTTTAATCTCAGTACAATGCCAGTACTGACTGCACCACAGCTGATCAGTGTATGTGCTTTTTACAGTTTTACAGCCATGTCTTTGTATGTAATTGTTCTGAAAGCCCCTACGGAGGGATATTGTGACACAGTGGGAGCCATGCTCTGTTTGGAGTCAGGGACCTTATTTGAGATCCCAGCTTTGTTATATATCACCTGGATCACATTGGACAAATCATTTCACCTCTCTGGGTTCCTCATCTGTAAAGTGACGGGGCTGGATCAGATGACCTCCTGTGGCTCTTTTTTTAATTCGGTAAACATTTATTAAGCACCTACTCTGTGCCAGGCAGTATACTAAGCTTTGGGGATAAGGACAAACTCTTATCTGTCCTATGATCTTACTAAAAAGGATCTCATCTTTTTTTTTTAACCATAGCTGTACATATGTGAGGAAAACAGAAGAGCCAATGAGTATGACTTCAAGAAAGCTCTGGACTTGCTGGAATACATCGATGAGGTAAGTCAAGAAAAATCAGTTAAAAAGATCATACACTATACAAGAATATCCCTTTAAAATCCCTCACCAATGTCAGATTTTCTACCTCTTAACTTTATGAGGAGAACAAATATCAAGAGGAGAGCAACCCTAATATTTCACCAATTAGATTGGGATATTATATGATGATTCTTCAGGAAGCTATTTCATAGGTTAGAAAAAAAAAGAAAGAATAGTATTTGATACTAACTCTTCAAGAAAACAATTCAGTTGGAACCAATTCCCTTCCTTATATATCCTACATAGATGTAATTTTCTTCCTGTGTTCTCAAAAAATTCCTCTATTTGAAGCATATGCTTGACATACTTCATGTACACTAGTTTTAGAACTTGAGTTTTGATACCTGTCCTGATCTTTAAAACACCCTCTTGAATAGACCCCAAGGATTTCAGTTAAATATGCACTGGAGTCTATAAACATTTCATCAAATTTCCCTATTAATTCAAAATTTCTTTATCTTCACCAAGATTTGTTTTGTGCCATTTTTAAGAAAGAAATATCCTAACTTCTTGCTAAGTATAACCCCATCTCTCATTTACTTGATTCATTTGCTCAATCAACATGCATTTATTGTGTGTTTATTTTGTGTTAGGATTTGGGCATATAGAGACAAAAGTGTAAAACAGTCTTTCTCCCTTCCAAGAACTTGCATTCTATTGGAAAAGACAGCTTACTATATAGTTGAATATAAAACCATAGAAAACATATCTAAGACAACCTAGAGGTGGGAGGCATTAGTAGCTGGGGCAACCAGAAAATTTCTCCTTCAAAAGGTGATACTCAAGCTTAGATTTGAAGGAAATCAAGAATTCCAAAAGTAGAAATGAGGAGGAAGTACATCCTAAGCCTGGAGTATGGCCAGTGCTAATGCTCAGAGATCAGAAATGGAGTTGTGTGTGAGGAGGAACAGCAGGGCCAGGTTGCCTGGATGGTAGAATGGGTAGAAAGGAGTAACGTGTAAAAAGAATGGAATACTAAGGGGCCAGACTGTGGGGAGCTTTAAGTACCAAGTAGCAGAGTTTATATTTGATCCTAGAGTTTATAGAGAGCTCTTAGGTCTAGTAAACTGGAGTTTATTGGGCAGAGGTATCACATGGTCACACCTGTGTTTTAGGAAAATCACTTTGGCAGCTAGGTAGAAGGTAGATTAGAGAGGGAGAGAGCTTGAAGCAAAGATATTAATTACTAAGCTATTTTAATGATTCAGGAAAGAAGAAATGAGGGCCTTGAAGGAAAATTGTGTTGAGAAAGGGATATAACAGAGAGATGTAATGAACATAAAATGATGAGATTCGGTAAGTGTTTGGCTATGTGGGTTGAATGTGGGGCAAGAGTAAAGGATGATTCCCAGGCTGCAAACCTAAGTGACTAGAAGGAAGAAGACATGCCCTTGACAAAATTAGGAAAGTCTGGAGCAAAGATAGGGTTGGAGTTTGGATCGATTGGCATGGGGAAAACATCATATATTCTATTTTGAACATGTAGAATTTAAGATACCTATGGAACATCTAATTTGAACTGTTTAATGGATAATTACTGATGTGGGACTGTAGTTGAGGAAAATGAATAGGGCTGGATAGAGATAGATAGATAGATAGTTGTTTTCATATAACTGTTAATTAAACCCGTTGGAGCTCACAAGGCTACCAAGTAATAGAGAAAAAAGGGAAGAGGGCCCAAGAGAGTCATGGTAGAAAGTCACAGAGGGCATAACATTGATGATGATTCAGCAGAGAACATTGAAATTGAGCAGTGAGAGAGGTAAGAAGAAACCAGGAGAGAGAGAGAGTTATGGAAACCCAGAGGGGCCCGTATCCAGCAGGGAAGGGTGATCAGAAATGTCAGCTATTCCATAGAGGCCACTAAAGATGACCTCCTCCCCCTTCCCTTACAAAAAAATGCCCTTAGAGTTGGCACTTAAGAGATACTTGATAATATTGGAGTGATGAGACAGAGACCCACATTATAGGAGAGTGAGAATGCTCATCTCACTCTGTTGTAAAGCTGGAAAGTTCACAGGCAAAGTATATCATCTATATTTTCAGACTTTTTCAGGGTTTGGTTGGTTTTGCTGGGGGAATTTCCACTTTTTAAAAAAAAATATTATTTGTGATATGGGATGGCTCTCTGATGGGGGAAGAGAAGAAGAATAATAGGAGGTATTTTGGTGATGGAAAAGAAAGATGAATAAAAATTTATTTTAAAAAAATGAGAGGAGGGAAAGTGAAAGCACCAATTTATAAATGGCTTTTTCAGTGAGTTTAGCTGAAAAGGGAAAGATAAATATAGAAGGCTAGCTAGTAGGAGAGGTAGGATCTAGTGAGGGTTCTTAAAAGAAAAGACTTGGGCATCTTGTAGATATCAGGGGAAAAGCCAGTAGATAGGGAGAAATTGAAGATTAGAGAGTGGAATTGATGATGGGAGCAAATCTGTTCAAGAAAATGGGAGGACACCCTTAACAAGAGTATATATGGAGGTTAAACCTTTTTAAGTAGAAGGGTCACTTCATCACTAAAGACTGAAGAATGGGGGATATGAGGGGCCTGTGTCAGAGGTATGTGAGATGAAATGAACAAGGAGAAGAGGGAACTCAGTGGCATTATCTCAGTTTTCTCAGTAAAGTCAGAGGTAAGGTCCTCAACTGAGAGGATAGGGGGAGGAGGTGATTTGAGAGAAAAGGTTTGGAATAGCTATTGTGGTAAGTGGGATACATAGTGGAGGTAGCAGGAAGTAGTACATCAGACTTCTCCCCAAAACTCCTAAACACAGATGTGGAAAATGCTGATGGAAAAATATAAGAAAAAAGTCAACAGCATTTTTGCAGTTCAAGTTCACATAGGGAGATGGATAAAGAGGTCTGTGGACACTGGGGAAAGGGTCAGGAGCTTCCTTTGCATGGAACATTCCAGTGACAGGGAGAAGCTGTATACCAGGACAAGAGAAGATCCCAGATATTATACCAAGGTACTACAATGGAAACGGTGCTCTCTGGAAGTTTTGTCACCCAATACCCAGTTTTAGGTCACAGATTCAGTGCAGATTGAGGAGGGGACTGTCATCCGGGAGGTGTTTGGAGGGAAGGACTGGTTACAGGTCCTAGCAGGATACTGAGAGAGGAAGCTCAAAAGTAAGCAGCAGCATTGTGGTTCAGACCCCAACTCTACCCCATTCTGAACCCTGAAGTAGAATAACCAGCCTTCAGCTTTGTCAGTGAACCAGCAGAGCTTCCCAGATGCCTGATAAGAGATGAGTTGAAGAGCAGTCTACTGGTACTAAACCCAGTTCAGGATCTTGCAGATCTTAGACCTGCAAGGGAAGCAATCAGATTTTACTGGATCATACCACTTCAGGGACACTGAAAACTTAGTGATCCTGAGTCTGAGCTGTCTCTGAGATCCTGGAATAACAAAACACTCTGAGAAAGCAGGACTGGCCAGACACTCCCTCCAAGGGAGCCTAGTCCTAATATCAAATCTGAAGTCAAGAATTAGGTTGGAAGAAAATGGTCAAATGACAGAAATAAATTTCACTGTAAAAGCAATAGGGAATCTCAAAACATGATCCCAAAAGAAAAGATTGACTCCAGATTATCCACAAAATAAAATAACCAGTGTTTCTGATATCAATGTGAAAGAAATATTTAAGAATTAAACTACTAAAATTCCAAGAAAGGAAGGAAGAATGGGAGGGAGGGGTTGGAAAAGAAATTAAAACTATGGAAAAAAGAATTGGAAAGGGAATTAGCAGAGTAACAGCTTACCCAAGCAACAAACTCATTGAAAGTTAGAATGAACCAAATAGAAGTTAATGATTCCAAGAGATGAAAAATGTTACAGTCAAAAGATTGACAAAAAATAGAGAAAATATTAAGTAAGCAAAACCAACCAAGGAAAAGAAAAACTAAGAATCATTGAATTACATAAATGCCATGACTTAGAAAAAAAATCTGAACATTATATTTCAAAAAACCTTGAAAGAAAACTGCGCAGATCTCTCAGAGCTGGAGGGCAAAGTATAAATAGGAAGAATATACTACTCACCTCTTAAAAGAAATTTCCTAATGAAAATGCTTAGAAAAATTATAGGCAAAAATCCAGAGCTTCTTGGTATTGCAAATAGAAAAAAATTCAAGTATGAAGGAGCCACAGTCACAATCATTATGATTTAGGAGGCACCACTGTGAAGGAGTAGAGAGCTTAGAGGACAGTATTCCAGAAGGCAAAGGATATATAGATTTACAATCATGACTAACTTACCCAACAAAAATGAGTACAATACTACAATGAAAAAATCGATCTTTAATGAAATGGAGGACTTAAAAGTATTGCTGATGAAAAGATCATAACTTTGTATATACTTTGAAGTTCAAACACAGGAATCAAGAAAAACAAAAAGGTAACCACAAATGAAAAATCATGCAAGGATAAACTGCTTATATTCATCATCAGGGATCATAGATGAAATCTATTTGGACAGAAGACCTGCTTGGGAGTGGTATCTTAAGAGAAGGGAGAAATGCACTGGGGAAGGGAAAAGGAAAGGAAAAGAAGGATAGGGAAAATAATCTCACATAATCAGGATACAGAGACATTTTACAGACTCAGAAAGTATGGAGAAATAGGTACATGAACCTCACTCTCATCTAAACTAGAAGAGAAAAACACACAGAGTTGGGAACAGAAATACATTTTACTCAACAGAAAGCAGGAAGGAAAAGGGGGAATTAGAAGGAGGATATTTTAAGTGTGGGGTAAGCAAAACCATCTAGGAATATGCAAAAATATTCAGTTCTTTTTAAGATAGCAAAGTATGAGAATTTAAGGAAGGGGCCCATTAATGGAGAAGGCTGAGTAAATTATGTGATAGAATACTATTGTGCTCTAAGAAGTAAAGAAGATGGTTTTAGAGAAACCTAGGGAGACTTAATATTAACTGATGCAGAGCAAAGGGAACAGAACCAGAAGAACACTTTCTACAGTATCAACAACTGGAAAAGACAAACAACTTTGAAAGATGTATGAACACTGATCATTGTAACAAAGCCTGCTGTCTACGTCCTGATGGGATACGTTGGGGCTCAGAGTGTAGAATGAGACATCTGTTTTTTGGACATAGCCAGTGTTGAAATTCATTAAGCTTTGACTATTCATGTATGTAATAGACATTTTTTTTTCGTTCTCATTTGGGGAAGGGGAATGAGGATGGAAGGGAGAAAAGGGATATTTTTGCTGATTGGAAAAAAAAGTGTCTGTAATTTTTTTTTTTAAAGAATCAATTAGGGCATTGTAAAAAGTTTGCTTTATTTCATTGAGGGCCCAGTGGAAATCAGATTTAAACTATGTAGTGGACCCAGTCAGCAGTTTCATGATTTCCTCCAGATTCATTCAACTTTCATTCTGAGTAGGGGTAGAAAAAGTATTTGGTGGTGAGAATAATCCAGGTTTAGGGATTGACAGAATATGATTGGTGTTGGGGTGAAGGAGTGAGGGAGTGGAGGAAGCAGCAGTACAAATCGATAAAACCTATTTTTATTGATGTTTGACTTCAAAATGGAGTAATTTTTCAATTGTTTTATGATCTGAACCAGTTTATAGTATATAACAGTGTATGATCTTTACTATTTAACAGCTTTTACAAATGGTACTTTTCCCGTGAATCTTTTTTTTTTTGTTATTATAATGTATCTGCGCACTGAGGATTTATTCTTAGACACATTTAGATAGGGAGAAGAATACAAAAAAAATTAGATATGCTTGTTTTATTCTGAAATATGTTACAGGGTTGCTGGGAATTTCTTTGTTCTGTTGGTTAACAAGGCATGTCCATACAATATTAGCAGCATAAATACAATCTTAACAGCAATGGGAAATAGCCACTTCTGTCAGTAAACAAAAGGGCTAGAAGGGAAATATCCTTTTCCCTTTTAAGGCACAGAGGCACATTATTCCTGTCTCTGTCACTGAAGTGCATTCAGGGTAACTTGGCACTAATGTATTCTCTATCAGCATATTTCTCAGGTATATTGCATGTTGTAATGTGTTCTGAAAACTTAATATCATATGAATACCCTTGATACAGAATTCTGTGCTTGATGGCGTTCTTGATGTTCTTAATCCTAAAACTTTGGAGAACCAATTTGTACTTTTTATCATTTCAAAATGTACTCTGATCTGATATTTTAAATAATGTTTCAGAAAATTATATATAAATGAATTTTCAAAGGTACAGATCATAGAACTTTGAACTCTCATAGCTGAAAGAAACTTTAAAGATGACCTAATTTAATCCTTCATCTTAAACTGAGTGGCAGAGAGACTCAGACCTGAATATATTTGTGACAAGTTAGTCTTTTCTTTTTCAACATAATTTTTAAATGTTACCCAAAAGGTTCATGTTTTCAGCTAGAAGATTAAATAGTAGTTGTTATTCAAAGATGACAGTACTAGCAAGCATTTGGGATCCTGCGTGGGTATGGTTGTAAGGGTAAATGTGTAACTAAAAAATGTTTTTCTTAGTAGTAGGCCTTTTGGTAGTTGTTTGGTTTGCAACTAGAACCATTGTTAGACATGTATGAATCAGTTAATAAACAAGCATTTATTAAGTGGTTACTGTGTGCCAATCACTTTGCTAAGTTCTTGGGATACAAAGACATTCTAATGGGAGAGATCAGGTGTACATGTGTTACATACAGAAGATATACAAAATAGTTTTGAGAGAGAGAAATGGATAAGCAGCTAGAAGGTGAGAGAAAGAAAGAAGGACCAGGAAACGCTTTCTGTAGAAGGTAGTTTCTTTTTCCCCTTTAAATTAATTTATTTAATTTTAACTTTCAACATTCACTTCCATAAGCTTTTTTTTCCACTTCCCTCCCCTCCCTGCTCCCCAAGATGGCATGCAATCTGATAAAGACTCTACATATGCATTCTTATTAAACATTTTCACATTAGTCATGTTGTAAAGAAGAATTAGAAAGAGTGGGAGAAACCACAAGAAAGAAAAAAAAACAACAAAAAAAGAGCAAATAGTATGCTTCGATCTGCATTCCATCTCTATAGTTCTTTCTCTGGATGTGGATAGCATTTTTCATCATGAGTCTTTTTTAGTTGTCTTAGATCCTTTACTGAGAAGAGCTAAGTCTATCAAGGTTAGTCCTCACACAATGTGGCTTTAATGTGCTCAGTGTTCTTGTTTATGCTTATTTCACTCAACGTCAGTTCGTATAAGTCTTTCCAGATTTTTCTGAAGTCTGCACTCATTATTTTTTATAGCACAATAGTATTCCAGTTACATTCATATACCACAACTTGTTCAGCCATTCCCCAATTGATGGGCATCCCCCTCCATTTCCAATTCTTGGCTACCACAAAAAGAGTGGCTGTAAACATTTTTGTACATGTGGGTCCTTCTCCCATTTGTGTGATCTCTTTGGGATATAGCCCTAGAAGCTATATTGCTGGGTCAAAGGGTATGCACATTTTTATAGCCCTTTGGGCATAGTTCCAAATTGCCCTCCAGAATGGTTGGATCATTAAACTATGTCTTACAGGAAACCAGGGGTTCCCAGAAGTACAAGTAGGAGGGACCATATTCTAGGCACAGGGAACAGGCATAGAAAAGTCATAGAGATGGGAGATGGAAGGTCATGTGTCCGGAACATTAAGTAACTAAGACTGTGAGGTTGAGAATAAAATCTAAGGTTGGAAAGATAGGAATGGGGCAGATAGTGAAAATAATTTTAATGTTATTAATCTTGAGGTAGTGGGGAATTACTAGTGGTGTTTGAGCAGCTGGAGGGTAGTACGTATTAGGACAGCCACCAGTAGATGAATTGGAGTAGAGAGGCTTAAAGCAGAGGGAGCAAATCGGAAGCTATTGCAGTTGCCTAGCCAAAAAGTGATGAGGGCCTGAACTAAGGCAATAACTATGTGATGTGAACATAGAGGAGAAATGACAAGATTTGTTTACTGACCTGAATATACAGGTGAGTGAAAATGAAGAATGAGGGATAATACTGAGGTTGCAAACTTGGGTGATTTGAAGTCTGATGGTGTTTTTTGGCAATAGTAGGGAAGTTTGGAAGAAGGGTAGGTTTGAGGAGCAAAAGAAGTTCTGTTTTGGACACATTGAGTTTCAGATATATTTGGAACTAAGTAGTCACTCCACCTTTGTTTAAAACACCTTTAGTAATGGTGAACACAGCATTTGGCTCCCTTTGAAGAAAAGTCCCTTTGCACTGACTTCTTTCAGTTATGTTATCAATAAATAAATCCAGAATTTCCTGAATGATTGTTCTAAGAGTTTTCTTTTTGGATGATAGAATAATAACCTATATATTTGCTTTTCATTACCTCTCTGTAAGTTATATATAGTCATGACATTCAGCACCTGGTTTCCACTACTTGAAAGTAACAGGGACTCAAGGATGTTAACTGTTGGTTTTTAATTTGTCTTAAGTTTCTATGGATTATTTCTTTAGCTTTATACATGATTAGTCAGACATGAACTTTGTTTTTATCAGTTTTAGCAATTTATCTTTTCTGATTGTTCCCCACAGAAACTGGACCTTAGCATTTCTTACAAAGTTTTGGGTGGTAATTCTTGATTATTTTTCTTTTTTCTGAAATTTGACTCTGAGCATATGAAGTAAATTGAACAAATTTTAATCACTAGTTATGAATGACTTTTCAACATCCAATTTTAGGTTAAACTTCTTGCTTTCTAAGGTTCTTACGGTTCTCATGTTATAACATATACTGGCATATAAGTTCACATAAGGTTCTCTTAGTGGCCTAATATGTTATTGTTATTCCTTCTAGGAATGGATTATATTTTAAGGAGAAAAGAAAAAAGAAAATATTTAACATAAACCATTAATTTCCAATGAGTAAACATGTATTTTTAAAGATACAAAACTAAAGAAATGATTTAATAAGGCAGAAAAAACACGAGTCTGTCTTTGGGTTTATGATAATGATTTCTCTTTCTTCACAAAATGAATTTATAGTAGGGTTTGTACAATATTTCTACCCTCACCATGTGTGACTGTAATTTTTTTCTTCTTACCTGCAGTTAACATAAACCTCTGTGTGGGCAGAGCAGTGTAATCCCACCATTGAACAAGAGGTAGAATAATCTCTTACCACCAAGTAACCAAAATAGAATAAGAGCATATAATTGTGAGTGATAGACCTTGAATCTGAGTGTGGTGTGGAGTGTTAGAGAGAGAAAGAAGTGAAATAAGGATTTAATCATTTTTTTCCTTTTATGAAGGAGGAAGATGCAAACATAAATGATCTCAAACTTGAAATCCTTTGCAAAGCTCTTCAGAGAGACAAGTAAGACAGCACAATATATTCACTCCATTTGGGTCACTCATTAGAATTTGTTGATGGATTTTTCCTCAGGTCATTTGTAGTGAATATTCCTTGCCCATTTGAAGAAACAAAAGCAGAAGGCAAACCTTTAAGGACTTTAAGACCTGGTTTTGGAAAGGAGCAGTGTGATCCTTGATTTTTTTTTTTAAGGGCAAAAATGGAATGTTTCAAGGATGTAAATCCAGAATGTAAAGCATTTTTTCTATATTAACTGGTGGGGGGCATTTTAATTAAAAGTTCTTAGAGTTGAGGACATAGCATCCAAATTTTTAAGCCTTTATATGTATCTGCCTTTTTCCTAGGTATTCTTCATTTCCATCTATGGGAATGATTCTTTTAAAACTTGCCATGTGAGAAGGATTAAAGCAATCTGTTGTGGGCATGGGTCTCTTTCTTGGAGAAGAATTTTAAAGATGTCCTGGCCTGACAGCTAAAAACTTTCCCCCTGCTCACCGTTTTCCTTATTGGAGGGAATAGAGCTATTTTTATTTAGTCATCTCCTCCCACCCCTGAGCACTCCCAGATATTTAAAATTGTTGTCAATTTGGTCTCAGAAGCCATCCTTAAAAGCATTCAGCAAGTCTTCTCACTTGATTCTGTCCCCCACCCCCCTTATGCAAAGTTATTCATCTTGGCTTCTTTTTTAAAATCATTGTTTTAATTGAAGAGGTAGTGTGTTGTGGAATATAGGATTGCAACTGATCATGTAGATTTACTTGTCTGTGGTTTATATTTAGGTGCTTTCAAACAACAAAAATTTTCCCAGCTTCTATGTATAACTCTATTTAGGTTCAAGCAACAGTGCCCATTTTATTTGAATTTTTAAAAAAACATATGTGTTAATGCATTCTGACTGTTACCTGTTCTTTGGGACATCATACTTTAGGTTGCAAAACTCATTTTGTTACTGGTTTTAGCATTTCCTTGGGAAAGTTATATGAGTGGTATTTTTAAAGTATGATTTTGTTAAATATTTACATAGCACATCCAGTGCTGGTCAAATGTCTAGGTAACTTCAGGATATGTTATGGAAAATTTAAGGGTATGCATCTCTTACATTTCCAAAATCTCTAATTAGTCTTAGATACATAATCTTCTGTGACATGGGAGACACTGGCACAGGACCACCCCAGCAAGACATGCCTTCATCAGAGAAGGTGCTAAGCAGAATTGAAGTAGCTCAAAAGAAATTGAAGTAGCTCAAAAGAAAGAGATGTACACATTTAGAGACATTTAGAGAATCTGCCTCAAATCTTCACATGGACTGTTTGTGCTTGACCTGTAATAGAACCTTCTGAGCTTGTATTGGTCTGATCAGCCATGTTGTAATTTGGCTCTAGCATAGTGATGTCATTTTGGTCCTCTTTGAGATCAAAGAACAACAACCTATGTATACATAATCTTCTTCCTCTTTGTCCTTCCCCCTCCCATCCACAAGTTATCTCTGAGGTTTTAACTTGTAAATTTCAAAACTCATGCTGATTTTCTTGTTTTGTAGTTGGTCCAGTTCAGATGGTAAAGATGATCCAATTGAAGTATCTAAAGACAGTATATTTGTGAAAATCTTAGAGAAACTTTTAAAAGATGGTAAGTGATTCGTTCTCTTATAAGGTCTTTGAGGGAAGGAACTTTCTTATTTTTCTTTGTTTTTTTTCCTAGTGTTTAGCACAGTGCTATGGACATTTTCATTGATTAACAAATATTTGTTGAATGAATGAGTAGATGTTGAATTAGGAATTATAATTTCACCATCAATTCTTTTAACAGCTATATAGAGCAATAAGTTTAATTCCTTATTAAGTGGTTAAAATGTAGTTTAAACAATTTAAAATCTATATCATTAATCTCAGAGTCAGAGAATTAATTAAACAGAAGGAAGGTAGTTTGCAGGGCACCTAAAAATTATCTCTTACTAAGATATAGGGGTATGTGTCATTTGTCAGGAGCAAGATAAATGATAGGCCTTCTCTCTACAAATAGTGGCGGGCAGGCTAGAATTGAATAGGTTCTTCATCAGTCTGTTTGAGAAATTAATTCTCCCCATTTGTCTCTTTATTAGAGTAGTCAGGGAATATTTGGACTAAACTTAACACCAGTCCCAGGAAAAGATCTGATGCCTCATATTCACTTAAGTTGCAAAGCTGGCTTAGCCCCTCAGTTTTCTGTATCCCCAAGTTGAGTGAACCTACTTGATAAAACATAAATTTCAAGATTTGGTAAAAAGGGAAGATAACGTTAGAAACCTCTGTACTTTTGTTATCTCAATAAGCTAAGATGATGAGGATCATAAATTTAGAGGTGGAAGGGGCCTTAGAAATCATCAGGCTCAAACCTCTCAGTCATAAAAGCCCAAGGTCCAAGGAGTAAAAGTTCACTTGGCCGGCATCACAGTAGGTAGTAAGAGGCAGAATCAGAGTTCAGCCGGAAATACCAAACCTTTTCTTCTTTCTGCCTGTCATCCTCATGGTTACAGCCTAGATACTTGATTATCTTTAGATGTAAGCATATCATGAATTTATTTGTCACCTTTCTACTTATGTATTTAAGGACTGTCTAAATTGCTTATACAGTTTTTCTCCCTTTGCAAAATATGCCTTTAATTCTACAGGAAAAAACCCAGCACCATTAAATCAGTGAGGGGCTTATATGGTGACCTATGATATCCCTTTCAATTCTAAATACAGTGACACTGTGTTAGGGTTAAAATATATATTTTAATAAGAATGTTCACTATTATGTTTCATATTTTCTCACCCAAACTACCCCCTTATAAATTAATGTGATAACTTCACAAATGTGATTGGCATCATTTTATTCATAGGAAACTAAGAATACTAAGTCTTTACTGGAAGTGTTAATGAATTGTTAATAATTTATTCTCTTAATATGAGTAAACCTGAAACATTTACTGCATATAAAAGAGCCTTAAGCATAATATATAATCCTTGATTTTGAGAACCTCATAGTTTGATGTCTTAAGTAACTTGTTTTTATAAACCTGAAATTTGGCCAATATATCTTATTTATTAAATGAAGAAAATGCACATTACTTATCTTTTAAATTATTCATTAAAATGGACTTGTCTCTGCATACATATTTTCGTATTATAATCATTAATGAACTCTTTTTTAAAATTAATACTTGGACTTTTGTCATTTTTATACTAGCAAAATAGCTCATTTTGATTTAGCTAAAAAATTCAGCCAGGTTTTTTTTTTTAATGAACAACACATAATAAAATGATTCCTTAAGTCTGTATGGTTTTTAACCATAAAATTGTAATACCATATGAAATCAATCCTCTGTGTGGCCAAAATTTCAAAATGACAAGTGCTTTTTAATTTAAATATCCCCCAGATGAAACAAAAAATAGAGCAGGTTTTTTTGAAGTATTTTTAAATGAATTCTTAATTGTAACAGTTTTTTGTGTTAACTAAAAGTGTAAAGTAAGGGTGAAAATGAAAAATTAATATTTCAGAACCATAACATGGATTTCATATTTAATTTATAGTTTAGCTTTTTAAAGAATTTTGTCATTCTGTCTCTGTTGGTATAATCTCTTCCTGTGTGTCTCACAACCCCTCGTTCTTTTTCAGTATTCTTGCCAAATAATTAGGCACCTAAACTTCCCTGTTATAGTGATGAACCATTTCATTGTTAATTAGGTTGGTCCTTGGGTGAAGAAGCACTATTGCTAGACTGAAGTCTGTTACTAGATACATAGAAGCCTTTTCACTTGAGAGCTTGTATTCCATTAACGTTGACTTTAAAAACCTGTGACTTCTACCACGCCATTGAAGTGTTGGAATAGAACATTAATGGTGAATATTTGAACTTATCCAAGAAAATTGATTCATCCCTATACAATTTCTGTTTTAAAATATTATGTTGTTAGAATCACTGAAGTGCCTTTTTAAATGAAACAGAATTAGAATAGGACATTTCTCAAATTCGAGTGACATAATTCTAAATGGAAGCATGAATGTTCCTACATTGCCAGATTTCTTGAGTAGATGGTTTTATGGCATTATTAATATATTTTTATGTTTACAGGTATTCAACTTAGTGAATATTTACCAGAAGTGAAAGACTTATTACAGGCAGAAGAACTTGGAAGCTTAAAGAGCAATCCTTATTTTGAATTTGTTTTGAAAGCGAATTATGAACATTATGTCCAGGGACAAATGTGATTTCTTTTTCAAAAGCATTAAATGTTTCTAATCATTGTGTAAATTTGGAGCATTTTGGTCTTGTATTGAAAATGTTTAGAAGTTTATGACTAAATAATGTTTTTTCTTTTGTACTGTTATAAACTGACATAAAATCTTTATGCCTTTATGGAATTTTGGTCTTCTGTTCCTTCAGTATTTGTTTCCTTTTTCACTCTGAAAAATCTCTCTTAATCCTAGAAATACAATTTAATATTGTTCGGTTGTTGATATAATTGTTGACCTTTGTTTTTAATTTTTTTTTTTAAACATTGGATTATGAGTCAGGAAAACTTACTGACTCTGCGTTTCCTTATTTCTAAAATGAGGGATTAGTCTAGACTTCTTCCCACTCTAAAATTCTGCTGTAGTACACCCTAGACAATCTGGGGCATCTGGCATATGCTTTTAAGGATAAAATATCCAGAGATGTAAAAACCTTACAGAATTTTTTGAGTGTTTTTTTTTTCAAAGGAAGTCCTAGTTTATATAGGATTGGTGGCCAAACTGAAATAGTTTTAAACTTTTTCACTTAATATTCAAATTAAGAAATATTTAAATGAGTCTTCATTAAAAGTGAGATGGATAATCACATTAAATCTAATTCTGTTTAGTAAAAGAGTAACCTAAACCAAAGCCCATAAGCAATCCTGCACTCAAAAACTACATTTTTAGTATGGGATCCACCTGAAATCTATGCACTTTTATTCTTTATACTGTATATGAAATTGTTCACAGATTGGTCCAGAATGATGGTTAATCATTGATCTTAGTTTTCTTTCTCTGATACAATTTAGTTTAATCTAGAAGGTGAAGGTAGTAGTTAAGAGAACTGTTTTATTCTGACTAATATCGTCAAACAATCTTTGTCTAACAGATGGCTTAACAGCTAGAGACTGGCTAGGGAGTTGTTACCACATCCATACTTTGTGGTTCTCTGGCGGGATGCCTGATCCAACAGCTGAAAAGGTCATAAGTTAAATTAGTTGAGGAGAGATTGGTTCTTAGTTCTGTAAAATACAGCTGTTTTTCCTTCTCTTCACCTTGGGTGATAGAAGCTTATGTATTAAAAGACTGCATTCAGTCTTTAGGTTTCAGTTGCTGATGCGTTTCTTTCCTTTGTTAGCCATCACATTATTAGCCTATTCTTCTAGAGTTGTCCCTCAATTTAATTCTTCTAAATCCATGTTTATAACTTGTAAATTAGACTTTGGCACACATTAGATCTCCCCAAGTCAAGCATAGTTTACCTGGGGGGGGGGGGAATAGAGGGTAACAATAACTTGGAGAGGAGTTTGTCAGCTGTCTGCTGTTACTATGCACATTGAATTTGACCGTAAATTAGTTACTATGTTGGTAATGAATTCTGCCACTCAGTACCACCACCACTCCCATGACTCTACTCTCTTAGACTAAGTTGCAAAACAGTTGTCTACGTTGATAAAGGGAGTTTCATCACCAGAGATCATACACCAATAAAATTACAAATGCAATATTCTTCCCCTCCCTCAAAAAAAAAGATCTTGTTAGATCAGGGATTCTTAGCCTAGGACCTTTGAACTTGTTTTAAATTTTTTTTAAGTAACTTTTAACTGATTTATTTTAAAAATCTTTTATGTATTTTCATTTGAAAACATTGTTTTGGGAAGGGATCCATGGGCTTCGCCAGGCTGCCAAGGTCCAAGATACAAAAAAAAAAAAAAACGGGTTAAAAATCTTTAGGCCAAAGGAATTCACAGCAGACCACTCTTAAATATGCCAACAGAAATGCGATTAGTGGCATCTCTTGGAACTATACAAAGATAAATTATATTTAGTCTTTGTATTTGATAACTCTTGTTGATTGCTTGTATGGAAAAACATTTGAACTGTTACAAAACATTAGGACTACCAAGATATTCTTAAAAGAGTGACAAACTTCAGTTCACCCTTTTGTTCAACAGCTCCCCTGTTGTAAGGCAATGTGCTAAGTTATGGGGATACAAAGGTGAAAAATAGCACAATCCCTTCCCTCCAGGAGCCTAGAGTGAGGCGAGGCATTTACACAAATATAATGCAAGGTCAAACGTGATAAGGCAAAGGGGCAGACCAGAGAAGATGCTCTCAGCAAAGACAGTTGAAGTAGACTGTGGAGGAGATGGCACCTGAATTAGACCTGGAAGAAAGATTTCAAAAACTAGAATTGTAGAGGATGTGCTTCTAGGCATAGAATAGAGCTTTGATTTATATGAAGAAGATGGAGAAGACAAGATTGGAAAAGAGCCAGTAGTATAGTTTGTGACGTAGAATAAGTTAAGGAAAGTAGCATGGAAAAGGCTACATTATGTACAGTCTACATTATGGAGAGTTTTAAATGCCAGGACAAGGAATTTGGGTTTTCTTTTCTCCGCTTGATGATTCCATCCCTGCTTACTACTGTCCTATACCTCTTTTGTCTTTTGTAGCTAAACTTAAAAAGACTGTCTGCAATTGGTGCCTTCACTTTCTTCTCACTCTCTTTTTAACTCCTTGCGTTTCAGTTTCTGACCTTATTCCGCTGAAACTGTCCTCTCCATGCTTACCACTGATCTCAGTTGCTAAAACTGATTGCCTTTTCACAGTCCTCATTCTCCTTGACTTCCCTGCAGTTTTTGACACTTTATTATCCTCTCCTTGATACTCTCTTTTCTAGGTTTTTAGGACACCACCCTTTTCTGGCTCTCCTACCCATCTGACTACACCTAAGTGATCAGATTCTTTGCTTGATCCTCATCCAGATCATACCTTCTTACTGTAGATGTTGCCCAGGCTTTCTTCTATACTATTTGACTTGGTGATCTCATCAGTTCCCATGGATTTAATTACTATCTCTATGCTTTACAGTTCTCAAGTCCACCTATCTTGCCCCAACCTCTATGCCATGACCTCTAATCCCATTTCCAACTGCCTCTCAGAAATTTCAAGCTGGATGTTAGGTAGACATCTTAAACTAAACATCCAAAACAACTTACCTTTCCCCCTAAATCCTACCCATGCCCTTCCATATTATCATAGAAGACCACCATCCTTCTAGTGCCTCGGGTTCACAACCTAGAAGTCATCCCTTGCTTTTCACTATCTCATTCTTCCACAACCAATCTGTTGCTAAGACCTGTTGATTTCACCTTTACAATATCTCTCATATACCCTCTTCTCACCTCTGACACTGCCAGCACTTCAGTGCAGGCCCTCATCATGTCACACCTTTATTGTAATAGCCTGCTTGTGGGTCTGCCTACCTCAAGACTCCCCACTCCAATCCATTTTCTGTCAACTACTAAAGTAATTATCCTAAAATGCAGGCACCACTATCCCTGTCCTATTCAGTAAACTTCACTGGCTACCTATTGCCTTCAAGAACAAAACCCAAATCCTCTGACATTAAAAGCTTTTCACAGTCTGACTCCACTCATACCTTTCCAAGTGTTCTTTCCACATATTCTTTGGTCCAATGACACTGCCCTCTTGACTGTTCTGTGAACAGGACACTCCATCTCTGCTCTAGGTATTGTCTCTGGCTGCTTCCCAATGCCTGGAATGCTCTTCTGCCTTATCTTCATCTGTTGACTTCATGGCTTCCTTTAAGTCTCAGTTACTAAATAGTAACTGTTTCTCTTTTACCCAGGAACCGTGAGGGTCTTCCCCTCCCAGTTTGATTTTTTTGTTGTTGTTATTTTTTCTTTTCTTAAAAGAGGCCATCCCTTGAGTAACTACTTAAAGAGGCCTATCCATTGAATGAGTGTATCTCACTCAAAGTGA
This sequence comes from Potorous gilbertii, assembly GCA_028658325.1. Classification (NCBI taxonomy): domain Eukaryota; kingdom Metazoa; phylum Chordata; class Mammalia; order Diprotodontia; family Potoroidae; genus Potorous; species Potorous gilbertii. The sequence continues at coordinate 558,215,296 of CM053770.1, forward strand.
GAATCTGAAGACCTTAACCTAAAATGGCTGAGGTCCCACATTGCATCCTGGGCTATCTCCAGTTGGCTTGGTGAATAGCAGGCCACTGGATCCAGATGGCTCTGGAGAAGAAAGTGAGGTTGGTGACCTTGCACAGCCCTCCCTCACTCAAATCAAAGTCAACTGCAAGTCATGTCATCATCTTGATGTCAAGGTCCTCTTCAAGGATGAAGGACAAAAACAGCACAACAATTTTCTATTTATCCTTTATATAGCTTGTTTGTACATATTTTCCCGTTAGATTGTGTCTTGCCTCTTTTTGTAAACTCAATGATTAACACAGTGCCTGGCACCTAGTAGGTGCTTAATAAATGTTTATTGATTGGATGATCCTTTCTGACAGTCCCCTTTGCTGAATCCTTATATGTATCCTGACCCCTGAGTGTGGTGTACACCCAAGAACTCTGCCTTGGAGCCTGTCCTCTCTCAACCAGATGGTGATACCATCATCTTGTAGGGGTTCAGTCTTGATCTCCACATAAGTGACTCTCAGCTATATAGTCCCAGTCTTAATCTTCCTTCTGGTTTTTAATCCCACATCCACTGTCTGTCGAACTGTTTATTTTGAACTAGATGCCCCATCACCATCTCAAATTCAATATATTCAAAAGCAAATCCATCTTCCCTCCCCCCATCACTCTTCTGAACTCATTTTTGTTGGGGACACCACCATCTTTCCAGTCACCCCATTTGAAATATTAATGTCATCCTTGACTCCTCACCCTCTCTTATGCCATGCATCCAGTCAGTTGCCCAGCCTACCTCCACATTTCTCACATCTGTATCCTTCTCTTTGCTCACATTATTACTACCCCAATTCAGTACCTAAATTCCTGAAGCACAGATCTGACTGTCACTTTCCTGCTCAATAAACTAGGTGAGGGAGAAGGAAGAGAGAAGAATGACATAAAGATTTTTGAGTCTTAACTGCATGTGGTCAGTATTAAGGAAGCTAGAAAACGGCACAAACAATGGAGTAAGATGTTGAGTTCAGTCCTGGGTTATGTTGAGTACAAGGTAAGTGGCACTTGAACTCTGGAAAAAGATCTGCTGTCATCCTTGATCTGGGAGTCGTCTGCAGAAAGGTAACGATCACTGAAGGTGCTAGAGCAGGTGGGAATATGGAGAAAAGAGGGCAGAGTCTTGGGGGACACTCCCTTTGGGGGGAAGTGGAAAGAATGAACTAGTGAAGAAAACTGAGGTCAGGAAAACTAGGAAGAACAGTATCCTAGAAGCTAAGGACCATAAGTCAAGGGGGTAGACCGTTGTTAAATTCAAGAAGAGTAAGGATAAAAACTAAAAGAGTTTAGTAATCAAAAGGTCATCCGCAGCCTGGGACTGAGAAATTTCAGATAGTAATAAGGGGTCTGTGTTGGTGGCTCAATTATCAATGATAATTTCTGACCTAAAAATAGTTCCTTCTGGTCTTTTAAAAAATTGATTTTTATTGATATCTTGTTTTTATATTATCTACATTTTCTTCTATATCTTTACACCAGAGAGCCATTTATATTTTTAGAAAAAAAAATCAGCAACACCAATCAACACTTTGAAAAGTATCTGTTGTATGCCATGTTTCACATTGATAGAGCCTCATTTATGCCAAGGGGCAAGAGGAGGCATCTTCTCATTTGTTTCCTTTGGGATTGAATTTAGTCTATTATTTTGCAACATTCACCTTCTTTTCAGTTACATTTTTTTTTTTTTTGCCACTGTGTATATTTTTTCCCTAGCTTTGCTTGCTCCATTTGCATCAGTTCATAGAAGTCTTTCCATGCTTCTCCTTATTCATCATGTTCTTCCTCTCTTAAAGCACAAAAATAATCTGTTACATTCATGTGCCACAATCTACTTAGTTATTTCTCAATTGAAGGGCATCTACTTTGTTTCCAATTCTTTACTACTTTAAAAAGTGATGCTGTATCTTGGTATATTTAGACCTTTCAGTGAACTCTTTGGAGTATATGCCTAGCATTGGAGTCTCTAAGTCAAAGGGTATGGACATTATATCTGTAAAATTACAATTTTTTCCCCAGAATGGTAATGCTAATTCACAGTTCCATCAGCAATGCATTAATTCGCTTACCTAATAGCCTTTCCAAGGCTAACTTTTCATTTTTTTTATCACTTTTGTCAATTTGCTGACTGTGAAGTGAAAACTCAGAATTGTTTTGATTTGTATTTCTCTTATTATTAGTGATTGAGAGCATCCTTTCATATGGTTGCTAATAGTTTGTGACTCTGGAGAACTATTCTTTGACCACTTTATCCAATGATAAGTTTTTTAAGACATTTAAAAACTAAGTTAGATTTAAATTCTGGAACTGAGAATAATTTTTATGTTTATTCAATTTCTAAAAATTGGGTCAGGGTGTTACCTTATGAATTCTCTGTTTTAAAGTTAATTATTTGCTTGACTTTCTAAGATTATATTTATCCCTAGAAAATTATAGATATACCAATTAATTTTCTCTTCCATAGTTCCAAAATCAGAAATTTATTTTACTTCTTTCTTTAGTCTTTATTTTTTCTTATCTCCAACATTTGGCACAATGTTAAGCACATGGTAAATATTTAATAAGTGCTTGTTGATTGATTATATGCTAACCCAAGTTAAACATTGCCAGTAATACATTTAAATTCAATTACAAAACATTGAGCCTGCATTCTCACATAATGACTTTCTATAAAATAACACCTTAGAATAATACTTCTGCTAAAAAGAAATACCTATGTAGGAGTTCTCTCAGATGTATGAATAACTTTTAGAAATTATTATAAACATTTAGTATGATCCTATTCTGTAAATGCCCAGTTATGGATTGATATTTCTACAAAAAAGTATACTTTGCAAACCTCAAATGTGGTCATTTGGGGACCATACTATGTCTTTAAGAGCTCTTTAATGCTCTCAGAAATCCAAGACCTTTCTTTGGCAAAAAGCAGGGAAGATATGGTACGATCTTAATGTAAATTCAGCACAGAGAACATTGATGAAGACTCAGAAGAGTGATATTTAAGAGGTCAGGAAGAACTTGGATTGAGCAATTAATGTATTAAAGATTAGGTCAGGGTATTAGAAGTAAGGTGAAAGAACTTTTTGAAATTCATTTTCTCAATATAAAATGTTTGTGGTTTTTTACTGTCATAGAATTTGGTCATGTTAAACTAGTTTTTGTTTAAAATTTGGATATATTTTTTCCCTTCTGGGATCTGTAACATAGTATACAGTACCTAAAGAATTTATGTCTACCATGAATATCAGGGACTGTTTGTTAGAACTAAACTAGTACAACTAGTTTTGATCTTGAAATTTGTGAAAGAGTGCTTTATATGTCTATAGTTTCTCCAATAATTTGAACAAAGGTAAAATCCATGCCACGATGGAGATCAAACACTATCCTATTGAAATCTGACACCCTTGTCTGTGTTGTGGCTGAGCACTGTGAAAATACTGGTTTAACCCCTCCTGCCTATTACTGTACATTTTAATCTCTGAGGATATGTAAAGAAAATAGCTTTTCCTATATGTCACTTTGAACATCTTCCAGTTAAACACTAAGTATCTTAATTGAAGTGCTTGACATACGATTTTGAAAAGGGTATTTAAAAATCTCTCTAATTTTCAGCTGCCATATACAGATTCCATCATCCTAAAACATTAGATAATTCTGATTTTATACCACTGTTGTTTTATTTTTTATAAAGTCATCCTAGTAATTTGCAAAGGCATTGATCTTTTTAACTTTTTTTTTGTCTGTAAGGAAGATAATCAGAAATAAAGCACAATGGAAAAGGGAAGGAGGGGAAAGTTTGTTCTGTTTGCATGATCAAATTTTAAGACTCGCACAGAAGCAGAGATGGGCCAGCCTGAGGTGAAGAAAAGAGCTCCCAAACAGGAAAAGGGAAAATCCAAGTCATTTGACTGTCATACACCTTAACTAATCTGGTAAGAAATGTAAGAAAAAGATGGTGACTTAGCTTTTTGCCGGTTCTCACTCTTCTTGTCAAGTATGGTGACACTTACAAAGCTATAACAACTCCAGTCAAACTTGTCATTCATTCAAAATTATTGAGGATATACTACATGCACAGCACTATTTGCCTCTGTTCTTAAGTTTACTGGATTATTCAACATGTGAAATAACTGGAGACGGTCAGCAAGCATTCATGCAATGTAAATATGTCATATTTGTTAAGCTGAGCCATTAAAAATATTCTAATACAAAATGGAACTGCTTATGAGAGTATAAAGTGAGTGAGCTATCATTTTGGAGTATCTCTTCTCTCTGCTCTCCCCCTAGCCCCAGCACAGTGTCCAGGGCTTTCCACAAAAATACTTAGTTGTTTATTGAACAAATAGAATAAAATTAGTAAAAGAAGTTTCTTGAAAAATATGAACTAAGTCTTAAAGTTATATTTAGGGAGAGAGGACAGGGCGGGAGACTACTTGGAAAGTAACAAGCATATATAAAAAAGCAAGCTTTTTTTAAAAAGTAGAATGAAGGAGGAAAAGAGAAGGGCATTCAGACTGGAGTGGGGGATGGTATGAGGGAAGACTGGAAAGTAGGATAGGAGGGAGCCTGAGGTAGGGAGCTTCTAGGTTGGAGCAGAAGGGTACCTATTGGGGAGTAGCAAGATATGGAATTTTAGAAACATTGACAAACAGAATCTCTGTCAAGTATACCCTACATGGTTGGCCTTTATTGATGGATAATTCTCAAATGTTATCCAGAGAGTACCAGCTCACCCAGGGACAAGCAGTCTACTGTTCCTAAAATTGTACATGTATGGATGAGCAATTCCCCCAAATACCCATCGAGTCTGTTCCTTTAAACCAATGGGAATTTAGCAGTTCTGTAATGGAACTATGTGTAGCCCTTACTAGGCTCCATTAGAGGCCAATTAAACCAGCTTCAATCATGTGAGGAAGGAGGAAATCCCTGAATTTGGTGTTCTCTTTTTCTCAGCATCTCTGAGGTGTCTGTGTTTCTAGTAGCTGATTTCCATTAGCTTTTGCATGTTTTATTCATAAGCAACTTTAATGTACTTTTGAAGCTGACTCTAAATGGGATTTGTCAGCTAGCAGCTGACAGCGCTACAGAACTAAAGTGGTATTACTTAAGTCTAAGTTAGACCTTTAAAACTCCTTTCCTCTTTGAGCCCTCCCCCACTGAAATTTAAACAAAAAAGTTAGGTATTGTTTGAAACCACACTGCTTACCATCCCCATGAGGATTCAAACTAATCATTCCCTTAAAAGGCTGTATTCCAGTTTTCTGGAATGTTTCCGTCTCCCTTCCATAGTGTTGAATAGGAAAGAGTTAAGAATGAAATGCAGCTTTCTTCATTCTCTTGACCCATTTAGCCAACACTAAATAATTGGAAAGCTTAAGGAAGAGAAAACTCCTCGAAGAAATGGAGGAAATAACAGTGTTCTGTGATGCCACAGAAACTTCTGAACACTATTCCTTTGGGCTCCCCCATCTCTAAGGTAATTTCCTTTGCCCTTGACAAAGTGGAGGAATGGATGCTGTTGAATAGAAGAGAGTGCATAGCATTTGCTTTTCTATCCCTCCCTAAGAAAAGCCACACCTGTTCAGCTACAGCTGATCTCCGACAAATGTGGAATGCTGCTGTTTCAGTAATGAACCAGAAACTTAATTACAGTTGGAAAAATAAATAATTCCAGAAGGATTGTCCATTGTCCAAAATGTCACGGACAGCCACCCCTGAAATCTGAGAATAAATAAAATACTCAAATCTTCAGTCAGGCTACTACTGTTGCTCTCAATTATCCAAAGGAAAGTGAGACAGTCACTACCAACTGTACCTGTAAACTCTACTGACCTCACATTAGAACTGGATCTCTACTTTGACATAAGTAAATTCAAATCCATTTAGAAAATGGAAAAAAATAGATTCTAACATATCAGAGATATAAATAGAATCCATTGCTCCAGGCTCTAGGTATATGGTAACTCTCCATTGCATCCTGGCAAATGGCCTGGCTGCGCAGGGATGGGAATCATCCTCTATATATAAAGCTGATTTTACATAGCCTTTTGGAGTGGTAAAACAAAACAAACCCAAAGTACTGGGCCCTAATTGTATTCCCTTTTATCTGGGGGTACGAGGAGGCCGGGAAAGAGACAAAGATTCCATTTATTAGTATTTCCCCAATCATTTATCCTTGTCTTACTCTTCCCGCAGGTAAACTGTCCCTGCTTCACACTTTCAGTCCACCTGTCCAGTAGTGGAACTACCTTAATAGCCCAAGGCCATGTCCGAATAAACTCTCAGCTGCCCACTGCAGAGTCCCTAGGGTCAGGGCAGTGCTAGGAGTTTGGGTTGTAACAATTAAACTGTACTGGACAACTAGAGTGAAGGGACTCACCTCCCCATCCCCCTTCCCAAGCCCTCCCCCCCAACTCTGGTAGCCCAAGAGAAGAGGACAGCTCCTTGCTGGACTGGGTCCCTGCCCTGGGAATGTGTATGAGCCTTGCCTGGCCCCTGGCCTTGGGAGCCCCCTTGCTTTCTCTTCGCATCTCCTCAGATCTTTTGGTCAGTTCTCTCCCGGACAGCTGCGCTTAGTATTGCCTGATTCTTCTCTTGGGGTGGGGTGATGGAAAACCAATGGAGTGGCCTTGTTCCCTTGCTCTCAGGCGGATGAACTCGCAGGAGGCATCCCGGGACAGCAGCTGTTGTTCTTCCCCTCCTCCTCATAGCCCCCCCACCACTTACCCACCGCCTCCTCCCCTCTCCCAAGAGATGTCATTCAGTAAGGCTTGGTGGGGTGTGAAAAGGAACAAAAGTAGGGGTTGCACCTCGAGGGCGGGGGAGCGGGGGCACACCCTACATATTTCCTCTGATATCCCCAAATCCAACCAAATCCTTCCTCTCAATTTCTGCTTTATGTTCATAGTCATTGATCAGGGATGGGAAGCTCCCCAGAACATACACGCGGGTGCGCACATACGTGCACACCGATGTACTCAAGTGCACACCCCTCGTTTCCCCTCCCGCCTAACTGACCCTCTCTCCTGCCCCCAACACCCCTGACCAGCTGGTGGGGCGGACTGGGGAGGAGCTGCAGGCCCGGGAAGACATTCCTTATACGGCCTGGCCGGTGTTACCTGGGCCAAGGCCAGGGTTCTCCTTCTTTGGGCAGAGCTCTGGGGTTGGGGGCCAAGGCCGAGGGACTGGAGGGGAGGGGGCTCTTAGTGCCCAACACCCAAATATGGCTACAGAAGGATAGAGACATTCCTGCGGGTCTGGGCGCGGGGCGGGGAGCGGAGAGATCGCGGGCTATATAAAAACCTGCCCGGGGGGCTGCAGACCCACCACACCGGACAACTCCAAGAGAAGCGCCTCCCGCGGCATACCCAGGGGCCCGAGTCGGAGCTAAGAGGCACCAGTAGCCACCCACACAGGTAGGCAAGGGGAGGAGGAAGAAAGGGGAGGAGAGCCAGGGTGTGAAGGAGGGAAAGTGGGAAGAGTTTCTAGTGCAGAGACCAAGAAGGAGCCCAGCTCAGCACCGCCCTCCCGACTGCTTCTTCTCCTGGACTGCCACGACGGGAGCTCTGCTCACGTCGAGCCCGGTCCTACCCTGCTTCTCCAGGCTCTCAGAAACTTCCGGAGGGACCACTCCCCAACTTCACTTCACCTCGGGCTTCCGCTTTCCCTTCCACCCCAGATTTGGTTGAAAGGAATCTAGCAATCTCAGGAACTAAAACCTTCTTCTTGAAGTCCCACCGACAGTTAGGAAAGTGAGGATAGCTCGTTCCAGGTCCAAACCGAGGAAGTCAGCTGAGCTAGACGAAAAGAAAGGACAGTGTCTTCCTCAGTCTTCACTCCTCAGCACTAGGGGAACAGGGAGAGGGCACAGTGATTTTGATATCCAAGCCTTCTGGATTTAGAGATTGAGATTTTACAAGGAGTTCCACTCAGTCACAGCTGCTAGCACAGCGACAGCCGGCAAGGAACGCGGGTGGGGAAAATTCTTCAAGCAACACAGTTAGACCGAGAGTTTCCTGAAAAGATGATGTGGGGAATTCAGCTCCCCTCTCCAACCCTCGTCTGGTCAGAGGAGTCAGATGAAAATGTCCCACCTGAGGGGATTAATGGCTTATCTCCAAGTTCCCTTCTAGCTATAAATTTATGAACTAGGGATACAAGATCTCGTCTATTTTTAAAGATCCCCAAACTATCTGAGAGCTTCTCTCTCCCCCCTGTTTATAAAAAGGACAACATGGACACGATTAACCACATCTTCAGTTTGAAATAATTCCACTTCAGTAATTCAGGGGGGCGGGGAGAGAAACATTAGATCCCTGCTGACTCAGGATCGTAGGTCCGATGGGCACAAATCTCCACCTTACTGGTCCTTCAACCCCATCCCAATTAATTTTCCACCCCCGGGCTCCTAACGATGGAAGGAAACAAAGTAATTTAGCTAAAGTGTACAACTGAAGTGTACTTAACTGGAGGGTCTACGAGAAACATCGTGGCCCTTTTTGAACAGCAAACGTCTCCCTGCCCTCCCAGACCGGGTGGCTGCGGGTCCCTGTTCCCAGCCCTGCTTCTATTCATGGGACCAGGGACCGGGTAAGCTGGTGGGAGGCGGGTGGCAACGCAGTGTACTAACATAGGGCCTCTCTTTGCAGAAAGAAGACACCATGTGCGACGAAGACGAGACCACCGCCCTCGTGTGCGACAATGGCTCTGGCCTGGTGAAAGCCGGCTTTGCCGGAGATGATGCCCCCAGGGCAGTGTTCCCCTCTATCGTGGGCCGCCCCCGTCATCAGGTGAGACCTAGTACACCAAACCCTTCCCCTCTCCCCCAAGGTAGGTAGGTGTTGCAGGTCGAGGGGTGGGAGTGGCTGGGGGGAGAATATTGAAAAATAGAACCAGACTTGTTTTACGGAGGTGCTATCCCTCTGAAAACCTGCATATTCCTCAAAGAGCTAGCATCCAGCCATGGAGGACATAGGATATTGAGGAAATAGCTCAAGAACTTAAATTAAGACTTGTGAGTTCGACACTGACTAGCTTAATGATTTGACCAAGTAAGGTCTCTGAGCTGCAGTTTCCTCCTCTGTGAAATGGGAGGTGGGGCAGCTAGATAGCGCGGTACATAGAGAGCAGTGCTTGAAATAGGGAAGACCTGAAATTCAAATTCGACCTCAGACACTTAGTAGCTGTGTGATCCTGTGCAAGTCATTTAACCTTGCTTGCCTCAGTTTCCCTCATCTGTAATATGAGATGGAAATGACAAACCCCTCCAGTATTTTTGCCAAGAAAAGTCCAAATGGGGTCATGAAAAGCTGGACAGTATTAAAACGAGTCAACAACAAGGGGAGGGAAGCAATTATACTCGTGCCAAATACCTCCTGGGGTAGTACTGAGGAAAGCGCTTTGTACTTTAGAGTGTTATGTAAATGTGAATATTCACATTCCCTCCGCTCAACCTCAGGGTCTTTTATAGGATTACTGGATAGAAATGACAGCGTTAGTGGGAGAGATAGGGAGACCTATCCCCAAGTCTGTCCGACAACACGGGCTAGCTATCATTCCCAAGTTCCTTTTTTGGATTCTAATGCTTCCTCTCCCCACTTCTTCTCTCCTTTTGTTCCTCTACCCCAGGGCGTCATGGTGGGTATGGGTCAGAAAGATTCCTACGTAGGCGACGAGGCTCAGAGCAAAAGAGGTATCCTGACCCTAAAATATCCCATCGAGCATGGTATCATCACCAACTGGGATGACATGGAAAAGATTTGGCATCACACCTTCTACAACGAGCTCCGAGTGGCCCCCGAGGAGCACCCCACCCTGCTCACTGAGGCCCCCCTCAACCCCAAGGCTAACCGCGAGAAGATGACCCAGATCATGTTTGAGACTTTCAACGTCCCCGCCATGTACGTGGCCATCCAGGCTGTGCTGTCCCTCTACGCCTCCGGCCGTACCACCGGTAAGAGGCCTATCCATCCCGGCCTGAAACAGGCGTGGACTTGGCCAGGAAGACACTACTCCACACTTATATGGACTGGGCCCTCCGCCGTCGCCTCTGGGCTCACTCTACACACACTAACTATCCTCTTTGTATAGGTCCACCCCCTCCCACTTGCATTCCTCCAGACAGGAACCTGCTTTTACAAAGAAACATATCCTGGCTCACAGTCACACCTCCAGACTCTCCACACTGTCGCAACTATCTACCAACTACTTGCTGCGTCCCTCTCGCTCTGCTGGTTTTTGCAGTTATCTCCCTCCTCTTTATCCTAATTCCTCGCCTCCCCTCCCAAGCTGGTCAGATTAGCAAGGGCGTTAGGTGCACCGACTGTTTAAAACTCTCAGACAAGCTCTGCCTTTCAGTACTGGCACCTGGTGACTTCATAGATCCGAGATACTACTAGACAACTATTTTCACCCCTACAGAAGTTATCAAACGCATACCAAATTTCAGAGCAGCATTGCTAGCCTACTTAGGTACCTATCCTACCCTACTACTTAGCTCCCCACTCCCACCCCCGCCCCCCGCAGTGCCTAAGGCAAACCCTGAGCTCTGATGTGAAGAAAAATGTTACAGCAGTTTTCCATATGTCTGTTGCGTTTGATGTGTGTGTATGTGTGTGCATGCGTAGTAAGTTTATGAGTTTTTTCACTCAGGTCTGTCAAATCCTCTTCAATCTGTCATCTTCCCCCTCTACTAGGTATCGTGCTGGACTCTGGCGATGGTGTCACCCACAACGTACCCATTTATGAAGGTTATGCGCTGCCCCATGCCATCATGCGTTTGGATTTGGCTGGTCGGGACCTCACTGACTACCTGATGAAGATTCTCACTGAGCGTGGCTACTCCTTCGTGACCACTGGTGAGCACCAGTAGACACCCGAAGCCGAGGGGAGGGAGATGGAGAAGCGGAATAAGGAATGGGAGTCAGGCCCTTAAAACTACCCACAGACTCGTTCTTAACTGTCGCCTCCTCCCGAGAGCCTCTCCACCCTTAACAACACTCTCCACCACTAACAATAAGAAAGGACGAACTTTGCAAGGCTCCATGTTCCCTGCCTAACTAGGAGTGAGTCCTCGCCCTGATGCATACATGCTACCTCAGTGGTGGGGGGATCTTAAGCAAATAGGCTGTGTAGATCGGTTTGTGAGTGTGTGCATTTGTGCCTTTCCATGTACCACTTCTCTAGCTAACTAATCAGTGTTTTTCTCCTCCACTTGACAGCTGAGCGTGAGATCGTGAGAGACATCAAGGAGAAGCTGTGCTACGTGGCCTTGGACTTCGAGAATGAGATGGCCACTGCTGCTTCCTCCTCCTCCTTAGAAAAAAGCTATGAGCTGCCTGATGGTCAGGTCATCACTATTGGCAATGAGCGTTTCCGTTGCCCGGAGACCCTCTTCCAGCCTTCCTTTATTGGTAAGAGGCTACTCTGGGGCTTTAAATTTTTTTTTTTTTTATATTGGAGAGGGGAGGCAAGGCATTCGAGGTTAAGCGACTTGCCCAAGGTCACACAGTTAGTAAGTGTCAAGTGTCTGAGGTTAGATTTGAATTTTCAGGTCCTCCTGACTCTAGGGTGGGTGCTCTATTCACTGGGCACCTAGGCACCCTTTGCTTTGGGGCCTTTTCAAGGTGCACTTTTTCTATAATCCGATCCATGAGAAGCCTATTGAGTCAAATGGCTCACTGATTTTTTTTTTGTTTTTTCTTTTAAAGATTTCTTTCTTCTTTCCTTCTCCTCCCTTTCTAACCCCCACTTTTCTTCCTTCTTCTCTTGTCTTCCCTTTGTTCCCAAGGTATGGAATCTGCTGGTATCCATGAGACCACTTACAACAGTATCATGAAGTGTGATATTGACATCAGGAAGGACCTGTATGCCAACAATGTCATGTCTGGTGGTACTACCATGTATCCTGGTATTGCTGACCGCATGCAGAAAGAAATCACAGCCCTAGCCCCCAGCACAATGAAAATCAAGGTAGGATCCTAAAGGGGGCAGGAAGCTAGTGGAGACTTCATCATTCTTAGTTAATTTTTAAATCTCCAAAATTCACTGAACAATGATTCTTATCTAAGACAAGAAAAAACTCTTGGAGTTCAGTACTTCTCATCTTACATAGCTTATCCCTCCTACCTGAGGACTCTTTACACCCTCTCTCCCCACTTTCTTTTCTTATTTTGTCTGGTAGTAGTGAATGTTACCTTTCTCTTCTAGATCATTGCCCCTCCTGAGAGGAAATACTCTGTCTGGATCGGTGGTTCCATCTTGGCCTCCCTGTCCACCTTCCAACAGATGTGGATCACCAAACAGGAGTATGATGAAGCCGGACCCTCCATTGTCCACCGCAAATGCTTCTAAACATGTTGACAAGATCAGCGTGCTCACTATTCTCAGGATGACGAATGTTGTTAAGTTGCAGGTGGTTGAGCTCTTGCAACAGCCAAATAACTGTGGCATTAATGTATCTATTATTGTTGCTGCAAACAACATTTGTAAAGTGTACATAAATTAATTTATTTTATCTGTTTTGTTATTTTTAAAACAAAACCCTGCAGAAATGGAAAACTTCAAGAAGCATTAAATTCAGTCATTCTGTCAAGTCCCTTAAATTTTGTCATTATATTTATTTATGGGGGTGGTGTTTGCGGGGGGAGAGCATACTATCTTTCATTTTGTTTGGACAGGATACCCACCTCATTTGTTTGTTTTAACAGATTTCACACCATGGAATAATCATGCCCAGTTACTAGGGCTATATGGTTTTCAAAGCAGTTTCCTTAAAATAAACACGTCATATAAGTATTACTGGTATCACTCCCATTTTACAAATTAGGAAACTGAGCTCAGCTCAGACTGGTTAAATGACTTGCCTGCAGGCACACACACATAATTATGGAATCATCATAATAAACCAGGATTGTAAATAAGGTCTCCTAGCTCCTTGTTCTGCATTCTTTCTCCCACATCATGGAACAGATTAAAGAAGGTGATGGTTGTTGTACTGTGCCCACTGTGCTCAGGCCATATCAGGCCCATTGTGTTCTATCTTGAGAGTCAATGGCTGGACTACTTCTGAGGAGGCTGTCCCGGATGGTGAGGGAATCAAAGACCATTTCTATAAGAACCTGTTGAAGAAATTGAGGCTGTTTATTTTAGAAAAGACTTAGGGACAAGGTGACAGAATAGCTACCTTAGGTTTATGAGGGCTGACATATGGAAAAAAGAAAAAAGATTGGCCTTAGAAGGCAACTCTAGGAACTATGAGTAGGAGTTGCATAGAGACAGACGTAGATTCAGTGTAACTGAACCCAATTAGAATTACATGCTTCTTAGGAGCAGACTGTTTTCAATTTTTCGTTATATCTTGAGTGTTTAGCACAGTGTTGGCACATAGAATATACTGAGTAAATACTTGTTGGTTGCTTGATTGACTGAAAGTAAAGAAAAACTTCCAAACATAATTAAAGACACCTCAAAGTGGAATGTGCGTGAGGAAATGGGATCCCTTTTGCAAAAGGTTTTCTAGCAGAAGCTGAATGATCATTTCTAAGGTATGCAGTAAAGGAATTTCTTCTTTAGAAAGAGATTGGATAAAAGCAGTTTGGGATGGTGGCTTGAGTGCTGGAGCCAGGAAGACCTGCCCTCAATTCCTGCCTCTGACACTTATTAGGTATGTGACCAAAGGCAAGCTAATTAAACTCACTGAGTCTCGGTTACAAGATCTGTAAAATGTGATTGTAAAATTCCTGTAGCATCTAATGGGATTGATTTGAGGATTAAATAAAATTATATACACAAAGGGCTTGGAAATCCTTAAATTGATATGTAAATGAGCTACTGTTATTTTTCTTTTGATCTCCGAGAACCCTTCTAATCCTGTGATTCTGTAGAGACCCTCTACCTTCATGTCCTTCATAGTGTTCCTCTCTGGATCATATTCTCTACAAAGGCTCTTCTTGTACCTTGACATATTGGAGGTTAGCCTTACTTAACACTGTAATAAATTTCTGAAATAAATCTTGTCTATGAGCAGCATGTGTGTCAAGGAGCAAGCCTTATCTCCTCTCCAAGAGGCAGGAGAAAGCACTCCCACTTGCCCAGGCGCTGACCATGGTGCTGCACACTGCAAACTGATGAGAACATAGAGATAATTAACATAACCTGTTTCAGGACTGAGATCTGTTCAGAGTTCAGCTAACGTTTTCTTCTCAATAGAAAAAACACCTGTCTAATTTTCAGTTTACTTTTTTTTCTTCTCCAATAACCACATATTAAGTACCTATTGTATGTCAGGCATCAGGTACATAAAGACAAATATGAGGCATCTCCTTCGAACTTAGGATTTAAACTGGAGTAGCAACTTAAAAAATTTTTGTCAAGGGTTTAAATCATTAAACGATAGTATTTAATATTCCAACTTTAATAGGAATTTATAACGGCTATCATATAATCAAAATCAAAGAACTCCTTGAATATCACTATGAAACACTGATCTCATGCCTATGGTATAGAAACTGAGAATTTGAAAAGGTAGAAACACTAGCTTAAAATTTATTTAAGACAACAGGCCATGTCTGTACAGAAATAAACATTCATTAATATGAAATAACTTGGGTGAAGGGTCCAATAGAAGGAATAGACAGTACAGGAAGGCTACAAATGAGCCAAACTTATTTGACTTTAACAGTATTTCAAGGAAAGCATAAGTAATGATAGACTTATGTGCAGACTTAGGAGTACATACACATACATGAATACATACAAATGCCTGCACAAACAGAATAATTAATATAGCCAGTAGCCCAAAAAATAATAGCTTTTTAAAAGGTGACTAACTTGTTAAATTAAGCAAGTTTTTGCCCAAGGAACCAATCTAATTGTTAGGATTAAAGTACAGTTTATTACAAGATAATGCCTCCCTCCCTCTGGGAGTGATCAAGAAGTGACTATTACAATGTTTTTGTTTTGTTTTTTAAACTGAAAGAAACTTCTCTTTGAATTTATGGATAAGATTTCCACCCACAGCAAATCACATTGTGTGGTCCATTCTGACATGAGTGTAAGGGATGCTAATCTATTGATGTCTAATCAATGAGGGAAAATATTAATAATGAAGTTTACATATAAATGGGGTAGCTAGATGGTGCACTATTGAACAGTAGGTTTGGAATCAGTAAGACTCATCTTCCTGAGTTCAAACCTGGTCTCAGATACTTACTAGCTGTGTGACCCTGGGAAAATCACTTAACACTGTCTTCCTCAGTTTCCTCATCTGTAAAATGAGCTGAAGAAGAAAAAGCAAACCACTACATCATCTTTGCCAAGAAAGCCCCAAAGGGGATCATGGAAGAGTTGGACATGACTGAAGCAACAAGAAAACCATATATAAAGAATTCCAAATGATCACATTGTCTTCTTAAATATTCTGACATTGTCTTTATGAAATTATCAGAAAGGGATGTTACTCAAAGTTTTTAGGGTCTAACAGTCCATATTGAAATATGGCACTTTGATAAACTGTGTTAACTCTTCCAGCCCTAGTATAGGGTTTGTAATGTGGCACTGAGGAGCATGAGGCACAAAATTTGGGTTCATTCATTCAGCTAATTAGTAAATACACTTTTCTTAACCATCTGCTCTGTGCAAAGCACTATATCAGGTAGTGCAAGTGGTATATTCTTGACTAAGATATGAGTCCCCCAAGAAGCGTTTTCAAGATTTAGTAGGGGAGAGAAGGTATAATAATGACAAGTGTACATGATGCTTCATATGAATTATGGCACTTGGGGTTCCCAACAATTTTGTTAGATCATTTCCCTTTTCAGGTGAGGAAATTGGGGCTAAGAAGTTAAGTGACAAGTCCATTGTAACATGGCTTTTAAATGTCAGGAGCAGGATTAGAACCCAGGTCTTCCTTGAACAAGACACTCTATCTTCTGACTGAGGCATTTCTCCTAGCTGTCCCCCATAGAATGTTCTTCCTTCTCATCTGAACTTCTCAGCTTCCTTCAAGCCCTAGCTAAGATCCCTTCTTCTGCAAAAAGCCTTTCCCAGTACTTCCTTAACTCTAGTACTTTCCCTCAGTCAGTTATCTCCAATTTCTCCTATGTCTTTACTATACATAATTTTAGGTGTCTTGTCTTCACAGACTGTGAACTCTTGGAAAGCAATTATTGATTTTTGCCTTTCTTTGTTTCCCCATTGCCTAACACAGTCGCTGATACATAATAGATACTTAAAAAAATTCTTATTGACTGACTGATTCCAAGTCCAGAATTTATCTACTCTACCATACTATACTACAAACAACTGTAATATACATTAGAATATAGCAACTTTGTAGATGAGGTTCAAATTAACCTCAAAGGTTAGTTACTCATTCAGGGAGAATGAGATTAGTTGCAAGTAGGAGAAATCTTTTCCATTGGACATAGATTATTATTTGCTCAAAGTGAGTTAGGACACTGCTGATTTCCAATCCCTATATATCATTGATGATAAGAACATAAATAATTTGTCATTGGAATCGACACTCTAAGGATTTCCAATATAGGAATTAGAATTCCTCCTGACATCATCTACCTTATACATATACATTTTCTTGAAACTTCTTTGGTGATCATGATGTCTCCATCTTACTGTATAGCATTTCATATATTTCTTTCTTGGCTTTGCCCTTTGAACAAGAAAGAGACCTAGTCTCATACACAGCTAAGTGGATCAATGGTCAGCTAATTCAATAGATATCTGCATTGTCATAGCAGAATGACATCTAGAACAGTGGTATCTACCCAACCTATCTTTTCTCAGCTAGAGCTGAGAACCATATTCTTCACGCATAGATATTTTAATTTCCATTATACTTCTTATATGTGTATTTTTACCTCCACAAGACCCATGAAGAGAAGGGATTTTGCATTATTTATCTTTGTACTTTTCCAAGAGCTCATACGATGTTATATAATTGCTTCATAAGTGTTGCATGAAGTTCTTTTTTATGATGGCAAAGGCTTAGAAGTTGAGGGACTGCCCATCAATTGGGGGAATGACTGAACAAGCTGTGGTATATGAGTGTAAGGGAATACTATTGTGCTATAAGAAATAATAAGCAGGCAGATTTCAGAAAAACCTTAATTTACATGAACTGATGCTGAGTGAAGTGAGCAGAACCAAGAGAACAATGTACACAGTAACAGCAGCATTGTGCAATGATCAACTATAACAGACTTAGCTCTTCTCAGCAATACAATGATCCAAGACAATTCCAAAAGACTCATGATGAAAAATGCTATCCACATCCAGAGAAAGAACTGTGGAGTCTCAACATAAGTCAAAGCATATGATTTTCACTTTCTTTATATTTTTCATGTTTTTTTCCTTTTGGTCTTCTTTCACAACATGACAATGTGGAAATATGTTTAACATTATTGCACATGTACAACCTATTTATATCAGATTGCTTGCCATCTTGGAGAAAGGAGAAGGAGAAAAATTTAGAACTCAAAATCTTACAAAAATGCTAAAAACAATGCTGAAAACAATCTTTACATGTAATTAGAAAAAAATTGTATTTACATTTTCAAAACTTCATGAGAAAATGAGAGAATTAAAAACATTTTATTCAATGATTTTTGTGAAATTATACCAGAGTGGTTTCTATAGAATCTGATTCTATAGAAATTCAAAAGAAAGTGCTAAAATTGCCAGATAAGTTATTCAATTAAAAACAATTGCTGTTCATCAATTGGGAAATGTCTAAACAAATTGTGCTACATAACAATAACCATAACTAACATTTATATAGCTCCTGAAGGTTTGCAAAGTGCTTTATAAATGTTATCTCAGCTTATCCTTAAAACTGTTGAAAATAGATGTAATTATCCCCATTTTATAGATGAAAAAACTGAGGCAGGCAGAGGTTAAATGATTTGCCCCAGGTCACATAACTATTAAGTGTCTGATGCTGGAATGAAAGTCTGATTCTCCTGACTCCAGGCCCAGTGCTCTTATATGAATACAATGGAATATCACTAGTGCTATAATGAATAGTGTTTATGATGAATTCAGAGAGGCATGGAGAGATTTATATGAACTGATGAAGAGTGAAACAAGCAGAGTCAAGAAAATAATATACACAATATCTACAACAGTGTAAGTGGAAAGAACAAATATGACAAAACAATAAAAAATGAATGTTGTAAAATTACAAAGAATAAGCCTGACTTCAAAGAAGTTATATGAAAAGATACCTTCACCCTACTCCTTTGCTGAAGATCAAATGAGATATTTGTTTTTTTACTGCTGTCGTTTTTTTCCCTTGTATTTTGAAGTCCTTGGACCTCATTTGTTTTTTTTTTTAATTAATGTATTTATTTTCAATTTTCAACATTCATTTCCATAAGATTTTGAGTTCTAAATTTTCTCCCCATCTCTCCCCTTCTCTCACCACAAAACATTGTGCATTCTTATTCCCCCTTCCCCTAATCTGCTTCCTTTCTATCACACCCTTCCTTTGCCTTATCCCCATCTTCTCTCTTTTCTTGTAGGTCAAGATATATTTCTATAGCCCATTACCTGTATTTCTTATTTCCCAGTTGCATGCAAAAACAATTCTCAACATTTGTTCCTAAAACTTTGAGTTTCAACTTCTCTCCTTTTCTCCCTCCTCACCCATTCACACTGACAAGGCAAGTCATTCAATATAGGCTATACATGTGTAGTTATGCAAAACACTTTCATAATAGTCATGTTGTGAAAGGTTAACTATATTTCCCTCCATCCTATCCTGCCCCCCATTTATTCTATTCTCTCTTTTGACCTTATCCCTCCCCAAAAGTGTTTCCTTCTAATTACTCCATCTTCCTATTTGCCTTCCCTTCTATCATCCCCCCACACCCCATTTATCCCCTTCTCCCTTACTTTCCTGTAGTGTAAGATTTTCATATCCCATTGAGTGTGCATGTTATTCCTTCCTTAAGCCAAATGTGATGAGAGTAAGCTTCTCTTTTTCCCCTCTTCCTCTCTGTTGAAAATGGCTTTTCTTGACTCTTTTATGAGATAATTTGCCCCATTCCATTTCTCCCTTTCTTCTTCCAATATATTCCTCTTTCACCCCTTAATTTAATTTAATTTTTTTAGATATCATCCCTTCCTATTCAACTTACCCTGAGCCCTCTCTATATATGCATATAATCTCTCCAACTACCCAAATACCTAGAAAAGTTTCAAGAATTATAAATATTATTTCCATATAGGAATGTAAATAGTTCAACTTTAGTAAGTTGCTTATGATTTCTCTTTCCTGTTTATCTTTTGATGCTTGTCTTGATTCTTGTGTTTGAAAGTCAAATTTTCTGCTGTATTCTATTCTGGTCTTTTCATCAAGAATGCTTGAAAATCCTCTATTTCATTGAATGACCATTTCCCCCCCACCCAAAATATTATACTCAGTTTTGCTGTGTAGGTGATTCTTGGTTTTAATCCTAGTTTCATTGACTTCTGAAATATCATATTCCAAGTCCTTCAATACCTTAATGTAGAAATTGCTAGATCTTGTATTATCCTGATTGTATATCCACAATATTCAAATTGTTTCTTTTTGACTGCTTGCAATATTTTCTCCTTGATTTGGGAACTCTGGAATTTGACTACAATATTCCTAAAAGTTTTTCTTTTTGGATATCTTTTAGGAGGTGATTGGTAGATTCTTTCAATATTTTACTCTTCTGTTCTAGAATATCAGGGCAGTTTTCCTTGAAAATTTCATGAAAGATGATGTCTAGGCTCTTTTTTTTTAATCATGACTTTCAGGTAGTCCCATAATTCTTAAATTGTCTCTACTGAATCTATTTTCCAGGTCAGTTGTTTTTCCAATGAGATATCTCACATTGTCTTCTATTTATTCATTTTTTTGGTTTTGTTTTGTAATTTCTTGGTTTTTCATAAAGTCATTAGCTTCCAACTGCTCTATTCTAATTTTTAAAGAATTATTTTCTTCAGTGAGCTTTTGAACCTCCTTCTCCATTTGACTAATTCTACTTTTTAAAGCATTCTTCTCCTCATTGACTTTTTGGACCTCTTTTGCCATTTGGGTTAGTCTATTTTTAAAGGTATTATTTTTTTCAGCATTTTTGTGGGTTTCCTTTAGCAAGCTGTTGATTAACTTTTCATGATTTTCTTGCATCACTCTCATTTCTCTTCCCAATTTTTCCTCCACCTCTCCTACTTGATTTTCAAAATTCTTTTTGAGCTCTTCCATGGCCTGAGACCACTGCATATTTATTTTGAAGGTTTTGGATGCAGAAGCCTTAGTATTTATGTCTTTCTCTGATGGTATGCTTGGTTCTTCCTCATCCAAAAGGATGGAAGAAAATACCTTTTCACCAAGAAAGTAGCCTTCCATAGTCTTATTTTTTTCCTTTTTCTCAGCATTTCCCTGACTGTTACTTGACTTTTGAGTCCTTTGTCAAGTGGAGGGTATACTTTAGGGACCTGTAAGTTCTCAGTTCCTGCAAGGTGGCACAATCAAAGGAGAGGAGTTTATTCCTCTTCTAGCCTATGCTCTGGTCTGGAAGCAACCACAAGCTTTTCTGCCCAGGATCTGCCAGTAGAATTCCCTCTCCAGAGCCGTTACACCAGAGCTACTCCTTACCCCAGGACAACCACTCAGGGCTGAGATCCAGATAAACTGCTCCATTCCCCCAGGGGCTTTAGGCTGAGGGCTCCAAAAAAGGATGCTACTGCAGTGACTGCTGCTGTCCTTGGGCTAGAATCAGATCCTGTTCCCTTCTCACCCAAATGAAAGCTTTCTCACTGACCTTTGAAGGTGTCTGGTGTTTGTGGGTTAAGAATCTGAGAACTGTAGCTGCTACATAGGATTCCATGCCCTGAAGCATGCTCCAGTCCTCTCTGTCCCCAAGCCAAGATTGGGCTGCATTCTGCTCTAAGTCTGGTGTGATAGACCTTTCCTGTTGGCCTTCCAGTCTGCCTTGGGCTGGAAATCTCTTTCACTCTGTTGTTTTGTGGCTTCTGCTGCTCTAGAATTTGTTTAGAGTCATTTTTTACAAGTATTGTATGGGCTATGGAAGTAGAGCTAGAGCAGGTCCATTCTTCTACTCTGCCATCTTGATTCTGCCAAAATGAGATATTTGTTAAAGGCTTAGCACAATAATGGGCACATAGTAGCTGATTAATAAATGCATGTTCTTTTTTCCCACACTTTGAAGATGTGAGAGATCTAAGAGTGTGGCATTTTGAACATAATTCAGACTTCTAACTTATGTTGATTAGTTTTGCTTATTTTTTCCTCTCTTCTTTTTCTTTAAAATATTGTTTGATATGTGGGATGGCTCCCTGGTAAGAGTAGGAGGAGGGACACTGAGAGGAAATCTTGGCAATGGAAAAAAACCCCAAATCAATAAATTTTATTTCAAAAAAGAAAAAGAGGGAAAATACCAGTGGCTACAAATAGACACCTCTGGGACAGAGATAATTCTTTTAATAATTCTGTCACTTATCCAAAGACTGAATTACACTCAGAAATTTGAAAAAAAAATTATCAGGTGGTTGCTTTTATTAGTAGACACTGAAAAAGAAGATTGAGGATCAATTTAGCAATAGCTCTGAAGAAATTATTATTAAACACAGTGTTCTAATTTGTGGGGCTCATTGTGGTTTTTTCATAGTCAAGTTGGCAGGAATTCCATAAAAATGGCATGGAGTAGTACTTAGTGATACAGATGATAGATAAGAAGACTTAAGTCCTGTCTGATTCTGCTGCACAGATTTCTGACTTTTCTATTTAACCACCGTTGTCCCATCTGTAATGTGGGGACAAGTTTAATCTATATTCCTGATAGAAGGAAGGGCACTGTCCCAGTATGTTTTCCAAGGATTCTGACACTGGATGACATTTATATGTTGCTGCTGTTTCCTAAAGAGCCCCAGGGAGGATGAAGAAATTTTGGTGTAATAGAGGGGGACCATATGTCTGCCCTGATAAGTCTCAGTAGTACACAAATTAGCTCATTTGGCTATAAGGAAATGTCTTTTTTTTGAGAGAGAAAGAGAGAGAGAGCATACCTTACTTCTTTAACAAAATTAAAACTCTGTCTTTATTTTCCATTACTTTTATTAAAATAAACCTCTTCCTCCTTATTTTAAAAAATTATCTCATTTTTGACTTATGCCATTTATTTATTTTTTAATCATATTAATTCTTTTTTTTTTTTTGGAAGCAGTTGGGGTTAGGTGACTTGCCCAGGATCACAGTTTAAGAGTGGATTATGAACTCGAGTCCTCCTGACTCCAGAACCAGTGCTCTAACCACTGGATCACCTAGCTGCCCCTATATCACATTAATTCTTGGCCACTTGCTTTCCCTTCTTCCCCTAGAAAGCTATCCTTTGTAACAAAGAGAGAAAAAAACCAATTCAGCAAAACTATCAGCATATTGATGGTATCTGCCCTTCTATGCAATATTCCACATCCAGAATACCCCCTTTGCAAGGAAGGGATGGACTTGGATTTCCTCAACTCTTCTCTGGAGTCAAACCTGGTTATTAAAATTAGGTAATATGCAGTTATTTCTGATAATGATCTGGAAGACATAGCCACCCAAAGAAAGCAGCTCTTCATTAAATTTCAAGAGGCTGATCCACCAGAAGCCCCAAGGAAACCAGTTCTTCAGGATGCATGTATCCTGTTGAATGACCTTGGTCCTCAGTTTCCTCATTTTTAAAATGAGGAGATTAGACTAGATGGTTTCTAAGTTTTTTTTTCAGTTCTAGCATTCTGGTATTCTGTGATCCTAAAGCGAATAAAACAGAAGAATCCTTTAGAGGAGAATGACATTTTTCCCCTTCTTAAAAGGAAGAAAACAAGCATTTATTAAATGCCTACTATATTCCAGGCACTGTGCTAAGCACTTTAAAAATATTATATCATTTGAGCCCCACAACAACCCTGTGATATAGGTGTTATTATCCCTATTTTATAGTTGGGGAAGGGCAGCTAGGTGGTGCACAGGATAGAGAACCAGTGCAGGAGTCAGGAGGACCTGAGTTCAAATCTTACCACACTCACTAACTGTGTGACCTTGGGCAAGTCACTTAACCCCAATTGCCTCATCCTGGGTCATCTCCAGTCATCCGGATGAATATCTGGTCACTGGATTCAGATGACTCTGGAGGAGAAGTGAGGCTGGTGACCTGCACAGCCCTCCCTCACTCAAAACAAAAAGTCAAGTGCAAATCATGTCATTATTTCTTTGATGGCATGGTCTTCTTCAGCATTGAAGGATGAACACACACACACAATTGGTAAAGGTGAGGCAGACAAAAGTTAAGTGACTTGCTCACAGTCATCCAGGGCCCTACTGAAGACAGGATTTGAACTCAGTCTTCCTGAGTTAGGTCTTCCTCCACGCCCAGTGAAAATGTTAGTTGGGCAGATACTACCATCTAAATATTTTACTATGAAAATGAGTATGTACTGAATTAGCCACCCATTATCCACTTAGCTGCATATGGGACTAAGTCCCTTCCTTGCCTTTAGGATAAGGGTATGGAGGGCTAAGAAAGAAATATATAAAAACTAAAACTAGGTGGAGTTCTCACAGGAAGGTGTTTGAAAAGGAAAGGAACCCAAACTGAATGTTTCAAAGAATTTAGAGCTGGAAGGTATCACATTTCCAACCATCTAGTTTCAACAGCCTTATTTTATAGATGAGCAACTAAAGCCCAGCAAAATGGAATGACTTGCCCATGGTTAAACAAGGAGTGAATAGTGTTTTAGGAATGTTAGTTTGGCAGCTATGTGGGGGCTGAATTGGAGAAAGAAGAGCAGCAGGACTGTTAGGAGACTATCACATGAAAGGTGATGATGGTCTGATGTAGAGTAGTGCTCATGTGATTGAAGAAGAAACAAATGCTGGAAATGGAGAGGTTGAAATGACAGAAATTAACAACTGATTAATATGTGGTTGAGAGAGAGGAAAGTTTCTCTGGGACTGCAAATTTGCTCATATTCCTGATCCCAATGCAAAAGTTTGGAGGAGGAGCTTGTTTGGGAAGAAAGATGATGAATTTTGTTCTTGACATATAATTTGCATGCCATACATTCCTAATTTGACATGAAATACGGTTGAGACTGTGGAGGTATCATTAATTTATCATCTGGCAAACTACCTGCTTGTGCTTACTGCACTACCACTCAATTAAAAAAAAACTGGTAACTTCTCAGCTCAACTAAATTAAGTTTTCACCATACTACCAGATCAAGCAAGCAATATTCAATGATAAAGTAAAATATTTAATCCAGATGCAATCTTAGAGTAATTAATAGAATACTAATCTCAGCACCCATTCCTTTTTTTTGCATTAATAATTTTTTCCCCAGTTCCTTGTCAAGAAAATTTTAACATTTATTTTTACAAGATCTTGAGTTCCAAATTTTTCCCCTCCTTCCCTTCCCTCCCCTCATCTGAAAATGGTAGGCAGATTATACATGTAATATCACGTAAAAATACTTTCATATTAGTCACAGTTGTGAGAGAAGAAAGATCAAAAAGAAAAAAACACAAGAAATAATAAAGAAAGTGAAAAAAATGCTTTGATCTGCATTCAGAGTCCATCAGTTCTTTATCTGGATATGGATAATGTTTTCCTTCATGAGTCCTTTGTACTTGGAACACTATGTTGCTGAGAAGAGCTGAGTCACTCATGGCGGATTATCATGCAATATTGCTGATACTGTGTGCAGTGTTTCCTGCTTCTTCTCATTTCACTTTGCATCCATTTGTACAAGTTTCTCCAGGTTTTTCTGAAATCTTCCTGTTCATCATTTCTTATTCAACACCCATCTTTGAACAAATACATCTTCACACTTGTTTCCAAAATAATTTTTTAAAAAACCATGCTAAAATCTCTGGTTGGGAAGCTTCATCTCCATCAAGTTTGGATATCTGCTTAGAATTTTTGCTGGTTTCCACAGTTTTACTAGCAATAGTGCATTCCCCTCTGCTTTTCTTTTCTTCAGCATGCTCTCAGTGGTGGACAAGGAGGCTATCCTACTGCTGTCCTCACAGAAAGTGCTACTGTCATCCCTCTGTTTTCACCCTTACCTGCACCTTGGCCACATTCCAGTGGAAAATGTAATCCTATTTGCTAGAGAAGTTGGATCCTTTATTATCTCTACCTGTCTTTACCACCTCTACAACAGTTACCATTTTCATCTTTTGCCATCCTTGTCAATTTTATAGATATGAGGTGTCATCTCCAAATTCTTATAATTTGTATTTCTTTTTTATTGGTGATTTGGAACATTTTTCAGATGGTTGTTGATAGTTTATAATCTGTCATTCAAAACTGCCTGTTGATACTCTTTGACTACTTAATGATTGGAGAATGGCTCTTGTTCCTCTGTAATTGTATCAATTTCCTTTATATCTTGGAAATCAGACCTTTATCACAGAAACTTGCTGCAAAGATTTTTTTTCCACCTCACTCTTTCCACTCTAACATTCTTTCTATTCTATTTCTACTCATTTCCCTTATGTAAAAACCTCAATTTTTTATAATTATACTATTTTCTATGATCATCTCTAGCCTTTGTTTAGTTAAGAATGCTCTCTAGCCATAGTTATCAGAGGCATCTTCTCTAAATTTGGAGGACAATTGTTCTTTTTGTATTTAAGCCCCGTATCCATTTGAAATTTGTTGTAGAATGTAGTATAAGAAATTGATCTAAGCCTGATTTGCCCAAAATGGATTTCCAGTATTCCCAGCATCCTTTATTAAACAGGGAATAATTACCCTAGTAATTGATGTCTTTAGTTTTATCAAACACCATGTTACTACATTTGATTTTTTTCTGGATCTTCTTTATCTAATCTGTTACGCTAACCAAGCTTTCTGTTGTTTAGATAATACCAGTTTTAGTGGCTACTATTTTGAAGTGTTACTGCTAAGTCCCCTTCATTCCTACCTTTCCCCTTATTTCTCAATATCTCTTTTCAAGAATATAACCTCTTCATCAAATAATATGTGTTAAGAATCATGGCTGTTTGAATTAACTTGATGGTGTTCATTCACACCCTACATATTTGATGATGATCTATTAAGTGCCAGGTGTTATAGGAGTTATAAAAAATGGCAAGACAGGGTCCTTTCCCTCTCGGAACCCACTATCAAGAGCTTACCAACATGACCACATATTTTTCATTGATTGTCTCTTCTGGTACCTTCTCTGTCTCTGTGAGAAGACTGCTGAGAAGGAAGAATAATGCGCAAAGGAGCACTAAGCACTTGTGAGTTCTGTAGCTGGGCTTCACATCCAACCCCAGAAGCCACATGAGACTAATTTCCCTACGACAAAACATTGTTTTCTAATGTAGATGAATGAACTCCAGATATTGTCCCTTGTTGGGGAGAACATTTCCCCATTGTATACAGGAAGGCTGGCCAATGCCCTGGTCTTGTGTAACCCAGAGAGTGGCACTGCCTCCCACAACTGCAGGGATTTTCACTTCGTCAAAGCTAACTTTCTGAACACAGAAGAGGCTTATAGAGGTGGTGGGGGATAGACTGGGGTGGCTGTGATGGCAAACATCTTTTAATCAGGGGTGGAGTTGGGATCACTTTCCAAGTCTCCTTATACCAGGGTATGAGATTTTTCTACAAGATCACACTGCTTCTGAAATGCCAAATATCTTGTATATTCCTCTTCTTTCAGTCAACTCACTGAAAAATAATTATCAATCTCTTCTCCAGCCCTCTTTCTTCCCTATCTTTCCTACTTCTCAATCTCCTTAGGATCATAGGATCATAGATTTAAACTTGGAAGGAACCTCAGAGGACATTTAGTCCAACCCCTCTCATTTTACAGATGAGAAAACTTAGGCTTATAAAGATTTAAGACACCTGCCTAAGGTTACATGGACAGTAAGTCCTCCTCCTCTTTCCTTTTCTCTCTAAATGTGCTAAATGGGGCAGCTAGGTGGTGCAGTGGATAGAGCACCAGTGCAGGAGCCTGGAGGGCCTGAGTTCAAATCTCATCTCAGACACTTGACACCCACTAGCTGTGTGACCTTGGGCAAGTCACTTAACCCCAATTGCTTCATCCTGGGTCATCTCCAGTCATCCTGATGGAATATCTGGTCACTGGATTCAGATGGCTCTGGAGGAGAAGTGAGGCTGGTGACCTTGCACAGCCCTCCCTCACTCAAAACAAAGTCAAGTGCAAGTCATGTCATTATTTCTCTGATGGCGTGGTCTTCACTGGCAATGAAGGACGAACACACACAAATGGGCTGAATCATTTTCATTCTTTTTGGATATTACCAACAATAGTAAGCCATCTTAACCAGCTAGTCCTCTTTGTGGAGAAGCAATAAATATAACAATTTGTCAACAAAGTGATGCTCAAAATCCCAAAGCAGACCTTCCCCTTTAAAATCTTTTGTCTCTATTGCCACGTGACTCAATCACAATGAAGCCAAGAAAATAGACAAAAGATTATAGTGTTGCTGGGAAGTTGTACTGGTTAAACTACTAATAGTGAGTTCTTCTGTCCCCATTCCCTCCTCCCTGTCCCTGTGAAGGAAGGCCATAGCCGCAAGTAAAGGTGACAATAGATAACAGGAAATGGAGTGTACTTTGACAGGGCTGGCAAGCAAGGACATAGAACTCATAAACATATATTTTTGTCCTCATAGCCTGTAGACTCTGTGCTAGTAACTCGTTGGATTTGTCTTTTCCTTAGTTTCCTGGTAGCTTCATCTAATACTGAAGCTTCAAGGGGATGGTGAAAGGAACTTTTCAAATAGTTGAAAAATGCAACGTTTTCTCAGGCAGAAATAGACATTTTTGCATTCTAGACAATGTTTGAAAAATTGTACTTCCCTATATTTGAAGACTGTGCCCACTCCTTCTCACCAGAGACTGCATCTTTATCATAACATATATGCCTTATCACAAAATAAATCCCTATGGAATGTGGAGAGCACAACTTTCTCATGGGCATTTATTTATAATAATATTAACAGTATATCTTGTACCCTTCTGGCATGCTACATGCTTACCCCTGGTTCCAGATCTGACTAATCTCAAGGCATAGACTGGAAATATATATATCTCTTTGCTTTGGCAAATATACTTGAGGACTAAGAGGGTCTAATAACTGAGGGCATCAGGGAGGGCTTCAAGGAATAAGGGGCACCTCAGCTGAACCTTAGAGGAATGCAAAGATTCTTATGGGGAAATGATCATGTTATGACATCATCTCCTAAAAGAGCTATAATTAGAAGGCTCAGCTTCATGGGTTGGTGAAATAGATCAATAGCCACCCATATGTTATAATCTGAGATATACCAGAAAGTCAATTAAATTCCATCAGCATTTATTAAGTATCTACTGTGTGCAAAGTACCACACCAGGATCACAAAGACAATATAAAATCTCTTCCAAGGATTTTTGGAATTTCTTTTGGAATAACTTTTAAAATAATATTTTATTTTTTCCCAATTACATGTAGAAACAATTTAAAACATTTTTTAAAAAATTGAAGTTCCACATTTTCTCCCCACCATTTCTGAGATAGTAAAAAATTTGATATAGGCTATACATAAGCAATCACATTGCCAAAGAAAATGTGGACACTGTTTACCATGAAAAAAATACCACAAAAAATAAAGAAAGTGAAAAAAAAGTATGCTTTAATCTGTATTTAGACTACACTAGTTCTTTTTCTGGAGGTGAATACAATTTTTCATCATGAATTCTTTGAAGTTATTTTGGATCATTGTATTTCTGAGAATATCTAAGTCATTCATGGTTGATCACTATACAATATTGATGTTACCTCTGCTCATTTCACTTTGCATCAGTTCATGCAAATCTTTCCAGGTTTTTCTGAAAGCATTCTGTTCTTCATTTCTTATAGCATAATAATATTCCATTACAATTAATACCATAACTTATTTAGCTATTACCCAATTGATGGACATCCCCTCAATTTCTAATTGAAATTAGAAAATATCTTTTTATACCACCAAAAAATATCTTTTTATAGAAATAGGTCCTTCCTTCTTGTCCCTTAGCCTTTAAAAATATTTCTTTGGTATACAGAACTAGTAGCGTTTTTGCTAGGTTAAAGGGTAAGCACAGTTTTATAGCCCTTTGGGCTATAAAATTTCCAAATTTCTCT
This sequence comes from Potorous gilbertii, assembly GCA_028658325.1. Classification (NCBI taxonomy): domain Eukaryota; kingdom Metazoa; phylum Chordata; class Mammalia; order Diprotodontia; family Potoroidae; genus Potorous; species Potorous gilbertii. The sequence goes on from CM053770.1 coordinate 558,244,548, forward strand.
CCTATAGAATATAGGGTCAGTTCACAACTCTGCCAACAGTGCATTAGTGTCCCAATTTTCCCATATTCCCTCCAACATTTATCATTTTCCTTTTCTGTCATATTAGTCAATCTGATAGGTATGAGATTGTACCTCGGAGTTGTTTTAATTTTCATTTATCTAATCAATAGTGATTCAGAGCACTTCTTCATATGATTATAGATAGCTTTGATTTCTTCATCTGAAACTGCCTATTCATATCCTTTGACCATTTATCAATTGGGTAATGACGGGAAGAACTTTCTTTAAAAATATTTTTTAAAAATAAAATTTCCATCTTTTTTTTAACATAACCAGAATTTCTTTTAATAATTTTCCTTTTCTTTTTTTCTAAAGAGCTATCCTGAATAAGAGAATGTTTTTAAAGAAAAAAATCAGCAAAAAAATCAGCAAAATTGATCAATATATGGGGGGGAGGGGAATCAGAAAATACATGCAATGTACCACACTCTTGATCTTCCTATCTCAGCAAAACAGTGGAATGGGAATATTTTCTCATATCTATTCTTTGAAGCCATGTTTTTTCTTTGTAATTTTACAAGATTCACTTTTGATTATTTTATTCATTTACATTGTTGTAAATTACACATTACACAGTGACTAGTTGTATATATTGTTTTCTTAGCTCTGCTTAATTCTCTTTGAATCAGTTAATGCAAATCTTTCCATGCTTTTCTGGATTCATCAAATTTGTCATATTTTAAGTACAGCTTTATTCTGTTACATTCACATACTAATATTTTTTTAAAAGCTATTCCCCAGTTGATTGGCATCTATTTTATTTTTCCTCAGTTCTCTGCTTTTACATTTTGTTGTACATGGGGACTTTTCTGTCAGTGGCTTACTTAGGCTATATACCCAGTAGTAGATTCCTAGTATAGACATTTTCATCACATTGTTTGCTTAATTCTGAATTGCTTTCCCAAATGGTTGTACTGATTCACTGCAAGGACTTTCCATAATAGGGATCAACTGTGAATAATTTAGTTATTCTCAGAAATACAATAGAATGCATTCTATTGGTGGAGAGGTTGTAACAATTTTACAGATAAGGAAATACAAGATAATTTAAGGAGATTGAGAACCTTAATAAATAAAGTGATTGGGAAAGGATTTCCAAAGGAAGTGGCAACTCACATCAGACTTAAGGGAAGTTATAGATTCTAAGAAGGAAGGGAATAGAGAGTACATTCCTAATACAGGGGACAGTATTTGTAAAGTTAGAGATAGAAGATGAAGTCCTGAGTTTGAGAATAATAGATGGGCCAGTTTAGCTGGAACACAGCAACCCACTGAGAGCCTCAAATATCCCCTAATCCAGATTGCAATTCCATGTATAGTTCAATGTATCACTCAAAGACTGAGGGTCCAGATAAATAAGTCTTTTAATAAAAACACATCTGACAGTCCTCAGGTAAAAACAGTCCCCAAATCAGTAATAAACCCAGGAAAGTAAAAACTACCAGTGAGGAAATTAAAAACAGTCAACAAGAAAGTTGCCTGGGCCCTTAAGAAGGCTTTGATAACATGGTAAAACCGTTTCTATATAGCTGTTGCATAAGGAGCTCCCATCAGGATCCCATATTGATTTTCTTGGGGACAAAATTAACTCATCCTCTTTCAGGTCTGCTCGTAAAGTCTTGGTTTACCACAGCGCTGATCAGGATTTTGAGAGTGGGAAGATTGCCTCAAGCCTCCCAAGTTTTCTAGTGTCCTGGATTGCAACATTCCAAATAGCCTATGGGGTGAATTAATTTCTCCATTTAGACTTTCATTCCTTTACAAAAGTCCTCATCATGGTCTGGAGGTGGTCTTGGAATCTTGAAGGCTGTGCCAGCAAAGCACAATCTCTGGTAGGTTATATAAAATTGGAAAGGCTTTGGACATAGTCCGGGAGACGGACTGTCTGCTGTCTAATGACCAACCTAATTAAGAACAGAGAGGTTCGTTCCTAAAAAGTCGGCAAGTAAATGATGACTTTAGCCAAGACTGTCCCTGATATTTTAAAAAATACCAGTTGTGCTGAAATCCTGTGTGCCATCTTAACTTTCTTCAGTGAAAGTGTTGGAGTGGGAACAGGTGGACAGAGGTTAGTAGAAACCACATGGTTTCAGACTATATTCATTTAACTTTTGATCTTCTTAATGTAAGATAATTATAGATTCCTTGTACATAACTTCATCTGGGCCAAGCTTGCCATGAATAATCCTCCTATAGTATCCTTCTGTTTGGTCTTTATTCATACCTTCTCACTACCTTTCTCTCCTCCTCAACAACCTAGTCAACAACCTAGCCTCCTAATTCACCAAGAATATTAAGTCAATTTGATATCCTCCTTCATTTATCAAAGCTTGGCACTCTTATCATCCTCTCTCTCTTCTTTCTTACTCTAGTCATAGAAGAGATGTCTCCACTTCTTACTAAGGCTAATGCTTTTACCTGTGTCCACAATTCCATTCCACACACTGCCTTAGAGACCTTGCTACAGCAGTCATTCTTAAATTTTTGTACTGGGAATCATGGAACTTTATTAATTACCTCAGAAGGCAATGGAAAGCTCTATGATGCTTGTTTGTAGGTCTAGGTATAGTGCCACAGATGATGTCCACGTAAGAAATGGAGTGAAAATCATCATCATGAACACAGGACAAGAAAAGAAAATGTGCTCATTAATAATGTGAACAAGATAACTGTCTGAGTTTTGTACTTCAATTAAAAATCATTAAAAGACCTTGAAGAGGACCTTCAACACACAAGTGGCTCCTCTATGGAAGGTTTATGGGAGGACTTTAATAAGAATTGCATAGTATAAAATGGCATGGATGCATCAGATTGGCTAATATGACAGAAAGAAAAATAATAAATGCTGGAGAGGATGTGGGAAAGTGGGGACACTAATGTACTATTGGTGGAGTTGTGAACTGATCCAACGATTCTGGAGAAAAATTTGGGACTATGCCCAAAGGGCTATAAAACTGTGTATACCCTTTAATCCAGGAATGCCACTACTAGGTCTCTATACCAAATAGAGCAAAACAAAAGAGAAAGGATGTATATGTATATAAATATTTAGAACAGTTCTTTTTATGGTGGCAAAGAATAAGAAATTGAGGGGATGCTCATTAATTGAAGAATGGCTGAACAAGTTATGATATATAATTGCACCAGAATACTATTGTGCTATAAAATGTTAAGGAGGATACTTTCAGAAAAAAAATCTGGGAATACTTACATGAGCTGATCCAAAGTGGAATGAGTGGAACCAGATCTGATATTGTACACAGTAACAGCAATATTGTACATTGATCTACTGTGAATGACTTAGTTATCTTCAGCAATGCAACGATCCAAGACAATTCTGAAGGATTCATGATGAAAAATGCTACCCACCTCCAGAGAAATAACTGATGACACATGAATTCTAATTAAAGCACACTTTTAAAACTTCTTTATTGTTCTTGTTGGGGTTTATTTTATTTTATTTTGGTCTGAATTTTCTCTTGCAATATGGCTAATATGGAAATGTTTTGCATGACTGTACATGTATAATCTATATCAAATTGCTTGCCTTCTCAAGGAAGGAGAGGATATGGAACTCAAAATTTAAAAAAATAAATGTTAAAAATTTTGTTTACATGGAACTGAGAAAAAATAAAAATTAAATGTAAAAACTTTTTTTTTAAGTGGCATGGATGACTCATCTGCATTGGTAAAGAGGACAATTCTCATCTGTGAGATCAAGACACCACCAGGCAATTGGAGAAAATAATTCTTTTGGGTACTGCAAGACTTCTAATCTTTAGGAGACTTATAAAAATAATGCTGGGAAGGAGTTATGCCTTAATTCCTTAGACAGAAGCATTGAGGTGCCAAGAGGGAGAGAGGCACTGAAAGAGGAGGAAGGGGAAATTGGACACCAAAGTCAAGATATGTGTCCTTCACTATTTTATCTTGGAACAGTGCCAATAATCCTTCTAACAGTCAGTCAACAAACATTCATGAGGCACTTATTAAGTGCCATTTACTGTACTAAGTGCTAGGGAAAAAAAGAAAGGCAAAAATTCTCCTTGACTTCCAAGAGCCTACATTCTAATGGGGGAGATGTGTAAATAACTGAGTACATACAAGGTACTTACAGAATAAAGGGAAGAAGGTAAGATAAAAGGAGGCGGCATTAGGCCTCTCTCCCTTCTTTTCCCCTTCACCAGTCTTGGACTTAACTGCCTAATCCTGGTGCTGATCCATCTATACTCTCTCATTCAAAGCCCCCAACCACTTGTGATCAAAGGCATGCATTTACAAGACAGCTGGAGGGGATTAGGTACAGTCAATGTCCCTGGAACACCACAAAGCTCGGGACATGGTCACGAAATGCAAAGGGACTTTTAGACAAGCCTGCCCTTTTCATCCTTTCATCTCTGTGCTATGTGCTCTAGTAAAGAAGAGTCCTGGGATCTGGGAGATGTTACTGACTCAGCTTGTATAGTTTGATGCAAAGCCAATAATTCACTGATGAGTGCTGCAACATGATCTTGACTATAACCCTATGTTCCCCTATGGGTAATTGATCAGTGGATCACACATATTCACATACACATGCATATAAAATGAAAAAGAATTGAATCAAGGACATTGAATTCTGGCTAGTGTCATAATTCTTTATTTAGTCACTTTTCAGCTGGGTCTGATTCTTTGTGACCCCATTTAAGGGTTTTCTTGGCAACGATACCAAAGTGGTTTGCCATTTCCTTTTCCAGCTTGTTTTACAGATGAAGAAACTGAGGTCAACAGAGTTAAGTGACTTGCCCAGGGTCACATAGCTAGTAAGTTTTTGAGACTGGATTTGAACTGAGGTCTTCCTGACTTGACTAGAGTCAGTGCTCTATCCACTGTCCCATCTAGCAAACACAATTCTACATCACCCATTTGAGTGGTAGGCAAATTCTGGGGTTGAGTTTTGAGGGCATGGTGGGAGAAAAAGAAAACTTTTCTGTGAAGCTCCAAGTCTTCAGTTAAGTGATAGTTAATTAGCAAAGAAGTAGACCAAAGGAGAAAAAAAAAAGAAATATGTGAAATCACTGGTGATTTTTATCACTATGAATCAATCATCGACAAGCACTTACTAAACACTTAGAGGAAGTGGGTATACAAAGTTGTAAAGAGTTGGTTGGTTGTCGTCCTTTGTTCTTGAAGAGATCACCATGTGAGAGTTGTTACAGTGTGTCAAATTGTGATTGATCAGACCAATATGAGTTCAGAATGCTCTAACACAGGTTGGGCACAAATAGTCCGTGTAGACACCTGGAGTGGATTCTCTAAATTTGTGCGTCCTACGTTTCCTTTGAACTGTTTCAATTCTGCTTTGCTCATAGAGCACAGCACCTTCTCTGAAGTGGGCATGCCATGCTGGGTGGTCCTGTGCCAGTGTATCCCATGTGACACAATCAATTCCAAAGTTCTTGAGAGGGACCTTGAGTGTCCTTGTATCACTTCTTCTGACCACCATGTGAGCACCTGTCCACTGTCAGTTCTCCATAAAATAGCCTTTTTGGCAAACATACTTTTGCACTGTAAAGAAGAGTAAGAGGTAGTTAGATGGCTCAGTGGATAGAACATTGGGTCTGGAGTCAGGAAGACCTGAGCTCAAATCCAGCTTCAGACACTTAGTAGCTATATGACCTTGGGCAAGTCACTTAGCTCCTGTTTGCCTAGGAGGCAGGTAGGTGACTCAGTGGATAGAGTGCTGGGACTGGAGTCAAGAAGACATGGGACACTTAGAAGCTGGGTGACCTTGGGCAAATCACTTCACCTTCGTTTGTCTTAGTCCTCTGAAAAAGGAAATGGTAAATCCTTCTAGTGTCCTTGCCAAGAAAACCTCATAGACAATATGGTTCACAGGGTCACAAAGAGTAGGAAAGGACTGAAGAGTAACAGAAAATAAGTGTGGAGACATAAGTTGGAGCCAGATTGTGAAGGACTTGAAATGTTGAAGAGAAGAGTTTGACTTTAATCTTAGAAGTAAAAGGGGCCCCTGCTGTGTACTGAGCAGGGTTGTAGCAGGGTAAGGCTCGTACTTTAGGAATGTTCCTCTTGGAGCTTTGAGGAGGATGGAATAAAGAGCCAGAGACAATTAGGAGGTAACTGAAACGGTCAAGTGAAAGATGATAAGGGTGAGCTAGGATGATTGTCCTTCCTGTGAGTGGAGAGGAGGACAGGAATGGGAGAGGTGTTGTGGAGGCAGAACCTGGTAGCTAACTGGATATGTGGAGTGAGGGAGAGCTAATAGTCAAGGATATCTCTAAGATTCTAAATGTTGGTGACTACAAGAATGGAGATGTTTGTGACAATAAAGTCAAGTTCAAAATCTGAAGGGACTTTATAATATAGTGTGTGTGTGTGTGTGTGTGTGTGTGTGTGTGTTCATCCTTCATTGCTGAAGAAGACCATGCCATCAGAAATAATGACATGATTTGCACTTGACTTTGTTTTGAGTGAGGGAGGGCTGTGCAGGTCACCAGCCTCCCTTCTCCTCCAGAGCCATCTGGATTCAGTGACCAGATATTCATCAGGATGACTGGAGATGACCCAAGATGAAGCAATTGGGGTTAAGTGACTTGCCCAAGGTCACACAGCTAGCAAGTGTCAAGTGTCTGAAGTGAGATTTGAACCCAAGTCCTCCTGACTCTTGTACTGGTGCTCTATACACTTCACCACCTAGCTGCCCAATAATATAGTGTAGTGAGAAGTCAAAGGACCTAAGTCTATATCGAGGCTTTGCATGAATGAATAGTATTTGTTAAGCACCTACTATATGCCAGGTTCTGTGCTAATCGCTTTACAAATATATACTTCATTGGATTCTCAGGACAATCATGGGAGGTGGCCACTAATATTTTCCCCTTTCACAAATGAGGAAACTGAGGCAGTCAGAGATTAAGTGACTCACCCAGGATCACACAGCTAGTAAATGTCTGTGGCCAGACTTGAACTCAGGAAGGTAAGTCTTGCCTAGCACTCTATCCACATTTAGATGATCTATAAAAGCTTTTGTAGTTCTAAATTATGATCCTATTATTCCAAAGGCAAAGGAAAGCTTCCCTGAGGAAATGAATGACTTGTCCCCACCTCAGCTCCCCATAGATTCGTCTACCTATGGACTTCATGGACACTTTGCGTGACTGTTTGCTTCTTTTGCAAATTCTACCAGATGAGCACTTAAAATAATTTAAAATATTTTAAAAATGAAATCCTGATGCCTTTGCTGTAAGCTTCTTGAATTTATGCTGAGAAAAGTGACTTCAGAACTAAATTTACCTTTGAACCTCTGGCTTTTCTGCAAAAGTGGATCTAACTGCAATCCTCTCAAACTTAAGACAGCGGCGAGCTCAAAGGCTGCCCTCGAGGCAAGGGCAAGGTATGATGTACTAGGACTGAGGCAAAATCCTTACACTGGAACAATGAAGCCTTCCAGTTAAGCCTACCCCAACCCACAGCCTATGTTACTTGTCTTTTCTCTCATCCTTCTAGGACACGTTCTCAATTGAAGAACTAATAGATTAATGGTGCCATGTTTGGATTTTACTAGGGGATTTCTGGAACTAAGGCTTAACTCATAGGAACTCATGGGCACTTTAGGCATATTTGGAGGTGAGAGATGGGGAAGACAGCTTTCCAACTGCCTTTAAGTCACAACTTGCTGTGTGAGTCAACACACCTGTTGTGGCCAGCCCTCTGTTGTTTTTCTTTTTTCTCTTGATGGTGAAACAAAGGATCGAGAGGGTGGGATGACATATCACAAAACTCGAAGGTGCTGAAGAGTTCATGCCCTCAGGTGCCTCTTGGGGTTGGTAGAAAGGTACCAATTGGTTACATTGCCTTGCATCTATCTGACCTACCTAGTTACTCCAAATGTGTGTGTATGTGTGTGTATTTTCATACATATATACATATGCATATACACACATATACTTATAGGCATATATATATATATACATATATATATATATATATATATATATGTGCATTTTCATTGTCTGTCCCCCATGCCTAGAACTCTCTCCTTCCTCATCTTCAGCTCCTGAATTTCCTGCCTTCCTTCAAGCCTCAGCTAAAGTCCCAGAGGGGAGGATGTCATCTTCATGTATGTACCTAGACACAAAGAGACATACGTATATACATACATATGCAGGAACTCTCACCAAGATGAAAAGTGAAGTGCTTAATAGTCTGGTCTTGATTTATCTGAATCCAATTTTTGGCTGCTACATTTTTCCTGGTTCTTTCTCACTACCTAAAATTATCACTGGTGGATTCACAGAATATCAGAATTAGAAGAGACCTCAGAAACAACCTATTTATCCAATGTATACCTAAACAGGAATCCCCTTCCTAACACCCCTCACTGGATGATTCAGAGAGAGGTAAAATCTACTATCATCAAAGGCAATATAATTATCAGAAAGTTTTTCATTTTTCCAACCCAAATATGCTTCACTGCAACTTCTATCCATTGGTTCAAGTACTGCTCTCTTGGACTAAATAAAACAAATCAAATTTCTCTTTGAAGGTTCTTCAAAATTTTTAAGAAAGGTAATAAGTTCCTTCAAAGTCTTCTCTTCTTCAAACGAGATATTTTCAGTTTCTCTACTGAGTTCTTATATATTGTAGTTTGGTAGATCTCAGAGTCCAGAGGGTCCCTGGACATAATCCAACTAGTCGATATCCTTTCTAAAAATGCTGTACCTAGAACTGAACATTGTACTTTAGATGTGGTCTAACCAGTGTAAAGTACAGCAGGCCTCTCAGCTCACTTGTTCTGGACATTTTGCCACCTGATTGTGTTGGGTTTTTTTGCTGCCATTTTAATATTACTGACTCATGATACTATTGCTCTTGTGGCAGGACACTAAAGTTCTTACATATATAAAGTACTTAGTGTACTAGAACAGGGAGGAGGGGTAAATCTCCAAAACACATTGCTAATCTAAAATTAAGAACTCTTGCTGGACTTGGGGGTTGGGGCATTTTGCTCACTCTTACCTTCTCTAAAGGTCCTCTCTACTCTTGACCCAACCACATGAACTGGAACAAGTTTATTCCGGGGCAGTCTGTTCTTTAATGAGAGGGGGTTGGCTCCTTTTCTCATACTTTTTTACTTGTTAAATCACCAATCCTGCATCCTGTAGACAGTTATTTAAGCCTTACATTTTGACTCATGTCAATAAGAACATACTCAGTTTACAACGTAAATCAGATATGGGACAGATATTCATTTCCCCCACACACACACAAAAACAATGCCAACAGTCACAAAAGACTCACAGTGTACATTGACATGACTTAAAACAGAATTTAGTTACTTAGTTTATGACTACATCTCTCATGTATGCTCCCTTTCTCTCCTCTGACCACACTGGTGCAGGTCCTCATTACCTCAGCCCTGGCCTACTATAATAGCCTTCGGGTTGGTCTGCCTGGTCTTTCTAAAGCACAGATCTGATGATATCATACACTTCCCCCCATGATTCATTAAACTCTGGTGGCTTCCTATTATCTCTAGGATGAAATATATAAAGCTATTAGACTTTTCAAACCCACCAGAACTTGGCCTCTTCTTGCTTTTTCAGTTTTCTTATACCTTACTTCCCTCGATATACTCTGCCATCCAGTAATACAGGACTCCTTTCTAGTCTTCATACCTAACACTCATTTCTTGACTCTGGCCATTTTCACTGGCTGTTCCTCAGACTTAGAATCCTTTCCTTTTTCATCTCCACCTCTTGGCTTCCATGACTCATTGCAAATCTTAGCTAAACTTCTACTTTCTGCAAGATTTCCCTTTGATCCTTAATCTTAGTGTCTATCCTCTTTTGATTTTCTCCAATTTATCCTTTAGAGTAACTAGATAGTACTGTGGATAGCATTCTGGACCTGGAGTCAGGAAGACTTCTTTTCCTGTTAGAATCCAGCCTCAGACACTTTTACTAGCTGTGTGACCTGGGCAAATCGCTTAACCCTGTTTACCTCAGTTCCTTCATTTGTAAAAGGAGCTGGAGAACAAAATGGCGAACCACTCCAGTATCTTTGCCAAGAAAACCCCAAATGGGGTCACAAAAAGTAGGACATGACTGAACAGGAACAAAATATCTTGTTTGTAAATAACTGTTTCCATGTTATCTCCCCCCATTGGACTGTGAGCTCCTTGAGAGCTGGGGATATTTTTTGTCTTTTTTTTACATCCCTTGTGTTTAGTTTGGGGCTTTGCACATAAGTAGGCATTTAATAAATGCTAGTTAACTGACAAAATCTCTTGTTAGGTTGACAAACCTCAGCAGAATACAAAGCAGTGTGTGGAATCACTAAATCATTTATTAAGTACATTTCACTTCACTTTTACACCGTTCAAACAACTCTTTTCATCATCCTGTTGATGGCCATCTTCTCCAGTAAAGAAACTGTCCTGGCCACCCATCAGTTCCATTTCATGGATGTGACGAACCTCAGGGCCTCTTAATCTCACAAAGGCACCTTTAGACCTGGATACATCAACATCAAGGTTAATGCCCAATCACCCACTCAGGAAAAGAAACTCAAATTGGAAAAGACAGAAGCTCAGGTGTAAGCTGTCTTAGGGAAATCATCCTACCCCATCTGCCAAATGAGAGTGGTCACCATTATAACAGGATGAGGAAGGGCCAGACTATTCCCCAAATGTCATTGGAAATCTCAAAGTTACATGATACCACTTAGAGGTGTAAAGGAAGAGAGGAGCCTGAGAGGCAGTATCCTGTCTCCTCCCATCCCCTGCTACTGTGTGGGGGAGGCAGAAAAGGGGAGACCAAGGCACCACTCATAGTTTTCTGCATCAAGTCAAAGCGACAAGTCCTTTCATCTCCGAGCAGCTAGACTGTTCCTCATCCCCAAAGGGCTTAATCACCATGTCTCTGGAGTCTCCCAGAAGTTTCTGGGAGAGCTCTGGGAATATGTTCCCTGGGATGGCCTCTACAGATCAGTTCAGTCTCTGCTACCTAAACATTAAAGCATTATAAATATCAGCTATTGCTATTACCAGTCATTTGGGCCACCTTTTAGTTGCTCTAGCAAAAGGTTTGGTAAGGAGAGAAATTTGATCCTAAGACAAAAGAGAGGTTTAGAAAGGAGTTGTGGGTTTCATGGATCCCTTATTACCCCGAAATAACCAAGAGTTGAGCCCTGAGCTAATCCACATTGGGATGTATTTCCATGATGGATAGGAAAGGACCTCAAATATCATCTACTCTAACCGTTTCTTTTGTGAGGAAACTGAGGTTCAGTGATTTCTGTAATAGCTCACATTTATAGAACACTTTAACACACATGATTTCATACCATCATCACAACAACTGTGGGAGATAGGTGATAGCATTCCCATTTCCCAAATGCAGAAAAGGAGATTCTGAGAGGCTGTGGCTTTCCTAGAGTCACATAGCTACAAAGTGTCTGAATCAGATTGGAACATGATCCTCTTGATTCCAAATCTAACAATCTATTCACAACACCATGCTGCCTGCCTCTGAAGACTTTTTCCCAAAGTCACCCAGTAGTGTGTGGCAGAGACAGAATTTGAATTCAGATCTTCATACTCTACAGCTGATTTCTTCCCACTATCACATATTTGCCTTTCAACTTGACAGGATTAGATCCTGCCTATTATTTGGAACAAGTAACTTGTAGGAAGTCATCAGACTAGGGAATTCTTGGAGGGGAGAAGAAGGGAGACTGCCATAGGACAAAAATCGAAATAGAACAAACAGTTCTGTAATTATGTTTTGCTTTTCCACCCCCTCCTGACTTATGTACCAACAAGAAGGAATGTTAAAGTGCTCAGAGAAATCCACCTTAAATAACCATGATTTACTGCCTTGGGTATCTGCTCCTCAGGAACCATGCTGGGAAGAGCTCAGCACAGTTCAATGAACGCCCCCAGCAAACATCTGATTGGCTTCCCTACTGGCAGTCTGGCTTCTGAGTCACGTTGCACAGTTCCCAGCATCATGTCTCTCTCTATTTTTAAATTCATGCCAGGCTATATCTGACTTGTTAAATAAGCTTTCCACATTGTGGATGAGATTCTGATGGTAGAGTCTGAGGACAGAGGGAATAATTAGAAGGCTAAATAGGAATTATAAAGGCAATCCCTCTTTCTTACATAGAGAGCTTCACCTTTTCGAGGCATTTGGAGATGCCACTGCTTGTAGTCAAAAAGAATTGCCAGATCATTCCCACCAAAGATATGCGCTAGGGAAGGGAGTAAACAATTAGAATTGAATTAGAATTAGAACAAGTTAACTAGTCCTAGGTACAAGAAGGCACATTTCACCAAGAAAGTGCTTTATACTTTCATTAATAGGCATTTGGAATATGTAGTGTTTAATATTTTGTATTAACATATTAAATATACAATAATGTATGTGAAATCATAGGTTTCAAGGAGAAAGGGACCTCTGGGTAATTTGGTCCAAGCTCTTCATTTTACAGTTGAGGAAACTGAGGCCCATAGAAGTTGACACTTACCCAAAGTCAAATAGTGACAGAGCCAAGATTTGAACACAGCTCCTGTGATTCCAGATCCAATGCTCTTTCCATTACATTATAGCATCATTTAAATATCATGGCCATGATCATGATCGCTGTTGGGATTTATTATAACCTGGGGTTTGTAAGCCTGGATCATTTTCATATGACTTTTCTCATTGGTGGAGAAGATCATGACTTAATTCTGTATGTCTGAGTGAGAGAGACAGACAGACAGACAGAAAGTGACAGAGACAGGGACAAAGAGAAATAGAGAGACAGAGAGGAGAGAGACAGAGACAGAAAAGAGAAGAGGATGGAGAGGTGAAAGGTAGGGAAGGAAGGAGGGAAGTAAACATTTATTAGGTGCTTATTATGTGTCAGGAAGGAGAGAAGGAGAAGGAAAGAAGGAAAGGAGGGAGGGAGAGAAGAAATAGAGAAAGAAAAGAAGGGAGGGAAGAAAATAGGAAGGACAGGAGAGAGAAAAGAAGAAGAAGGAAGGAAGGAAGTTCAAGGTGGACTAGTACCTCTGGTATGAGGACTTGGTGAGCCATTTTCCGGGCTACCCATCCACCTTTGGTGTTACCTGTAACTCCAAGAAGCTATAGCATGTGTAGCATCCACACCCCAGTAAGCCACCTTGGCAGATGGGCTAAAGCAGGTTGAGGGTAACCAATGGGTCTCAAATCCATTAGTGAGTTGCAGGGTAATGTCTAGCCCAAGCATGTGAAGACTTCCCTGGGCAGAATGAGTGGATGAGAACAATTTGTTCCAGTAGACATGAAGGCAGCTAAAGCAGGCTCTATGGAGCACTTAGAACTTGGTCAGACTCTGAAGACACCAAGGTCATCCACTGCATCCCAGGCCATCGCCCATCGCCTTGACTTTTGTCTTGTCGCTGGACTTCAGTGACCCTAGAAGAGAGAATGAGGCTGGTGACTTGGTGCAACTTTGTCTCACTTCTATACATTTCATGCTCAAGTCAAGACATCACCCCACGATGTCACTGGTCCTCTTCAAAAGTGAAGGACAATCAACATGTGCTGGGTGCTGTGTTATGCACTGGTATACCAATACAAGTAAAAAGAAAGATGGTCCTTGATTTCAATAAGCGAACATTCTAAGGGGGAATGACGACCCAAAGGAAGCTAAAAAGCACAGGGAAGGGAAGGGATAAAAGGAAGAAATGACAGTATTAGGATTAGAGCTGAGAGGAGAATGAAGGTCCCTCCAAAAATGGGGCCCCCAGAAAGAACTCGCCAATCGTAGAGCTCATTTGCTCTATGAATAATCTACTGTGTTCTTATCTCTCTGTATAATTTCTTTGATTTTTGTTTACCATATGATCGGATAAATTGATTTATTCAGTCTTCACTATTAGTCATGGTTTTTTGTGTAACTAGTATTTGGTGGGAAGAAACCAAACCTTCAGGTATCAGCTACACTCCTTTCCCTGTAAGAGACAGGAAAAACTATAAATCTAAAAGCCATTTCCCTTAGACTAACTATTTCAGGGAGCAAATAGATAAAATTGTATTCTACTACTTCCTGTCAGAGGAGAGCAGGTGAGCTAACTTTGTTGCCCCGATCTCTTGCTCCTTTCCTAGCTGGAATCAAAGACTCCATTGGAGATGCATAGGTAAGATTCCAGAACTAGCTATTCATTGTTCATCACAAGTCATATTTAGACAATCCCTTGTAGATACACACACAACCTGCAGAGGCAGCAGTCACACTCTACATTGTATTACAGTTCATCACCTGGCTAGATACCAGGTAATCATTTTTTGTTTGGCCCTTGAAGACCTTTGTCACAAAGGCTCAAATAGGTTGCCATTTACAGTGATTAAGGGAGTAACCCTACACTGAAGAAATTATGAATCTTTTTTATTGAGACAATCAGGGTTAAGTGACTGCCCAGGGTCACATATCTTTTAAGTATCTGAGAAAGGTTTTGAACTCAGAGCCTCCTGACTCCACGGCTGATGCTCTATCCATTGCACCACCTAGCTACCCCCAAATTATAGATCTTTTAAGAAGAAATACCTTAAATATTTCAAATGTATCTTAAGAATAACAAGTTCTTATTCTTAAGGGCTCTATTCTCAGCTTAACATGTTTCCATGGCAGCTGTAACAAGGACATGTTGAAGAGACTGGTCAGTTTCTTCCTTCCTTTGGTTTATGGCCAGTAATTCCTTTCCTCAGAGAGAACAGGATACTCAAAGAGAGGAAAGGCTGAGAGGAGTTAGAGGTCATAATTCCCACTGTGTGCCTTTTTCCCCAGCAAAGAGTGGCACTCATAGCCTGAGAAAGGGGAAGTGTCCTCAGGTCAGGGGATATTCTTCCTGGGTGGAGGACTGATGGAAACAGCTTAGCTGGGATGACCTACTTTGTCTATTATGCGTTCTGCTAAGTGAATAAAAAAGAACACAGACATTTTTCAGAGGCCTGAGACAAATAAACCATAAGAGAATAAAATTTTTTCATCTCCTTTGACCTGAAAGAGATGATCTAATTCCTTTGTCCCAACTAAAACTCCACTTAAAGCGTTTCCCAACCCCTCTAAATTCAGTGCCTTTCTTCTTTTACTCTTTATCCTGCATGTATCTTGTTTGTACATTTTTTTTTAACTTCTTATCATCCTCATTAGATCATGAACTCCTTGAAGGCAGGAATTCTCTTTTGCCTTTCCAGCACTTAGTCCAGTGCCTGGCACATAGAAGGCACTTAAATGTTGAATGATTGATTACATCAGAGGATCATAGGTTCAGAACTGAAACAGACTTTTAGGGCTATCTAGTCTGATTCCTTGACTTTACTGAGGAGGAAACTAAAGCCCAAGTAGGTTATATGATCTGCTCAAGGTAGAAAAGGACAGAGTCAGGTGCTCTAAATCAAGGGCCACAGACTCCCCACCCCTCGAAACCCAGCACCCTTTTCACCACCTCTATTTCACATGAGGCACATCATCAGGCTTTGTATATATGTCACCTGTTGGGAATGGCTAACCATCAGAGATGACTAATTTACTTTCCTCATAACAATCCTGTGAGGTAGGCAATTAAAATATTACCCTAATTTACAGATAGGCAGTGTGGTCTGGTGTGGTGGTGTCAAACACAGATAAGAATGGGGGCCATGAAACTGTACAGAAAGGATCCCTGTGGGCTGCATGTTGACTCAGTTTTAAAATGGAATGTTAATGTTTCCTGGAGGTTTAAATGTTTATGAATATTTTATATATAATATAATTAATATAAATGTCTTAATTGCGTTTTCATCTGTTTTGTTAAATATTTCCCAATTATATTTCCATTCTGGTTCAGGCTATACTTTGGGGTGTTATGGGCAGTCTGCAGGTGTTGGGTTGGACACATGTGGCCGAGTGGATAGAGAGCTGCTCTCACGTAAATAATCAGGGGGCCTGGCCTCAGGTTCTGAGTCTGTTAGATAGATGTAGTCAGGTAGATACAAATAGAAATGGATAGCATGAATGTATGCATACATGTATGCATGTATGTATGCATGCACATACACATGTACTTATGTATGTATGTGTAGGTGTGTTGCTGTTCTTGTTTGTCCTTTCTTCTCAAAGAGGACTGTGACATCAGGAAAGGGAGGCCATGACTTGCAAGTGAACTGGGTTTAATTGAGGGAAGGCTGTGTAAAGTCATCAGCCTCAGTTTTATATGTGAGTGTATGTAGGTATATATGTTTGCATGTATATATGTATATATACATGCATGTAAGGATGTGTATATGTGTAGGTGTGTGGGTACATGTATATATGTATACGTGTGTATGTATATATATATATATATATATATATATATGTATGTGCACATCTGTCTGTCTGTCTGTCGGTGTGACACTGGACAAGTCATTTAACTTTACGACTGCGTTTCAGAGTTGGTGTTGGCCTGCCATGGTAGGGGAAGTTTATACGCAGGGAATTCCCTAAATCCATGAATCAGACTTCCAGGCTAAGGAAAAAAAATTACAAATGAGGATAGATGGAGAGACTTGACCACAGTCACATCTAGTAAGTCTAGGGGACTGGATATAAATCCAAGTCTCCTAACTTTGAGTCCTTTGTTTTTTTCGTGATATCTTGCCACCATGATCTGAAAGGAGCTCTGGTGGTTTTGGGACTTGTAACTGGGCTGAGTCAAATTTCACCAAGGGCTAGTGAACATTTGCTTGTATTGCTCACCTCCTCCGACAACAAGAGTTTGGGAGGGTATAGGAGGGTGAAGATTCTCTGTCCTATTCTCAAATTCTTGAACTTCCTTCAAATCTCCCACCCAAACCCTGGGGTCACAGCTGAGACAGCAGCCACCTGGTCTTAAGACAAACATCTCTCCTTTCCGGGAAATCCTCTGGGCATGGACAGCTGTTCTCTCATTCATATTCTGTCCACCCCAAAAAAAGATGAGGAGGGAAACTAGCAGACAGTTTCTGTTCTTGGAGAAACCTGAGCTTGGCTCCAGAGAAGTGCAGAGCCCAGACATCACAGGATCTTAGACCTAGAGAGAGAAGGGAATTCAGAGGCCATGTAGGCCAATCCCCTCACTTTATACTGAAGGAAACAAAAATCCAGGTTAAGTGACTGGCTAGCAAACACCAGAGGCAGGATTTCATCCCAGGCAGGCCCTCTGACTCCATAGTCTCCATTTATTCTACTGTCCCGTGATGACTACCTACTACACATATAGAAAAGGAAAAACCAGATAATTTCCAGGAAGAGGGTATACTGAGGCCCTTCAAGGATTTCAGTTAGGACATCTTGTAAAGTAGAGATAAGGGATGCCCAGAAACTATCACTGAATGTCCTTTGAGCAGGGCCTAACTTCACCTTCCTCTATCTCTAGACATCTTCCAAACCTCAGGGTTGGTCAGATGGAACCCTTGGTGATGTCTCAACCACACTGGACTGCGAAGAAGGCCATATCCATGAGACAATCTGACTGGAAGCAGGGGAGGGAGCCTGTGTTCACCCAACAGAAGCATTTCAAAAATCATGGTCTCTTACCTATGACCTTGGCATTATTAGTACCATGATCTAAGTGGCTAATTATAAGCTTCTGGAGAACAGGAGAACAGAGATCATGTTTATTCTTTAGTGTCTTTTCTCTCTCCTCCCTCCAGTATGTAATTCTATATACCCTGGGTTGCTCAGTAGATGTTTGTTGGCTAACCAATTATTCTTCAAAACAACATCTATCATACCCCTGGTGTTTCCTTTCCTGTGGTCCCCAGATACTATAGACCAGTGGTGCCAAAATCAAATGGAAATGGGGCCACTAAGCTATATGTAAGGATTACTACAGGTCACGTATTGGCTTAGAAAACCCCATATTAATAGTATCTGCATTTTATTGTTTTTTAATTTACTTTGTTAAATATTTGCCATGTTGTTGTTGTTGAGTCATTTCAGTTGTGTCTGACTCTCCATGACCCCATTTGGGGTTTTCTTGGCAGAGATACCATTAGAATGGTCTGCCATTTCTTTCTCCAGATCATTTTACAGATAAAGAAATTGAGGCAAACAGGATTGAGTGACTTACCCAAGGTCACCCAGCTGTTAAGTGTCTGAAGCTAGATTTGAACTCAAGAAGAGGAGTCTTCCTGACTCTAGGTCCAGTGCTCTATACACTGAGTCACCTAGCTGTTCATAAATATTTCCCAATTACATTTTAATCTGGTTCAGGCCATACACAGGAGTGATGCGGGCTACATGTATCTTGTAGGCTGTGTGTTTGACACCTCTACTGTAGAAACTGCTTGGGTAGTAGCTAGGTCAATGGTCAGCCTCATTTTGTAGATGTAAGAATTTAGGCATATGGCGTTGAGCCTATCCAGAGTCTAGAAAGACAGCATTGGATTGAAAGATGATGAAAAGTTTGAGGTTTTGGTTTATTATTCATTCCTTGGGTGTCTGTGGAAAGGTCATGACTAAGGGACAAAGTAGTGTGGACAAGGCATAGTTACAATTCTCCATGGAAAAAGTCTGACTGGGTCTTCCCATTGGTGACCTATAAGGCATGGCCAAGACCCTACTATGTACTGCTCTCTGTGATAGGTTTTTATTTCATTTGCTATGTCTCATGTTCTTAATGAAACTATAAGCTTCCTTAAAGGATGGAAATATAAACACCATGAGGATGAGGATTGTTTTGTTTTGTATTGTCTTAGCTCTTAATTCATAGCATATTATATGTGCTTAATAAAGGTTTGTTGAGCCTTTAATAAATACTTACTATGTGTCAGGTGCCTGCTGACTTGCTAAGCATATTGCAAATATTCTCATTTACTTCTCACAACAACTCTGTGTGTCAAGTGCTATTATTATTCACACCTTACAGTTGAGGAAACTGAGATTAAGCGACTGGCTTAAGGTCATATGGTCAGGAAGTAACTGAGACTGGATTCGAACTCAAGTCTTCTGACTCCAGGCCTTTTGTTGCGAGATAAAAAGGGTAGTTTCTTTTGTGTTTCTTTATTATTCCCTAATGCTGTCCCTCGCATGTTGTAGACAATCCATAAAGATTGATTGATTAACCAATTTAGATTTTGTCATTTTTACAGTAAAAAAAAATTATTTCATTTTTATGTTGAATGAGTGGAACATATCTAAGGTGTACATATCTCTTTATTCTTTTAAAAGGTATGGGGAACTACAAAAATCTTCCCCACATACCTGATGGGATTGGGAGGAACCATATATTATTTTAGGGTGGCTAGGTGGTTCAGTGGACAGAGTGGTAGACCTGGAATCAGGAAGACCTGAGTCCAAATCTAGCCTCTTATTAGCTGTGTGACTCTGGGCAAGTCACTTAGCCCTATTTGCTTCAGCTTCCTCATCTGTAAAATGAGCTGGAAAAGGAATTGGCAAACCATTCCAGTATCTTTGCCATGAGAACACCAAAGCGGGTCATGAAGAGTCAGGAACAGCAATAAATAATATATATCAGATCAGAAAAACTAAGACACAAGGAGACGGCCTTATTTGTCTAGTATCACTCAGGAGGTAAGTAACAGTCCTGGGTTAGGACTCAAAAGATATATATGGGGTTCCTGTCCCAAGATAGGACCAACTTCCCCAATAACCATAGATAGGTTGGAATTCACCTAGAGTCTTTTAAAGGAGTTAAGATTTTAGTCTCTTCACCCTCTGGACATGCAGCACTGCCAATCATGAAAGCTAATACCTTAGAAGGAAGAATCATTCAACCAAGCCAGTTGGCAAGCCTCTGGACTCACTGTGCCCATTGCTTGTCTCAGCTCTGGGGCAGCCGCCATTGGCTCCCTTTCCTGGCCCTTTGAGGGAGATTAGGGTCAGGGCTAGGGCTGGAGGTTAACTGGTCAGAAAGATACAAGGTCAGAAGAAAACATGCCATGGGATCAGGTTAGAGCACCCTATATGACCTAACTCATGGTGAAAGCTTGGATGAACTGTCCGCCACTTCTTTTGCTGGACTTCTGGCTTCCCAGAACTAGGGTCTGGCTATAATAGCAATGGAAATGGCCCCTAATTCTTTCCATGGGGAAAAGAAAAGGCCTTGGAGTCTCGCCATAGGGACGGGAAAGGTGAAGTGTGTAATTTAACTCTAATTAGAGACTGAAGACTTGGCCTCTGGGCAAATCCCTACAGCTAAAGGGAGAGAGGGAATAACTTTTTTACTAAGCACTTACCATGTACTGGGCTCCCTGATAATCATTTTACAATTACTATCTCATTTGATTCTTGTAACAACCCTAGGAGGTATGTGCTATTATTAAACCCATTTTACAGTTGAGGAAACTGAGGTAGATAGAGATTAAGTGACTTGCCCAGCATCACACAGCTCTCTGAGGTTGGATTTGAACTCAGGTCTTCCTGAGTCCAGTGTTCTATTCATTGTATCACTTAGATGCCTTGGAATGAATAAATGAAAGAACGCGCATGCCTCAGTGTCCTTCTCTGTAAAATGACTATCTCCAAATCATACTGACAAACTGTGAAGCTCTATGCCCCTTTCTGTTACACTGCCCCCCATCCCCAGCCCAACACCTTCCCTAAGATCCCCTAGGAACTATGTAGTTGAGAGCATGGATGCAGAGTGAAGGGAGAAGGCAGAGAGGATGATAGCATGGTGCCTCACTAAAGACCTGACTATGCCTGCTGCCCACCCTTGCACCCAAGGTTTCTGGTGTCAGTAGGAGAAAGTTTTTGTGTCTTCTGGCAGGTGTCACATACTTTTCATTTTCTCCAGTAAAGTTCATCTGTCTCTATATAGGGTGCTACAGAATCCCAGACAGACAAAGCCTGAGTCTCTGAGTCCTTTAGGATTGAGTGCCCTGCAACTCTGGGACTAGGGCCAGTGGGTACAGGCTCTCCTGGGATATCAGCTTTCTTTCATTCTTTGGATGGATTGGACTGAATATCTTGGATTTTGATTTGTATGTATAATTAGGCCCCAGGTGCAAATGGCTACCTCTTAGAGCCAATGGAGCGTTTCCAGATCCCAGTGCTGCCAATGCCCTCAGCCCTTGCTGGGGATGGAATTCAGTGGGGAGGGGTGGTATCTTTGCACCATCAAAGAATATCCTGTTTCTCCTTTCTGCTAAGTTAATGGAATGTTCTCTAAACCTTGGGACAAGATACCCCAGCCCAGATTTAGATCCTGGCAAAACTATTAAGATTGCTTTCATCTGCTTTTTTGTTACGCAGTTCACACCAAACTTTGGATGTTTTAGAAAACAAGTAAAAGTCACATGGATTCTTGTCTATTTCCTCTTTTAAATTTTCCATTGGAGAGTTCCCTAATGTTCTGGGTGGCCTTCCTCTAGGTCTCTTAATAGCATGTGGAACCCAATGAAGATTTTGAGCGTTGCCTATAGTATCCCTCACTCCAGCTATGTGACCAGCCCCTGAAACTGAAACATGTTGTTAAATACAAATATAGCTTTTAAATTGCCCATTTTCCTCATCTCTAAAATGGGAACAACAATAGTGCCTATTTAGAGACAGCTAGATGGTGTAGGTACAATATTGGCCGGGATTTCAAACCTCCCTTTCTCCGATACTTACTATCTGTGTGACCCTGGATAAGTCATTTAACCTCAGTTTATTTCCTCATCTATATAATGGAGGCTTGGGTTGAATGCCACAGTGGTGGGCAACATGTGAAGGAACAATTCAACTTAATTTCATAAACCATCTTCATACATATGCTAGTTTAATCTATGGAAGTTAATGAAAAAGAGAAATAGAGAGAGACAGAGACAGAGAGACACACACATACACACATACATACATACATACATACATACACACAGAAAGAAACAGAAAGAGAAGAGATTATTGAGGGAAGCGACTTCTGGTTGTTCAGTGACAACGAGCTCATACAGTTATTCCATGATGACTTTAAAGCAAGAACCCTCTTGGGTTGGAAGAGAATGACTTAATGGTAGCCACTGGGGTCTCGTTTGGGCAGCTCTCTCCCCATCTGCCTCTGATCATAGCCCCTGCTTTCCTGTGCTCTTTGCCACAGTAACAAATTCTCTTTCATCCAAATCAGCAATCCCCCTTCTGCAACTTTAGATGTTGGAAGCAAACACCAGCCTTCCCAGTCAGAGTTGGGGGTAGGGGGAAAGAATGTCCTGGAAGCTAGCTGTCTATCCAGGTAAAGCCATGGGGGTCACCGTACGGTACACCAACCCTCCTGCAGAGCTTATGGTGGTGTCCCTTGTTCAATCACCACCTAGTGCTTTGAGTCATGCTGTCCTCGATGGGTAACCTGACCATGACCGTACATAGGAAAATGCCATCCCTAGTTATTTATACTACCTTCCTCGGACAATACAGTCCAGGCTATATTTGTTTTCTTGCCTGCTGTGACCCTCTCAGTTTGAAGGCTACAGTGCCTTTAAAGTTATGATTTGTGCTCTGCCCCTTTGCCTTATGGAGCAAGCTGAAGTGATTGGCTATTAGCTCTGCGGAACTATTTTTAGGAGGTTGTGGTGGCCAGTGGTTTGGGCTTGTAGGCTTCAATTCAGAAGAGCTGGGATCTGCTTCTGGCCCAACTCAGAGTAACATAAAACAAATGGATTAAGATTCCTAGGCCTCATGTTTTGTTCCTTTAAATATAACATCCTGAAGAGAATTGTTTAGGGGCTGCAGATGAAAAGAGAGGCTCTGTAGGACAAGGACAGAAAGATCACAGAACCTTGGAGACAGAAGGGACTGTCTTAGAGGTTTTCTACTCTGTCCTTATTTTGTAGATAGGAAAACTGTTGTTGACTAAACTAATACAATTTTCCTATCATTAAGCAGAGCCAGATTTCAAATCCAGGTTTTCTGATACCTAGACCAATGTTCTTTCTACTACACTGACATTATATCCCCAAATCCCAAGAGAAGTACTGTAGGAAACATGCTTCATAATATTCCCCTGCCCCTAACCTACTACACCTGGCATCATGCTGATGGTAAGGTAACAGTAAAGGTTCAAGGAGTTTTAACAAGGAAACATCAAGGCATAATTGGATTGAGGTCAGGGCTCTTTACAATACAACACAGTTATATGCTCAAGAAATTTGAAGTCCAGCCCCGCTACAGAATTTTTGATAAAATTTCCTGGGACTCCCACCCCCAATACTTCATTAAATATATATATTAAGGTTCATAAGAGAAAATCTGCCATTTTGCAAATGATCTGCTAGATCCTGCTCAAGTTCATAACTGACTCCAATATTCTCCAATATTCCCCTGGATCTATGATTGCATCAAATGTGAGGACTCCTCCATTCATGCAAGTTGCAACACATCCCTGTCTTCCCATCCTATGAACTCTTTTCCATTTTCTACGGTAAATCTAACATAGGAGGATCATCCAATGGGTTAATTTCAAACGGCAAACCAGAGATATTAGAACCAAGCAGAATCAATAGCCCAAGGAATAAACTAATTCTGCTCCCTTTCTCTATAGTTTTTCAAAGTGAATCCAAGAAAGCTTTCAAAGCCTGAAGCCGTCACAAGTACCTGAATATTTTATTACTTTGTCCTCTCAAGCAAGAGGTAAAATAACCCTTGTCAGTGAATAAACAAACATTTATGAAATACCTGCTTTGTGTGCCCATAGGCTGAGACATCCTGCTTAGACACCAAAAATACAAAGAAAAAAGAAAAAAATAGTTCTTGCCCTCAAAGAGCATATGTGGGAGCATCACTGGAGAGGACAGAGGCTTAAGGGTCTTGAGTGACTCAGATGTCTGCTCTCTGGTCTGAGGTGGACTTACCCAGTTTCCCAATTTCTAGGCTCCAAATCTGATCCTGATATTAAGGTTGAAGGAGTACATAAGATGTAGCAATAGAACACCATCCCAGGAGGCTATGTGAGAAGAGTCATGGAATGCAGATTCCTGTTGTCTGATTCCTTGTGGTCCCATTTGGGATTTTCCTGACAAAGATACTGGAGAAGCTTGACATTTCCTTCTCCAGCTCATCTTACAGATGAGGAAACTGAGGCAGACAGGGTTAAGTGACTTGCCCAGGGTCACACAGCTAGCAAGTATCTGAGGCTAGATTTGGACTCAGGAAGATGAATATTCCTCACTCCAGGCTCTATCCACTGTGCCACCTACTGGAACGTTATTTTGCCATAAGAAATTAGGAAATTGCCACTTCAAAGGGAATTAGGAAGATCTCTATGAACTGATTCAGAGTGAAGTGAACAGAACCAGGAGGATAAAGATAATCATACTGTAAAGAAAAACAACTTTGAAATTCTTAGAAATTCTAATCAGTGCAATGATAAACCCTGAGTCCAAAAGAATGAAGATGAAATATGCCACCTATCTTTTAACAGAGAAATAATGAACTTAAAATGAAGAAAGAGGGTTAAATGTTCAGATATGGATAAAATAGCATTTATTTAGGGTTCATGATTTGAGGGCTTTATTTTTTAAAAATTTGCTCAGCAGAAAGGAGTTGTGGGAGGAAGAGATTAACTTTAAAAAATAAAAAAACCTGGATTATAAAAAAATCAGTGGGATGTGAATGCCTATAGAAAGGGGAGGGAGGAAGGAAAATGAGAAAGAAACAGAGAGAGGGAGGGGAAGAGGAAGAGACAGAAAAAGAAGCAGATCTTGGGAATAGCTGGGTAAACCTTTTCAGTAGAAATGTTGCCACCAAAGGGAGCTATGTGAGAATTCATTAAGAAAGAACTTGCAGGATTTAAAACAGGACTTGCGAGTTGCCTTTGTCACATGTGTATCCTAAGTGTGCCTAGTTACTATGGTACTCTAAATTTGAGCCATAGACACATTTTTGTGAGAGAGTTCATCCCTGGCTTACGTTTTAAAAAACGAAGGACATATAACACTGTAGAGAATGCTTTGTAGTAATTCTTGCCTTCTTGGCTTTTCTGTCGCCTCTGACACCTTTGATTACCCTTTTCTCCTGGATATTCTTTTTTCTCTAAATTTTTAGCTTTCCTCCTACCAGTCTGACTGCTTCTTTTCAGTCTCTTTAGCTGGATCTTTATCCAGTTCATTCCAGATAACCATGGGCGCCCCCCAGCAAAGTTCTGTTCTGGACCCTCTTCTCTTTTCCCTCTGTACTGTCTAGCTCTGAGATTCCATTAGCTGACATGGATTTAATTATCATCTCTATGCAGATGATTTACACATCTGCTTATCCAGCTATGATGTCTCCGGTCTTCGGTCTCACATCTACAACATCTACCTTTAACTGGATGCCCCATAGACCTCTTAGATTCAACATGTTCGAAATAGATCTCGTCATCTTTGCTCCCCACCCAAACCTTCCCTTTTCTGAACTTTCCTCCCCATCATCTCAGTCCCCAACCTAGGTATCATCCTCAACAATTCTTGCTCATTCCATATATCTAATAAGTTGCCCAGTCTTGTTGGCTCTATCTTTATAACATCTCTTACATGTGCCCTTTTTTCTCCTCTGACATTGCCACCACCCTAGTCCAGGCCCACATCCCCTCATGCTGGACTATAGCCTGCTGGTTTGTGTCCCTGCTGCATTTCTCTCCACTTCAGTCCATCCTTCATTCAGCTGTCAAAAATGATCTTCCAAAAGTGCAGTCACTCTCCTACTCAATAAAACCCAGTAACTCCCTATCATCTCAGTATCAAACACAAAGTCCTGTTTGGCTTTCAAAGTTCTTCACAACCTGGACCCATCATGTCTTTCCAGTGTTCTTTTTTTTTAAATTTTATAATAATTTAATAATAGTTTTATAATTTTTATAATTTTCTCTCCTCCGTGGCCTCGCTGTTTCTTGACTATGACCCTCCATCTCTACATCTTCACTGGCTGTTTTCAATGACTAGAATTTTTTCCCTCCTATCTCAGCCTCCTGGTTTCCCTGCCTTCTTTCAAAGCTCAGCTCAAATCTTACCTTCCATAAGAAATCTCCCAGCTTCCTCCACCCCCAGTTACTACTCTCCCTCTGAAATTGCCTCCCATTTAGCTTGTATTTATCTTGTTGTTCTTAAATTGTCTCCCCCATTAGATTGTGAGCTCTTCTGAGCAGGGACTCTTCCCCCCTCCCCTATTTTTCCCAAGAAAGATCTTAGTACCAGTGCTTCACATGAAGCCTGGCATGTAGTAAGTGCTTAATAAACCCTTATTGACGACTGCTTTCACTATGCATTGTAATAAATGCCTTTACTAAGATTCAAGTGCATCTACTGTTCCATTGCTATATGGAAGCATCCTAGTGTGGGCTTGTGACCTTTGGTTTTAGAAGCAGCTTACCCACAGGGTACACTAGAGTCTGAGAGTAGTCATTCCAATGGAAGATGCCCAAAAGTATGAGAGCAAACTGGGAGATAAGCCCAGAGGGGTTATTACATAAATACACATTTGGCTTAGCCAATATGGATCTGGGAACTGAACCCAAGAGGGGGAGCATATGGAGGGACTAGTGTTAGAG
This sequence comes from Potorous gilbertii, assembly GCA_028658325.1. Taxonomy (NCBI): domain Eukaryota; kingdom Metazoa; phylum Chordata; class Mammalia; order Diprotodontia; family Potoroidae; genus Potorous; species Potorous gilbertii. The sequence continues at coordinate 558,271,099 of CM053770.1, forward strand.
CTTCATAAGCACATTATAAAACAAAGAAACAAACAAACTCTAAAATATAGAGTCTGAGATATTTTTAGATACCTTCCACTTTGGATAGAACAAGCTCAAGACAGCACTTAGAGGAAAGATAAAAGTCATTTCTTATGGCAGCTGAGCTGGAAAGCTCCAGATTATATCTTGTGATGCAACCATGGAATCTCACCTCACTTATGTGCCCCCCTAGTGGTTAGATCTAGAAACTAAATAAAAATATGTTGGAGAGCTGGATCATAAAAAGACTCATGGAAAGACATGTCACCTGAACCGGGTTTTGAACACATAGGTGAGGATGAGGTGTCACTAGTTCCAGGCATTAGGAAGACACTGTGCAAATACACCAAGGAAGTCATGGACTGTCAAGTAGCAACAAGTAGTCCCATCTGGCTGGATTGTAGAGTGTATAAATAAGATTAATGCGTGATAAGCCTGGAAAGGTAGGCTGGAGCCAGCCTGTCAAGGGCTTTAATTTACATTACTACTGAGATACAGTGGGTGTCAAGTATCCCCAGGGAAGAAGGGGCCCATGGGGTGGATGTGCCAAGGATCTTCAGTTCTGCCAAGGCTAATGGCAGCCTCACCACTTTCAATCTCTCTGCCAACCTCAACACCCTTAGCAACCTTGGAGCCGATTCCCACATACCATGAGTCTAGGGCAGGAATGGGATTGTATCTATTCTGAAGGGTTATGAAAGTATCAATCATGGAAAATATGAAAGCATGAAAGTATCTCCTCCTAGATCCTCCATTTAAGGAGGAGGACCCTGTTAGCCATTTCTTCATTTCCTTCCTGACTGTACTCCGAATATTCCTTATTGACCTGTCTTCCATACTAGTTACTTTCACTCCCTTGTCCATGCTGTTTAACTTACTTTTGTGTGTTATCTTCTCCATTAGAATATAGTCTCTTTGAGGATGGAAACTATCTTTTTTTTTAACTAGTGCTTATATTCCCAGTCACAGTGCTGGCACATCGTAAGGGTTCAATAAATGATTATTGACTGACTGAAACATATACAGGTTCTCCTTGGCCCTGGCTTACCCCTCCCCAGCTACACTATCTCTTTAAGAGCTTTAAGTATTTTCTTTTAGGATCCCTTCTCTTTATCTTATTCCTTGATTGAATAACAAAACAGATGCAGGTTTGATAGCCACCAAGTTTTATAACATAGTGCCCATGGCTATGCCAGTGTCCTCTACTCCAATGTCACCATCATTTGGGAATTTTGGGTAAAAATATCTGCTCATAAGTGGATTTTAGAAAAACCTGGAAAGATTTAGATGTACTGATGCAGAGTGAACAGAACCAGAAAAATACTGTATACAGTATTATACAGTATCAGCAACATTGTGTGATGATTGACTGAGTTCTCCTCAGCAATAAATGATTCAAGACAAGTTCGAAAGACTCATGATGGAAAATGCTATCCACATCCAGAGAAAGAACTAATGGGGTATGAATACAGATCAAAGCATACTATTTTCACTTTCTTTACTTTTTTGTGATTTTTACCTTTTATTCTGTTTCTTCTTTCACAACATGAATAATAAGGATATATGTTTTATATGATTGTATATATATATATATATATATATATATATATATATCATATCAAATTGCTTACCGTTTTACAGAGGGGGAAGGAAGGGAGAAAATTTGGAACTCAAAATTTTACATGAAAAATGAATTTTAAAAATTGTCTTTATGTGTAATTGGAAAAAAATAAAATACTATCTACTGGGGGGAAAATATCTGCTCATGTTTGAATAGTCACTTCTTAATTCCAAAGTTCCTGTAGCAATGGTTAATGGTGTGTTGAGGTAGAATATACCAATAATGCCTTTTATGGTATGATCTCCAACATTCATATGATATGTCAACTTTGAACAAACAGTGTGTTCTATAAGATGTTGGTCTAAACATAATTTGGACCATATTGCTTTCCAGTTTTCCTAATAATGCTTGTCAAAAAGAGAGCTCTCTCTCCCCTTTGACTCAGCAATCCTACTTCTAGATCTGTATCCCAAAGAGATCATAAAAACAGGAAAAGGACACACATGTACAAAAATATTTATAGCAGCTCTTTTTATGGTGGTAAAGAATTGGAAATTGAGGGGATGCCCATCAACTAGAGAGTGACTGAACAAGTTGTGGTTTATCAATGTAATGGAATACTATAGCGCTATAAGAAATAATGAGCAGGCAGACTTCAGAAAAACCTGCACTTACATGAACTGATACAGACTGAAATGAGCAGAACCAGGAGAACTTTGTATACAGTAGCAGCTATAATGCAAAAGGACTGTTTTTGATAGACTGAGCCCTTCTCAATAATGCAGGGATCTAAGAAAACTCCAAAAGACTAATGAAGGAAAATACTATCCACTTCCAGAGAAAGAACTTGGGAGTCTGAATACAGATGGAAACATACTATTTGCTCTCCTTTTCTTTTGTGGTTTTGTTTTGTAACTTCTTTCTCATGGTACCTCTCATTAGTTCTAACTCTTTTATACATCATGACTACTGTGAAAATATGTTTAAAATGAATATGTAAATAGAGCCTATATCAGATTGCCTGCTGTCTTGGATGGGGGGGAAAAATTCAAAACTCAAAATCTTATGGAAGTGAACGTTAAAAACTAAAAATAAATAAATTATTTTAAAAAGAGAGAAAAAATGAAGGTGTGAAACTATGTCTAGGGCTATTCTTAAATAAACAAGAGACAGAGATCATCTCACATACACATAAACACACAGAGCTCTCTCCTAAGTAACTGATGTTTTCCAGTTTATCAGAACTAAGTTACTGAACTCAATTATTTTTGATTATTCCTTGTGTAATATATTCCATTGATCTACTGTTGTATTTTTCACCAGTCCCAAACAGTTTTTTGGGTAGTGAGGTGGCATGATGTATAGAAGACTGGACCTAGAGTCAAGAATACCCGAATTCAAATCTTGCCTAAAACACTTAAGTCACCTAACCCTGTTTGCCTCAGTTCCCTTCTGCAAAATAAGCTGGAGAAGGAAACGGCAAGCCATTACAATATCATTGCCAAGAAAACCCCAGATCAGATCACAGAGAGTCAAACATGATACAATAATAACAAAATTTTGATGATTACTGTTTTATAACATAGTTTCTATTAGGACTAGATCTGTCTTATTAAACAGTCTGACCGCTAAAATAGAGAAGTGTATCTATATAGATTCTTTCTTTCTTTTAACTTTTCCTAGCATTTATTCTATTCAGTAGACCACAGGTAAAGACAAACAGACCTCTAAGTAGAGAGCTTTCTGTGAAACAATCTTAAAGTTTAAAATTAGATTTTAGCTTCAGGTTGAACAATCATCAGGATTTTTGATGGCCTCTACATACTGTCTCCTCCAAGGGTGGTCTGCCATCCTTCTGACTCATTCTGAACTCCTCTTCCTTTTTATAATATTTAAAGAGCGTTACCTTCTCTCTCCACTTGGGTCCTCCCCTGATGTTTCATTGTAGTATGAAGGTGACTCTGAGTTCTTGAAAATTATACTAGCAAAAGGTAAGGTCTTGCAAATCCTTATAAGTGAAAATGTTTTGAGCACAGGCCTATTGATATCTAAGCTAGATTCAGAGAGGCTCATCATCAGTTGGTTCATAGCCATTTCTGAAGACTGTCTACTAAGACTTTTGATTGGATGTTAATGGACCTTCCCAGTCTCCTCACCTCAAACCAATTGGTTGTATGCATACCAACAAAACCACAGATCCCCAAAGTATTCCCTATTTATCCTTTGGGAATACTATTCCTACTGGCTCTTAAAGCCACACAAATAATGAAGATCCCTATGGGAGTCCCCAAGGTCCAGTATAGGAAGAATTGGTGTCTCAGATAAAATGATAGATCTCATAGAACCAAGTATAATTTCCTAAAGACAATTAGGGCAAACCACAGTTCTATAGGATCATGGGATTTAGAACTAAGAGAGATCTTAGATATATATTTATCCATTCGTCATCCTGACTTTCCCCTTTGTGGTTTTGATATATTGCGGGTTAGCATAAGAAATTAAATTAGAATTTTGGGGGAGTTTTGTAGAAGTTGCAGATGATTCTTGAAGACCAGCAGATGACACAGAGCCTATGACCAAATACTTAACCCAAATTTTATAGTAAGGTACTGTAAATACCCCATAAAACAAAAAGAAAAAAAATCAGACTTCTCTGATTCCTGTCTCAGTCTTCTATCCACTATGCCACCTCGTTTCCCCAAAAATTATATGGTACTGGTGAAAAATAGAATAGTAGATCAATGGAATATATTTAAAAAGGAAGAATCAGAAATAACTGAGCTCAGTATCTTAGTTTTGATAAACTAGAAAGCATCAGTTACTTAGGAGAGAGCTCTCTTCTTCTCTGATAGGAAGGGAGGGTCAAAATTTTTACATGGATTTTCTAGATCATGGGGCCCTACTCCCCTAACCCTTGAGATATGTACATTAATTCTTCCCCTTTATTTGACAGGTGAACTCAGATCCTGAAGTCTAGAGGATATTACTTTCCCATAGTTATACATGTAAGCAAGGAGTAGGAATAAAAATTTGGAATCAGTTCCAAAGCCAGGGCTCTTTCCATGACCACTTCTTGAGATTTTGCCATTGTGCCTCAGTTACTGGAACTTCCCTCAGTGCCTGGGGCCTCCTCACCCTGGAATATTCATCTTTCCTCTGCAGCCTTTTTACCCTGGAACATCCCTCCATCATGCCAACTCCTTTCTCTCATTGCTAAGTTTCTCCTGGGATCTCCATTTTGAGGAGGGACCCAAGCTGCCCAAACATCATTCTCCTCTTTCCTCTGCTTCTGACTTTCTGGAATTAGTCACCATGCCCCCACTCAGGTAGCTTCCTTGCTCTTCCCTTCCTCCCACCCTTCCATTTGACTCCCCTTTGTGTATTGTCTTCACGATTAGAAAATAAGTTTTATGAAGGTAGGAACTGTTTTTCATTTTGCCTGTATTTGTAGCCCCAGTACTTAGCACAATGCCTGGCACATAGTGTGAGTACAATAAATGTCTATCGTTTTCAGGTCTTTGCTTCCTCTTGGTTAAAAATAAACTATATGAGATGATACTAGAGTAAGTAGATTATGTATCAGGGAACTGCCAATGAGATGCTAAATTCTTTAACCAAGTTTGATCTGAAATTATTGGTTTCTATTTGATAAGGCATGAATTTTCTTTGCTTCTGAGGACTCCTTAGCCCATTGATACACATTAAAGATGATTTACCTCTAATTTTACAGTACCTGGGCGCTACCCTCAGAGATGGAGATATGAGACACAGAGAAAATAACCAAATTAGTCAGAGTTTGACACACCAAGGCTCCAGTTCTCTGGAGGAAAGATGGTGCAGTCTCATGCATGCCCTCCAGAGTACATGGATCTTAGGGAACCAGGTCACCCCAGAAGAGTAAGATCCTAGAGAGAAAGTCCCCAGAAATGGCAGCAGATGAAGAAGAGTCAGTAGTAGAAAAGTGCTGCCCAGCCGAGAGTGAACATATGTCCTTTTGAAGGGAAGCCTGCACAACTGGGCACCATCCTAGAGAAACTCTTAGATCTAGAGAGGATTACAGAAGCAGACCTGGAATCAGGAAGACTTGAGTTCAAATCCAGTCTCAGATACTTAGTTGTATGACTCTGTAAAAGATCACTTGACCTTTGCTTCATTTTCCTCATCTGTAAGATACGAAGAATAGTGATAACACCTACCTTTCAGGGAAGTTGTGAGGGGTAAAATGAGCTAACACAGAGTAGCAAAGCTTTAAGTGCTACATCAGTGATGACCATCAGTATTATTGAGAGACATAGCCAAGGAACAGTGAGAAAGTGAGCTACAGCATGGAGGAGCTCCCCACTGGTACTAGGGGATGGAGAAGAAAGGGGTTGTACCAGGGGTGGGGAACCTCGGGCCTCAAATGGCCTTCTAGGTCCTCAAGTGTGGTCCTTTGACTGAATGCAAACTTCATAGAACAAATCCCCTTAATAAAAGGATTTGTTCTGTAAAACTTGGACTCAGTCAAAAGTCCACCTCCAAGGACCTAGCAGACCACATGTGGCCTCAAGGCCACAGGTACCTCACCCGTGGACTGTTATATACACATGGAGAATAAATAAATTCATGTCCTCGGGAGGACTGGAAGGAAGCTTACCCATCTATTCAACTTCTCTGGGTAATCAGTTGGGCCCATAGAGAGTGCATTTCTGAACTACATAGCCTTGGGTCTTGGATTGAGTTCTGCCTTAGGTTATTACTAGATGTGTGATCCTGGCAAGTCATATAACATCCCTACGTATAATACGTCCCCTGAGATTCCTTGTAGTTCTAGATCTGGGATCCTATATGTTATATAGTTTTGGAAGTAAGTTAGTTTTTCTTTACTTTTCTTATCTTTTCTTTTTCCTTTCTTTCCTTTAAAGGGGAGTAATTCTCTGTCATTGGTATTCAAAGACTTTTCATTTCCTGAATGTCATGAGGATATTCTGAAGATAATTTATCCACAGATTTATTTTCACACAATATGTTTCCTCTCTAATTAAAAAAAAATCTAAAGAAAAAGTCATCTTTCCTAAAGTGGTTATGTGTGTGTGTGTGTGTGTGTGTGTGTGTGTGTGTGTGGTTCATAGTTCCCTCTAGAAATAGACCAGCTGAATCTTCCTGAAATTGAAGTAGAATCTTCTTAAAGTCTATTGTTTTGTGTTTCACAGCTGGTTTAGGCCTTAGGATAGAAAGGGAATAGCCATCTGTATCAATAACTACGTTGCTATTCTCAAAGGGACCTATCTCTACGCCAGAGATAGGGCTTGTGGAAAAGAAAAGGGAGGGAAGAATATAGATTTTTTTTTAAAGAGAGGAACAGGACTGATCTTGGAAAGAATTATGATCTGATATGCTATGAAGATTGATTAGGGGAGTTTCCCAGGAACCCTTTTCTTCTTTTGGGTCCCTCAATCTCTCGGCATCCACATGGTCTCTCTCTCCACTCCCACAAGCTCCCAGGAAAAGCTCTGATAAATAATTCCCATTAAGAGGCATGTGATCGATTCAGTTTAGTGTGCTAAACACGTCCCCCTCCCAATTATTTTCATTGTAACCTTTGTCAAGAAGCCTTCAGTCAAAGGAATAAATAACAGTAGCTCACATTTCTATAGCATCTGGGGCAACTCTGGGAGGTATCCACGAGTTAGGTAGAGCAAGCAATAGCCTTTATACATATGGAGAAACTGATTCTAATTGTGGAACCTTGGGCATCAGTGAGCAGGTAGAGGATGTGGGGAGGAGGAAGGACATGGTTCTCTCCAAGTTTATGTAATCACATCCGATATTCCGCAGGCTATACTGCTGATGAAAGAGGAGGGGAATGGGCAGCAGAGGCAACACCGGCCAGTAGGTTCAATCAACTGGTGAACATTTATGGAACCTGTACACTGGACTTGACTTTGGGGTGATATAAAAGGAAATGAGAACTATAATTCTTTTGTTTTTGAAGTTTTTCATCAGAAAAAGGACTTCCCCAGAGTGCTCCACACCCCAAAATTACTTCCTATTAGGCAATCCTGTGATCTGATAGAAAGAATTCACAAGACAGTGAGAATAATTTATGGTTTAGAACATTAGAGTTGGAAGGGACTTTAGGGCTAGTTCGTCTGACCCTCTGACTTGCAAATGAGGAGAGTGATACCAGCCTAGATCTTGGTGGCTTATATCTCTCAACCACCAGGACATTTGCTCTCCTTTCTCAGTTAGTTCAGTGCCTGGCCCCCAGGATCCCTCTTGATCCCTAACCTTGCCCTTATTAGGTAGCATCAAAACTTATTTCAGCAGGCCTGGTCTCTAGCCTGAAGAGTCCATAGAGTGTGAACTTCTCCGCATTTGCAGAAGTGAGATGGGGGATTTCTAGCTGTGAGCTGTCTTTACAACTTTATCCTGGCATTGTCAGAGGTTCAGGACCAAGAGGGAAAGCGAGACCCATGTCAGTGGACAGAGGGTGGGAGAAGAAAGCATTAAGCAGGGGATAATTATAGCAAAACTTTTTTCTGGACATACTATATATAAGCTAGAAAGGTCTCTGTCAATTCTAAATTTTCAAAGAAAATATTATTCCTTTTTAGGTGTTGTGCTATTCTAGAAAAACCTCTGGTTTTCTGGGCTTGAGTCTTTTTATATTTATTTTTGTGATATCTCTACCACAGACATGTTCTCTATTCCTTCTTCCTTCCACTGTCTTCTGCCTCTTTTTTCTTTATAAAGCATAAACTGAGGATCTTCCTTTCTGCTACCTTCCAGCTAGTTAATTGGTACTTCCTAGCTAATTGGTACTTCTCTGCCTACTCCACTGGAGAGCAGAAAACTAATTAGAAACACTTAGGTATTCAGCCTAAAACAACTGTCTTTCTTTGATATCAAGGAGTGAGTCAGCTGTCAGGTCTGGAGGGTGCCACTTGCTGGACCATCCATTCTCTTCCCTTTGAAAATTATTGCACCCAAGACCTGAAGTCTCTGTATTTATTCCCCTCCATATCCAAATTTTATCCTTGTTTCTCAAGATACTATGATCTAACTCTATTCTTATCCCTTCTTTAATCCCTTCCCACTCCACAATCTCCTCATTCTTTTGGATCATAGGACAATATAATCATATTTCCAGAGAGGGAAGGGACTTCAGAAGGCATCTAGACCAGTCCTTTCATTTTACAGATGAGGAAAACTGAGGTCCAGGGACAGAACACTACCTATTTCACAGAGTTGCTACAAGAAAAGTGCTTTGTAAACTTAAACCTGCTACATAAATGTGAGTTATGATTAATAAACAGCATAAAAACTGTATCAAACCATGGAGTGCTTTTGCTAAGGGGGCAGCCAGGTGGTGCAGTGGATAGAGCATCAATGCAGGAGTCAGGAGGACCTGAGTTCAAATCTTACCTCACTAGCTGTGTGACCTTGGGCTAGTCACTTAACCCCAATTGCCTCATCACCAGTCATCCTGATGAATATCTGGTCACTGGATTCAGAAGGCTCTGGAGGAGAAGTGAGGCTGGTGACCTGCACAGCCCTTCCTCACTCCAAACAAAATCAAGTGCAAGTCATATCATCATTTCTATGATGGCATGGTCTTCTTCAGCAACGAAGGATGAACACACACACTCTTTTGTTAAAATGACTTGTGGTATTTTATGAAGGAATCCTAATTTTTTTCCATGTAAGATATATTAGTTTGTGCTGAATCATATTTAGAGTGCAGCCCTGTAGATTTATTTAATCTTAGTTGCTAGGGGGAGCACTAACCTGGAGTTTAGAGGACCTTTCACCATTATTCATTTGCGAAACAAACGTTTATTAATGCCTACAATGCTGAGCCCTGCCATGTGCTATGTACACTGTTAGAGATGCAAAGCTCTCCAAGGTCTTACATTCTAATAGGTGGATAAGACTCAATCTCAGATAACTACAATACACAGTATTACTTGGCAAATGGAGCATCCTGGAAGCCTATAGCCCTTTTCAAGGTGGCATCTTCCATCATCAGAGAGGAACCTTTGCATTAGCAACTAGAAGAAATACAAGAGTGGCAAGGGGCAGATGGGCGTTAGCTTTAGAATTGGAGACGTTGGGATGGAACCATAGCTACGTGGACTGTGGGTCTTGGACCTATAATTCTCACTCTTTCTCCTCCTGAAACTTGCAACTTAAAGATCAGGCTAGGTTACTGCCCTCAGTTTCCTCATGAGCCATTTGGGCTAGATGCACTCCTAAATCCCTTGACCTAAGTGCCTTAGAAATTGCAAAAATGGCATAACAAAGCATTGTACTATCTGCGTGTAGCACTGGGGCCCCAAGGTGCCTTCCAGGGATCTATTTCCAGGTTGATAACTCAAAGGGCTTATTTCAGTCTATAGCTCAAGAACCCCCATTGCCAACAAGTAGCTCTCAAGTCAAAATAATCATGTGATATCATAATAAAGCAAAGTAAAGAAACACATAGTAAAAGAATGAAAGGTAAATAGCATTTAAATCCAACAGAGAGCATTATGATTGCCCTATTCCCATAACCATCACCTCCTAAGACTTCAGAAACTTGTGACTAAGTTGTTTCATTCCTGTTCAACTCTTCATGGCCCCACTTGGGGTTTTCTTGGCAAAAGATACTAACGTGGTTTGCCATTTCTTTTTTTAAAATTAAAACTTAAATATATAAGAAATGAAAAAGAAACATAATATAAAATTATAGTTTATATATTAAATATATTATATAAATATATAATATAAAATAAAAATATATATTAAAATTAAATATAAAATAAGAAAAGAAAAAATGTCATGTGCACAATAGAACGTAAGAAAGGGTTCAAAATATATACCAATAAATTTCCATTTCAAAAAAGGGTATATATTAAGTACTACATGTTGTGTTGAGAGCTGATCATCTTTTCTTTGCTTCCTTGTAGGTTTTCTTTTGTTCTCTGCTGTTCATTTTTTATTTTGTTGCCATTTCTTTCTCCAGCTCATTTGACAAATGAGGAAACTGAGGTAAACAAGGTTAAGTGATTTTGCTAGGGTAACACATCTAAGTAAATGTCTGAGGCCAGATTTGAACTCAGGGAGATATAGGTCTTCCTTACTCCATGCCTGCTACACCACCTAGCTACTTGGGAAATAAAGCCCCTTGAGGGAAAGCCTCTCTGGTGCTCAGCATAGTGCCTAGAATGTAACAAGTGACTAATAAATGTTTATTGATTCATTACTGAGGAGGGTTTGGATATCAAGTCACTGACTGCTGAGGATGGCATTGTTCTCCTGAACTAAGCAGGCCCTTTAGCTCATTTCAGTTTCATGTCTTTCTTTAAATTTTGTTTGTGGTTCTCAATATCCCCTAGCCAGGAGTCGGGATTCATTAAACTTCAAAAAGACCTTTTTTTTTATATCTCATATACAATAAGAAACAGTAAAGCTAACAGGAGTTTCTGCTAAGATCAGATTTACCCTTTGAACTCCTCTGATCTTTGAACTCTATGGACTGATTCTGGGGTATTCCTTCTGCAGTTTGTCCTCTATTGTCTCCCCTATCAGTTTAGCTGTCCCCTATCTTCGGTTAGAAGTCCATGTTAGTTCTTAGATCTCATTGTACTCCCTTGACTGAGATAAATATCCCCTGAGGTCTCCTTTATCAAACAGAAAAGTAGCTGGGTGATAGTTCAGGAACAAATCTTTTTAACCTCCGTATCCATTCTTATCTGTAAAATAGCAATGGCTGTTCTAGTTAGAGAAAACTGAAAGGCTCTTGACCTTTGTCCCACTTCCTCTCTGTAAGACTGGACAGCCTGAGCTCTCCTAGGTACTTCTCCATGTATGATGTCTCCTTTTATTCATCATCTTCCACTTTGGCTATGACATGGGACTTTATGACAAGACTGAGTTCTTCCTCATTTTGCATTCTCGGATAGGTCCTATCTCCCACTGCAGATCAGTAGAAGGTTAGATATCATCCCCATTGCAGTGTTTAGGTCTTTTTTTCCCCTTTGGTTAGTAACATTGTTTTAGTTATTTCTGTCATATACCTGTATGTTGAAAATATTATGGAGAGCTTGGGGTCAGTAATAGTGCTTTGAAATTTCATGAAAGAATTCATCTACTTCTATTCCTCCTTTTCAATTCTGGGTCCACCCCATTGGTCATCTGTATTATCTAGTTGAGATGTAAAGACTGTTGGACAAGTTCTATATGTTATCAATTCAAATGTACTTTGAAATCTGGACAATAGAGATTTATCATCTATTTAGTCTTTACTTATAGCACTCGGTGTTCCAAAGCGGTCTCCCATCCAAGTACTAACCAGGCCTGACCCTGCTTAGCTTTGGAGATCAAACAAGAAAACCTCCCTGATATCATGGTCCTTTTTAAGAATGAAGGACAAAATCAACTTCTGTGAGCAGAGAAGGAGCTGCCTACTAGGGACCAAACTTCCAGTTGGGTAACATGTCTTCCTTCCTTCTTTCCTTCCTTCCTTCCTTCTTTCCTTCTTTCCCTTTTTCTTTCTTCCTTCCTTCTTTCCTTTTTTCTTTCCTTCTTTCTTTTCTTCCTTCTTTCTTTCCTTCTTTCTTTTCTTCCTTCCTTCCTAACTTCTTTCTTTCTTTCTTTTTCTTTCTTCCTCCCTTCCTTCCTTCCCAAAGGGAATGTAAATTTTCATCTCTGAAACTTTCTTTGTCTTGTTTTTTTCTCTTAAGGACAGCCTCTTAAGGACCAGCCTTCTCTTAAGGACCTAAACCAATTCCAAAGAACTTATGATGGAGAATGCCATCCACATCCAGAGAAGAACTGTGGAGTCTGAATGTAGAACGAAGCAGAATTTTCTTTTCTGTTGTTTTGTTTTGTTTACTTTTTCATGGTTTCTGTCATGCATTATAATTCTTCTCTGCAACATAACTAATGTGAAAATGTGTATAATAGGAATATATGTATAGAGCCTATATCAGATTACATGACATCTTGGGGAGGGAAGGGGAGAACATTTAAAACTCATGGAAGTGCATGTTGAAAATTAAAAATAAATAAGTTAACTAATAAAATAAAAAGAAACAGTTGCAGCATACCTTTGTAAATGAAAATATTCTTTCTTAGGTACCATAATATTTTGGTCTTCACAATAAATAACAGGCAATTTATGTACCAAAAAAAAAAAGATCAGCCTTAACCCCAAATCACTCTGGTCCCAGACCAAGCCTTACTTCGTCACTGTTTAGGCTCTCATTGGCACAGGATGTTTTGGCAGAATCAGTTGGAATTGGAGACTTGAGACTTTATTAAATACATACTTCCTCAGAAATTCACCAAGCTTGATTCTCCTGTTTGAGCCCAGGAATGTTTATAAATACCTTTTCTTTGGTTTTGAGAAAGAAAATTTTTCCCTTTCACTTTTCCATTTTCCCCTTTTCAGTATATAAAGCCTTCTCAGAACTGAAGCTTATTCAAACGCTGAGAGGAAGGCCAAGTCAACCCCATCCCAGCATCAGGAGCTTGGGAAATTGTAGGACTGAAAGGATAAAAGGAGGAACAATTGTGTTCTGTTAGGAAGGATTGCCTCTGGATCTCTTTCCCAGTGGGGATGTCTGTGAGAGGAACGAAGTCTTTGCCATCTCCATGCCATTCGGTAGTTTTGCAAAATAACTTCAGGACTGGAGTGTGTTCAATAGTGTTTTGGCAGCCTGGCCTAGAAGCTTCTGTAAATGGAAAGAACCAATATTTAGGATGATGTTGATGGAATCCTAATAAAACCGCCCCCAGCCCCAGTAGTCTAACTTCCTTATAGGCCTCACTGAACATAGGTCTACTGCCCTTGGCTAGTCAACTGCCCTCAAATCCAGTTCACATATTTGAATAGGTATGTTCTTGCACTCAACCACAGTCACATAATTCATTTAGCCTGAGACAAGACCACAATACCTAACTATCCATCTTGACCAGACAGGACCTAATAGCTAGCCCAATTGGAAGGCAGCATGACTAGAATTCAGTTTAACCACTGACTCATAGAAGGGACCCCTCTCCTATTACCTAATTCCTTAACAAATCCCTCTTGCCTTTTTTAATATTCATAATCTCTGCTATGTAATTGTATCCTTACCCTACAAAAATTCATCTTGCCTTCTCTGAAGTTACTGGTTCCTGTTGGAATTTAGCCAGCTTCATGAGAGGCATCAATCTCAATAAATGCTTGTATTTGGATTAGAAGTGGTCAGACTCTGAATTCTTTGAGACAGTTCCACCACAACAGTTTTTGGCCTCCCTGGGAGAGGCAGAGCCTAAACCCAAACAATATAAGCATATGGATAGTATAGATTTTGGAAGACACTAAATTCTGGGGGACTAGGTGTTAACATAGCAGGGGTTATATCTTTGCCACATGATGAACCCTGAGCCATTTGTCTTGGGACAGCCCAACTATAAAACAGAGATCAGTTGGTAAGAGAGTCAAAGAGAAGAGGAGCCAGGGGTTGAAGTAACATGAGATACTTGCCAGAAGGAACATCTGAGCAGTGGAGTTTTGAGATTGAGAAAGGAATGGCAGCTGAAGGAGTTTCTGTACCTGGCTTGCCCTTGACTGTACTCTACTGCTGTGTGAGAACCTAACTAGCCTTCAGGAAAGTTCAGAACCCTAAAAAGCCCAGCCAATGAGCAGCTGTTCCAAGAAGCAATCAGATAAGTGGATCAAAGACTATTGCCAGTGAGAAAACTATAAGGTAGTCATGAGATGGGCCCAGGATGGGTTAAATTTAATGTCTAAAAGTCTATATCTGCCGAGATGTATAGATATAGACGACTCTTGGGGAGTTTGCCTATGAACGTCTTGAGAGCAGGGACTATAATTTATCTGTCTATTTATTTACTTATTTAACCTTTATATTTTCAGCACATTTCATGGTGCCTAACATAGAGTTGTCTTTGTCCTTTGTTCTTGAAGAGGACCATGACCTCAAGATGAAGTCATGACTTACACTTGACTTTGATTTGAGTGAGGGAGGGCCATGAAAAGTTACCAGCTTCACTTTCTTCTCCAGTGTCATCTGGATCCAGTGTCCTGATATTCAAGAAGATGACTGGAGATGGCCCAGGATACAATGTGAGACCCTGGCCATTTTAGGCTAAGATCTTACCAGATTCTCACTTTGAGTGATATATACCTATTCAATGAATAGGCTTCTTTAAGTAGTTACTCCAGAGATGGCCCCTTTAATAAAACTGGGAGGGGAAGACCCTTAGGGTTCCTGGGTAAAAGAGAAACAGTTAATACTTAGTATTTACACCAAGCACAAAGAAGTTTAATAAATACTTGTACATTTTACTTTCTTTGCCTTGCCTGAAGTTCACAGAGATTAAGCAACTTGCCTATGGTCACACAGTTTGTATCAGGAGAGGGACTTGAATGTGGGAATTCTGAGTCCAACTTGGAAATACAATACTGTATATAGATATTTATTTAAATGTATATATATATACATGCATGTATATATACATATGCTTTCCCATAAAAGCATTCATATAATTCAAGATAACCCAAAAGAAATTGATGAACACAACTCTTTGAGACAGATCAGATTGACTTAGATATAGAAATGTATGAGACACATGCATAGTGTGTGAAATAAAGAGAGAGATTCTGTTTGGAGGCCTAAGTTTAGTGTTTTTTCAGTGTCTCACACATCAATCAGCTAGCAAAAAAATCCAGTGGGAAAACAAGATTTTTTAAAAAAAATTGTCAGTCACCATCCAGCAACTGTGTGAAAGTCATTGGGGATGGTGAGACATTTTCACATAATATCTTCTACTAAAGGTAATAAAAATACTTTTCAAGATTTAGCAATCCTTGTAACACTTCTACTTGATAAGCAAGTGATACAAATACTTTCTAGAACAAATTTCCAAGCATCAGGGTGGTGGTAAGTTGAAAAGAGCTGGAAATTTAGCAAATTTATCTGGATTCTAGTTTCTGGCCTGTTTCACCTTGCTTTGTGAGCACAGGTAAGATCCAACTTCTCTGGTACTGTTTGCTCATCTGTAAAATAAAGGATTGAGCTAAGTGGTCTATAAAGTCTCTGATCAGACTTGAAAGATTTTAAATACCATTTCAAAACCATCTCTGTTAAGGAAAAGCATTGTGAGTCTGTCAGTCAATAATCTCTAATAAAGTTCCATTAGACTCAGAGAACTTCAATTCCTTGGCACTAGAAACAATCACCATTGGATACACTTAATATGTATTCACCCATGAAGGATTAGAATGTGTTATATCTGAGTAATGCAATAGATCACAGTGAGGTAGCTGCTCTGATACAGATGAAATCCCAACCCAGAGCAGGTAGTCTATGACTGACTTAGCACCAGGTGTCCCATAAATATGTTGTGTGTGTTGACTGAGAAACAGCAAGGTATAATGAATAAAGAGACAGATTCCAAGTCAGGAAATAGGGTTGAAGTTCCTGAACAGGTAATTACACCAGGTAATTCTCTAACAATTTAGGTTGCAAAACAGTTGTGGATTTGCATGGGTAGAGGGGAGTTTCCTCACCAAGGAACTTGATGCACTGATGAAATCACAGATCCACAAAACATTTTTAAACATCTGAATAGGAAGGACAAAACAAGCATTTTGGTGGGTTATTTGGTTTGGTTTTTTCAGTTGGGACCTGTGATTTCATTAGTATGGGGAATTTCCAGTGAAGAAACTCCTTAATTAATTCACCTCTGCATCTGCTCTGCAACTTTGGGTCTCAGAGAGTTGGAGGTAGGAGGTAAAAGTTTAAATGGCTTTCCAGCGTCACACAGCAAGTGTAGTTTACAGGTAGAATTTGAACTCAGGTCATTCTAATTTTGGGGCAATGAGGTGGCACAATGGATAGAGTGCTGGGTCTAGAATCAGGAAGTTGTTGGTTTTCTCAACAAAGACCTGCAAATACAGCCTCTGACACTAGCTGTATGGCCTTGAGAAAGTCACTTAACCTTTTTTTGACTCAGTTTCCTCATCTGTCAAATGAACTGGAGAAGGAAATAGCAAACTATTCTAGAATTTTTGCCAAGAAATTCCAAATGGGTTCATGAAGAGCTGGGTACAACTGAATAACAACATTTATTTTCTAAGTAGCTAGGTGGCACAGTGGATAGAGTGCCATCCTTAGAGTAAGGAAGACTCATCTCCCTGAGTTCAAATCTGGCCTCAGACATTTATTAGCTGTGTGACCCTGGGAAAATCACTTAACCCTCTTTGCCTCAGTTCCCTCATCTATAACATGAGCTCGAGAAGGAAATGGCAAATTACTTAAGTACCTTTGCCAAGAAAACCCAGACAAGACTGAATAACAACAATAAAACATTACAATTCTAAGCCCATATCTACTATGCCATACTGCTTTCCCCTATGTGTTGATGCTATGATTGAAAGTAATTTTGTTTTTATTAAACCTAAAAAAAGAGATTATATTATGGAGAAAAATGAAGGGATAGTAAAGACATCTGTCAGGATAAAACCTGAATCCAGAAATAAAATTCTGGGGGAAATCATCATTGTGGCCATTTGTCAATGACATTGGTAAACTCTGGCTATCTGTGGTCAAATTGACTATCCTTGCCTTCAGCAATCCAATGAAATTCAACTCACTTTTTAAACGTCTATTATGTGCAGCATTTTCTGCAAAGCCTAGGTGAGGTAGCAAGTTGAATACGACCTGAAAATTTTTTGTGGGGGATAGCAGGCAGGCACATACACATATACACACATACACTCCACACCTATATTACAAAATTGAACATAACGAGTGCATAACAGAGAAGTATAAAGTGATACGAAGATAAAAATTGTGAAATAGTCTTTGACATTCTTTCCACTTTATCTTTTTATGTCTTTTCTCCTACTACTTTTTCCACACTGTTCCCACTTCCCCATGGTGTTCCTGATTCCTCCTCCTTCCATCAAAACTTGTCCTGTTCTTGCTAAGTGACTATGGCCATGGCTATAGATATGGGCTAAGAATTTATCACCAGGGACCAGTTTTCCACACACAATCCTCTCCACACTTAGTGAGGCTGTTTCTCAGAAAAAAGATCCAGTATGTCATTAGAACCCTAATCAATTCACTCCAAGAATAGTAGCAATGACTTGTACCTTGTTAGCATCACCTTTGAGAACAGGCTGCCTTCTATACCTAAATGAGTTAGGCTTTGGTGTCTCAGTCATATAGTGGAGAGGGAACTGAAATCACCTCCAGAAAGAAACCTGAATTTGAATCTCAGCTCATACATTCACTAGTTCTGTGACTTTGTGGAAAATCTATAACACCTCTGAGCCTCAGTTTCCTCATTTGTAAAATGGAGATAATGATATTTGTAATGTCTCATTCCATCTAGAGGCAGTGAGGAGGCACAGTGGCTAGGGTACTGGACCTGGAGTCAGAAAGTGTTGTTTGATTGTTTTAGTTTCGTCCAACTCTCCTGAACCCATTGGAAGTTTTCTTGGCAAAGATACTGGATTGCTTTTCCATTTCCTTCTCCAACTCATTTTACAGTTGAGGAAACTGAAGTAAACAGAGATTAAGTGTATTGCCTGGAGTTTGGACCTGGATTTGAATTCAGGTCTTCCTTATTCTAGAACAAGTGCTCTATCCATTGTGCCACTTAGCTGCCCAACTCAGTCAGAAAGATCTGAGTGCAAATCCAGACTCAGACTCTAGGCAAATCACTTAACTTTTGTTTGCTTCAGTTTCCTCAACTGTAAAGTGAAGTTAATAACAGTAACATGTTTAAAGGACAGTGCCTGGCACATAGTAGGCACTATGTAATGATTATTCCCTTCTCCCTTCCCATCTTCCCCATCTCCTACAGGATCTTGTCCTTTATCATTCCCTTTCTCTCATCTTCATTCTCTCTTAATTTATTGCCTCCTTCTCTGCCATCTACAAACATGCCTATGTGTTTCTCCAATCTTTAAAAAATTCTCCCCTTGACCCTGAAATCCTCTCAAGCTATCATTTCATATTTCCTAGTAAGCATCATCTGCTCTCATGGCATTGATTTCCTCCCTTTCCAACCCCCTTCACTCCCACCTTAACTCCTTACAGTGTTTTTTCTCCTCAAATTGCTCCTCTGAAACGGCTGTCTCCAAGGTTACCAATGCTCTCTTAACTGCTAAATATAATGGCCTTTTCTCATTCTTCATCCTATTTGCCCTCTCTGCAGCTTTCGAAACTGTCAATCCATCCTCTCTTCCCAGACTCTCCCTAATCTCCCACAATATTGCTTTCTAAAGTTCTCTTTCTACCAGCAAGGCCATTTCTTCTCAGTCCTCTTTCGGATCATTATCCTTCTCCTGTCCATTAAATGGGAGCATCCCCTGAAGTGCTATCCTAAGCGCCATCTTCTTTACACTCCTTTGGTGATTTTATTGCATCTTCCCTATACTCCCCCACCCCACACTCCTCCATGGGTGCAACTACCATCTTGAAGTGATTCCTGACTCTCAAATGTCTACATTCAGTTCTAACCTCTCTCCAGAACTCCAGTCTCACATTCGTAAACTACCTGTTAGATATCTCTACCTATATGTTCTGTAGACTTCTACATTTCAAAATATTCAAAATGGAGTGCATCATATATTCCCCAGACTCTACAAACTTCCTTATTTCCACTAAAGGTATGACCACCCTTCTGGTCACCTAAATTTATATCCATTCAGCTGCTAAGTTTTAATACTTTAACCTCCACAGTATTTCTTCTTCTTCTTCTTCTTTTTCTTCTTCTTCTTCTTCTTCCTCTTCTTCTTCCTCTTCTTCTTCTTCCTCTTCCTCTTCTTCCTCTTCCTCTTCCTCTTCCTCTTCCTCTTCCTCTTCCTCTTCTTCTTCTTCTTCTTCTTCTTCTTCTTCTTCTTCTTCTTCTTCTCCTCCTCCTTCTCCTCCTTCTCTTCCTCCTCCTCCTCCCCTCACCATGCAGTCCCTCTCTCTGCTTAGGGTACAATATCTTTACATGTGGGTGTTCTGTCTATATGAATGCAATTCTGGTCACTTATATTTTGTAAGCTATTTTGACGTGGGGGGGGGCTAGATTTTTTTAAACTTTGATTTATTTATTATTTTTCAGAAAGTTGGGACAATTTACTTTTTTTTTTTACTGTGTACCTTTCATTCATAATTTCTTGAAATATAGTTCTGAAAAAACAGACCTTTAAAAAGCCACTTGTATTTCAAATTGAGTTACTTGACCACACCTTTAAATCTAAATCACTTTGACTTTCATTGAATGATCAATAAGGGTCCCCAGTCTAAGCCTCCATGGCTCATTGTTTAGGTTTTGAAGGTTCAGAAGGATTGTAAATAGCCATTGTTTTCTGTTCTGGGCAGAAATTTTGAGGGTCTTTCCCTCCCAGATTGATATTTTTGTGATAGTAAACTAGGCTATCTTTTGTCTCAATTCTTACTTAGCTCATACTCATTGAATAGGAGTTGTCTCAGACAAACTGAGATCTCAGAAAGATTTTAATTTAAAAAAGTCAAGGTCATCCCCTGCATCCCGGGTCTTCAGCAGGCATCTTGACCTTTGTCTTGTCACTGGACTTCGATGGTTGTGTAGGAGAGGGTGAGGCTGATGACTTTTTGCAGCTCCATCTCATTCAGATCCAATTTAGGAGCAAACATCATTCATGTGATATAATTGATCTTTTTCGAGAAGGATAAAACAACAATCCCTAGCTTCCTCTTTAACCTCTATGGGTCTCAGTTGCATCATCTATATAATAAGGATGTGATGACCTCCAAAGATCCCTTCTAGTTTTTAATCTAAGGTAGTATGAAATATAAAGTGAGCTTGGGAAACAGCACTCACAGCTAGAGGGCAGGATGGAGTCTTGATAGGTCTTCTGCCGTTAAGCTTGGTTAAAATGCAATACCTGCCTCATAGCATTGTGATAGGGAAAAGTCTGCAGGTGGTAAAGGTCTATAAATTTGAGAAGGTAAAGATTTAATCAGCTGAACTAATATAGCTAAGCTATTTAATGGTAACTTTTCTCAGGCAACTATGCCTTAGTGTTTAAGACCTTAGTCCCTAAAACGTGCCTGGTGCTAGGAATTTCATGTGGAGGGGGGAGATTATTTTTATCAAGGAACATTCTTCACTTCTGGACCATGCTCTTCAAACAGCAGATCTTACTATGCCTTTCAGGTATCCCTCATGTGTTTATGGGCCAATCTGTCATTCAAAAGTGAAAAGAGCAGAGTCTAAAAGTCTCAGGTCCATGGCAGCAGCTGTGGCCTAGAGTCACCATTGTTTGGTAATTGCTATACAGTAATTTGAAGAGAGGGTTTTCTAATACATCAAGTGGGTTTTCCACCTGAGTATCTGCCATATTGATGTTATTAGGTTGTTTCAATTGGGACAAATAAGAGATCAGCCTAGAATTTTGCAAAGTAACAGTTCCACTTGAAGAAATGTCTATTAAACAAAGCACACCTGAACCCCATGGCTTGAGGGTGAGGAACAGGATTGGAATGGTTTTGGAAGGCAACCTGTACAGGCTTCAGTCATCATGCCAAAGGCTGAGACAGTCGTGGGGCCATAGCTAACATTCAATAAATTAGCTGCTTAGAGTTTTAAAATCCCTACCCATTCATAATATATAGGAAAACAAATTTATTTTTCTATGTATAGGTATAGCTCATTTTTCCAAGTTTCATATTTTACTCTTCTCCTCATTCAGTGCTGTGCCAGCTACTTGTTCCAGTTTCTACAGCTGAGTTCTATGCTGATGACTGCGCAATAATTTAGGAAGAGTCCTAAGAGGATGAAAGGAGGAAAGGAAAAGAAAGGAAGAAAGAAAGAAAGAAAGAAAGAAAGAAAGGAAGGAAGGAAGGAAGGAAGGAAGAAAGAAAAAAGAAAGGATGAAAAGAAAGAAAGAAAAAGAAAGGAAGGAAGGGAGGAAGGAAGAAGAAATGAATATCACACAAATATCACAGAATGTTACTGTTCTGTAAGATATGACAAACAATGAATACAGAGAAACAAAGAAAGCCCAGTCAGGGAAACAAGCTACAAAATGGCTACAACAACATAAATGGAAAGAACAGCTACAGAATAATCAAAACTGAACGTTGCAAAAGGTTGAAGAACAAGCCCGGCCCCAAAGAAGAGACATGAGAAGACACCTTCCCTGACTCCTTTGCAGACGTGTTGGACACCACATCCATTGTGTGATGTTCTCGATATGTTGAGTATTATGATGATTACACATATCATTATCATCGACCTTTGAAGGGGGTTGTGAAGAGAGCACTTTGTCAAAAGGGTTATGTGAATGTGAATTACACATGTCCTTAATAATAAGCTAGTATTCATATAGTACTTTAAGGTATGCCAAGCACTTTACATATGGTGACTCTTGATTTTCACAACAGCCTTGGGACTAATACACGGTCTATTTACACATTTATGAAAGTCGATATACCCTCGGGAGCTGAGAAATTCAGTGACTTGCCCAGGATACCACCGTTAGTAAGTATTGAAGGTGAGATTTGAACCTTATTTGCTTTCTCAACGAGGAGGTGGGGGGAGGGGGGAAGGAACAAGGGACAGATTTTGGAATTCTAAAAAAGATTTTAAATTTGAAAAAATTGTTTTTACACATAATTGGGAAAAAAATATTAGATCAACTGTGAACTTTGCATAGGCAAATCTCTTCAATTCTCCTTATTTATAGCTGGTGCCTGATGGCCTCATGTTCCTTAAGAGTTATCTTGTACACAGTTCTCAGGCCCATCTCACCTTAGGCTGGACCGTGATATTCAAAAGGATGTTGATGAGCTAGAATGCTATCAAATCAAATAAGATGAAATTTAATAGAGATCATGTTAAGTCTTGGACTTAGATTCAGAAAATCCATTTCATAAACACAAGATGGGGGAGGCATGAGTAGCTTGTATCAAAACTATCTGAAGGTCATTAGAAGATTGCAAGTTCAATATGCGCTAATGGGATCTTGGGCTATATTAAGAGCAGTATTATTTCCAAGAATCAGGATTGATATTACCCATAACCTCTACCAGACCACAGCAGGAGTACTATGTTCAGTTCTGGACCCCACATTTTAGAAAGGACATTGATGAGCTGAAGAGCATTTAGCATAGGGAGAATAGAATGGCAAAAGACTCTAAACTGATTCCATACCAGCATCAATTGAGGATCTTGAGCCCAGGGAAGAGAAAACTTGGAAAGAGGACACAAAAAATGTCTTTAAATGTTTGAAGGCTTGTCACCTGGAAAGAGATTGACTACTGAGGACAGAGCTAGGAGCAATAGGTAGAAGTTGAAATAAGCAAATTTAAAATTATGCAAGGAAAACCTTCTTCATGATTAGGGGCATCCTAAAGTGGAATGGGGGTACCTTGGGAAGTAGTGAGTTCCCCATCATTGGAGGACTGAAGTAGAGGTTCTATTTTTTCAGGTAGGTTGTAGAGAGGTTTATAATTCAGGTATGGATCAAAGCACCAGTAACCCTACTTTGTAGTAGAAGTGGAGCTGAGGGATAAACAGCCAAGGATTCCTTAGCAACTACACAGAAGATAGCTCTTACTTAGTATATCTGTCTCAATGGGGGTAGTAGGCTGAGTATGAGACTTCCTAGCAATGACTAGAAGCTTAATTGGCTAAACTTGATTGAAAATATTTTACAGTCTGTTCACATCTACTCTATGCCTCTCCATTTCACAGCATCAGATTCTCTAAATTTTCCTAGCAGTGCTTCTTAAATTAGACTGAACTCTCCAATAAGACAGCAATAGAGCATTTTCCTCACCAATATTCCCCCTCCCTCCCATTAACAAATTGTCACTTCCCCACTCCCATGCTAAATTGCCTTGGCCAGGGGTTCTTAACCTTTTTGATTATGAGAATTCTTATGGTAGTAGTTGCACTATTAGTGTCTCGACTAAGAAAATGAATGGTACTGAAATCTGCTGTGAATTCAGTAATGCTCTAAAATAAATTGTTATTATATCAATCATAATGGTATATTATGTTGTGCATGTTAAATAAAAATCCCACTAATACAGTTATGGGTGAGACAGTCTACAGATGATACGTTTGCTTACTTATGGCATCGAAGCACTGAATGAGACTGGGTGGGGCTATTTTTGAGTTTGATATTGGAAGTCTGGTTGGAACCATGAATTCAATCTTGGATCTGGATCTACATTTGGACATTTGGAAATCAGTGGAAGCTTTCCCTGTTCTTTTTAACTTCCAAGTATACCAGGGAGTCTGTAAAGGCTCACCAGGCAGTTTAATTCCTGTTCTCAAAGACATAAGTCAGCTGGTAACTCTATGCCACTGGAGGTGTATAGCTGATCTTTTATTTCATTCTTTAATCCCTGAGGGGCAGTCCCATTTTTCTATCAATACATTTATGAGCGCAACTCAAGGCAGAGCTCTGCCTAATTTGAAATTGGTCCTATCTTCTTCAGTGGTGCTTTCTGTCACTCACTATGGCTTTTTTGGCATCCATTCCAGTTCCATCCCCTTGCCTAGGGCCTGTCCTATGTACCCAAATGCCCTAATATTGGTCCCTTTTTGCCCCCAGTGAGGGCTAACAATGATTTGGTAAATTAATCTGTGCTAATGGAAATGGGTTGGATAGGTTCCCTTTCCCCACTTTCAAATACTAGAGATACACCCTCCCTTTCTAAGAAACATGTTGCAGTCTCCCTAATGGAAATGGGTTGGATGGGTTCCCTTTCCCCACTCTCAAATACTAGAGATACACCCTGTCTTTCTAAGAAACATGTTGTAGTCTCCCTCCTATGTTGCCTAATCCAATGAGAGGACTTCTATGGAGAGGAGTTCAGATTAGTTAGGAGGGGGATGTGGAACAATGCTAAGCCAGTGAGAAAATTGCTTCTGTATGGGTAGAACCTCCTACTACCACTCGAATGGAAACATTTAGGGGCCTGCCTACCTCCTAGCAGGGCTTGTCCTATATATTTAGACACATGCATATACACACTCATATATGGTCTTTCTTCATGTGACTTGTCCAATGTCAGTCCACTCCCCTTCTGTCACCACCCTTATAAGTATTTATTTTTTGTGAATATAGAAGCTGCACACTCCAGAAGCACTGTTTAGCTCCTCTCAGAATTGTTATAAATAGCCACCTGGTAATGCATCGATGTTGTCTGTATTGCAATTGAGCGGTACATGACTTTCAGAAACTGTATGGGGGTAGGGGAGGGGAAAGCAGATGCTCTCTCCCTGTTTATTGACTAAAAACATCTCTACGCTCTAGAGCCAGAAATGAAGAAGGAAAGGTCTCTTCCCAGCTTGGTTTCTCTATTCTG
The DNA here is from genome assembly GCA_028658325.1 of Potorous gilbertii. Classification (NCBI taxonomy): domain Eukaryota; kingdom Metazoa; phylum Chordata; class Mammalia; order Diprotodontia; family Potoroidae; genus Potorous; species Potorous gilbertii. The sequence goes on from CM053770.1 coordinate 558,296,026, forward strand.
AGAGTTGGCTCTTTCACAGCCATCCCAGCACAAAGACTATCAATCAAGACAGCGTCTTGAAATTTTGCCAATCCCTTCCCACCCCCACCCCACCCCCACTCCATTTCTCTCTGGTTGAGAAAATAGAATCTCAGTATTTTCCTCAAGAATTCCAGGGGAGATGGGAACTCTAATTATCTGCACAAAGCTGTCCCAGGGAGAAGACAGCCACTAAAAGCTATACATTTTGGGGAACAATCATCTGCTACTTCTATAATTAAGGATGGCAAGAGCAGAGTTGTAGATCTGGAGTCTACAACACTTAGAAATTTCAAGAACAATTAGTCCTGGTTTTCAGAAACCTCATGGGATTCCTGGCTGAGGAGAGCAGGAGAATGCTTTTGCATGATGCATTACTGATCAAGGAGCACTCAGCTGGAAGGCAATGGCTGCTGGCATTGTAACGATGACGGTCATATGATGCTGATGAGTCACATTTTCATAGTGCTTTGTATTTTACAAATCACTTTACTCACAAGCCTGTGAGGTGGGCAGTGGTAGAAAGATTACTAAAGAAACACCTCTCCTGCAAAATGAACACCATACTGTGAGAGAGACCACCCTCTCCCCAAATCTTCTACTGAGTGGAACTAGAGGGAAAAATATTTGATGAACAAATCTGACCAGGCTCACAATTGTAACTGTACTTGGCATATGACAATAGTTCAATAAATGCTATCAACTTTCTTATTTTCACTGTTCTCAGAAAGTCTGGTGGGTGAGGACTGTTTGGTAAGGGTTTGAAAGTAAAATGTTCGCTTGGTCTGGTGCCAAACAAGGAATCTGCATTGTACAGTCCAAACAGTTCAGAGTTGGAAGAGATCCTGGACATCTAGGTCAATCCCCTCATTTTACTGATTGGGTGACTAAGTCTCAAAAAGATGAGATGACTTGCTCACAGGTCACACAGCTAGAAAATATCAAGGCTTCACGCTTAATAAATGGCAGAGCTGAAACTTGAAATTTCTCAGGACTAACATGCAATGCTATTTCCATGACATCACTGCCAACTTCCTAAGAGGTGGTGTTCTCTTTTATCTGCCTATTGGGTATACCCAAGCATTGTTCTTGATCCTCCTTGACCACTTAATTCTGGCATTGATGAAATCACCTGACTAAGGTGTGATGTTCTAATCACACCAAGTAAAGATGTTTTTCTGGTATTAATGATATCACTTTGGTGAGGTGTATTGCCTTGACTTATCCTGGGTACTTTTCATTCTACTGATACCACATTTATAAGGATTGTTTGATGAGTGATGATTGATTCATAGACAATTATTATACCCTTGGGGTTGATCTTTAAAAATGGACAGAGAGAGTTCTACAGCTTAGAAGAATACAGGAGACTGCAAATAAAGAGAAAATATATACAGACTCAAACAATTTCCTGGAGGGAGCAGCGTGGGTATTCATTTGATTTCTTCAAGGAATCAGATTCACTGAAAAAAAACTGGCACCAGATGAAGGAGACCAAACAAAGTCGCTCCTGGACCAAATGGTAACATCCCCAGACCACACAGCAGAGTCCCTGGGCAACGTGTAGGAGAGTACTCAGAGTAAGCTCTTGTTGCATGTATAATAGTGGATTCAAGAAACATCGAAAGGCACTCCACAATGTTACCTTCATATAGAGAATAACTTGCATGGATGGGCAGTTAGGTGGTGCAGTGGATAGAGCACCAGTGCAGGACTCAGGAGGACCTGAGTTCAAATCTCACCTCAGACACTTGACACTCACTAGCTGTGTGACCTTGGGCAAGTCACTTAATCCCAACTGCCTCATCCTGGGTCATCTCCAGTCATCTTGAGGAATATCAGGTCTCTGGATTCAGATGACTCTGGAGGAGAAGTGAGGCTGGTGACCTGCACAGCCCTCCCTCACTCAAAACAAAGTCAAGTGCAAGTCATGTCATTATTTCTCTGATGGCATGGTCTTCTTCAGCAATGAAGGATGAACACCACCAACAACTTGTATGGATGATGTAGAATCAAGGACTCTGATGAAGGGCACTTTCTTTAGATGAGAGGTTCTTGACCTACTGTCAAGACCTATTGTCCACAGACAACACAGGATTGCATGAATGGATTGCAGGAGCAAAGATTTTTAAGCAGGAGCAATGACAGAATTAAGGACTATGCTTTGGATCATTTAAAAATATTTCAACAACTCTATTTCAATATAATTAGTTTCCTTTCTAGTCCTATGTATCTCATTTTGTGTGTAGCTAGATGGTGCAGTGGATAAAGTGCTGGACCTGGAGTTAGGAAGACTCATCATCTTGAGTTCAAATCTGGCCTCAGACACTTACTAGTTGTGTGACCTTGGCCAAGTCACTTAATCCTATTTTCCTCAGTTTCCTCATCCAAAATGAGCTAGAGAAGGAAATGGTAAATCACTCCAGTAGTAACTTTGCTAAGAAAACTACAAATGGACTCATTAAAAGTTGAACATGACTGAAATTCTTGAACAAAAACAATAACAAAAATCCCAAGGTAAATAACCACCATTCTGACTTTTTACAATGATCAGTGCCTAATGTAATGCTGGTGTAGTTGAGAAGTTGAGGAAAGCAGGGCTTCACTTGGTCAAACCTCTCCATTATATCATTACTTCAACTGAAAATGGAATGGAATGGTTTCACCAATAGGCACAGACAAATTTTTCTGAAAGGGATAAAGATAGTCTTAGGTCTCCCGAGGGCATCCTACTTCATCTCACCATATTTCCTATAGTGATAAGAGAGCATCCATCTACAGAAGGTAAATTTATTTAGAAATGATGAAAGGGGAAAGCAAATAGGAATGTTTTGACATTCCTTCTAGAGATCTCAATATGTTTTTCAAGATCCATGGGCTCCAGCGTGTCCTTGTGTGCTAGTTCCTGGATATTAGTATCCATGTCCAAGATGGTACAGCCCATTGAAGTCATTCCTCATTTATTGCATTGGTAAACTGTTAGAATCTAGAAATTGAAAAACAAACAAATCTAATCCTTGAAACAGAAGCCCTTTCTTCCTGTCACTTGTGCTTCCTAATGAATGGTGAAAAGCCTTCCCTTGTTTCTTTCCTCCTTATCCCCTCTCTCAGAGATGAAGGATCTTCAGAGTCTCCTTAGTCTAATTCATGCTTAATAAGGAGCTCTTCTACTACACATCTAAGTGATCCAACCTCTGAGGTGTAACTCACAATGACCTGCCCTCCTCTGCTATTCTCTGTTCTGTGCCTTGATTTCAGATTCTGTAAAATAGAAAATAACTGAATATACTCACGTAACAGCAAGGACCCAGCATACACAGGAGGGCCTGCTGTACAGGTTCTTAGATCTGCTTTTCTAAAAGGAAAGCAACTTTTGAGGGGATCAACAATCATTTTAATTAAGCACATATATCATTCACTAAGTTCAGGGGGAAGAATCAACACCCTGAACTTGATCCAAACAGAGAAATAAAGATCAACAGACAGGGTTTCCAACTGTCTGACCATAAGCAATACATACATAGATATGAGAGACAGAAGCATCAACATCTGGGTTTTCAAAGCCATGAGGTCCTTAGAGGCTTCCTAGGGTCTCATCTGGCACATAAACTTTCTTCCAAAAACTAAGTCCCAAAGTAAAACCTCACCTCATATAAACTTCCCTTAATGGGTAGGTCCATTAGTGAGGGGGGAAGAGCTCTCATTTGCATTACAACCCATAGAAGAGTTAGGCTCTTTATATTCTTTTGGGATTCCACTCCTACTTCAACACCTATGGCCAGGATTAGGCCTCAGGATTCCTCTCAAAATGCTTGTGTGATCTATTTCAATGTTTTAGCTGATTAGATCTTGGTGGGTTTGTTTGTTTTTGAGCTTGGATCTCCCAATCTCACCCAGGTTGAGAGTTACTGGTCAGAGTAACTTGAAAGTTGAAAGTTAATCAGATCTCATCACTGATCATTAAAAGAGTCAATTTGACCTGACCTCCTCTGAGAGGCTCCTTCCTGGGCGCTCACCACGTTGGTGCTGGACTTACTTCAAACACTCAGTCAGGTGAGCCGAGCCCTCTGCAGTTCAGAATACTAGAATTCAAAAGATCTGCCAAGCTCAGCCTTTCCTGAAGCAGGGATTACAGGCATGTGCCATGATGCTTAACATCAAATCTTGTTAAAGATTTGGGGATGATTGACAAGGTAAAAGAACTTAGGGGAGCATGGAGGTGAACTGTAGTTAGCAAATTCTTTGGGGAGAAGTCAAGTAATTTAGCATAACCTTGGTTTATTTCAGAAAGCATACTCACAGCATGAGGCAAATAAAAATAACCCCACCTGGGAGAAAGCAGGTGGAGAATGCAATGATGGTGACCCTAAGATTGAGAATAGGAACCTTGAAACCTCATCCTATGAAAAAATAGGTAGGCCAAAGGATAAATCTCTGTAGGTGTCAGTTATGTATTTCATAATTTTTCTGAGTTAATTTCAATCATCTCTGATTGTCACCACCTTTCTAGATTCACAGCTCTTAGATCTGCAGGGAACTAAGGCTAAATATAGAATGTAGCTCTCATGGCCTAGCATTCAGTGTGACATTCAGCTGCGAGATTAATCCTGTACATGTTCAATCTTTTGTGCTGGAAAATGAAATGACAAATCATCTTCCAGGTAGAAACCCCCCTGGTGAACTACTGAGCAGATGGTCTAATTCTCCTGATACTCACACATGGTAGTTAAAGAAACCCTAGAAAGTGCTATAATTGGAAAATAAAGCACTTTTTCTCCTGACAGATGAGAAATTCTAGCCTCCCTGAATGACGTCGGTTTTACCTTTCATTAAGGTTTTACCTTTCATTAAGGTTTTGTCTGAGTGTGAATCTCTCCGGATTAATTCAGACCTAAACTTTTGATGATACTGACAAAAATTATAAAAAATAATCATGATACGTAGAAAGTATTATGCAATGGAAAGAATGCTGGATTTGGAATCAGAGGCACTGAATTCGACTCTTGGCTTGACCATTTACTACTTATATGACAATAGGAAAGTCATTTAATCCTTTTCAGTCTCAGTTTCCTCAGTCATGAAAGGAGGGATAGGAATCAGGTCAGGGCTTCTTACCTTTTTCTCTGTCATGGACCCTTTTGACAGTCTGGCAGAATCTATGAGCCCCATCTCAGAATAATGTTTTTAAATGCATAAAACAAAATACATAGGATTACAAAGGGAATCAACTACATTGAAATACAGTTATCTTAAGATATTGAAAAGACAAATTTACAACATAGTAATATAGCTAGTGGCAGGTCTAAGAATTGACAATTTCTGTATAGTAGTGATTGCAAATGATATTTTGATATATCTGTAGTAACTGCAATGTGATATGAAAATATTTATGATTAACAAAAATAAATAAAATTGACTTTAAAATAAACAAATAAAAGAAAGCACAAATAAGCAGTACAGTGTTAAAAGCAACATGTAGCATTTATTACATACTTTAAAAAAATCAGAGACTCAGGTTCATACACAATCCTCTTTTTGTGTTCTGCTTTGTATATAGATATGTCTTTTTGTTTTTGGTATGTTAAAAATAAACTGCATTAAGAAAAACAAAGAAATAAAATATCTATTATTACTATTGGTGACAAAAACACAGGTATTGTTCGTATTAGTCACTCTACACTCATCATTAAATGATCTTGATGTATCTATCTTCTATGACATTTTTTCTGCAATAAGGGTAATGATACCTTTAGAGAGTATGCCTAGAGATCCCAGTCAATCTGATGGTTAAAGGATGAAGTCTTTTGGCTGGGCTTTTACTATGTCTCTTGCGTAGGCACTAAATTTCAGTTAGAGGTTAGTGGAAATAAAAATGAAATTTTTTTTCTAATCTAAGTTAATGGAGTACCTGAACTCTATCTACAGACTCTTTGGTGGGGTCTATGAACCCCAAGTCAAGAACCTCTGACCTAGAAGTTTCCTTCTCTCTCTAAAGAGTTCCTCCTCTATCTCTATCTACTACAATGAATGATCTCATCAGTGAATTATAACTCTTCCATGATTCTGTGTAAATCTCCTACATGTCTTTCTGTAAAATTTCGATAAAGGGCACACTCCAAGTGTAGGGTGTCTTCTTCTCAACCTTTTAATATTTATCTTATCATAGGATCATAACTTTAGAGCTGAGCTGAACTGAACCTCAGAGGTCACCCAGTCTGGTCCCCTCATTTTACAGCAGAGGAAACTGGTCTAGGAAAGTTAAGTGACTTTTTTCAAGGTCACACGGGTAGTGTCAGAGGTAGTATTTAATAGCTAGCATTTATATAGCATTTACTTCATGTGATTTGAGAATCAGCAAGGACGTATCTCTTCTACTTCCTCACTACCACCACCACCACCACCACCAGCAACAACAAAATTTCTCTGCTCCACTTGTCATAACACTCTACCAAGAGAGATTTGATTCCTTTGGACTCATATTCTTTTTAAAAATGCAAATATCCCTGGAGGAATAGAGGAGTGCTACTGGAAGACATTCATAAATTTGCTTGAATCAATATATAAGCTTAGTTTTTCTTGACAGCTAGCCGTGAGAAAAAGGGCACTGAAGGAACAGAAATTTAGATTAGGGAGAATTTTAGGCTGTGGAGTCGCCAGTTGGGTAGAGTAGACCTAGGTTATTTGTGGTGAGAGGGTTAAAAAAGAAGGTGGGAGGGGAGTCAGGAAAATGAAGGGAAGCTTTACCTATTTCCCTATTTTGTTGTTAAGACATTTCAGGTGTATTCAATTCTCTGTGACCCCATTTGGGGTTTCCTTGGCAGAGATACTGGAGTGGTTTGCCATTTCCTTCTCCAGCTCATTTTACAGATGAAGAAATTAAGGTAAACAGGGTTAAGCAACTTGCTGATGGTCACACATCTAAAAAGTGTCTGATGCCACATTGGAACTGAAGACGTCCTGACTCTAGGGTCAACTCTCTGTCGATTGTGTCACCTAGCTGCCCATTTCCCTCTTAGTGTATAATAATGTACTGTGTTGAATTGCTCTATAATTGTTTTATATGTGGCATTCCTGTTTTATCTGTTAGACTGTAAGCACCCTGAGGGCAAAATGTCATACTTCTCTTTCATCTCCCACAGTATTGGGCATATGGCTGTTACTGATGAAATCCTTATTGATTAATTGATTCTTTGTGGAAGTGGAAGTCTGACTCTCGAATTTGGCACACTGGGTTTATGAATCATTCTGATTTAGTGGTATAAGTAAGGTGAATTTTAGTGTTTGTAAAGTAGACTTTTGTTATTATTTCTTAGAATTCAGTTTCCCAGGATCCATAACCATAACTGTCTCTTGTTCCCAGGTATTAGATATGAATTCTCATGATTATGGTTCAAAACATCACTACACTTGTGTAACATTATATAATGATAAATAATACAAACATTTGTGCTTAAATTGTAAATATCCACTGCAACTACACAGTAAGATACAAGGATGAGGTGATATAAACTTGTGAAGCTATTACTGGCAATATGCCTTCTTTGTCCGTTGCCCTATAAAATAGGTGGGTGCTAGTCAAGGGGTGGGGAACTCTTAGGCTTGAATGCACAAGCTAGAATATTGTGTGTACCTTGACTGACCCCCATCAAGGCTTGCAGGAAATCTATGTTTGCCTCAACTGGCCCTCACTGAGGCTTGAGGGGATTTAGGGGAGAGCACAAGCTCTGCCTGTTTCGATTGATCCCATGAGATATAGGAGTAAGTTGCCCCTCCCCCATTTCTTACCAGCCCCTGTGAGAAGGTTGATTAGGGAATGCTGTAGGAGTTGATTCTCCCGTTATCGGCAATCCTTGTGAGAAGACTAGACTAGAATAAGATTATTAACCCCTTCGAAGGTGTCTTAGTACCTTTCCTGTCTGACTAGATCAAGAGTGAACCTGTGCTAGCAACCCTCCTGTGTGCTGTGTTTAAGTGGAGAGCAAGTTTCAAAGTCATGAAGACCTGAGTTCATATACCATCTCTGCCCATCCAGAGGTAAGTTATTTAACCTTTCAGCACCCCAGATCACTCTCTTAGACTTTTAAGTGGCAAGGAATATTCTAATCCATACTGGTCAAGGCAGTTTCTTCCCTCATTGGCAGCTCCCTAGATATGTGATATCGTGGATCTAGAATTTCCCCTCCCCCACCAAAGTGCAGAATATTCTGGGTTCCTCTTTACGAAGTCTCCCTTCAAAATACATCTGAACAAAAACATCTGAATCCTATTGGAACCACACATTTACCTATCCTCTGCTCCCTCACTCAAATCAAAGTCAACTGCAAGTCATGTCATGATCTCTGATGGTATGATCCTCTTCAAGAATGAAGGACAAACACAAAAACTTATTTCATATTTTTTCTGTTGTCTCCTCCAGAAGGCTATATTTCCCTGAGGGTAGGGATTGTTTAATTTTTTATGTCTCCTGAACCTAACACAATGCCCAACCCCTATTAGGCACTTAATTAAGGATAGTTCATTGAGGGTCCTCTCTTACTTTGCTCCTCAATGAAGAACAGGATGTGTATGGGGTAGGGGATGGGAACTGCCCCCTTTACTCAGTCTATAACCTTTTCATCCACTAACAGGATTGTGTTCATTCTGTGAGCAGATGCAGCTGGCTGAATGGGGATCCAGGTAGCTGGGTAACTCAACTCCTCCTTTCCTTCCTTCTCCTCTCCAAAGGAAGGTAAACTTGGATGGCCAAAAGATGCCCAGTTAACTTGGGTTTTACTATCCCCTTTCCCTTCCTTTCCCTTTCTTTCTCCTGTTCTGTCCTCTTCCAAACCTTTAACTGACTGCACTGTGAAACTGGGACACCAATGGGCCCCTGCCTAAGGGCTTCTCTTGACCCTCCTAGTTTTACAGTGATTATCAATAGTAACCATTGCTATTTCCCACTAGGTCTGAAGTCTTTCTTTTTCTTGACCTTGTTAAAGGGGCCATGCCCTGGCTACTTCTTAAACAGGCCTATTCAATGAGTGGGTATTACCTCACCTTAAGTGAGTACCCGCACAGACCTTGGCCTAAAGGGCCCAAGGTCTCCCAGTGCATCCTGGGTTATCCCCAGTCATCCTGATGAATATCTGGTCACTGGATTCAGATGACTCTGGAAGAGAAATGAGGCTGGTGACCTGCACAGCCCTCCCTCACTCAAAACAAAGTTAAGTGCAAGTCATGTCATCATTTCTCTGATGGCATGGTCTTCTTTGGCAAGGAAGGATGAACACAACTTTCTCATCCAACTTGTACCACACACAAACTTTCATGATCCCTACAAGAGCTCTTAGAAGCAAAAGGGGAAAACAGCAAGCACAGATTAGCAGAACAAAGAAGGGTCTCTTCTGCATGGAAACATGGATGGGTGCCTTAATGATATGTTGTTAGAAAGTCAAATGATGTGACAGGTGGATGCAGGCTCAGCATAGGAGGTGATGGGAGGGTTCTGAGATGGGTATCTATTTCTTCTCCACTAAATACAAATCAGAGATGACAGAGCTCCACTCTGGGATGGTGGGAAGAGGTGGTTCCCCATCTCCCCTCTGGGGAGGGTCCCTAGTGACAGAGCAGATCTGAGCAAAATCAAGTCACATTCATATTTGATGTTTTTTCCATCTCCTCTTTCTGAATCCAACTTCTACCTTTTGCATTTCCCCTTACCTTTATTCCTGTTCAGTAGTTGGTGAAGTGAATAGAATTCTCAGCTTGGAGTCTGAAAGTCTCATCTTCCTGAGTTCAAATCCAGCCTCAGGTACTTACTAGCTATGACCCTGGGCAAGTCATTTAACTTTGTTTGCCTCAGTTTCCTCATCTGTAAAATGAGCTGGAGAAGAAAATGGTAAACCACTTCAATGTCTTTGCCAAGAAAATCCCAAATGGATTCACAGAAAGTCAGATATGACTGAAAAACATACATATGAGTAAGGTGTGGCCCCACCATACCCTTGTGGAAAACTTAGCCAGATGTTCACAAGAAGGTTCCAATGGTCTCAGAGGAGAACATAGTCCTAGGAGAGCTGAGAAGGAAACAAAACATTATATATTGGGGTAAATCTTGATTGTCTGAGATTTTACCCCTTATATATTGGACCTCTGAGACCATTGGAGTCTTCTTGTGAACATCTGACTAGGTAAAGCTTCCCACAAGAGTATGGTGGGGCCACCTCCATCATACCCAGGAGGTAAATCTGGCTTCCAAATAACTACTTTGTTGTGCTACTGACTTCTTGCAGCAATCCCAGGGGAAAGTGAGGTAATTAAACTACTTCTTACTCAGGTGTAAAGAACATGTGGGCCAACTTAATGGCCATTGAGCTCTTTCCCAAGGTAGCCACATAGCTGGGACTTGAGGCTTAATTTGTCATCCTCTTGGCAATATTTACATTTGAAGATAAATTACCTCAATTGCCTAGATTTCAACAAATCTGTCAAAGGTGTTAGAACTATGGGCTATTGTTTTAAGAGCATCAGTTGTTTTAAGAAAATCAATATCTCTTTCCAGGCAGGCCCCCATGGGGTAAGTCACTTGCAGGGTCTGGGGGTTTGTGTTATAGTATCCCAGTGAATAAACCAAGCCACTAGATGTGAAGGTGGGGGAGGGGTCATTGTGTCAGGTCTACCACGGTCATGTCTAAGTAGTAACTTACACTTTAAATTCTAACAAGGGTGAGGGAGATAAAGAAAGTAGCCCCTAAATGAAATCTTACTCATATATTCACTCTGCTAAGCCCCTGCCTCACTAGTAGAATATGCCAGTTAGTAGATAGATAGTAATTTATCATTTTTGTCAGCACGAGAGCAATTTTAGGCATTTATTAATTTAAAACACACACACACACACACACACACACACTCCTTCTCTAGCTTGCACCCATGCACCCAAACACTTAGAGCCAGAGTTAAATGACCCTAGTCATTGACTCCATTGCTCCCAGTGGGTTGATAAAGTCAAGTTTGGTAAGGTTGTCTTTGCCCTCCCTCCTGCAAATCTAATCACACACTTTTTCAGCCCTCCATCTGAAAGGATTCAGTCACTTTGAAGGCCCGCTTTGCCTCCAATTTCAGATCAGACTAAAATCTAGGTGAGTCACTCATCATTAGAGTTCACTTGAGAGCCTCACAATCTTAGCTAACGACAAGAAGGGTAAAATCTCAGACAATCAAGACTTACCCCATTATATAAAGTTTTGTTTCCTTCTCAGCTCTCCTAGGACTATGTTTCTCCTTCACACATGCATCTGTCATATTTTACTTTCTATTAAATTAATTTGTGTACTTTTAAAAATTAAATCCAAATTTGTGATTTGGTATAAGGAACTCCCAGTGAGGAAATTCTGTAATTATCCTGCAATTCATAGTTTTAGGAGTTGCCCCAGGACACTGAGAGGTGAAGTGACTTTTTGGTGATCACACGGCCAGGAGTGTCAGGGTTAGAATTTGAACTCAGGTCTCCCTGACTCACTGTCTGACACTCTCCACTATGCAAAGCTGGCTCTCTGTACTTATCTTGATTAAATCATAAGCTAATGGTGAGCAGGAATTGGGTGGGACTTAATTACTTTTCTATCTTCCTCTCCACCTAGTTCAGTGCCTGGCCGGGGTAGGCTCTCCTTAACATTCGTTCAATGTTGAATAAATAAGTGTAAGGGTGGGTATACCACTTCTGTTTATCTAATCAAAGAATTCTGAGATATTTTAATTGAATCATCTGAGAATGTCTACTTTTATGGTGTCTCTCGAATCTTTCTCTTTCTATTTACACAACCACAACCTTAATTCAGGCTCTCATTACTCCTTACCTGAACATCAATAAACATTTATTAAGTGCCTACTGCATGCCAGGCACTATACTATTTCAGTAGCTTTTTAATTAATCCCTCTGCTTCAAGTCTCTTCCCCACTCCAATCTATCCTTCACTTACCTGCAAAAGATGATTTTTCTTAAAGTGCAGGTGTAGCCACATCACTACCCTGCTCAAAGAGTTCCAGTGGCTCCCTGTTACCTCCAGGGTTAAATATAAAAATCTCTGCTTGGTAATAAATCTCTTTGCAATTGATCCTTTTCTACTTTTCCACTCTGTACTATCTTCCATGTAATCTAGGATCCAACTACACTGGCCAACTTGCTATTCCTTGAATGAACCCACTGTCTTCCATGTCAATGCCTTTGCACCGGCTGTCCCCTCATTTTTATCCCTTACTTTTCCTGGCTTCCTTCGTGCCTCAGTTCAAGTTACATCTTCTTCAGGAGCCCTTTCCTGGTCTCCCTAGCTGCTAATGCCTTCTGCTCTCAGATTACCTCCCATTTCCACTGTATACTTACGTAAACTGTATACTTTTCTGACTACTTGGTTATTTACAAATTGTTTCCCCATTCAAATGTAAACACTCTGAAGGTAAGGACTACGTTTTTGCCTTTCTTTGTTGGCCCAGCACTTAGTAATACTTAAATAAATTGTAGTACTAGTAGTATTTATTATAAATTTATTAAATAAATAAATACTTTAAGTAGTGCTTAATAAATGCTTGTTTTGACTGACTGGCTGACTTCCTCTGTGAAACCTTCCCTGATCCTTAAGTAGTTAATAAATATAATTCTAATTTGTGGATATGTTGCATCTTCTCAGTAGAATGAAGGCAGGAGCTAATTTTTGTTGCATCTTTATAACCTTCCCTACCCCCAACACAGCATTAGTGACTTGTATTGGAGGTGCTCAATAAAGGTCTGAGTTGGAGTTAATTTGATTGAATGTGACCCAGGCAGGGGTGTTCTGGTGCCAGCTCTGACCAGCTTGGAAGAGCCAGTTGTGAAATTTTCAGTGTGAGCATTTACACCTTGGAAACCAACAAAGACTGCAAATAAAGGCTTGATTTGCTGTTTTGGTTATTGTCTAGAGCCATGATGTCAAACTCAAATAGAAACAGAGGCCACTAACCCCTCCCTACACAAGGATCCTTGTAGAAAATCACATATTAACAATATTTATACTTTGCTCTATTTTCATTTATTTTTTAAAATAGTTCCCAATTTTAGTTCCCATTTTAACCTGTTTTTCTTTTCTTTTCTTTCTTTCTTTTTTTTTGCCACTGTTTGACGCCTCTGCTTTAGACTTGAGAGTGATGGAAACAATGTTAATAATGCAGATTAAACTTTTAAAATGTGTCATATGTACATGTGGAGGGGACAGCTTATCGTTAAAAGATTTACCCCACCTCCCCCCAACACACACACCCTGGGCACAGGCTGACTCTGAAAGAGCTCCTTCTAAAAGAGCCTGAACTCTAAAAGAGCTCCTGCTACCACCTACCCCTCTCCATAGAAAGTGCATAGTAAGGAACAGCAGTAATTCATAAAATGTTTGGTACCTTTACACTCTTAAAAGTTATTGGAGTTCCCCCAAAATCTTTTGTTTGTGTGGGTTAGATTTATTAATATTTGCCATATTAGAAAATCAAGCATCCTAGTGTTGTTATAAAAATAGTTTTGATTTCATGGATCCCCTGAAAGGATTTTGGGACCCCCAGGGTTTTATGGACCACACTGAAAATTGCTGCCATGGCAGGCCTAAAGCTGTAAGAGCACTCATCTAAAGCATAAAACTTTGAAAGAGGAAGTGCAAAGAAACTTATTAGTGGCCTTGAGGCCAAACATGGAGGCAGAACTTCAGGGACTTATAGCAGAGGCAGTTTCAGGAATGCTCTGTGACTGTAGATATAGAACTAGTTGTGACTGAGGGTAAGAGAAACAGCTGAAACACCTGAAGGAGCGGGGAGGAGAGAAGGTCTTGGGGAGGGGGAGCGTAGTCCTCTGCCATGTAGATCCTTTCTACCCAAATAACAGATAAGGAATCGAGGAGCTTCCCAGAGAGCTTTCTGGCAGTGACTCAAAGCATCCCTTCCTTTGATATTCATGGAGGTGGGTTAGGCAGTAGCACAAAGGAGCCATCCCTCCATGACCTTTGGAGAAGGAGTTTGACAATCCACTGAAGCACTTCTCAGTAACCTCCCCCCTAGAACTGTTAGCATAAAATCAGTTCAATTAAACAACATCTTTATTGTCTACTATGTGCCTGGTGATGTGCTAAGTGTTGGGAACACACACAAAAATGCATAAAACAATCTAAGCCTATGAGGAACTCATACTCTGATAGGCAAGATGACAGGCAAATGACTATGTATCTCTCATTGAACTACGGACAGGGTAAAGAGGAATCTTTCAACAGAGGGAAGGCACTACAGTGAATAGGGATTCAGACAGGCTCCCTGAAGAAGGCAGGATTTTATCTGGGATTTGAAGGAAGACAGGGAAACTAGGAGGTAAGTTGAGGATGGGGAGCATTCCATGCAAAGAAGAGCCAGAGGAAATGCCCAGATTTGAGAGGGTCTTGTTTGAAGAGCATGAAGAAAGTCTCTGTCACTGGATGGCAAAGTACATAGTAGTAGGTAATGTGTTAGAAGAATGGAACGGTAAGGGATGGGACTATGTTATGTAGAGCTTTAAATGATAGAAGAGTTATGTTTGATTCTGTAAGTGCTAGGGAGTCACTAGAGTTTAGAGTGAGGTGTGTGTGTGTGTGTGTGTGTGTGAGAGAGAGAGAGAGAGAGAGAGAGAGAGAGAGAGAGATAGAGAGAAAGAGAGAGAAAGAGAGGAAGGAGGTGGGGGAGAGAGAGAGGCAGTTGAACTACATTTTGTGAAAATGATTGACAGCTGAATGCAGGTTGGACTGGAGTCAGGGGAGACTTGTGGCAGACAGACCAGCTGGTAGGCAATTGCAATAGTCCAGGAGTGAGGAGATGAGTCCAGGGTGTCAGAGGAGACATATTGCAAAGATGAAATCAACAGACCTTGGCAACAGTTTGGATATGGGGAAAGAATTAGGAGTCAAAGATGATGCCTAGGTTGTAGAGGATGGATGACTGGGAGGATGGTGGTGCTCTTGACAGTAGTAGCAGAGTTTGGAAGCAGGGATAATTTAGGGAGAAAGATAACGAGTTCAGTTTTGGAGATGTTACATTTAAGATATGCACAGGACATCTAGTTTGAGATGTCTATAGGCATTTGGAGATGTGAAATTGGAAATCAGAGAGGTTTGAGTTGGATAATAGATTTGAAAATCACCAGCATACAGATGTATCCTGAGTTTATGAGATCACCAAGGAAAGTAATACCAAGGGATAAGAGAAGAGGGCCCAAGACAGAGTTCCATGGGACACCTATAATTAATAGGCATAACCAGGGTGAAAATCCAGGAAAAGAGATTGAGGAATGGTCAGATAGGTAGGAGGAGAACCAAGAATGTAGGTCCCAAAGGTCTGGAGAGAAGACAGTATCAAGGAGAAGAAGGTTATTTTTAAAGGGATTTAACATTTTAAAAAAATAACTATCATACAGGACTATGGAAGGAAACTTCATAGGATCAAAGGAGGAATCCAGTCAAAATGCTTTGTTCTGAAGTGGACATTATTCCTCCCTGGGCCCCTAGGCTGAGAGATATCTGTTAGGTTACTGGGCAGGGGTGGATAACCTAGTAACAAGTTTTTCGTTT
This sequence comes from Potorous gilbertii, assembly GCA_028658325.1. Lineage (NCBI taxonomy): Eukaryota > Metazoa > Chordata > Mammalia > Diprotodontia > Potoroidae > Potorous > Potorous gilbertii. The sequence continues at coordinate 558,311,628 of CM053770.1, forward strand.
GGGCCCCTGTCAAAACGTTATTCCCCTTTGGGTTGTGAAATATCTGATGAATTGTTAACAGTCATTTCTTGTTTAGTCCATTTGCATGGTAACCACCTGTGCCCCACTAATGTTAGACCCCCATTGCCAGGTAACCACCTTCTGCTGAGCCACCCCCTTCCTGATGTTGAATGACAACCAGTCTTTCACTGGGTACCTCTCCTGACACCTGTTTTCTGTTTGGGGGTTCTTGCCTAGCAGCAAGCCCCGCTCTTGCTCTGTCAGAACTCTGTTGTGGAAACCGCAAGGCTGTACCGAGTAGCGCCGAAATGCTTAAAATGCGCTCACCCACCTCAGTTCGGGGCTGTCTCCTCTGGGTCTCTACATGAGGCAGCCACCAGCCTGGCTAATAAATGACGCTCTCGAAATTCCCAATTAATTTTGCCTGTGACTTATTAACTCCATCCATTTCAGTTCTTTTTGTCCATTAACAAAAGAGTGTGTGGGGAAAGGTACTTTTATTTTCCGGTGGTTTATCAAAGACATATTTTATGATGTTTCCTTGTTAATTATGTTTTGTTAATATTCTTCAATTATATGCTTGATTTCTGGTGATTTGTCTGAACTAAATTAAATAAATGAATAAGCAGAATACATTTCCTCCTTCCCCCCAACCCAAGAGTAGCATAAGAACTCTCAGAAGAAAGACAACCTCATTACATGTAGCATATGTTTGTATATGCAAATTATGGCAAATACTATTTTATGAACATATCTAGATGTGTTATGAGAGTCTTGCTTGCAAACTGAGTCTGTTTCATCTTTAATACTGATGATAATTAACATTTATAATCATAAAAACCCTGTGAGGTGAATGTTATTCTTATTAACCCATTATACACATAAGAAAACTGAGACTGAGAAAGGTTAAGTGACTTTCCCAGGATCACACAGTTCGTAAGTATCTGTGGCCATAGTTGAATTCAGGTCTGCCTGATTCCAGGCAACTAGGTGGCGAAGTGGATAAGGTGCCAGGCCTGAAGTCAGGATGACTCCTCTTCCTGAGTTCAAATCTGACCTCAGACACTTAGTAGTTGTGTGGCCCTGGACAAGTCACTTAACCCTGTTTACCTCAGTTTCCTCATCTATAAGACTGGTGGTAATAACGGTCAGTAGATCTCTTAGGGCTGTTTCCATTCAGTCTATAAATATTTATTAAGGGTCTCCTATACATCATGCACTGTGCTAAGCACTGGGGACAGAGAGAAAGATAGACAGTTCTACTTTCAATGTGCTCACAATCTAATGGAGTAAAACAACACATAAAAAGAAGCTGAAAAACCAGGGAGGGGAAGGTGGTGAAGTTCAAGGGAGTGTAGCCATGGAAAATGATGAGATGGATGCCCTGGCTGCCCTCCTTAAACAGAGGATCTGGGAAGAGCTCTTTACTGTCTAACCTTCACCCTCTCCCTCATCCAGTGTATCCTCCTCAATAGCATCATCAACTAGTTATTCATGTCTCAATATTATTTAACCTGTTAATATCTCCTTATATCACTGATAACTAAAATCAATTAACTTTCACACACACACACACACACACACACACACACACACACTGACTAACTTGGAAGCATGTATGCCCATAGTAGAGTCACCGGGTCATAGGACATGGATAATTGTTACTTTACTCATATAATTCCAAATTTCTTTCCAAAACAACTGTGCAAATTCACAGCTTCTATGAACCTTGTATTAGGATGCCTATCTTTTCATAAACTCTCCATATTGACTGTTTCAAACTTTCATCATCATCATCGTCATCGTCGTCATCATTTTTGTCAATTTACTAAATATAAGGTGAAGCCTCAGAGTTGTTTTAATTTATTCTTTTTAGCATTAGTGATTTAGAGCATTTAAAATATGTTTGTTAATAGTTTGTCATTCTTCAAAAAAACTATTCCTCTCTTTTGATTGCCTATTTATTGGAGAATATTCCTTGTACTTCTAAAAAATATATTTTTTAAATAAAATTTATTTATTTATTTTTAGTTTACAACATTCAGTTCTACAAGTTTTTACGTTTTCCTTGTACTTTAAGTGCAATAAATGGGCTTTGATGTTTTAATGGAGTTGCATATTCATTTATTTTTCCAAAGTGTTTTACATTGTGGATCTTAAGATTTTGACATTCCCTCTTCTCCAATTGCTGAAGTTGAATGTTACTAAGGAGCAAAGCAGTCATCACTGATAAGACAGGAGCATAGAAGAACTTTCTTTTTAGGGTGCTTATATTTTCCCCGAGTTTTCTGTGCCCCCTAAAGTTAAAATAAAATCTTTTTTTTTCACTTTAGTACCTAAACCCCCTCAATACAGTGTGTATTCAAATGGTTCAAACACTGTCATTCAGTACTGCTGGCTGATTGACTCCTCAAAGAAACTGACATCATGAAACCCTAAATTTTTAATCTCTCTCCTAAGTGCATCTGAAAATGCACTTTTGTATTATGTAAACCATGTACCTGAAAAAGACAAATCCAAGTAATTCATTCCCTTCTTGTTTTGTGATTGCATTTTCCACTCTGAAGAGTACTTGATATACACAGATGCTTAATCTATTTATAAACATGATAAATGATGTCCTGATGGCTTTGCTAGGTAGATAATACACTACTATAAATTCAGTACAGAGGAAATAGATACCCAGTCCTGGTCCCACTGCCCAGAGTATGTATCATTTGCACTATAATCCCAGTGGGCCAACAGCCCAAAGCATTCCTTCTGAAGCAAAATGGGAACAGTCATGGTGGAAGTAGGAAAATTAGGTCCCTGAGGACCCCACCTGGGTGAATTTGGAAACACCTGGTTTTGTAGTGGCATTTTAATGTGTATGTGTGTGTGTGTGTGCATGAGAGAGAGAGAGAGAGAGAGAGAGAGAGAGAGAGAGAGAGAGAGAGAATCACTGAGAGGCTCAGTGAGAGCAACAAAAGCCTTCACAAATTTGTGGTGCTAAATGCTCAATCTTAGAAAAGTCCCTAATTCTTCCAGGTGCTTTCAACATGGCTGGCAGAGGAGTGTGTTGATATTCTTTGAATTGGTCTTATCAGCTTGAGTGAGCACAACATGCATTTTGGATATGACTTTTATCCAGAGAAATTATCCAAAGATTTTCCCCCAGTTATCCACTTCCCTTTTAGTTTTAGCTGCATTAGTTTTGTTTGTGCAAAAACCTTTTAAATTTTATATAATCAAAATTGTCCATCTTTTCTCTTGTCATCATTTCTAAGCCTTGTTTGCTCATGAACTCTTTTGTTATTATTGTTCAGTCCTGTCTGACTCTTTGTGACCCCATACCGTCCCTGGGATTTTCTTAGAGACACTGAAGTGATTTGCTGTTTCCTTCTCTGGTGGATTAAGGCAAACAGAAGTTAAATGACTTGCCCAGGACTCATAAACTACAAATAAGCTACTCCTAAGCCACTAATAAGCTACTCATAAGCCAAGATTAGGAAGACAATTTCTTTATTGATCTCCTAATTCGTTATGTACTTATGTGTTTTAAAGAAGATACAGTATTGGACAATGAATAGTGTGCCCTCTTGAGAACCAGGAAGTTCAGAGTTCAGGGTTTATGTCTGACACTTACTAGCTACATAACCATCGGTGAGTTATTTACCCTCTCAATAGCTCAGGCAAATCTCTTTGACTTTGTTAAAGGCTAGTTGTTATCTACCTCAATCGCGGCAGTTTTCATACAGGGAATTAACCAAACCAAGGAAATGACTTAAAAAAAAAAAGAAATGCAACAATCTACAAACAACATTTTATATCCAGTGCTGTATTGAGATAAATGCTATTTATGGTGCTCAATCTGATAATACGTGACATATTCAACAAAGAAATCTCAGTTAACTAGGTCTGAAATTTCGAGTGTTTTGTTGAAGACTTTTCTTATGAAAATTTATGCTGTTAAAATGTCGCTTTGGCAAAAGAAACTGTAATCAACAATAACACTGTCAAAGACAAACTCAATTCCAGATCTTTAGATTATAACTCAAAGCTAATTTCTGTCTTATTTGAAACTAAATTTTCATCAACACAAACAAAATAGAAGTGTTTATGCTTCAGAGGTTCAAAAGATTTTGCCACAGAAATTCAATGAAACATGATATTTATCCATAAGGATTGTTTCTTTTAACTCTTAAAGGAAAGAAGGAAGGAAGAGAAAAAAGTTGTTCCTGTCTTCATTGAATATTTTCATTGAGCTAATGGTAAAATTCTTGAACTTGGTGTCCTGCCAGGTGAGACAAGTAACCAATTAACAGAACATACTTGCTATTAGTTTAGATGCCTCAGACTTGGGATCAAGCTGATAACTTGAATACTAACTTCAATGATTCAAACCAAATCTCTGTTGGAAGATGTTGAATAACTAGCAAAATATCAACCACACATTTGCAACAATTGTATTAATCATGCATTGAATGTTCTTTCAGTTAATGTGGGAGTTATAAAAAAATTTCAATTTTTTTCTGGCATGAGAAGACAGCTGAAATCACTTTTTGACTTACAGAGGAATACAGACACATTCTGTTGTAAGCAAACACAGAATTTGTGAGAATGATGCCTACTTTTGGAAGACTATATTAATGTTTAAAATTCTGCTGTGAGCTTTAAAAATGTTTGTATTTTGTTCTTATATCACTTTCATTTGCCAATGTATCAATCCTTTCTTCCCCTCCCAGGGAGTCATTCCTTATAATGAAGAATAAAAAAAGATAGAGAAAAAGCATTTCTGAAAGCCAACTAAAATATCAATCATACCTCACAGTTTACCTTGTGTTTCACAGCTATAGTCCCCGATTTCTGAAAGGAAAGAGCAGCTTTTCTTTGATGCCAATCATCATCGTTATAATTACAAGCATTCGATTTTAGTTTCATTTATTACTGTTCTTTTCATTTCTGTTATTGTAGTCACTTGTGCATTTTGTATTCATAGTTCTGCTTACTTGACTCTGTATCAGTTCATGTAAGTCTTCCCATGCTCCTCTGAATTCCACACATTTATTGTTTCTTAAAATACCATATTATTCCATCACATTCATGTTGCATGACTCTTTTTTGACCCCATTTAGGATTGTCTTGGCAAAGACACTAAAGTGGTTTGCCACTTCCTTCTCCAGCTCATCTTACAGATGAGGAAACCTCTGAGGCAAACAGGGTTAAGTGACTTGCCCAAGGTCACTCAGCTAGTAAGTGTCTGATGCCAGATTTGAACTTATAAAGTTTAGTCTTCCTGATTCCAGGTCTGGTGTTCAATATCCTGGACCACCTAGCTGCCCTTGTCACATTCATATAATTCATGTAGCCATTCTTCATTTAATAAGACTCTCCTTTCCCCGCCCCCCCCCCCGCCCAGTTCTTCACTCATATGCCAAATGTGACTATAAATATTTTAGTGTACCTGGGAACTTGCTACCGTTGACATCCTTACAGTACATGCTTAGCATGGGATCTCCAGGTAAAAGGGTGTACAACTTTTAATCTCTTTCTTAACATTATTTCAAATTGTTTTCTGGATGAGGTCCTATTGGATGAACAATTGCCAGCTTAGATTGTTAGTATGCTTGTCTTCCCATGATGCCTCCAACTCTGAACGTTCTTATTTTTTGTTCTCTTTATCCCTTTGTAGAGGGTGAGATGAAATCTTAGAGTTGTTTTGATTTCCATTTTGTGTGTTGTTGGTGATTCAGAAAAAATCTTTTATATATAGGTTGAAGTAAATAGTTGTATTGGTTGAAGTTGCTACTGCTATTTTTATTGACACATTTTGTTTTAACAGAGCAGATAAATATAAACAAACTTACAAATCAAAAACAAAGTATATTTTCCCAAGAACTACTAAAGTAAAACAATTTCGATGAGTGACTCTGACTGATCAAACAACCACAAACTTCTCTAATTTATCCTTTTCCAAAAGAAGGAAGGCTGTGTGCATTTACTTCAACTAGTACCAATTCATTTTATTACACTTGAGTTTTGTTGCCATCTTATGTTGTCTTGATTTACATTAATATATTCATGTCTATATATTTTTGTATATGCTTTCTTCACTCTGTACCACTTAAATATCTTCTCATTTTTGAGTTCTTCGTATTTGTCTTTTTTGTTGCAACAATGTATTCCATATAGTTCTTACCAAGCATTTAAAGGTTTACTGTGTACCAGGTAATGTGCTAAATGCTAGAGATACAAAGGCAGATATGTAAATAACCAGGTACATTCAAGACACATTCAGGATATTTGGAAGGTAATCTCAGACATGAAGTTTTGTGTGTCAGGAAGACTAGGAAGATTGACATGTGAGCTGGATCACTGAATACATGGAGGAGAATAAAATGTAAACAGACTGGAAAGGTAGGAAAAGCCAGGTATAAAAGACTTTAAAAGCTTGATAACCTCTATCAATTAGCCTGGAATCTATTGGGAGGGGGTGGTGTAATCCCAACAACACACCTTGAATAGAATTATTTGGAGAGGACCTGGAATCATTTTTGAAAGCACTCGTCTTACTTTGTTCTATAATATTCTGTTTTTTGTTGGGGGTTTTTTTTTAGTGTCCTTTGAGTTTAAACCCAGCCTTAGACACTACTAGCTGTGTGACCCAGGGCAAGTCACTTCACCCTGTTTGTATCAGTTTCCTCATCTGTAAAATGAGCTGGAGAAGGAAATGACAAACCACTCCAGTATCTTTGCCAAGAAAACCTCAAATGGGATCACAAAGAGTCATATGTGACTGAAATGACTGAATAGCAATAATGAGTTCTCAAATCACCAAAGAATGAAAGATAGCTAACTAAAGGAGACATTTTGAAAGTTTCTGAAAGTAATTCTTTTGCTAGGTCTGTATACTTTGAAAGATTTTCCTTCCATGCATTTTGAAGATTTTGGATAATCAGAATGACATCTATTTGTAACTTACATTGTCAAGGAAATGAGATGTATCAGCTGATACCACCCCAGAATCCACCAACTCATGATTTTTTGGAATTGGGAGTTTTGAGTTTGCTTTGTGAAGATTTCTAGGAGAAAGACCCTAGAAGGAATGGAGCCACATTGAAAGTTAGACTTCTCTATCTTGATACCATGTGGATAGGTGTTGATGTATCTGGTATTTTATTCTCCAACTTTCTCCTTCAACAGAGACAAAAAACCTTTGATCATATTGTTGCTATTATGACAATATATAAATTTTTTGCTACACTTATATGGACCATATTTGGTGGGATTATCCAAGGTCCCCACCACAAGGAACCCCTCCACAATTTCCATCACCTGTGACCCTGAGAGTCTGGGAAGTGAGCTAGTCCCATTAACCAAGTAGTAACTCTTTTGAATTGCCTAACCTAGTCTTCCTCCCTCTGGGGATGGCGCAGGGTAGAACTAGGAATCTAAATCAGGAAAAGTCAGTTTCTGCTACTGTTTGCCAGACTCAGAGCTGATAAAATAAATACAGAGACTGTCCCTCCTTCTTTTGCTCTCTGTTCTTCCTTTTCTATAATTTATGTAATTCTTTATATAAACAAACTAGCAACCACTAATCTTAGTTATGTGGTTAATATTAGCATCACGGATTGAGGTTTGCAGGAAATGCATGACTGTAGGTGGGACAACTAGGTGGTACAGTGGTGAAAGTGCTAGACCTGGAGTCAGAAAGACTCATCTGCCTGAGTTCAAATCTGACCTCAGACTAGCTGTGTGACCCTGGGCAAGTCACTTAACACAGTTTGCCTCAGTTTCTTCATCTGTAAAATTAGATGGAGAAAGAAATGAAAAATGGCATGGGTCTAGGTACGAAGTAAGAGACAAATTCTTCCACTGCATGACAACAAGACAAAGGTAATGAATCTGACTGAGGTTACAAACATATTGCAGGCAATTGGCAATAGTGTTCCTATACTAGCTGAAGTTGATAAGCAGGTGTGATTTTAAACAGAGATGAAATAATATAAAGTGAGTCAAAATACCTACATGTAGAATAAATGTGTAAGACAGCTCTGACCTGGGACAGGGAGGTGTATTATAGTGTGTACCACATGGGACCCTTTTGAGTTCTTTGCAAGTGCTTATGTGACAATCTCCACCCTCTCCACCTTTTTTAATACATCGCCCAGTTATAGTTCCCTGTCCCTTACCCTTATTTCAGGTATTTATAACAGAGGGGAGGGCCACCATCACTCTGGTAGTTTACATGCAAATAAGGATTCACAAAAGAGGACAACCTAGGCCACCCGCCTTGATTGAGAGTAACCTTTAGGTGCCTCCAGTCATTGTGAGCTTAATAGGATGATTTTTTCAACCTCGTAGAGGGGACTTCTATCACATCTGCATCTCCTTTTCCATTGTGAACTTTCATTCCATAGGTAACATATAATTACATAATATAATTATATAATAATAATAATTATATAATATTTGCTTACATAATAAAATGTTGTCATTAGATTTTTATGTATCGGTGCTACATCCAAGGTAATTGTAAATAGCTGTTCTGTCTCTAATGATGTTTCAATTCCATCCTGGTTTATTTTGTTGAATTCTCCAGAATATTTTGAGGATTTATATTTGTAATATGGGGATTAATTAGTTTAGAAAAGGCAGCTAGGTGGCACAGTGAATAAAGTGCTAGGCCTGAAGTCAGAAAAACTCATCTTCATGAGTTCAAATCCAGCCTCAGACACTAGCTGTGTGACCCTGGGCAAGTCACCTAAGCCTGTTGTCTCAGTCTCTTCATCTGTAAAATGAGCTGGAGGAAGAAATGGTGAATCACTTCAGTATCTTTGCCAAGAAAAGGGGTCATGAAGAATCAGACATGACTGAACAGCAAAGTTTTGAAAGAATAGTGAGTTTCTGGTATGTAATTCTAGTCAACTGGATGTAACTCTCTAGGTATTCAGTAGATGCTAAAATCTTGCAACTGCTAGTGCTATGTTACACAGTTTCTGCCACTTCATTATACAGTCTTCTTTAAATGATAAATCCAGGATCTTTTTGTAATTTTTGACAGCAACGATTTTGAATTAAATCCTTCCATTTCTAGAAACAAATTTGAACAATTAAACTGTTTGTCCATTACGACTTTGTCAATCTATTATTCTTTGAGTTCAAGTAGGTATTGACCATGAAATGTTCTTGGCTTCTACTCCTGGATTTCCACTTTTTCACAGACTCCATCCAGAGATGAAGCATGTTTGTTTGCATTCAACAAATCCCATGGCATATGCCTGTTGTCAAGCTTTACTATGTCTTTGTGAAATGAGGTCTGTTGTTGCAAAGGGACTTCTAGAAATTTTTTTACCTATTGGTTGTTTGACCTGAGAACATCTATCAGTGATGATCTTCCTTTTTGGCAAGGAAAAACATGTTAATCTTTCCTTGGTTGCTGTGGGATGATGAGCCCTGTGTTTCATTAACACTGTAAGGAATTTTCTCCCTTTTTTTCATTTTATCACGCTAAAAGAATACAATCATTTCCAACACTGGGCAGGTGTAAATTGCTTTACATGTATTCTTTCTATTGTGCTTGGACCTTGAGAGATAGTTATTCTCTTAACAAATACAGCTTCAATTTGCTTCTTGCTAGCTTCCGGGATGTATGTCTTTTGTCTGAGGTTGACCAAGATATTTTATCATCTTCATCTATTCTTTTAGTATGACCTCAGAATTTAATCTCAAAACCTTCTGCCTCTATCCTTTCTGGGTAACAATTGAGAATTTTATATTTATGGAGATTAAATAACATTTTGATATCATTAGAGAAATTTTCTGTTAGATGAAGCAGCTGTTTAATGTGACCTTCAGTGGATGTTGTCCATATGTAGCAAATGATTATTGTGATATTTTGGTATGATTTCCTCTTTGACTTGAAAGCCATCCTTAATTCTGTTCAGAAGTGGAGATCATGAATTTGAGGGATGGCAGCACCACTGCAGGCTTAAGCTGTCCCCTTGCATGATGTCCCGTTTTACATCATTTGATCATAGTAGTATTATATTGATAGCATGTTTAGAAGAGAAAACAGTTTTTTCCCCATGTGGACATAAAATACTTTAGTGCTTTGTCAGATGCCTGTGTGCCAGTTGTGTTTTGTGCTCTGATATATGATAAAGCTACATTCTGAGGGCACATAAAAGAAAAGAACAAGGCTAATTGCTTTGCTTTTGTGAAGAGTATGGTTTATTCAAATTTGTAAATTTGTCATTGAGGTTGCAAAAGTTTACAAAGGTCTTTAAAAGATGAATAAAAAATATACAAGGTATAACCTCAGACCCAAGATCCCTCCAGTGCCCTTGGTACACATGGACCAGATGTGATTCTGGGGACTGACATATAAGTCATTTTTCTCTCTCTTGTTCATTGCTCAGAACTTCAAGAATATTTTAAACTATGTTCATAGTATATCTTGTGTGTATGTTTCTCCAAATGTGAGTAACAATGTCCCTAACTCCTGCAACTCACTGCAAGTAATAAATATATATCAGATATGGAGCAGCTTTTATTTCTCCACATTAGAAAATGCATAAGATGTAGATGATTCATAGGAGCCCAATGAACAGTTACAGAAAAATATGAGACACTGAAATAGCCTATTTAGAATCCTGCAAAGTAAATGTAATTCCCTTCCCTTTGGACCTCCCAAGTTTGAATGACTCACTGAAATAGTGGGGAAGGGTGGTAAGGCCCTGGTCTTCAGCCCTCCTCTGCCCATGGTATGGCTTCAGTTTTCCAGCTGTGAAGAGGAATCCAAATAATTGTTGGAGAAAGTTTCCATGAGATGAAGTAGCTGTTGACTCTGTTTTTCAGGGGTACTTGATGTCATCCATATGCAATTAAGGTGATATTTTGGTATGGCTTTCTCTTTAACTTGAAAACCATACTCAATTATGTTCAGAAGTGGAGATAATGGATTCTCCAGTTGGTGATCCTCTTATATGTATAGGAAATCCAATATTAAAGACATCTCCCTTTAGGAGATGGATGTCTGAATTTTTAAACTTTTGATTAGCCATCTGGTTTCTCCCAGTTTTCCCATATAAAAGTACATTCTTGGAATCTCATCTCTTAGGCTATGTACAAGCACTCATCTATGTACTTATTATTTGCTTTTTAAACCAGATGTGTCCAGTGCATTGCCTGTAACACTCATGAGTCAGCCCAAACCAAATTAAAATATAATTGGCAAATATTTGACAAAATGAATCAAAATACAATAAAACAGGTAATACTACATTTTAAAACTAGGTCAATATTCAGCCTACATTTTTATTTGAATTTGATATCACTGCTTTATACTATCTTATTTGTGGATCTCATCAGCTCTCATAAGTTCAATATACTTATAATTTCTAGATTTATCAATCAAGTCCAAGAATCTCTTTTGAACTGCCCCACATCACCAACTGGCCTATTAAACAATTTGAATAGGATGTCTATAGACATCTCAAATTTATCTAGAACAGAACTCTTTAATTTCCCCCTCCTCCCTATACCCCCCTATCTCTTTTCTTTTCTGAACTTTTGGTCATGTACTCTGACTCTTTCCCATGCCTGTAAAGTCCTCATTCCTATATCCTCATTTCCCTGAATTCCTTCAATTCCAACTAAAATTCCACCTTCTTTTTTTTGATCCTTCTTAATTCTAATGTCTTCCATCAGTTGATAATTTCTAATTTCTTCTATATACTGCATTTTCCTACATAGCTATTTGAATGTTATCTCCTCTGTTAGATTGTGAGTTCCTTGAGAGTAGGGTCTAGTTTCTACCTTTCTTTGTATCTCTAGCTCTTAATAAAGTGCTTGGCACACAACAGGGACCCAAGAAATGTTTAACTGATTGGCTGACTTCCCTGTTACTACCTAGGGCACTACCATCCTCTTAGTCACCCTGGTTTGCAATCTCAATGTCATCGTTGACTCCACACTCTCATTCATCCTATATAACCAATCAATTGTTAAATTTTATCAGTTCTACTTTCACAGTATCCCTTATCTATGTCCCATTCACTGACAAAGCCTTACTTTAGGCCATCAGTTTTCTCCTAGACCAGAGTTTCCCAGACTTATTTGGTCCACTGCCCCCTTTAAAAAAATTACTCAGAGCCTCCTTGGAAATTTACTTTCTTTAACCCTTTAATATATTTTTTAAAATTTGCATCATTTCAAAAAAATACAAAATTTATTTTAAAAAAGATACATCTTAAATTTAATAATTTATTGTAAATTTGTGAATTTTTCATGCATTGAAATTTTGGTTATGCAACATTGCATTGTGTCACATTATAAACAAGTCATTACACACACATATTCCTGATGATGCACACTGGACTTTTTTTTTTTTTAATATATAATTTATTTATTTTTCAGTTCTTAACATTCACTTCCACAAGAATTTTAATTCAAAATTTTCTCCTCTTCACCTCACCCCCTCCAGGACAAAATGCACCCCATCCATACCTTCCTCCAATTTGATCTCCCTTCTATTACCCACCTTTCTTCCATCCCCCTTCCCCTCTATTTTCCTGTAGGGCAAAATAGATTTCTATGCTCCATTGCCTGTATAGGTTAATTTCCAATTGCATGCTAAAATAATTTTTAGCATTCATTCTTAAAGCTTTGAGTTTCATATTCTCTCCCTCCCTCCCTACCCACCCTCACTGAGAAAACAATTCAATATAGGTCATTCATGTGTAACAATGCAAAGCACTTTCATAATAGTTATGTTGGAAAAGACTAACCATGTTTCCCTCTATGCTATCCTGCCCTTCATTTATTCCATTCTCTCCCTGGACCTGTCCTCCCATAATAGTGTTTGCTTCTGATTATTCCTTTCCCCAATTTGCTGTCCCTTCTATTATCTTCCTCTCCTATCCTCTTCCCCCTTGCATTCCTGTAGGGTAAAATAGATTTCTATATTCAATTGAGTGTGTGTTATTCCCTCCTTAAGCCAAATCCCATGAAAGTAAGGTTCAATTATTTCCTTTTATCTTCTCCCCCCACCATCTTCCCCTTCATTGTAAAAGCTTTCTTCCCTCTTTGCTGTGAGATGATTTGCTACATTCTACCTCTCCCTTTCTCTTATTCCTAGCACATTCCATTCAACAATAAATTTTATTTTTTTAGGTATTCTGTCTTCATATTCAGCTCACCCTGTGCCCTCTGTGTGTGTTTACACATACACACATATACACACATACACCCATATACATATGCATACCTGCACATATATAATATACACATACATACATACCCATACACACCTACATACCTATATTCCCTCTAACTACCCTAATACTGAAAAAGGTCTCATGAGTTACAAATAACGTCTTTCCATGTAGGAATGTGAATAGTTCAACTTTAATGCATTCCTAAACGCTTCTCATTCCTGTTTACCTTTTCATGTTTCTCTTGATTCTTGTATTTGAAATTAATAATTAAATATTTAATAAATAATTAAAATTAAATTTTCAACAAGAATGCTTGAAAGTCCTCTATTTCATTGAAATTTCATTTAATCCTACCTGAAGTATTATAATCATTTTTTCTGGGTAGGTGATTTTTGGTTTGGTTTTAATCCTATCTCCTTTGACCTCTGGAATATCATATCTAAGCCCTTTGATCCCTTAGTGTAGAAGCTACTAAATTCTGTGTTATGCTGATCATATTTCCATAATACTTGAATTGTTTCTTTCTGGCTGCTTGTAATATTTTCTCTTTGGCCTGGAAACTCTGGAATTTGACTACAATAGTCCTAGGAGTTTTCCTTTTGGGATCTCTTTCAGGAGAATGGAAATTCTTTCCATTTCTATTTTACCCTTTGGGTTGAGAATATCAGGGCAGTTTTCCTTGATAATTTTTTGGAAAATGATGTCTAGGCTCTTTTTTGATCATGGTTTTCAGGTAGCCAATAATTTTTAAATTATGTCTCCTGGATCTATTTTCCAGGTCAGTTGTTTTTCTAATGAGATATTTCACAGTGTTTTCTATTTTTTCATTCTTTTGGTTTTGTTTTGTAATTTCTTGGTTTCTCATAAAGTCATTAACTTCCATCTGCTCCATTCTAATTTTTTAAAGAATTATTTTCTTCAGTGAGCTTTTGAACCTTTTACATTTGACTAATTCTGCTCTTTAAAGCATTCTTTTCCTCATTGACTTCTTTGGGCCTCTTTTGCCATTTGAGTTAGTCTATTTTTAAATTTGTTAATTTCTTCAGCATTTTTTTGAGTCTCTTTTAGCAAGCTATTGACTCGCTTTTCATGATTTTCTTGCACCGCTCTCATTTCTCTTCCCAATTTTTCTTCCACCTCTCTCACTTGATTTTCAAAATCCTTTTTGAGCTCTTTCATGGCCTGAGACCATTGCATATTTTTGTGGACATTTTGGATGTAGAAACCTTGACTTTTATGTCTTCCTCTGATGGTATGCTTTATTCTTCCTCATCTGAAAGGATGGAAGAAAATACCTGCTCACCAAGAAAATAACCTTCTATAGTCTTATTCTTTTTCCTTTTTTTGGACATTTCCCAGTCAGCTACTTGACTTTTGAGTCCTTTGTCAAGTGGAGGGTATACTCTATGGACCTGTAAGTTCTCAGTTCCTCCAAGGTGGCACAATCAAGGGAGAGTTTACTCCTGTCTTGGACTGCACTCTGGTATGTGAGCAATCACAAGTACTCTTTCCTGCCCTGGATCTGCAAGTAGGATTCCCTCTCCACAGTCACCAATATCTCCACTATGCCAGTGGTCTTCCTCACCCCAGGACTGCCACTCAGAACTGAGACCCAGATCAGTGGCTTGATTACCCTAGGATCTTTAGGTCAAGGGCTCCAAAAGTAGATGCTGCTGCTGCAGTGGCTGCCACTGCTCTGGAACTAGGGCTGGATTCAGAGGACACTCCCATCTCATCCAGGTGAAAGAGTTTCCTTACTGACCTTTAAAGCTATCTTTGGTGTTTGTGGGTTGAGAAATCTGGGAACCACAGCTGCTATCAGTCATTCTGTGCCCTGAAGCCTGCTCCAGTCCTGTCCATGCCATGCTTTGTGGCCAACACTGGGCTGCATTCCACTCTGAATCCTGTGTGGTAGACCTTTCCTGTTGGCCTTCTTGGCTGTCTTGGGCTAGAAATCTCTTTCATTCTGTTGTTTGCTGTCTTCTACTGCTCTAGAATTTATTTAGAGCCATTTTTTACAGGTATTTTATGGATCATGGGGGGAGGGCTACAGTATGTCTGTCCTTCTACTCCACCATCTTTGCATGCTGGACTTTCTAACAATGTGAGACATGTTCATCTGCCAACCCGTGCTTCTTAAGATCTGTCAGCTGACTTTTTTGCTGATCCATTTTGTGTGTTTATTTGGAAAATAATGTAATTAATATGTCTTTAACTCTATTACACAACAGATGAAACATGTATGAATGGTTTATCAAACTTTTTTCTCCTCTTGTCTTATGCTTCCACTGCCCCCTTATTTTTATTCAATGGCTCCAAATTGCACCCAAGGCTACTACTGCCCTTTTGGATTGTTGTAGCACCCACAAGGGGCTGCATCATCCACTTTGGGAATCATACATAGTCTAGGACCTAGACTATTGCAAAAACTTTCTTTAACAGGTCTCCCTGCTTCATTTTCACCCACTATAATCTCTCCTGTACTCAATTTCCAAAACACTTTTACTAATATTATGGTCCCATTCTTTATTACCTGTATAATAAACCAAAACCTCCATTTCTGGCATTTAAATTTCCTTACAACTTGACCCCTTCCTACCTTTCCACACTTGTACTTTATCCTCATGCAAGCACTCTCTGATCTAGCCATATTGCCCTATTTGCTGTTCCTCACAAATGAATCTCCATCTACTACCATATTAGTGTCTTTACACTGACTGTTCCCTATGTATAGGATTCCCTTCCTCCTTACCTCTATGTATTAGAATCCCTGGATTACTACATAACTCATATCAAAGGTCACCTTTTGCAGGGAATCTCTCCTGTCCCCTCCAGCTGCTATAGACTGCCCTTCCCCCAGTTTACCACCTATATATTCCATAAGTATCATCTATGAATTATATATAGGTATAAACACACATATATGATATATGTATTATGTGTGTATGATGTGTGTATGTGGTGTGTATATATATATATATATATATATATATATATATATATATGTGTGTGTGTGGGTATTTATGTATACACATGTATATGTTGTCTTCTCAATTAAAATCTTAAGTTTTTGAAGGGAGGAATTATTTGCCTTTTCCTTGTATCCCTACTACTTAGCACAATATCTGGTGCATAGAAAGTGTTTAATAAATTCTTGTTGATGGCTTAATTTCAACAGGAACTTTACCAATCCCCTGATCGTTGCCATTTCTTAGGGAGGGGAAGTCTGTTCTCAACACTCTAGACTCTGAACTATGTTTAAACAAGGAAGTCTTAGCAAAAGGCAGCCAGGAACTTGAGGCCCACGAACTCCTATTAAGGTCACCTCATTACCACTAACTGCTCCTCCTGCAATCCAGAAGAAGGTGCAAGGGGAAAGGAGAAGAGCAGTCCTAAACAAAAGAGTGATCCTCAATTTACTTTATATAGACCACAAGTAGAGTTGTGATTCCTTCATGAAAGATGACTTTGGAGGAGAAGAGAGGCTGGTGACATTGCACAGCCCTCCCTCACTCAAAACAAAGTCATGTGCAAGTCACGTCATGTCAACCTGACTATCAGTCACTAATTCATCTTGGAAAGGACTACAGTTATTGGGTGTTAGTCAGAGGAGTTACCCATACATAGCCTTTCAGCAAAGCACCAGCATGTACACCACCCTACATAAGAAGGTGTCCCTTGGATGCTTCCATACAAAAGTTCATGTTTGTAATCTCAAGTTAATCTCACCTGTCTAATCCTGCCCCTTACAAATAGCCGACCAAAACTTTTATAGACTGCCTCATTTTTAAAAAGGATCGTCTATAATTGAAAACTTCAAAGAATATTGCTTTAGGTCCTTTGTTCAACAAGGCTCATCTCTCACCATAATACAAAAAGTCCATGAGACAAAAGTTATCTTAATGTTAAGCTGTGTTAAGGGTTAACACAGTGTTAAGCTAAATGTTAAGTAAGTACTTAATAAATCAGTACTGGATTGAATTTAACCACATTTTCCCTTTCCCACACAAGTTCTAAAAGGAAATTCTATTATATTGTATTTGTTTCATTTTAAGAAGACTATGTCACTAACCAGCATCCAACTGACTATTTAATCCTCATTCTCTCCTCTCCTGCAGAGAGATTACAAAGAAGCAGATTCTTGTGAAACACAGGTCTGCAGCAAAAGATGGTAGAAAATAAAAGACTGGCATTTGCCCAGTTTTCATGATCCATTACCAGCCTTCTGAGTTACATACTCACCATCATTTCAACATTTTTCTACTCAGCATCAACACTATTTCCATTGAATGGTTTTGTTGGCTCATCTTTCTATTGCTCAGATGATGTTAATGTGTTTGAGAATTTACCCCTCCTCCTCTGCCTCAGTGATTTTATTGATTTATTGGTACAGGGAACTTCTGGGCAAGGAAATTCCTTTTACATTCAGGTCAGTATTTTCTCTGAAATTCATATATGTTTCAGAAAAACTTAAAGATGTGCACATAAATATATGTTATATACATGTGTGTACATGTATATTTTTATGAACCTATACACATATACACACACATATATACACACATAACACATGAATGTATAGGGACAAGAGAGAGTAGAGGGCTCTACATATGTATGTAATGAGGGGTGCTCTCCTTGTGTATGTAGCTCCAAGGGAAGTAGAATAGACATCTTTAACCTCTTCTTGCCTTCCCCTTCTCCTGGGGATACTATTATTCCCTCCAGGAGGGGAAGCAGAAAGTTGAGGCTAGAGGCTACCACTTTGCTGTCCTCAGAGAAAGGGGGTACTAGGATGTAGAAGCATATCTGTCTGCTCCCTTAAATACTGTTCATTTAAAGAATATGATCAGATTCTATTTAACTTTTGAACACTTTGTCATTTTGAGAGGAAGGGGGACAATAAGCTCTATATCCAAAGCTTGGCCCCTTCTCCTCCTAATACCAGTCCCACAATGAACATATAGAGAATAGAAAAAGTAATCATTTATTCAAATCATAGCAAAACAGAAATTGGAGAAGGAATATATAGGAGAAGGGGCAACTAGGTGGCACAGTAGACACAGCACTAGAAATGGAGTCAGGAAGACTCATCTTTCTGAGTTCAAATCTGGCCTTGGACACTTACCAGCTGTATGACTCTGGGCAAGTCACTTAACCTTGTATGCCTAGGTTTCCTCATCTATAAAAATAAGCTGGAGAAGGAAATGAGAAACCACTCCAGTATTTTTGCCAAGAAAACCCCAAATGGGGTCAGGAAGAGGGAAGAAATTTAATGGACAAGACTGAAATGACTGAACAATAACAACAAATACATAGGAGAATATATACCAGATAACATAGAGTGAAGGAGCTTTCTCTTTGGGAGTGAGATAATTCAACTCGAGTAAGAGAGAGGGTTCTGGATCTCTCCCAAGGGGAAGCTCCCCAAAGTCTCTAGAGTAACAAACTGAGAATAGAGACATGATAGAGACTGCCTGCTCCTCACGTCATCCCAGAATAGTTTCCTTCAGCAACTTGAAGTAGAGTTGACCTCTTCCATCTTCTTTCTAAAAGCTGAAACCAACTCCATACTCAAAGAAAACTTGAAGATCAATCATGGCTCCAATGAGTCCCCCAAAAGGAGACTAGCTAAGAACTAAAGCTCTTGCTTCTCTACAGCTCTGCTCTGCCTCATTCATAGGACATGGCCTTTAACTCCAAGAGTAGGGAGATAGTCTCTTAACAATGGGTTTGGGGGCTGTGGTTAGCAGCTTAGAGTCTTGAGGCATTCAGTGACTTGCCCATATTCACAGTCAGTACTTGTCCAAGGAAGGACTTGAATCTAGGTCTTCCTGGATTAATGGCAGTAACTGACATTTACATAGGGCTCAATTTAAAGTTTGGAAAGTGCTTTACACGTTATCTCATTTGAGCCTCTCAACAACCCTGAACAGTCCGTAGCACCATTTCCTCTATTTCATTGGTCAGCAAACTGAAGTTCCAAAAGGCTATATCTTTCCCCATGGAATAAGTATCCGAAGGAATTTGAACCTAGGTTTTCCTTACTCTGAGTCCAACACACTTCCCACCAAAACACTTTTCACTGTATCATGATAATATGCCATTAAGGAGTAGTCTACTGAATTTTCTCTGTGAGTCTATGTTGGATGGGACCTCTTAGATCTCAGATCAGATTTTTTTCTTTTATGGGTAGGAACAGAAGGCATTGAATTTTGCAAATAGGAATCATAGAATAAGAGAATTTCATAGTTGGAAAGAATCTGAGAGAACCTGAAGATTAACACTTGAAGATATGACTGAAGGCCATGGATGTTTTAGAAGGGGAGGGGCAGTTTCTCTCACTCAGACATGTCCATTGGTTGCCTATTTCTGATGTCACAAGCAAAAAGGCTACAGGAACACAGCCTAACCAGGCTCTCCAGGGAGGCTTCATTAAATATAGTGTGAGGCTAGAAGTTTCTGAGAGGGAAGATTTCAGAAAAGGGACATGAAAAGTGAGCCAGTCTGAGGAACAGGAATATCATTTTTGAGCCTTATGGGTATCAGAGAAGCCCTGCAAACCAGAGGTTTTTGAGCCTACCACCCCTTGTGTGTGAGAAGTGAGTTCTGCAAACATCAACCAGACTGTGTATACCTAGCAAAGAAGGTATATGTGAAGAAGGTATACAATCAAGTAGTGAGACTGAGGGATAACAAATGGACTGGCAGAGTTGTGCTGGTTGAAGCACTTTCAAAAATCAGAGAAAGGCCTCCAGGATGCTGGGTGAATCCACTATGGAGTATTTACAGAAAGACATGGTAAAGGACCTCACATGAAATTATCATGAACTGTTTGAATGGAAGGAGAGTCCACACTGATGAGTTCGTGAGACTTTAAATCTGTACTAATGTAAGTAAATATCCTCTTATGGCTTCAGCCTACTCTTCCAATCTGTTGAAATCTTATGGGATATTACTCAGTAATACAAAGAAAGAACAAGTAGGGAACAATATCCAAAAGAAGATGATAAGGAGGGAGCTAGAGTGGATAGAGCACTAGACCTAAAATCAGGAGGACCAAAGTTCAAATCCAACCTCAGAGACTTAATAGTTGTGTGATCCTGGGAAAGTCACTTAACCCTGTTTGCTTCAATTTCCTCATCTGTCAGATGGGCTAGAGAAGGAAATGACAAGCCACTCCAGTACCTTTGCCAAGAAATACCCAAAATGGGATCATAAAGAATCAGGCTTGACTGAAATGACTGAACAATAACAACCAATTATCACCTACCTCTCATCACCACATCTTTTCCATTAAGAAATCATGAGAGACTTTTGTCAAATGCCTTGTTGGATTCTAAATATAACTACTTATGGCATTTTCTTCATCTATTAGTCTAGGTTGTTAAAAAAAAAAAAGGAAATGATGTAAGTGTTCACACGAGTTGCTTAGTACTTGGATACCATTGCTAGATGGATATGAAGTATAGGTAATGTCCAAACAACCTCAGAATTATAGAGAAGTCCATAAAAAGAGAAGTCCATAAAAGTCCTCTCCATTGATTTTTATATGCATTCATAAATGCATTTTATTGGACACCCCAGAATTACAAGTTATATCACTGATTTAAAGGTCTAGGTGTTATTTGTTCTGCCCCTGCAGTCTTGGTCAAAGCTGGCAGTGTGGTCTAGTGGAAAGAGCACTGAATTTGGAATCAGAGGACATAGGTGTGAAGCCCTGGATTTGTAATTTGCATGTGTGACCTTGAATAAGCTACTAAACCTCTTTGAGCTCCAGTTATAAAAAGTCACCTATAAAATGACAGAGTTGGAATAGATTATTTCTTCTAGTTCTAAAATTATGACATGCTGTTAAGGAGGGAAAAGAAGGGAATAAACATTTATTAAGCAACTACTATGTACTATCCACTGTGCTAAATACTTTACAAATATCTCATTTGATCAGGATAGTTTTGCTACTAGTGTCCTTAAAAGGACCTGTTGAGAATTTGAAAAATAAGTTTTCTTTCTTAATTGTGGTTGACTTATCATCATCAACAACAAAGTCATATAAAGTACATACTATGTGCTTGGCAACTTCCCCTGAATTAATTTATGGCATGTTCTATAGATGAATCTGATAAAAAAGATGTCTTACACTTTTTATCTTGCATAATTTGTTGGAGAGTGGCCCATACTGGTGGCTATCAGCACCTATAATAGAATGGAGGTAGGTGAAGGCTAGTAGAGAATTTTTGCAATGTAAAGGTTGAAAAATCAGGCATAGTTTTGGGCCTGCTCTGGTCCCATCCAGTCCAAAGTCTCATTCAGTATAGGAATCTCTGATACAATGTCCCTTGTAGGTAAGCATTTAGTGTTTTTCTGAACACTTCCAGTGATGGGAATTTCATTACTTATAAGGAAATCAATTCTATTGCTGGATAGTGGCACAATATACTTTTTCACCAAAAATTCTTCTGACCCTCTGACATTTTAGTGCCTGCTATGACAAATAGTAGGCACTAATACTTTAGAGTAAGGAGAAGTAGTACTTGAGTAGTTACAAAGTTTAGATAAGATACAGATCCTTAACTTGTATCTAAATTTACTTAACAATATTATCATCCAGCTTTCATTGCTACAACAAGAAATCATGGTGGAATTTAACAGGAGGATAGTAGAAGCAAGAGAAACAAACATAGGTAACTGTAGTACATAACCCTATGTTAATTAATTGATGTGAAATTTGCAAAACAGAGAACTATAGTTAGTTTAGGGGTGGAAGGAGGTCATTAATGATAAAGAATATCTAAGGAGCCTACTGAAGGAAATGGCTGTCGAGTTGAACTCTATTTGATGATTAAGAGTTTATGAATTCCAAGCATAAGTAACAGCATGAGCAAAGGTAAGAAGGTGGGAAACTGAAAGGTGCTAAGCTCAACTTCATTATTGTTGTCAGAGGTGCTACCTTTTACCTAAGCTCCCATATATGACCTGAATAACTATTCAGTTTTGATGGAGCACAGAATATACAGAATAATAATTGCTATATTTTGTGTAGAGCTTTAAAGTTTACCAAACACTACACATATATTATCTTATTTGATGCTCACAACAACCATTCAAGGCAGATGTTATTGTCCCCTTTTTATTAGCAATAGTATTGATGCTGGGTTGAAGATGGATTGAAGCTGAGAGACTACGAGGTGGGAAGGCCTGTTAGGATGTTGTTGAAATAGCCTCTCTGGGTGTTAGGGTATGTATGAAGCTAGTGAGAAGTGAGAAGATTCTAATGCAAGAGATATGACAGAGAGAACTGACAGGAATTGGTCAAGATTGAGTATGAAAGGTAGAGGGGAGAGAATTGTTATAGATAATACCAAGTTGTTTCAAAAAGCAGAAATAACTAAGAGTAATGGGTGACAGTCACAAAGACCTAAGTTTAGGCTTGTTTGCAAGTTTCCTAGTAATTAGAGCTATCCCAAAGTGGAATTGGTTGCTTTTGGAGGTAGTAGTTTCCCCTTCCTCAGTGATCTTCTAGCAGAGGTTAGATGATTACTTATGTATGTTATAGAGGGAATTCCTTTTCAGGAATTACTTGGAGTAGACAGCCACTGAAGTCCCTTTCAAGCATGAAATTCTGGCATTTCGATTCCAAATTGTGGTGCCAATGATAGAAATAATGAAATTAGAAGGATCATGTTTAAGGGGAAAGGTAGGATTTAGTATGTTGAATTTGGATTGGTAGTGAAGTGCCAAGTGATTAAGGATCCAGCAAAGGAGAAGGCGATGTTTCCTTACCTAGGAAGCCAAGGGAGGAAACAGTATCCTTATGCAAGTGTGTACATGAGGGAGATAGGGGTGAGGGGTGGGGATGGTAGTGGTGGTGCTGGGGTTGCTCAGCAGGGTCAAACATTACATAGAGAATGAGGACTGCAAAAAAAGATAGTGAATTTCCTGATACTGCAGGTCATTAATAATACTACAGTTATATTGGAGTATAGGAGGTAGAGTAGGTGAGTGCTGGTGCATATAGAAGCCAGATGGTAAGAGGCTGAGGAAAGAGTGGGTGATAGGGGAGTAGAGGATTCCTTCTGGGTGAATCATTAGGCTCATTGATCACATTTCCTACTGAGTTAGGCATCCTATAGGATGCTTGGGAAAGGGGGGAGGGGAGCTAGTAGCAAACTGAATTGAAATGTGAAGGATTTTTCCTAGTTAGGACTGGGAGACCTAAACATGCTTATAGGTAGATTAAAAACAACAACATAAGAAAGGGAATGATAGAAGTTGTAGGAGAAAGGTAATAATTGCTGGAGTCAGGTCCTTAAAGAGGCTACCAGGAATGGGATTAAGTGTGCTGGTATAGGGATTCATTTTAATAAGAAGTAGGGAAACCTCTTATTCTGTGAGAGAGAATAATATTCAGAGAGGAGTATGTGAGTGAATATGCAGAGATGTTTTGAGGAATGGAGGAAGGTATTGTGAATAGTGTATATAAAACATTGTAGAAAGATCAGTTGTCATTTCTACTATTTTAAAAATTATTTTGCCTTTTTTCATATTGTTCTAATGAAGTAGGTTTTCATCTACTGTAAGTGTTTTAGGAGCAGATTTCAGGGTGACAAGGAGAAAAAAATTAGAATAGTCCCTAAAGAGAATGAGATAGGGAGTCAATAAGGAAGAGCAGAAAAACTGTTGAGTAACCACAAGAGCCAAGCTGTGTTTACATGCCATCCCTTTGTAGCTAATGTGAATAGCTACATTTATACAGGTGTTAAAAGTAATAACCCTATGAGGTAGCTTGTATTAATTATTACCCATATTGTTCAGATGAGTCTCAGATATTAAATGATGACCCCAGCTATTAAACTGGAAGCTGAAATTTGAATTTGTCTCCTGGCTCCAGGTTTTTTTTTTTGTCTTTTAATTCTATGCCACTAAATAAAGCCTTGTGATATAGTGGAAACAGTGTTAGAATTAGAAGGACCTTGATTCAAAGCACTGGTCTTCCCCTACTATCGCTGTGACCTTGGGCAAGTCACTTAGCCTTTCTGGATCTCAGTTTCCTCAAATGTAAATTGAAGGAGTTGGATTAGGTTACCTAGAAGGTCCATTCCATCTCTAAATCTATGATCCTACGAATTTT
Organism: Potorous gilbertii; assembly: GCA_028658325.1. Taxonomy (NCBI): domain Eukaryota; kingdom Metazoa; phylum Chordata; class Mammalia; order Diprotodontia; family Potoroidae; genus Potorous; species Potorous gilbertii. The sequence continues at coordinate 558,335,958 of CM053770.1, forward strand.
TTGTCAGTTGAGGCCTTTCTCTTCTGTACTTATTCAATTTAGTTTTTGAGTCTAAAAGTATAAATTTATATTGATCATCTATCAGTGATCATTGATCATTTAAAAAAGTATAAATTTACATTGAATTTCATCACCTTGTTTTAAGTCTTGCATTTCAGTCTGTCAAAGTCATTTGAAATTTCCATCATTAGCTATGTCTACCAACTTGATGATACTCATAGGTTTGGTAAAACTTCTATTTCTTCATTCATTAAGTCATTAATAAAACTAAAATCAAGATATTTCACCTTTATAGCATTTAGATTATGAGACCAGGAGAGCTGGTCCCAAACTGATTGATTTTCATTGCCCCACCCCTCTTCTCACTTGTTGAAATAAAAAAGGAGGGCAGGTGATCGAAGAAATCAATTGTTAATTTGTTAACCTGTTAAAATATAAAGGCTTTTCTATGACCAATTATCTCTTTACAAAACAAGAAGTCTCTCCAGTGGAATTAGATGAGGAGTTTGCCACTGGTTGAAGATTGGCCATGTTCTTGGCCACTTTTAGAAAGCAAGTTTGCTAGCTCTGAGAGTCATTTGAGGACAGAAACAGCTTTGCATAAAGACTGTTCCTCTCTCAGATGGCAGCAGGGAAGAGAGGACTTCTCTCCCCATCCCCCATTGGCCATAGCAGCAGAACTACTTACCCATTAAGAGGAACATTATTGAGCATAAAGATAAGACAGTTGAGCCAATGGAGACAGCTCCAGTAAGTATAAACCCTGGCAGCAGAGAAGAGCTCTGGGTGTAGAATTTGAGTTGCAGAAAAGAGAAGGCCCAGAGTATGCAAATGAACAAACTGGCAAAGACAATGAAGCTGCCAGGGAGGGATTAACGTGAAAATGCCACAAAGAGAGCTTGAAGAATGCAGATCCAGTCACCCTTCCTTTCTATACTAGTACAATTTTGAGGAGTAGTGGATATATCTCTAACACTATCAAAAGAAAAATCATGAAATCAGCCTGATATAACTTGGTTTTAGTGAATTTGTTGCTGTTTTAGTTTTTACCACAACCTTTTCAAAATGCTCATAAATAATATATTTATTATTATTTTCCTATAGATCAATGATAAATTTACTTATATTTCTAGTTTATAATCTTTACTGTAGTTTCTAGAATAATTTTTTCTTTAAAAAGGGGAGCATTTACCCATTTCCAGTCTAGTTTCAATCAGTAAATAAACATTTATTAAGTGTTTGTAGATGCAGTTGATGTAATCAATAGCTCAGATGATTAAGAAGTATCTAGAAATTAAAGCCCTGGGTAGTTGCATATTGTTTACCTGTCCCATTTACTGAGGAGGAGGGAGGGGGAGAAGGAAGGAAGCATCTCTGTTTAGTATTCTAAGAGACCTTACACACAAAAAATATTTTGTTGAGCACCCACTTTGGGTATCTTGCAAAATACTAAGTACAAAAGAACTTGAAGATCATCTAGTGACTACTATCTCAGTGACCAAACAAGAGACAGAGAATATTATTCTGACATATACACTATTCCTTGCTCCCCTCATTTGTTTATAATATTGGGGCAGCTAGGTGGTGCAGTGGATAGAGCACCAGTGCAGGAGTCAGGAGGACCTGA
>CM053770.1:558338084-558450528 GCA_028658325.1 Potorous gilbertii
GTCCTTTGGTATAGGTTTCATGGAATGTCCTCATTGCCAGTCTCATTACCAACAACACACTTCAGTTTTTGAAATGTAATATGACCAAAGATGACTTCTAAAGGCCACTATATGCCCTCAATCTGACAGTTTGGGTGCTATTAGTGGAAGCAGATACTGTATTTAGTTGGATCAAGATAATAGACCCACTCTTGTTAAGATGGAATAACTGAAATAATGACAAGATTGGAAATTATCCAATACCTTTGACCCTGGTCATACAGTTTCACAAAAAATTTCTGAGTAGGCAGAGGCTAGGCACTGAGGCCTTGCTCTTATCCCCAAGATAGTGAAAGGCAGTGATGGAATAGAAAGCACACCTGATGAGAATCAGGAGAGTTAAGGTTCTTTCTTGTCCTAGTTCTGCTGCTAAATTACTAGTTTTTGTAACTGTGGAGATTCATTCCTTTTCTGAATCTCAGTTTCCTCATTTTTAAAAGGTAGGGGTTAGTTTAAATAATCTCTATGGTACATTCTAGTTCAAATGACTTGATTCTAGATTCACCCCATGGTATTTCCTAACAGGTATCATCTTCTCAGTGGGATATAGTGGGGAGAGGGTGGCCAAGGCTTTATGATACTTTAGTAAATAAATCCTTTTTTTACTAATGCTGCCCTATCCTGAATTTTTCTCTATAACAAATAGAGTCATCATCTCTAATTTATAGATTGAGAAATTAAGGCACAGTGACAAAATGATCCAAAATAATAGCTCTTCTCACTCATAGTGCTTAAATACTAATCTAGACTTAATTAACCATTCTTTCTGAGAAGAAAGGGACTCTACTCTGTAAGTCTCTGTGGAACATTTTAGCTAGTGTTTATGGCATAATTGGTTGTTTTCTTATATTCTTCAAGGAAGGCATCAACTAAATCAGGCAGTTTATTCCTGCTCATTCCTATCTCTGAAGAGACAGTTCTTCCCCTCACAAAGGCAAAAACCTCTATTCATTCACAGTCCTATAAAATCCTTTCTTTCTCTCTCCAGCAAGTTGTTCCATCATCTTCACTCTCTCTAATCTCTAGTATCTCTCCATCACCTGGCAACTTTCCTGCTGTCTACAAATATGTCTGTCTCCCTCAGTCTTTAAAAACCTTCATTTGATCCTACACCCTCCCTTCTCCCCTAGCTATCATCTGATATCTTTCCTTCATTTCTTAGCTCAGTTCCTTGAAAAATCTATCAACACTAGGGACCTCCATTTCCTCTCTTCTTACTCACTTTTAAATCCTGTGCAATATGACTTCTGACCTTATTATCATTCAATGGAAACTGCCCTCTCCAAAGTTACCAATGATCTCTCAATTACCAAATCTAACAGTATTTTCTCAAACTTAACCTTTGACATTATTAGTCACCCTCTCCTCCTAGGGGTTCCCTCTAGGTTTCTGTGACACTGTTCTCTCCTGGTTCTCCTAGGTAGCAGACCATTCCTTCTCAGTCATTCATGTCATGTCCACTAACTATGGGTGACCCCCTATGCTCTGTCCTGGACTCTCTTATTTTCTCCCTCCATATTATCTTTCTTGGTTATCTCATTAGCTTTCATGAGTTTAATATGATCCCTATATAGATGACAATTCCCAAATCTATGTATTCAGCCCTAATTATAATCCTGACAAAGTTCCACATCACCAACTGTCTTTTGGACACATTTAACCCAATATCTTATAAGCATCTCAAATTCAACAACTCCAAAACAGAACTAGCTGTCTTTCCCTTTAAATCCTCCTTTCCTATCAACTTTCTTCTTACTGTTTGAGGGTATGAGCATCTTCCCAGTCATACAGACTCACAACCTTGGTGACATTCTCAAGTTTTCATTCAAATTTATGCCATATATCTAGTCTATTGCCAAATCTCATAGATTCTACCCTCATTAATGTCTTTTATACATTTTATACAAAAAATTCCTCTTCTCCCCACTCAACTGCCTCATACAAAACCTCATCACCTCTCACAGGGACTATTATAATAACTTTGGAACTGTTCTTGCTTCATGTCTCTCCCCACTGCCAAAGTGACTTTCCTAAAGTATAAGTCTGGCCATGTCATCCACTTGCACAAAAACTCCGGTGGTTCCCTATTATCTCCAGGATCAGTTTTTTTTTTTTTGGCATTTAAAGCCTTTCATAACCTTTCCCCTTCCAACCTTTCCTGTCTTCTTCCACTTCATTCCCCTCTATACACTCCATGATCTGGTTCCACTGGCCTTTCCTGCTGTTCCTCAACATGATACTCCATACCGTTTCTGCTTGCTTTTGCCCTGGCTGACCCCCACGGCAAGAAAGGTCTCCTTCCTCACCTCTGCCTCCTGGCTTCCTTCAAGATTCAGCACAAATCTCACCTTCTACAAGGGGCCCTCCTCTGTCACCGCTGCTGCTAGTATCTTTCCTTTGAGGTTACCTTTCATTTATTGCATGTATGTCATAAGCACCCAGTTATTCTATGTTGTTTCCTCCATTAGAAGGTAAAGTCCTTGAGCAGTATTGCTGCCTTTGTTTGCATCGTTGGTACTTAGCACAGTACCTGAAGCATAGTAAGTTCTTAATAAGTGCTTATTGACTGACTGCTTCCTTAACACCGCCACTGGTAAACATCGCATTTTTTTTTAATCCAAATACATTTTGCTATCAATAGAAATCTGAAAGCATCCTAGCTCAGAAACTAGATTGAATGAGGAGGAAATTTTAAAAAAAGAAAGAAAAGGAAAGCATTATGACCAACAAAAAAAAGAGTTATGAATGGGGGCTTGAGAGAGAGAGAGAGACAGAGAGAGAGAGAAAGAGAGAGAGAGAGAAAGGGAGAGAGAGAGAGAGAGAGACAGAGAGAGAAAGGGAGCGAGAGAAAGGGAGAGAGAGAGAGAGAAAGTGAGAGAGAGACAGAGAGAGAGAGAAAGTGAGAGAGAGACAGAGAGAGAGAGAGAAAGGGAGAGAGAGAGAGAAAGGGAGGGAGAGAGACAGAGAGAGAGAGAGAAAGGGAGAGAGAGACAGAGAGAGAGAAAGGGAGAGAGACAGAGAGAGAGAAAAGGAGAGAGAGAGAGAAAGGGGGAGAGAGAGAGAGAAAGGGAGAGAGAGAGAGAAAGGGAGAGAGAGAGAGAGAAAGGGAGAGAGAGACAGAGAGAGAGAGGGAAGGAGGGAGGGAGGGAGAGAGAGAGGGAGGGAGGAGAGAGACAGAGAGACAGAGAGAGAGAGAGAAAGGGAGGGAGGGAGGGAGGAGGGAGAGAGAAGAAGAGAGAAGACAAGAGAAGAGAAGGAAAAAGTTTTTTTAGGTAAGAATCAGAGACTGCATTTCCATATTATACTGACATGGTATGTTTTTGTGGTTGAACTGTTTCAATAGTATCTGATTCTTTGTGACTCCATTTGGGGGATTTTCTTTGCATAGATACTGGAGTAGTCTGCCATTTCCTTCTCTAGCTCATTTTACAGATGAGGAAACTGAGGTAAACAGGGTTAAGTGATTTGTCTAAGGTCACACGCAGCTAGATGGTGTCTGAGGTCATATCAGAACTCAGTCTTCCTGACTCCAGGTCTAACGTTATATCCACTGCATCACCTAGATGCTCCAATATAATATGAGGAACTGACATGTCTAAGTTTTAAGCTCTAACAGGAAATATCTTCTCCAGGTTCTGTTAATTTCTCCACGGCACCTAACATAGGATCAAGCACATAATATCCAATAAATATCAAATTTAAAAAAAATAATGAGCTAAATAAGCATGGATTAAGTACAAACCTGGGGAGGGTAGCTAGTCAGAAACTCTAGATATTAGTTGCCCCATGTAACACACTAGCCGTTGAACTGCTCTGTCTTCTCTCCAGATGCTGCCTTATAGCATTTCCCCACCTCTTTTGACTGCTGTGACCTCCCTTTAATAATTATGCTACTGAGAGTAAGGGAAGATAACATTTATAGGTTGGTTTGAACATGTGTAAATGACTATGAAGGACTGCATCAATGCAAAGATGAATGAATCAGAAGGTCCTCGAAGTCAGTTACTTTCAGGGTGGAACAGATGAAATGCAAAATGATTATATTTTTTAAAGTTCTTTGACTTCCCTCAAAAGAGAAACAACCTAGAACAGTTTACTATAGTCTTCATGGTTTAGGGTCAAGGAAAATTTTGTCACCTTCCCAAATTTTTAAGACTCCCATGATCATCATGTTTCATCTTCACAAGGGTCCTGAAAGGGAGGCATCTGACCTTTACAAATATTGAAGAGCTGTAAAATTTATAAACGTTGTAAATGAAAGACGATGGAAATTTTAGTCTAGGTGAGTCTGAAGGTGAGCTCATTTAGAATGCTTTGCATCTCTAGAAATGTCTGCCATCACCAACTGCCTATTCAATACTTCCAGCTGAATGTTCCCTAGGCATGTCAAACTCAACATATTCAAAACAAAACTCATTATCTTTCTCTCTAAACTTGCCCTTTCCTCTAGCTTATACTACCACCTTTTCAGTCACTCAGTTTCACCATCATCCTTGGCTCTTCCTCCTCACCACCCCTACCCCAGAGCTAGTTACCAAGTCTTTCTGATTCGACATTCACAACATAGCTTCCATATTTCTTCTCTCCAGTTACAGTCACTAGGATAATATGGGCCTTTATCACTTGTCAGTGGAACTTTTGCAATAGCTTCCTAAATGGACTCCCAGTTCCAGCCTCTTCCCCATTCCAATCCATCCTCCTCTCAGTGGCCAAAATAATCTTGGCCTTTATTGAAAAAATAAAAATAAATAAAAAACTCCTTTCAAAAAGTTCCCTATTACCTCTATCTTTAAACCTTCAGTGTGTAAGACTCTTCATACTCCAGTTCCAGACTATTTTTCCAAATTTACACTATAATATTCACTTTCACTCTACACTATATTCTTCTTGTCATTTGGACATTTCAGTCATGTCCAATTTTCTGTGACCCCATTTGGGGTTTTCTTAGCAAAGATATTGGAGTGGTTTACTATTTCCTTCTCCAGCTCATTTGACAGATGAGGAAACTGAGGCAAACTGGGTTACATGACTTTCCCAGGGTCACACAGCTAGTATGTGTCTGAGGTGAGATTTGAATCAGGAAAATGAATCTTCCTGACTCCAGGCCTGGTGCTCTATCCACTGCACCACCCCAGCTGCCCCAATTGCCTGAGAGTTGCCAATCTGCATTGACAGAAGGACTTTCCCCACAGGAAGTTCCCAGTGAAATCACAGGGAATAGGAAGTAGAGGGCTTATTAATTTACTGTTTTTATTATTAAGTTTATTATGAGAACAACCTTGTGATATAATTTTATTATTTATCTAGAGGGAAAGTCACAAAATTTAAAATTTAAGTTAGCTACCTTTTTTTTTGGTTGTGGAATAACTTTTTAATCTGAAAAATAAAGTGTATTTATAGAGCCAAAACTGTAGTCTCTTCTGCAATAAATGTGTTAAATGCACACAGAAATGAAGTTCTAGTGCCACCTCCAGGTTCACCATAGGTCTGCTAGTATTCCAGGAAATCAATTCCTTCCAGGAACTCCCATTCCCTTCTCTGAATTTTAATGTAGAATTAAAAGTAGGGTCATTTACATGTCAAAAGTGATCCCCAAAGGAAATGCATTTGTAAAATACACAAGGGAAAAAATTTCTACCAATTGAGCAGTTTTATAGCCTCAAATGAGGTAACATACATAAAGTACTTTGCAACCTTTAAGTACAGTGTGAATGCTAACTCGTATTATTACAAGTAAATCAATATCCACAGTAGATATAGTAAATATAATTGTTCCTAATGGGAACCCAGCTTTCTTTTATGTCTTTTAATTCCTTTCTGTGCCTCTGAGAAATTTTTTTGTGTGTGTGCAGGGATTCAGTGAGATGATATATTCTTGCTTTAGAGTAAAAGAAACCAAGGCCAGGGAGGAATTTGCTTAAATTGCAAAATTCCAGAACCCCAAAAGCTCTTTAGTTCAAACTGCTACAACTTCTATAAAATCACTAGAATTTGCCTGAAAACTGAATCAGTGAGGGGAAATACAGACCTGGGCAGCCTCTTCTGTCAGGAAATATTGGTGTTATTTTTTTTTTCTTACATCCAAGCAAAAATCTGTCCCCTTGCAACTTTTGTCCATTGCTCATATTTCTGCTTTCTGGGACCAAGCTGAACAATTCTAAAATGTTTTCAGCATGATATGGTTCAAATATTTGAAAATAGCTCTCCTCTATCCATACTCGGATGAGTGAGTCTTCTCCTCTCCAAGCTAAACATCTCCAGTTCCTTTAGCCAGAGAATGATCTCTAAATCCCCGCTTGCTCACCCCCCATCTGGATGCTCCCCAACTTCTCAGTGTCCTTCCTAAAGTATGGTACCCAGAAACGAACAAAATTCACCAAATATGGTCTGACCAAGATAGTACAGAGGCACAATTACCCTTTTAGTCTTAGACACTTTGCCTGTCTCCAAACAGCCTGTCACAGAATATCAATGCTGGAGCCCAAATGAAAGACTGTCAACAATAGTAACAGTAACAGCTTACGTTATACATACATGTGTGCTATCTCATTTGATCTTCACAATAGCCCGATACGCCCATCTTACAGAGGAGTCAACTAAAACGCAGTGAGATAAAGAGGTCTGACCATAGTGTCCCAGTTAATAAGTATCAGAGCAGAGACCTGAATCTAGTAACTGACTTTACAACCAGCAACTTCTTTCCACTATGCTTTGCCCAAGTGATTTAAGTTCCCGTCTCTGTATTTCCCAGTACAGAGCAAAGGAACATTATGATCTAGGGAAATACGTTCTGAGTTCCACCTTCGGGGAAGAACACTGACAAATTGGGGTGTGACTGGAGGAAAGGGACCAGGATGGTAAGAGGCTAGGAGACCCATTCCATCTAATGACTGGCTGAATGAACTGGGAAGGTTTAACATGAAGAAGAAAAGACTTGGAGGGGACTTGATAGTTTTCTGCACATATCTGAAAAGATGCCAATGGAACAAATTAGAATTGTTCTGCTCATCCACAGGGGTAAAAGTAGGAGCAATGAGTAAAAGTTATGAAGAGATTAAAAAATATATTTCTAATATTTCAAACTATCCACAAATGAAGAAAGCTCTGCCTTGTTCCCTATCACTGCAAATCTTCTAATAGAGGCTGGTCTAGTCACTTTCAAGGAGGTGTTATTAGGGGGGTTTTGTCATATCTCACCCTGGAAAGGGAAGACCCTTACTGGTAATTGGGTAAGCGCAGGACTGGGATGAAAGGGAATGTCTACTGGAGGAAATGGATGGAATTCAAGTCAAGGGCTAAGCATTCAACAAAAGGCTAGGCTGGGTGGGATCCAGAGTTGTCAAAGGACTGGGACAAATAGGAAATCAACTTCAAAAGTATAAATGTAGAATGAGAAATCACTGCCAGGTAAGTAGGCAAAATATTAGGTATGTTGGAAAACCTTTCCCAATTTTAGAGTGTGCACATTGTGTTAGTCAGTCAGTATTTGTTAATCTCTACCGTATTCTAGGAACTGCGCTAAATGCAGGGGATACAAATATGGAAAAAAACCAAACCCTGCTCTCAAGGGACTTACAATCTAATGGGAGAAGACAGGACCCAAGAGAAGGCTGAAAAGAAGGGAAGGAAGGGAGGCAGATTGTGTCACTCGCTTCTGTGACTTCTCTGCCAAGAGGTAAGAAGGATGCTTCTTCATCCTTCTTCTGGAGTCATCACTGGTCCTTGCATGGATCGGAGTCCTTCAAAAGTTTTTCCAAGTTGTATTTTATAATATAGTAACCAATGTATAAATTATTCCCCTGGTTCTGTTCATTTCACTCTAGTTTAGATCATGCAAATCTTCCTAGTTTTCTCTTATTCTAACCCTTTTGTCATTTCTTCTTACGCAATAATATTCTATTCACATACCATAATTTGCTCAATCATTCCCCAATGGATGGGCTCCTACTTTTATTTCCAGCTCTTTGCTGTAACAAAAAGCGCTGCTATAATTTTGTTTGTAAGTATTGCTTTTTCTTTCTGTCTTTGATCTCTTTGGGGTAAGCTTCAAGGTACAGTTGGTGGTTTGAAGGCTGATCCCAGAAGATATCTACACCTGACCCCCTATACTCAAGAACTCCCCAGAGAGGTGGCATCCTCTAGGTTCCTATTTAATAACCTTTTAAGTAGAATGTACTTCAAGTCATGTTGGAAGCCCTCCAATTCCTTAAGATAGTCATTATTTACAAAAATTGTAGGGTGTGGGATGAATACAGGAAGACAGAATGAATAAAAGCTATAATTCAGATGGAAGAGCATTTTCTGGAAGGATAAGTGAATTGAGTTAAAGTAAAATGTCAACAAAAGTGGGCAGGAGTGCAGAGTATTTATTCTGATTTTAGGAATAGGAGCACTAGAATTACTGCTCTTAGGTTCAGCTCATGCTTTTTCGTTTGCACCTTCAACCTTGGAGTCCATCACCCTGGAGCCATATTGACTTGTAAGAACTCACTTCATCCTGCCAACTCCAGCCACTGTGTCTTGACATCTTCCTGCCAGGCCACCTAGAATTGCTACTTCTGCCATGGAAAAGTTTATCTTTCCCTGGAGAGTCATGAAAAGCTCAGTCTAGAAATCAATCAATCAAGAAGCAATGTAAGACAAATGGGGAGGCTCCAATTACAGGTGAGATGAGAGGAAATTTCAGCCAGAAAATTTCCTTTAGGTCCCCACCACAGTACAAGTTCCAGAATAAGGGAAGAAGTGAGGCCTTTCGGTCAAAGTGTCCTGGGCATCAAAATCCTAGAACAGAGGCAAGTATGAGACACCGCAACCCAAGGGTGGAGGGGAGCTGGCAAAAGATGCAACAAGCCCATTGGCTGCCCCACTGTGTCCTTGGCCCTAGACCCTTCTTCCTAGGCCTGGGCAGATCAGTAAATGTGGCCAAGTCATAAGTGACTGCTTGTTAGGTCTGAACAGGCAGGCCCTTTTGACCTGCTGCCAAATTCTTATGGCAGGGTCAGAGTACTACCCATCAAGCCTTGACAGGAAGGATATAAAGGTATGAATAAAGGTACAGGCACTCATCAAGAATGACCCTCCTTCAGGCACTGGCACCATGCCCATCCACTGAACAGACAAAGGAGCCTGAGTATAGGTGAACTATGTCTGCTTCTAGTAGATTTACTTTATAAAGTTGTAGAACATAGGTGACAATAAAAATGAACTACTAAATAAAAAAGCTGGCATTTTTTGGACCTCCAGATGTACCTCCCAATGGCATGTTTTTAAAGTTGGTATAGACAGTGACAGGTACCAGTTTCCCTAGAAAAGGGGCTTCTGTGCTTTAAATGAAGCTCTAGTTGTAAGCAGTACCTTCTCCTAGATTATGTGGTTCTTTACTTGTAGAAAAGGTATGGGCAGGGCAAGAGCATGGGGGAGGTTGGTGTAGCCCAAACAATTTGCCCCCATGACAATGCTGGTTCTGCTGGTGTCCAGGAATCCCAGAATCAGAGAAGTTCAGTTAGAGGAGACCCCAGAAATCATCTAATTTAATCCATACCCGGATCCTTCTGTAAAACAACTACCAATCATCATCAATCTCTTCTTAAAAACCTCCAATAAAGGAGAACTCACTCTCTCCAAAGGCAGTCCATCCCACTTTGGGATAGTTTCTTTCTATACTCAATTTGCTTCCCTGCAAGTTTCACTAGTTGCCTTTATTCTGTCATCTGGGGTCAAGAAATATAAACCTCATCCCTCTTCTGTCTCCTAAAACAGTTAATGTTTTCTCTTCTCCAGGCTAAAGACCCAAAATTTCATCCATTTACCCTTAAATGACATCATCTTCAAATCCCTCATCATCCTGGTCTCCTTCTTCTAAATATCAATCAATCAATCAATAACATTTATTTAGTACCTACTAAGATGCTAAGGGCAGCCAGGTGGTACAGTAGAGAGAGCACTGGGCCTGAAGTCAGGAAGACATCTTCCTGTTTTCAATTTTAGCCTCAGACACTTACCTGCTATGTGACTCTGGCAAGTCACTTAACCCTGTTTGCCTCAGTTTCCTTATTTGTAAAATGAGCTGGAGAAGGAAATAGCAAACCCTTCCAATATCTATGCCAAGTAAATCCTAAATGGGGTCACAGAAGGGTTGGATATGACTGAAATGACTAAACAACAAGGTGCTAAACATAAGGGATACAAAAAGGTTCAAAAGACAGCCCCTGCCCTCAAGGATCTCACAGTTAAATGAATTGTGATAGTCTCCATTCTGTCAATGTCCCTCCTATAATGGGGAGCCTAGAACTGAACACAATACTGTAAATATGGTCTGACTAGAGTGATAAAAAGGACTATCATATCTTTTATGATAGCCATTTTGACATTTGAAATAAGAAATATTTCTTAATTTGATATTTTAATAAATCTGTTTTTCTCAACGTGGACACACCCCCAAATGGTATAGATCTGAACCCATTTGCACCTTCTCCACCAGCATAACTCTTGTCCATGTCCATAAGTCATCCACAGGAAAACTATGCAATGTACTTAGAGGAAGGAGGGAAATTCCTCAGATATCTTGGTATCATATGAGTGCATGTGTGTGTGTAATGGAGCATATGGATAGGCAATCTGTTAACCTTCACTCTCACAACATGTCTAGCCCACTTCCCTTTCTAGGCCCAAATTTCCTTCATATAATTTATGCTACTTCTGTTCACTTCTCCATTTATAATCTATTGCAACATACTCAAACCCACCATGTACCTATCTCCATGGTTATTTAGGAGATCTGCAACATTAATTTTTCAGATACTATATATTCTGCAACTCACATTCATATCATGCTGGAAAGTCATTTCCATGTCCTGAGCAACTCTTCACAAAATACAAGGAATAGTGATATTAAAAAGGTGGGCCTTTATTTCAGAGGGAAACTTGGAGCCACTGTACAATTTTACAAATGCAATGCAGCTCATTTTCCTCCTCTTATTCAACTGTGGACCCACTTAACTGTCTGTCCATGTAATCTGTACAAAATATGTGAAGTGATTAACCAGCTCTATGAACTTTCTATTCAACTGTGCATTACAATTTGGATAACAAATATTCTTCATACCCTTGGCAGATCTTTGTTTGCCTATCGACAATATGTCAATGACAATTTATGAAACAGCCTTGTCCTAAATATACTTACCTCAGCAATGATGGCTGATTGATAATTGATGACTCTCTACTTCATTCACCCAAACTAAATGGTTGGGCTTGATGTTTAATTTGTGTCTATACAAAGGAGTTGGTAAGCTCATGATACAGAAGACAGACTTGGATTCACTTCCTCAGGGGGTAGTCTGGACATCTAAGTAACCCCTCTGGGGAACTACATATATTAAGAAAACAAGGAACTGATTCCAAATGAAAAGAGCAAAGCAGAAGTGTTCTGGACCATGATAAGAGCTATGGGATCAAGAACCAAGAAAAAATGAGGTCCAGAGCTATAATTCAGCCTGGCACTTCACTTATAATAGGTATACATTTGGACTGTGCAAGTCTAAAGAAGGGTTGTCCATATTCTTAACAACTTGGAGTGTTTTCCCCTTGCAGTATAGATATCACTCAGAATAGTATTTTACATTACAAATAGCCTGGATGACTATGTGAGTCCCTGGGGAAAATAAGGGTGACCAGAATTGCTATATTTAGTTGACTGTACAGGTCTCTGGAAGAAGGTAGACTCATCAGAGGGAAAGGTCATTTAACTCTACAGGAAGCAAAAGTGCTATTCCCTGGTTGGGGAGCCACACCCAGAGAAATGCTATAAATCTGAAAAACTGTACAAGTGGGGTGATAGGGCTCATCTATGAAGGGAAGAAGGATGGTATTTTACTCTCTAGAAACCCATAGTCCTTTCCCCTTGTGAGGAGGGTGGGGCAGCTACCCTTGGAGTCTGGAGGATTGCACAGAACCCATCAAAGAGGCAAGGAGAGTTGTTTTTGACTGTTTTAGAGTCCAAGGTGTGTGTGTGTGTGTGTGTGTGTGTGTGTGTGTGTGTGTGACTAAATTAAATAAATGTCTTACCTTGAATGCATATATGGGAGCTGAGGACACTTTTTTATGGCACACATAGCAGTAACATAGTGCCTGGCATTCAGTTGACACAATGAATGCTTGTTGATTGACTGATTGGAAACCCAAATATTACATCAGCAAAGGAAGAATAATTCCTGTATCTTCCCTCTTTTGACATGACTTTGGAAATTGACTCCCAGATACATAAAATACTTTCCGCCTTTGGTTTTGCTCCCAGACTAAAATAACAGTCTTTATTTTAGTCTGGATGATGATAAAAATCTGTAAAAAGGCTAAAATGTTGATTAGTCTCCCTACATGGCCAATTCTAGTAGAAATTAGTCATTATTTCTAAGAAGTTTATAAACCTTCAGTCTATAAAAACGAGAGCAGTTTTCTTAAAGAAGACTGAACATTTGTGTGCCTGTCTTCTATGATCCTTTCATAAACTTCTACTGGTCTGCAATGTAAAAGGTAGTATTTTTACTATGATAACATGGGCCAAATCTTGTTCACAAGGAAATCCCATCGTGTCATCCTTCTGCCATACCATTTTTGCCTTCTGCCATGCACCCTCCCAACCTGATCTCCAGTTACCATCTGGGGCCATGCTGTCTGGTGAGAGCTCACTTCATCCAAACAACTCCAGTCACTCACTGTATCGTGACATCTTCTTGCTAGGCCTCTCAGGGCTGCCAGTCCTAGACAGTAGACCTCTCTATTGTTCATGTCAGTTCAATAAATGGTTCATTCCCTCAGCTCATCTCAGAAAAGTGCACCAGTCACCATCACTCACCTCTTCTTCCTCTTCCCATTATTAACTTCTAACCTCTTTTCTGGTTTTACCTGTAGTTCCTCATCATCATTTCTTAAATCATAAGAAGAAGCTTTCTCCTCAGAGGGTCCAACTCTGCTCACTATAAAGCCTCAACCTTTATTAGTTACAGATATTCAGTGATCTTTCCTCCTTCTTGTCACTTTTCAACACAGGTTAATATTCTCTTCTGCCTATTTTTTTTTTTACCATACCCTTTTTCTTCTTTTTCTTTCAAATCCCCTCTTCCCTGTTTTCCTTGAATGGAAGGCCAGGAAGACTTCATTATCCCTGACAACCTCAAGAATGGAGAAGAATTCATTCCAAAAGTTCTTTCATTTATGTATCCATAAGTACTACTTCCCAGTGGCATTCAATCAACCAAGAAGCATTTATTAAGCACCTACCTACTAATCACTGTGCTAAGCAGCAGGGAAACAAAGATAAGCAATCCCTGCCTTCAAAGTTTTCATATTATTGGGGAAAACAACATGCACAAATATAAATATAAACAAAATACTTATACAATATATAAATATTTATATAATACAGTGGAAAGAGTATTGACTCTGGAGTCACAGACTGAGGGTTCAAATCCTATTCCTGAGGCATACTACCTCTGTGACCTTGGGCAACTAAGCCTCAATTTCCTCATCTGTAGAATGAAGGGGTTTATCTTGATAGTCTCTGAGGTCCCCTCCAGCTCCAGAGCTGTGATCCTGAGGTGCAAGATAATTGCAAACAGGCACCAGTAGCTGCAGCCAGGTGGATCAGGAAAGATAGCATATAAGAGATGATGTTTGAGCTGCAGGGAAACTAGAACTTCTAAGGGGTAAAGGTGAAAAGGGAGTGCATTCCAGGCATGGAGATGGGAGATCAAGTGTTATGTGTGAGGAGCAGCAAAAAGGCCAATCTGGCTCAATGCAGAGTGTGGGAAGGGCAATAGTGTATCAGAAAGCAGGGAAGGTAAGTGGGCACCAGGGAAGTGTAGCACCAACACAATATTCACAGTATCTATGGCAACTATGAATATGCCGGGGTAATTGTAAGTCACAAAAATAACAGACACTCCACATGGAAGACAGAACCAAAACATTTATTTAAATACCAGAAAGCCAAATCCATCATAGCAACAAAGAAATCTATACACAATAATAATGCAGGGGGCACCACCACCCCCCCCAAGCCTTTCCCTTGATAGGACCTTCCCACAAACAAACACTCACAGCTTGTTGTCTCTTTCTCTCTCTCCCTCAGCTCCATCTGCTGTGACCAATTTCCTCTCAGTTCTGCTCAACCCTTCTTGCTCTACCCATTAGCAAGCTCCTCCCACCACAGATTCATGTGACTCAGGCTTCCATGTAACTCAAGTAGGTCACATGGGCCTATTAATGAATGGGAAAGATCTTCCTATTATGCCAAAAAAAAAATATATATATATATATATATATGTATCTATATATATATGTATACACATTAACAATACAGGAAGGAAGGGCTTTAAGTGCTAAATAGGAACCTGTAGTTGACCCCCAGAGTGAAAAAGAAAATTTGACCTATTTATAGTGCAATGAAAAAATATTTTTTCATAATTTTTGAGGTAACTGGTATGATATGGAAATTAATCAATTCTTCCAAATGTCCCAATTCAAGTAAGTTTCCCACAGCTGTTGTCCACGAGAAAGGCTCAATAAGAAACCAATTCACAACAAATTCTCACCTCTTCCTACTCCTTCCCTCTTCATCACCTTCATAGTCTTCCAGTGCTGTGTTCTGCTTGGCTGTGTCTCTGGCTGCAGCATTCTCTGTTCTTGGTGCTTCTATGGATCTTGGTACATCCACACAGGAGCTGAAGTTATTTGGCTCTTCGGATTTGGGTCCATTAGGAAACCTGAGTACGCTTCAGCCTATCAGTAAGAGACACCAACAAGACAAAGAATTGAGGGATATGGTATAAATAATAGCCCTAGGAGTTGAGCAAACACAAGGCAGGTCTTCCATGGAGAGAAGAATCTCTCACTGCAGTATGACCTCCACTCTGCAAGAAGCCATAGAGACCTACTACCACCTACTACGTGGCCTAGGAGTGACATCTCTTCCTTCTCAAATTAACATTTCTCCAATTTGGCAAAAAGCTGGTCTAGTGTAAGTGCCAAAGGGGTGGCTTGGGCCAATTCTATAAGTTTGGCAGGATCCTACGAAAAGATGAGGATATTATAAAGATAAACTATCACCCTCTAGCCCAATAGAAACACTGAATTAACTAATTCCAGAAACAGTTCAGGAGAATTGCATAACATAAACATCATATAACCCAATATTCATACAGACCAAACCTGGTCTAAAAGTTTACTTTCCATTCATCAACTCTACTTTTCCAGATCAAGTTGTATGTTCCCCAGAGGTCCAATATGGTACATACCAAAACTGAATGTCCATTCCCAAACAACCTCCCACAACCTGGCTATCAGCACCGCACAAGATCTTTTAGATAAAGAACTTCCTATATCTACCAATAAGAAATTTTTTAAAAAATGGAAAAAGGCTTTTAAACATTTAATTTTGTCATACTGATTGACATCTTTATAAGAATAATCCATCTTAACTTATATTAGTGCATTCCAGGTTTTTCTCTTTCCCAATATTTGCCAATATTTGATTGTGAAATCTGACATGTAAAGGTGGCATTCTAATAACAAGCAAATTCTTTTTAGTATCTTCCATGTGAAAATCTACTAAAAAGGATTTATTTTAAAAGCATCAAATTTATGATAGACCTACCAATTGATTTTTTTAGGCCTTTTTTCTTAGGATCTGTGTGATATATGGACATCGGCTTGTTTTAATTTCTAGGTTCTGCTGAGTAAAAGACTTAAAGAAGAGAACCAGAGTTAGATATTAGGACTTTACATCACTAAGCTATGGTTGATATAAATGATCTTTAAAATATCAACGAGTCTCATAGAAAAATCTGCCTAGTACTCAAGAGCAGTATAGAATGAGACATATATTTTTGGGCATGACCAATGTGGAAATACATTTTGCTTAACTACACATATTTGTTTGAAGGGTTTTGTTTTTTTTTCAGTGAGGAGGTGAAAGTAAAAGAACAATAAAGTGAATTCTGGTTAATTAAAATAGAAAAATGTTCAAAAAAAAAGAAGGGTGAAAGAAAGATGGAAAGAAAAAGGAAGGAAGGAAGGAAAGAAAAGACAAAGAAAGAAAAAGGCAAAGAAAGAAAAAGACAAAGAAAGAAATCTGCATAGCCTTTGAGTTGTCGTATAGTAAGTCCGGAGTACCTTCTTCATTGCTAGGGGTGCTTACTAGTTCCTCATACTATGTATAGGTCCACATGATTTGCTTTCAGTACTCCTGCATATCTCTCTGATGAGTTAATGGGTTTTACTGTCTAAAATAAGTAACTTGGACATTCTCAAAAGATTTTGTTAGTTTTAGGCTCATTTGTTTTCATAATGCTAGCTCTAATGGCTGTGGAATTTTTCCATCTAATTAAATCTGCCAATAACAGTTCAATTTTATTACCATTCTCATAAATGTCTTTGCTTCATTAAGAGGGGAGCAAACTGTTTCAAATTCCTTTCTAGTCTCCAAGGGAACTTTGCATTTTAAAATTTTGGCCTTTTTTTTTTGAAGCATAGGTTATACAGCTCTTCCAACTTTAAAACCTATTTATTTTATAGGTAGTGGTAGTTTAAAAAAACTACCACATTATATGGATCTCTGAGACATCATATTATGGAAATGGAGCAATATGAAGTGTTTTCTCCATGTATCACAAAAGATCTTCCCCCCTACCAAACATACTGGTATTTAGCATATAGTAACCTCACACCCAGTCTGGGGCAACTGCAAGATTTCTATGCGAAATGTAAATGAAGAGATCTTAAATATTTTAAAATGTTTTCAGCAAAGATCACTGAAAAATTCCTAAATCTGAAAAGGGGTTGTCTTTTTAATAACACACACACATATTTTGTGTATCTCTAAACAGTTATTTTTTTTAAAAAAGATATAATGGATAGGTTATAGTAAGAAAAACTTCGTTCTGATGGGTAGGTAATTACTGATGCCCATAATAGAGTTGTAAAAAGCTAGAAAGTATTTATTACAAAACTGTAGGGCAACAGAAAAAAGGAGAAATTGGATGGCAGAATCCATACAGAATAAGGACAGCTTTCATAATAACTAAACAGATACTAATAGAAGACAGGTGTAACATATAGGAGATCTTACACTGAATGCTGAAAAAAGAAGATAGAAAGAAGATAAGATTTACTGCAAGAAGCCAATGAAATACTAGTAGAAATGAGGTCATATGACAGAGTGGCAAGAGTTGACAAAGGACTTTGGCTCTTTGTCAGGAGAGAACTGGATTTATATTCCACTTCGGAAATTTACTAGTTGCATAACTTCTGTCATGTCAATTAAAATCCTTGAGGCTCATTTTTTTCCACTCAAAAAATTAGAATACCTGTCTTATAATATCTATCTTACAATACCAATCTCACAGGGTTAGGGGAGCAGGGTGGAAGTAGTGCGCCCTTAAAGCACCAGAACAATATGAGTCACTATTATTGCCTTGGACAGGCTATCCGCGAAGTCACAGTCATTTATACCAGAAAATACATGAGATATAACTAGAACCCAAATAGGAAAGGACGTCCAGGGACAAAAAAGGAGGGGATAAAGGTCAATAGCTTGGCCTAAGATTAGAGGGTGGATGTGAGATGAAGCAGGATTATAAATCCAAAGCTGAGAGATCATCTCATCCAAAACCCTCTTTTTATTTTTTTAATTCAATTTTATTTTCAGTTCTCAACTCTTACTTCTTACTTCTTCCTCCTCCCACTCATTGAGAAGGTGAGAAAAACAAAATCAGTCACAAGTATGTACAGGCAAACTTTTCTTCTAATTTTAATTATATTGGTTTAGTTATATTAGCTTTGTTTGTGACAAAACTTTTTGATTTATGTCATCAAAACTGTCCGTTTTACCTCCTGTGAAACTTCCTATTTCTTTTTGGGTCATGAACTCTTCCCCTATATGACAGGTAACTTTTTCCACACTTTTTAACAACGAATTACTGAAGGCCAAAGAGTTTAAATGATTTGCCCAATACCACAAGAACAGAAAATGTCAGATCTAGGATTCAAATCTGAATCCCCTGTCTTTATATGTTGTATTTTTCCCACCAGTATTACCCTTAGATCCAGGCAAGCAGGACCCCTGCCCTAGCCCTAGGCTTTGGAGGATCCTGATTATCATAAGAACACATGCAAAAAAATTTTAAAGTGAGCTATCACTGTGTAAACTATTTTCCTGAAATAGCTGACAAATAGTGTTGAATAGTGCAGCAAATAGCCTCGAGTTTAGATGGGAGATTCACTCTTTAATTTATTCAAGTCATATAAAATTTTAACTCTAGTGGTTTCATGGATTATAAATGAAGTCCCATACAAGTCTGAGTACTTATCAGCTGACATCAGTTGATACCAATTCAATTATTTTTGTGTAAGACAGAATGTCCAAGAAAGGTACCATGAAGCATATGTCAAATCTTTGTAAATTTCCTTTAGAGTCATGACATAAAAAAACCTGGATTACAACAGTTCTACTAAAGGGGTAAATGGGTTTGTATGTGTCCTGTATTTTATAAAATCACTCCCCTCTCAAGATCTTGTACCACCATCCTGAAAAAGTTTGTTTCAGAACATAAAATTTTCTTGTATTTTAAAGGTGTGTGTTTATTGTACAAAGGACACCAAGAGATTGAGTGATTTTGATCTCATATTTGATGAATGAAAGGAGGGCCATGCTAAAAAAATTACTTGACAAGTGGTTATATTCACTACTTGCTATAATTCTATATTACACCATTATTTAAGACATGATTTTTATTTTGTACTATATTACCTTGAAAAGTTTTATCAAAAATATGAATGTCATTACTGGCAAAAACCAAAAACCAGACATTTCTTGAAAAAGTAAAAAAAAGAAAAAGAAAAACAGTAACAAAAAGTTAGTGTAATGACACTTCCAGAGAATATGTTCATGAAAATTCCTATGGAAACTCTATCAAACATATTGATTCTTGGTTGCAGGGTAATGTGATCTGGACTTCCACTGACTTTCCTTATGGATTTTCCTGTCTACTCTTCTGATATACCTTTTGTTGTGCTAATACATATTACCGAGGTGACCAAAGTACCAAATATGAATAGAAATGATATATGACTGTGCTCTAGATGAGAGTTCTGAAGCAGAATGCATTTGCTTAGTTTATAGCTATAGATTGTCAAAAGGAGAGCGTTACTATTAACAAAATGTGCCTTTATATTCAGGCCTTTAAAATTATCTGAGACTTGAAGGAAGCCAGGGAAACAAAGAGGCAAAGACAAGGAGAGAGAGGCTCACAGGCTTGGGCAAAAGTACTCAGCACCTCATTTAGTGAAATTACTCAAATATGTGAAAATTGTGAATGTTGTTGTTCAGTTATGTCTAACTCTTTGTGGCCCCATTTGGGGTTTTCTTGGCAAAGATACTGAACTAATTTGCCATTTCCTTCTCTAGCTCTTTTTTACAGATGAGGAAACTGAGACAAGCAGGGTTAAGAGACTCGCCCAGGGTCACACTGCTACTGTCTGAGTTCAAAGTAGAACTCATGTCCTCCTGACTCCAGGTCTAGTATTTTATCTACCGCACCACCTAGCTGTCCCTGGAATTGCAAATACTTTATAAGAATTAATATTTTTGAAAATACTTTTAAAATAAAATTTTTTATTTCTTATAATTACTTTAATTGACATTACAGTATAATGATGAATCAGTATATCTCATATGGGTTTATGAACTTTGTAATGTATTTTTATTCAAATTATTTATATAAGCAAGAACCCTGAATTTTTTTTTTTTTTGCCAGGGCTTTGGAACACCCTAGAGACAGACCTGCTTCCAGGGTACTATGCGGCCTTCTTAATGCACAAAAACTGTAACCCCAGGAATTAGGCCTGGTAAAGGGGTCCACAGTGACACAAGGAGTGCAAAGAGAGGATTGTTTGCTACTTCAAACATGAATCAAGTTAGTTAAATAAGGTGAGGCTTTACTTGTGACATTTCTACTATATCTAGTTCAACACCCTGAAATTCCCTCATATTGTACTAATGTTTAGTTGTGCACTATTATAATGAAGTCTGGTCAGTCAATCAACACACATTTATTAAGCGCTTACTGTGTGCCATTCACTATAGTAGATAGAGTGGGAAAAGGTATAGAACAGAACAAGTAGGAGAAACCTGTCTTTCCAACTTTATCTCATAGGCTTCAATCGAACTGAAGTAAACACCATTCCCCAAACATATCTCATGATCATTGGTATTTGTATCTTTGTGCATGAAATTTACCTGCTCCTAGAATGCCCTAACTGTGGCTTAGCTCTTCCTGTTGAAATCCTTCATCTTCTTTAAGAGTTGATAAAATGTGACTACTCCAGTGAAACCTCATCTGTTCCCTGCCCTGCTACTAAAGCTGGGAGTGACGCTTTAATGTCCTCATCACTGCTTTGAGAACCTCCACAGGTGCCGAAACCCTTCCCTCCTCCAACATCATCATCTATCTCCCTGGTACAGCCCCATAACACCTCATGCCTGGACTATCTCAATAGTCAGCTGGCTAGCCCCCCTGCCTCAAGTCCTTCCCCACCCTAGTCCATCTCCCATTTGGCCATCAAACTGATCTTCCTAAAATGCACATCTGATCATATCACTAAATTCAATCAATTCTAGTGGTTCCCTGTTACCTCCAGGATCACATATTTGACTTGGCAGTCTTCTTACACCTTACTCTCATCCGTGGACTCTACAACCCAGTGACATTGGCCTCCTGACTATTTCTTGCACACAATACTCCATCTCTGGACTTTAAGTACTTTTACCTAAGCCTAGGAGCCTCTCTCTCTTCATCTTTGCCTCTGTTTCCCTTGCTTCCTTCAAGTCTCAGCTAAAGTTTCACCTCTGGCAAGAAACCTTTTCTGGGCCTCCTTTGCCTTATTGCCTTTCCTCTGAGATGAGCTCCAATACATTCCAATAGATCTTGTTTATACATAGTTGTTTGTGGGTTGTCTCCCTTATTAGACTCTAAGTTCCTTGAGGGCAGGAATTATTTGTCTCCTTTTGTATCTTCAGCACTGCACATATTAAGTATTTAACAAATGCTTACTGATTTGACTTAGGGCAAGCTGGACGAGAGAACCTAACGCTCTAATACTTAGAAAGAAAGATGTGGAATAAGAAAAGGAAACCAATAAAATATTTTAGAAAGAGAAAAAAGAAAGGAAGCAGAAAGAGCAAGGGAGGGTAGGAGTAAAGAATTAGAGAGTGGGAGAAAGTAATGGATGGATGGATAGATGGATGGATGGATGAATGGATGTTCAGTAAAGATCCCAAGGTTGAGACAAAGTACAACAGTTTAGGAAAAGTAGAAACATAATTACTGTGCCCCTTCCAAGATACAAAGACTCAAAGGCCCATGCTGAGCTGAGGAATTGCTTCATAGTTTGCAAAATATGGTATCTTTGATATTTCATTTGCTTCTTACAGCAACCCTGTGAGTCTGGTACTACAAGTAATACTATCCTCATTTTATAAATGAGGAAATTGGGCCTCAAAGAGCTTAATTGATTTGCCCAGGCTCATAGCTAGTAAGTATCAGAGTCTTCCTCGAATCAGTTCTTAGTGGTTCCAAAAGCTGCCCTCTATCTACCATGTCATATTGTTTCTATAAAGTCTGTCCCAGAATGATGATTGATGATGATGATAAAGGGCATAATGGGTGGGGGAGTAAGGGGGTGAGCTAGTCCTTTAAGAGAATTCTAAGCAAAGTGACCAAGTATATATATTGTTTTTTAAAATAGGTAAATATATAATGGAGTCTTAATAACAATAGCATGAGCTGTCTCTCCCTGCAACCAATTCATCAACATTTATTCAACAGTTACCACATGCCAGATATTGTGCTAAACACAAGGGATACAAAATAGAAGCAAAAACAGGCCCTTCTCTCAAGGAGTTTACACTCTCATGGAGCCGACAACATGTACAGTAATAGGTACATATAGGATATATGCAGAGTAAACTGAAGTTAGAGGAAGACATTATGGTTTTGTACTCAGCCACTGAATTCCATCTAAGAAAGATATGCCACTCTAATAAAGGGTTATCTAGTCTTGAAAACTGGTGTCTACAACCAGTATTTCAAATATTCTACATAAATTAGCTCTCAGTAGCATTGTTTTGGCTATGTAAAATTATTACATTTACTACCTATTCCAGATTTCACGGGACAGTCTCATTGTAAAAACAGAAAATATACTTTTAATGAGGTTTTATCAAAGAATATCTTTTGTCTGCCTGCCTGCCCAGATTTTCACTTAGTGAAATATGGTAAACATAGCAATAGTAAACCTCTTCTGAAGAGGTTTGCTTTTTGGTTAAATTTTTACTACATAGGCTCTACTACCCAATGCACCACTACAATATGTTAACATATCACTTTTAGAAGATCCAGCCAGAGGGCAAGATGGATGAGATGTGGGCAGCTCCTTCTCTTGTATTTCAGTTACAGCACAGTGCATAAAGGAGAAGGGACCAAGATTGGCAATCAATGTGCAGCTACATTCCTTCTAGCTCGAAATTTATGATCCACAGATCATAAATTCATAAATAAGTTCTGGGGAAACTCTTTTCAGGAACTAGTTGAGTCCCTTTTCAATTTCATCCACTGTAATAATCCACTAAGCTCTCAGTAGCTATTTCAGCATCATCCTCAAGAGGGCACTATATGATAAGAGAACATGTATGTGACACTAGGTTCGCTTAAACCTGGAACAAGTATGAGTTCCCACCAAAGTGGCTGTAAATCAAGATCTTGAAGTTTGGAAAAGCAGCACTCCAAATAGTATTAAGAAGAGTTTGTGTGTTGCTTTTTTTCTATTTTTTAAATTAGTCACTTTACCCTCCTTGAGGCAGAATGTTTACCTGTCTTGAGGTAGAATGAGGACCACTTTAATTTTAGCAGTATCTGGTAGGCTGGAAGAGGAGAAGGAAACCCCACAGAATGAAACTGCAGAGCTCTGTCCTTCGCTAAAGTGAAAAAGTTGATAGAGAAGGCTTTAGTAATAAACAAACAAAACAAATAAATAAACAAATAAGCAAATAGATAGATAAATGAATGAATGAATGAATGAACCACTGGGATTTACGTGGCATTTTAAAGTTTGCAAAACACCTTACATGCACATTTCCTCATTTGCTCCTTAGAGTAGCCCTGTGAAGTAGGAACTACAGGTATGAGTATCTCAATTATACAGATAGGGAAACTGAGGCTGAGAGGGCATAAGTGAACTGCCTGCAGGTCTGTCAGCCCAAGCAAGAACCTGCTGAGGGACAAGGTGATATCTCACAGTATCTGAGATCTGATAGTTGTGATGAAGAAAATGGAGGATGTCTGTAAAACTTCTTTGGAAAGTTTCTCTTCTTTACTGCTAAACTTCTAGAAAAAGTAGTAACCAACCCTCACTACCCCTACTTCCTCACGACCCACTTGTTCCTTAGCCCACTTCAATCTGGCTTCTGATCTCTGTCAATAATCTTCAAAATTAATGGCTTCTTGTCATTCCTCAATCTTCCTTAACTTTTCTCTAGAGTTTGACAGTGTCAGGAACCCCTTCCTGCTACTCCCTTAGCTTCCTCAAGACAGGGATCAAAGGATTTGGGGTTGGAAGGGGCTTTAAGAGATCATCTATTTCACATGTGAGGAAACTGGGACCAAAGGTTAAATGGATTTGCCCATGGTCACATAGATAACAAACAGCAAAGTGATTTGAGCCAGTTTTAGCTCTTTCATCTACAACAGAGCCAATACTATTCTTTTTCTAGCCACTTTCTACTTTTTCTAAGTCTCCTTCACTAAGGACTTTCTGACACCTCAAATTCAACTCAAACAAATCTGAATTCATCATTGTGTCCTAAACCAAGGTGAAAAAAATCAGCACCTCATCCTAAATTCCCTATTTCTACTAATGACACTACCATCCTCCTAGTCACTTTAGCTTGACTCTGTCATCTTGGACTCTTCCTTTTCCCTTACCATATTCAACCAGTTGCCCAATCCTTTCAAATATACCTCTAAAATATCTCCTGCTTCTCCCTCCTTTCAAATGTTTTTGCTACTACCACAGTGTTCCCGTCTTCACTCTTCTCTATTTTATGATCCAGTCTTTCAATCAATGCCAAAATAATCTTCCTGATACACAAATATGATCACATCACTTTGTTGTTTAAAAAAAAAACCCTTTGATTGCTCCCCATGGCCTACGAATATAAATTTTTTTATCTTATCATTTGAGATCTCTCACATTTACCTTTCTAGCACTATTTTACACTACTCCCCTTTACATATATTTTGTTCCAGGAAAAGTGATCCATTCCCTGATCTCATTCTGTACTCTTCTACTTCTGTGGGGTCGTATATGTGGTCCTTCATGTTTGGAATGGACTCCCCCTCTATCTCTTGCCTACTGAAATCCTTCTTTTCTTTCAAGGCCCAGTTCAGGAGCCATCTCTTTCTTCCATGAGAACTTCCCTGAACCTTACCACATCTCTTATGAGATGGGTGACCTCTCAACTACTGATATCATTCCCATTCAAATAATAATTACATGTTTCATCTTCCTATTTGAATCATAATTATGTTCCTAAATCACCTTCTATCAGACTATTAGTAAGAGCAGTGAGGATAGGGAATATGTCATTTCTTAAGACATGTTTGCTAAATTGAATTGTATTAATTTAAATTTAAATACAATAATGGAAATCATGCAAATTGCAATATATGGCATGGTTTTTCAGTGGCTGCCAAGGGTCTAGACAAAAATTACAAAGATTGTTTGGGGCAGTTTCTCCCCTACCTTTCTTCATACTTTTCTACTTCTTCAATCCCCTCTCCCCGCTCTCCACCTCATCCTTTCAAGCTCTAATGTTCCCTGTGGCCATCCAAAACCCTCTACTATAGCATTGTCATGAAGTATCTGCAGTACTTCCCTCTCAAGTCATGCCTCTTGCTCCAAAATGATGGCTATCCCAAATTACATTCCTAGGTGTCTCATTTTACCCAAATACACAGTAAGAAGGAGATGACTAGTATGCTTCATGTTCCTGGCCTTTGTGACAGCATCTTTATTTAATTTTGAACTTAGCAAATAACAAAGAAAATGAGCCTTTCTACATATACAGTTAAACAGAATAAAAAGGATGATATAAGGAACTGCAGATCTTTATTAGGTATAGTTTGCCTTTCTTTTCAAATATAGTAGATAATAAATTCAATGTGTAACTTTAAAGCTATCCTGCTTGCCTGGGATTCTCTGTTGGGCTAGTATTTTCATAAATGGGAAATTCCTTTTTTTTAATAGGTTCTACATATACTTTCCTATTGAGTACGTTTTTGCTATAGTCATGCTATGTAGTCAAACTAGAATAAATGGAAGAAATCATATAACAAATCAAAACATAATGCACTAAAACACACACATACACAAACATGATCTGCTACATTCTGCGAATGAATTCCATATTTCTTTCTCTGAGTGTGGAAGGCATTTTGCCTTAACTCACAAGAATGACTAATCTGAGAAATAAGTAGATGGTGGGTCATTTCAAGCAGGGCAACCTTCTTCCTAAGGCATGAAACCCTACTCTCCCACACTGAAGCCTATACAACTGTATAGAATGATTTTAGGCTGTTTCATACCATATCATATTTCCATTATTAATCTGGATAGCATCAAACCCTATATACAACATAAGGTTACACATGCAATATGCCAGAACAGGTGGCAGCACTTTTGCTCCCCATTTCTGAAAGGTCATCAGCCTAGATCATACAGATGGAAGACATTATTGTAGCATTACTGTTAGTATAGTTTGGTAACGTTGGTAAGGTTTGGATTACTACAGAAAGAATTTTGTTTGAGAAGGACAGATGATTTGAAAATATATCCTTCATCTCTTTGGGCTTCTGTAAATTGAAGAAAACAGCCTAGATGGTTTCTCAGGTTCCCTTCCAGCCCTAAATAGTCTTCTATTCTAGACCCTGAGAGATGTAAGAGACAAGCCACAAGTAAAGCAAGGGATGAAGGATTGATCAGGGCAATCTTTCAAAGGGAAATTTCCACCTGGGAGGATCAGTACATAGGAGACAACACTCCTCTACCAAATGAACTTCAAATCAACATATTTTGAGAAAGGAGGTTGCTAGGCAAGTATAACAGAGCTTAGGTCAATGTCCAAGGAAAATTGACTTCTTTACAAACCATATTTCAATAAGGAAATCAAGTTTTAAAAAGGTTTTTACATTTTGCATTTAAAACATTAAAAAAGGAATATGGGAATTAAAAAAATATATATTCTGATATTGTCCTTTTAGGATCAAAAGCAAAAGTTTTAAAGGGAGATTTATTTTATTATTTCTGGCCAGATAGTCTTATTTTTCAGGACAAAAGGAAAGAGGAATCAGAAAATATATACTGAAAATAGGATAAAAGGAAAATGTCTCAGATAAAATAATATAAATGCTACTAAGTGCAGAGAGGCAGTACTTATTAGAACTAAATGGAAAGGAGATTTACTGGTAAGTTTCAAATTCAAAAAGAAGATAGGCAATTACTGTGTCACCCATCTAAAAATGCATCCATAATGCTAGGTTTAATTTAATACAGAATATTATTACATCAAGTACATGTAGCTACTACTAGACAAATCAATTCTGATGTGAGAAAGGAACTCTGTTCTAGGCATTGTAACTAAGCTACAAAGATTAGCATTTGATAATGGAGCACTACCTACAATTGTTGCTACTGTTTTCCGTGATAGACTTACAACAGAGTTTATTTTTAACTTATGGATGATACCATATAATGATGTGGATGATACCATATAAACACTCCAACCAACACTTTCTTATCAACGGCTCTCTGACCAGATTTCTCATGCCTCTTTTTCACTTCTGTTCCAGACTGTCCTACCTCAAACTACTTCTCCAAGGCCTTTCTATTGTGTATGATACATCTCTCCTTTTTGGACCTTGGGAAAACATACTGGATCATTTCTCTCCTCTCTCACACCCACTATAACATGCTGTATGCTTTTCATTTATGGTAAGAGCTTTTCTATATTTAAATATTTTGATATAGTGATATCAAAATAGTGAATAATTAAAATATTTCGCTCACCAAAATCACTTAGCTCACTAAATTCAGTATATGGGTTCTACATGAGGCACAGAACTTCTGGATTTAATTTCATTGCTATGGGCTTCCATATTCTGTTCATTAATCTTTCCCACAAGTGGAAGAAGTGGTAAGTAGAGTTTCCTAACCCAGTTGGTTCAGACAACGTCCACATGGAAAGAGAAGCAAAAGAACCAAAGAACTATCTTTCTTCCCCTTCCAACCCTTCTCACCAAAAAAAAAGAAAAGAAAAAAATGGAGGGATGTGGAGGTGAGGAGGAAATAGTGGGGTAA
This sequence comes from Potorous gilbertii, assembly GCA_028658325.1. Lineage (NCBI taxonomy): Eukaryota > Metazoa > Chordata > Mammalia > Diprotodontia > Potoroidae > Potorous > Potorous gilbertii. The sequence goes on from CM053770.1 coordinate 558,365,589, forward strand.
AGAGATGATTTGTATTAAGGTAATGTGGTAAAATGGAAACAGTGCTACAGTAGGAATCTATAAGTCTGGGTTTAAATCCCAGCTCCTATACTGTGACAATGGGCATTATCACTTAATCTATCTAAAACTCTGTTTCTTCTTCTGTAAAATATTAATAGTAATACCTGCACGGCCACCTTCACAATGGGGCTGTTGGGAAAACGGTAAAGCACTATATAAATATGAACTTTGGAAACCGGAAAGCGCTATATAAATATTATTCTTACAAACAAAACAAGCTTGTCAGGAGTTTAAAATCTACTTTAGTCACAAAATTGCCTGAATTCCTATTAAATTATTTGTAGCCTGCTAAGTGGTTTGCATTTCACTTGGACCAGGAGATCCCAGAATTTATTTCCCAAACACCTTTTTGATGATAAACATAAAAGCAATACATACAGGATGTGAGTCCTGTGAGAGTTTGCCTGATTTAAGTCTTGTGGCTTAAGAAGAAGACGACGAAGAGCCAACCAGATAGCACAGTGGATACTAGTACTGGACTTGGAGTTAGGAATACCTTCATTCAAATCTAGTCTCAAATACTTACTAGGTATTTGAAGTATATAGGTACCTCACTTACAGGTGAGTCACTTAACCTCTGCCTGCTTCAGTTTCTTCAACTGTAGACAGAAATAATAACAGCACCTAGCTTATTACTATGTCATATACTATAATAATAATATACTATGTTACAGCACCTACCTACCTATATTTATTCCCTTCCAGCCAAAGGAAAGAAAAATGTGCCCATACTGAATATACTGGAATAATATAAAGATAACTACAAAATAGTGATAATTAACTAAACCTGGATTGACAGACTATATAGCAGGCAGCTAGGTGATACAGTGGGTAGAGTGCCAGGCCTGGAGTGAGGAAATCCTGAGTTCAAATCCAGCCTCAGATACTTACTACCTATGTGACCCTGGGTAAATCACTTAACCCTGTTTGCCTCAGTTTCTTCACCTGTAAAATGAGCTGAAGAAGGAAATGGCAAACCATGCCAGTGTCTCTGTCAAGAAAACTCCAAATGGGTACATGAAGAATAGGAAATGACTGAAACAACTAACCAAAAAAAGCTAGTAGATGATAGCTCCCATGTATCTTCCAAGTAACCTTCCCCACCCAGGCTTGCCCTCTTCTTCCTCCCTCTTCCCCCAAACTGAACTTATCTTTAAAAGCTTATTTGAGGGCAAGATTCCTACCACTTGTTTTCTCCAGGATTTTGCTCCCTCTTATCTTTATTCCTTTATCCATAAAGAAAGGAGATTGTGAAGCTTTATTAAGGAGTGGCAGAAGAGACTTGGAAAAGAATAGGCTGCTGCGTTAGGAGGATTTAAGGAGGAATTCCTGACAATTAGATGTAGCAAGCTGGGATAAAAGGGAGAAAAAAACTGATAAATACTAAAGGACAAAGAAAGGATAAAGGAAGTCTAGAGTGTACCAAATGGATTCCTAATCTTTTTTGGTATCATGGACCCTTTAGCAGATGGATAAGCTTGCAAACATAAATATTAACTGAAATAAAAAAAGTTGTTAAAAGTGTTGTCTGTTTGATATCATTACTACAGACTCCAGAAGGTACTGCAGAATTCAGGGAAGTAAGACTTTATTTTTAGTGACACTGAGTTTTAATCACATGCCCAAGTATCAAAGTAATCACATACCATCTTGTAAAAGCTTTAGAAAGTTGATTAAAATTTGATATGTGAAATTATCAATCACTTGAGAGGGAATCATGGAACTAAATAGGAAACTGAAAAAAAATCTAACGACAACTGCCCACCAATAATTGTAGAAGAGGGCCAGTGAGGTATAGTGGAAAAGAGAACTGGGTTTAGAGCCTGCACTCTCGAGATGGGATAGAGGTACCTATGTAACCTCAGGAAAATCACATAGCTTCTCTGTCCTCCCTTCTCATTTGTGAAATGAAGGGGCTTGGACTAGATGGTTTTTGAGATCCCTTTCTGTTCTAGACCTGTGATCCTATGGTCTTATTGACCTGGATCCAAATTATCACTCTGTCACCAAATAACCTGGTGACCTTTACTCAGTCACACAGGATTGCTAAAAATATATATTTATATACTTTGACAAATATTGCAAATAGATTATAAAGTGGGCTGAGAACTGAAAAGAAGGAAGAAGTTGGGCTAGAGTGCAACCGGAAAATTGCAACATTCTTTTAATTACCTCTAACTTTTGCTTAAAATAGAAGATATTTTTTTAATACCTATGTTCTACCAGTATTGTTGTTTAGCTACGGTCATGAACACTATCATCTCCAAAGAACTGAAAATGAACAGAATGCAGACAGTAATAGAGAAATACCTTGTAAGATCGTCAGTGGCGACAATCAGTCGACAAGAATTTATTAAGACCTTAGTATATACCAGGCACAGTGCTAAATACTGGGGTCCTTACTCTCAAGGAGTTCATATTCTAATAGAGTATACAAAATATAAATATAATTAGGTAAATTAAAAATATGAATAGTGGAAATATAAAGTAATTGTAGAGGGAAGGCACTACAAGCAGTAGGGAAACCAGGAAAGGCATCCTGCAGAAGTAAGGTTTGAGCTGAATCTTGATAGAAGCCAAGGAAGCTAGGAGGTAGAAAAAGCATTCTAGACATGAGGAAAATGCCGTGCAAATTCACTGAGTTGGGAGATGAAGAGTCTTCTGCCAAAGCAATATAGCGGGATCATCGACTTTGGGGAGTAAAATGCAAGAAGGTAGAAAGAGCCCATGCTGTCATAGGATTTTATATTTGCTCCTGGAGGTAATGAGTCATTGGATTTTACTAGGCAAGGAGGTAAAATAGACCAGTTGGCAACTAAGTGTTAGACAGAATGGTGTGGGGAAAGATGAGACAGGAGACCAATTAGGCTATTGAAGTAATTCAGGTGACAAGAGATGAGGCTCTATACAAGATGTGTAAGTGGGGGGAAATGGGTGTATACAAACGTATACAAGAGAATGAAGGCAGAAAGGAAAAGATTTGATGACGTTGGATATGTGAGGGGAATACAAGTAGACTTGAGAATAACATAGAGGTTCCAAGCCTGGATGCTTGGGAGGATGGTGGGTACCCTCAATAGTAAATAGAAGTATTGAGAAGAAGGAAGGATTTAGGGGAAAAGATAACTAGTTCTGTTTTAGAATTGCTGAATTTGAGATGCCTATAGGATATCCAGCTCAATATATCTAAAAGGCAGTTGTTGACTGAAAACCAGGAGAGAGATTAGGGTTGAATATATAGATCTGGGAATGAACTGAATAGAGATAATGATTAAATCCATGGGAGCTGATGAACTCACTAAGAGTATAATGCAAGGTTCTTAATTTGTGTGTGTCTCATGGACCCTTTTGGCAGTATATTGAAGCCTATGGATGCCTTCTCAGAATGTTTTTTAAATGTGCAAAATAGAATACGTAAGATAAGAGAGAAAAATAATTTTATTGAAATATAGTTATCAAAAAAATTTTAAACAAATTCATGAACCCCAGGTTAATAACCCCTGATATAGAGGGAAAAGAAAAGAGAGCTCAAAATAGAGCCTTGGGGGCCAACCACCATTAATGGATATGGCCTGAATGAAGATCTAGCATAGGACACCAAACAGTGATCTGACAGGTAAAAGCAGCGTCTCAAAATTGTAGAAAAACAAGAGAGGTCAAGATGGATGAGGACTAAGAAAAGGCCATTTGATTTGGCAAATAGATCCTTTGGAGAAAGAGCAATTTCAGTTCATTCCAATGCCTATCCTCTGTTAATTATTTCCTATTTATCCTTTATGTAACTCATTTTGTATGTGTTAGCTTGTCTCTCCCATTGAATTGTGAGCTCCTTGAGGACAGGGACTATCTTTTACCTTTCTTTTCATCTTCAGTGCTTAGCACCATGCTTGGCACAGAGTAGACATTTAAAAATGCTTATTGACTGACTTGGATGATAAGATTGGAAGCCAGACTTCAGAGGATTTAGAAGAGAGTGAGAAAGAACAAGGGAAATATCTAATATAGACACCTTTCTCATGTAGTTTACATGTGAAGAGAGGAAAGGCATAGAGCAATAGATAGCCAGGATGGTAGATGGTTGTTTTCTTTTAAAGGATGGGAGAGATATGAGCAGGCTAACACACTGCAAACAAGGAGTTAGAAAAGAGAACCAGACTAAAGGATATCCAAAGAAAAAGAATAGTCTGGTCACTTGGCAACAATAATAGATGACTGATGGATAGCCATGTGTTCCAATGGTATCTCCATGATGGCAAGAGAAATCAAAGAATTAGATGAACCCACTAGGCTGAAATTATGGGAGGACATGGACAAGGTTCACAGGATAGGCAGACATGGATCAGTTGTGATCAGCATCATTGCAGAGAACACCCATATTAATGACACAAACACATACAAGTATTTAATCATGGTTGTGATCCTTATTCTTAGCTGGAGACCTTAAGCTCTCAACTATATTCCCTCCCCTTATATACACACACACACACACACACACACACACACACACACACACACACGGAAACCAAGCTGCTTCCTATCAAAGACCCACAAGTGCTATTTTTTCATACCCATGAATTTCACACTGCCACCAGCTGACTGATGGGTCAACCCTGACAACTATATTGTAAGGAATGTAAGTTCTTTAAGGACAGGGAGTATGTCTTATCTTTCTCTGTAAGCTCAGCCCTTAACACTGTGCTTGGCATATAGGAAGCATGCAATAAAAGCTGTGCAGCCTGCCTTAAAGCACCATATAAACATTAGTTAATATCATCTGCTTATACTCTTCTCCCTTCTATGCTTGTCTCTCAGACTTTGGATAAAGATAGCATTCACACCTGAAAGACTAAGGTGATCAGCTAGTCTAACTCCCTTATTTTACAGATGAAGAAAGTGAGAGAGCTTATAAGGCTTGCCTTAAGACAAAACCAGACTTCAAATCCACATCTTCTATCTAAAACCTATTCCACTTTTCACTATATTATGCCAAATCCCTAGTCTAACTTTCGCAATCCAACTGATAAACTTTAAGCAACTACTGTGTGCTAGATTCTAATCCAGAAGCATCCACCCATTGCTACCAGTTCACCCCAGGTTAATTGCCCTCTGAGGCATCACAACCTTCTCACATCTTTTATCTACTTCTACTTGTGACTGCCTAGACAAGTAACTCTCTTATCACTGCTTCCTCACTCTCCAAATTGCCAACTTTTTCAAGGTTCCCCATCGAATAAATGATATGTTTTCTGAGTGTAAAAGGGTTTAGATTTTTCCTAATACAGTATCTAATTCATATGCACAGTGACATTGTGTAAATAGCAAATAAATATCTTGTTGCTGTTTATCCTTTGTTTTCTAAGAGGACCACTGACATCACGGATGCATGAATTGGACTGAAGTGAGGCAGAGATGCACCAAGTCAGCCTCACTCTCTACCTGAGTCATCAAAGTCCAGTGGCAGAACAAAAGTCAAGATGACTGGTGATGGCCCAGGATGCAGTGGATCACCTTGGTGTCTTCGATAGCTGAGCAAGCTCTAAGTGCCCCACAGTGCCTCCTTCAAACTGTCTTCATGACAGTTGGAACAAATTGTTTTGACTCTTCCATTCCACATGCTTGGAGTAGACATCTCCTAATTCACTGATGGATTTGAGGCTATCCATGATCTGGTTTAGCCCTTATGCCTAGATGATTTTACTGCAGTATAGCCTCTATGCATGCTACAACTTCTGAAGAGGAGAAACTCCATGGAGGAGGAGAAAGTTTTGGGGCTAGCAGACATACATGAGAAGCCAGCCCCATGCATTTCTCTGGACTGGCTTAACATTCTAGGGATAGACAGAATGAACCTTTTTTGGGTGAGATTATTCTTACTTTCCTGGTCTAAGCTGACCTTCCTAGCTGAAAAGCTTATTCACTCTTGTGTATTTTTTTTGCCATATTTTAGTCAATATAATTTCTCCAATTTCTATTTGCTATTTACTTGGATCAATGAATTTACTCACCATTTGCTATTTGTGATGGTCTTTTGTGCAATGAGTATTTGGTGAGAAACTGGAGAATACAAGCTAAGGGTTACAGTCTCCCTTAAGAACAACCATGAAATCAACTTTCCTTTTAAACAGAGACTCATATACCTGATATTTGAGAGGGTAGCAGATAAAGATGATTCTAGCCTGACACCTCTTTTTGAGACTAGAGGAGAAAATAACCAGCTGTCTCAGACCTTGCCTATTCCTTTCTCCAACTAGCTTTGGGGCAGTGCAGGCAGGGCCTTATGCAGAGGAGGGCTAGCCCACAGATCATATCAATGCATACTTAGGAGCACCTCTGCATTTAGGCCACCTGCATGGGAACCTATATTAATCAACAAACTTGAATGGATCCCTAAATATGCCTTGAAAGCTCTTCACAACTTAGCTCCAACCTAACTTTCTGGATTGCCTTTCCTTTACTTACTTACATTGTGGCTTCTACCTCATCCAAGAAGCAAACTGGACAGTCTTTGTACACTACATATCACCCTACTTTTGCACTTGCTGGAAAGCACTCCCTCTTTAATGCTACTTCTTGGAATTCCTTGCTTCTTTCATCACTCACCTTCTACAAGAGGTTTTTCTGGATCCACCTCCCCACCTGTTAGATCCTTCTCCACCAATATAACTTTCTATCTATATATTTTTAACGTAACTGTATATGAACGTGTTGCTTCTCCCCTCCCCTCATCCTTGATGGGGGCTATTTTCACTGTTATCTTTTAATTCCCAAGGCACAACACAGTGCCTGGCCCACTGTAGACAATCAATACGTGTACGTGAAGTACAGCTGCATGGCTCCCAAAGCAGTATTAGCAAAGACCAGAACGTGCGAATATTTTGTTGAGCGAGTCAATGTAAAACATGCGGGATGCAGAGTGGCACAAGGCAGGGTGCCTGCCCTCCCCTCGCCCCCACGTTTTGTGAGTGTCCCGGTCGGGGCACAATAAATAGGCAGGGTCCCTGCCCTGGTCCTGCCTAAGTCTCGCCTTCACAGAAACCTCCTGCTCACCGGAGCACGGGTCCCAGGAGGAGTCTCGCAATCCTTCCCAGCGGGTTATTGTGCCCGTCAGTCACCCACCTAGGGACGGGTCCCTCCCGCTCTGAGCTCCATCTCTAGCCTCCGACACTCGGAACTGCCGGCCCTCCCTCCCGTTCCCCGGGTCTCCCGCCGGCAGACGGCCCGGATGGAGTTCCGCGCACGTGCTCTTTGTTTTGGTGATCCTGGGCTTTCGCGGGCCGCCCCCAGGCCCTCCCGCGCCCCGTGCGCAGGCGCCAGAGAGGCTGGGAGGTCGGGCTCCCCCGGCTCCCGGTCCCCGAGTACTACCTTACCTCCACCCCTCCTCTCCTCCTCCCCGCCCCAGCCAGGCCCCGCCCCTCCCCGCTCTCTCTAGGGGTGGGAGGGAGGAGAGGTAGGTGGGGGGCGGTGTGCGCCTGCGCGGAACCCCGCGGTCCGGTCCTGAGCAGGAGCGGCTCCGGGGTGGCTGGCGGTTGCCGTGGGGACCCGGCCGCGCCCCTCCTTCCCCGCCCACCCCACTCCACCCCACCAATTCCTCGGAGTCCCCAGTCCCGGTCGGACCTCGCTCTCGCCGACTGACCCCCGCTCCTCCCTTCTCCCTCACCCCCACCCCCCGGCCCCCGAGCTGCAGCCGGAGACCGGGGGAAGAGGCGGCGCCCGCTTCCCAAGATGTCGCAGACGGCCATGTCCGAGACCTACGGTACGGGGAGGCCGAGGGAGCGGGGGGCGCGTTCTCCGGCGGAGCCGGGCCTCCGCGTCGTTGGGGACGTTAACGGCCGCCACGGGGACCGTCCCCCCCCGGCCGGAGCGGCGCTGCCGCGGGGTGAGGGCGGGGAGGTGGCGGCGCGGAGGGCGCCCCGGGCCTGGGGCCGGGGCCGTCCGAGGGACCCTCCCCGGAGCGCCTGGCGTCGTGGGGGGCGGGGGAGGCCCGACCGCGAGAAGGCCGGAGACTGGGCGCGCGGGCAGGAAGGGGTGGCTGTCCTCGGGTTTGCACCCCCGGGGGCGAGCGGCTTACCCGGATTCCCCTGATGTGGAGTTTTTAAGTTTACCTCTAGTTTTGCTCCCGGGCTCGTGGCTCCCCCGGGTGTTGGAAAGCCAGTCTAAACTCTGCTGGTCCTATTAGTGCCCCCAGCGGGGCACCTGAGTGGGGGAGGGAGTCCTGGGGCCCCAGGCTGTTCTAGAAGAATGAATCTACACCCCCCCAGCAGTTTTGTGTACTCTTCCCGTCGTCGTCCTCCACGTGCAGAGCCTTCCCTATTCATAAACTGTGATCAGTTTCCCCTAGTCTCTTATGCATCCTGAAGGATTGATCTCTCTTTGATTAGCCACCTGTTCAGGTAGACCGTCGCACTTTGGGATTTGGATTTTGGTCACCATAGGAAAAAGGATGATGTTCAACAGTACAGAATTTGCCATTGTCAAGTAGTCGAGGGGAGACCGATTCAGCAACCACTTTATAGGATTATAGATTCGTCTGAGTACTGGGCTGGCACGTTCACCAGTTACCGAATTGCTTTTAGTTTGCTGTATGATGTTCGATACTTAGAAGGCGTAGGAAGAATTCCTCCTTATATCCGGTAGTTACTTTGCCCTATGTTAGTTTCTGGTGCTGTTAGAGGTTGTGATTGAGTGATCCAACTCCTGTCTTGATGACAGACTGGTGGCAGATTCCACAAGCAAGCTTTTTTTTTTTTTTTGCCAACCAACATGGATTGGTTCTGTAATTCTTAGCACCCTCTTCCCACCTTCTCGGTGGAACTACAAGACTGAGAAGCACTCTGGTATTTTTATGTTTCGTGGATCACAAGATTTAGAACTAGAAAGAACCTGACAGATCATCTACCATAACCCCCTCTTTTTTACAGAAAAAGGAACTGAAGCCAAGAGAAGTTAAATAAATTGCCCAGGTTCACACATGTACTAAACTTCAGAGGTGGTATGTGAACTGAGGTACTCTATTGTTTTTCATTACACTTTGTAGTCAATCAAAAATATTTTCTTCATAAAGAGGCCAGCCTCCTAATGATAGCTAGATTAGTTCTTAGCAGACCCAGAGGAAGGCATTCACTACATTGGAAAGATCCTCTTCACAGGATTTACAGAAAGACTTGGAAGAGAATTGCACAAGATGAGAAGGTGTAGGTTGCATTCTTGAATGAATGAGATCTTAGATCTTTTGAAATAGTCTTAATTTACTTCCTTTTAATTCTAAGTACTACATTTTTATTGAATTGAGTCAAAGGGTATTAAGAATAGGAAAGTTGAAGTGAAATGATAATGTAAATTATGAATGATTTAGTGAAGCAAAGATGGAGAAGCAGAAGGGAGGTTCCAAGGGAAATACAGGGATTGTTTTTGTTCTTGCATAAAAATTGAGTACAGTACTTCAAATATAACTGTTTGACATCTATTTCTTTACTCCTGTTATATTTAATTGAATTTAGATGTAATATTTGCTATTTAAATTATGTACAAATCTGTTATTTCATATTCATATTTTCCTTATCTACTGTCACCCTTATAATCTATAATTTGCTTTTCCTGTTTGCTTTTTTACATTAGAAAATGAGTTGTTAAAGGGAAAATAAGGTGGTTGAAAATGTCATCTAGAAAATAGGAAGTAAAAAATGTTTAAGTTCCTGCCTTAACATTGCCATTAATGGCATAATATTAGGCAAAGAAAATAAAACAGGATTTTTTCTCTTGGGAAGTTATCACCAAAAAATTATAGGGTCATAGATCTAGGGCTAGAAGGAACTTTGGCAGTGAGTTTCCATCCTTTTATTTTACAGATGAAGAAATTGAGAGCTAGAGGAAGCTAAGTGATTTGCTTCAGGTTACTAGAGGTTGTAAGCATGAGAAGTACTTACTAGAATTTGTTAAGTGCATACTACGTGCCAAGCAGTGTGCTAAATTCTGTAGATATAAAGAAAGGTAAAAAACCAGTTCCCACTCTCAAGGAGCTCATAGTCTAATGAGGAAGACAACATACAAACAACTCTGTATAAACAAGATATATACAGGATAAGTTGCCAATATTCTCATAAGGAAGGCACTTAAGTAGGACTTGGAATGGCTTCTGGAAGAAGCCAGGGAACCCAGGAGGTGGAGTTGAGGAGGAAGAAAGCTTCTAAACACTGGGGACAGCCCGTGAAAGCACTCTGTGAAGGACTTTATTGATTGGGGGTGGGGAAGGAAGGTGATATGGACAGACCTGTAGTATAGGAAGATTATCAGTTTACCAGCTGAATGGTGGTAGTTTGGAGTGGGGAGAGACTTGAAGCAGGGAAAACAATCAGCAACTATTGCAATAGCCCAGACATGAGATGATGGAAGGCCTATTTCAGGATGGTGATAGTGTCAGAGAATAGACCAGGGTATATATATGAGAGATGTTAGGAAGATAGAATGGACAGATCTTGGGAATTGATTGTGGTTGTGTTGAGGGGAGGGGCACAGTTTGAGAGAGAATGCAGAATTAAGGGTTATAATATATTAGGTTGTGAACCTGGATGATGGTGGTGCCATCACCAGTAATAGGGTCGTTACGGAAGAAGGGTACATTTGGGGGAAAAGATAGCTGATAATTGAATCCAGGAGAGCTATTAAGATCACCAAGCAAAATAGTATAGAGGGAGAAGAGAAGAGGGCCCAGAACAGAGTCTTGAGGGATCTCCACATTAATGGGCATGAGCTGGATAGAGATCTAGCTAAGGAAAATGAGAAGGAGCTACAGACAGAAGAAAACTTGGAAAGAGTAAGGTCACAGCAACCTAGAAAGAAGAGAATATGAAGGAGAAGAGGATGATTGATAATGTCAAAGGCTGCAGAAGTCAAGAAGGGTAAATACTGAGAGAAGGGTAAAAAAGGTTTCAATTGAATTATGAGGTTGGAAGCCAGACTGCAAACAGTTCAAAGGATAGTATGAAGAAAGGAAGTTAGAGGCACCAGTTGTAAACAACCTTCTCAAGGAGTTCAGCCACAAGAGAGGAGAATATATAACATAATAGCTAGCAGGGACCAATGAATCAAGTGAGATTTTTTTGAAAATGAGGAGACATGGGCATTCAGGAAAGCAGCCAGTGGAGAGGGAAAGTTTAGTGAGGGTGGTACTGTTGGTGGGACAGCCAGTGGGAGTAATCCAAGTCTGAAATTAAGCAGGCAAGATCTTCATTAGGATAAAGGGACAAGAGACTGAAAAGAAAAGGGCAATTTACAGTGTATAGTGGTCAGAATGAAAAAGGAAAGAGTATAGCTAGTATAGGACTGATGACCTGAGAAAAGCTGAGGAGGGAAGGGATTGGAAGTCATGGTCAGGAGGAAGCATAGGATTTGGAGTTGCACAGTAAAGGGAGAGATGTAATGGCAGCAGATGATCATGAACATGTATGTGTTACATTTGTGGGTGATAGAAGAACAAGGGTATGGCCATCTCTTTCTGTAGCTGTAGTGGAAAGGAAGAGTAAGTCATAGGAATTAGTAAGTTGAGGAATTTGGAGGTTAGTATGTTTGAGAGAGTATCAATATAATAAATATGTTGAAGTCCCCTAGTATGAGGGCAGTTCAGGTCCACTGACTCCAGAGCCAGGGTACATTTTCACTATATCCTGCCTTGAAAGTATTCATTTAGGTAGATAGATTGATAAAGTATTTTCTATGTGTTAGGCACTATGCTAAGCACTAGAGACATAAATACAAGCCAGAAAGATAGTCCCTGCCCTCAAAGAGTTTACAATCTGCTTCTAAAAGACAACACATAACAGGTTGCTAGGAAAGAGGATGGGGAAAGCCACACTGTGTAGAGCTTATCTGCAAGTGGCATAATAGTAGCTTGAAAACTCACTAATCATAGCTCTGCATCTCAGGTGGTGTCTAAAGTTCTTTGGAGAGATGAGGATGATGGACTGAATTCAGGCAGGATAGTATATAGTGTTGGGCCAGAAGGATGTATGTATGATGTAAGTGTACTGCAAATGATGTTAGCTCAATGTTCATTTTCTGTTTTCTGTAAAATAAGAATATTTTCAAGCTTCATAATAGGATTTTTGTGCAAAATAAAATAATTTAATGCATTGTATTTAGTTATATCAGTTTTTCATTTATTGTGGCCTACAATAGTGGTGATTATTTTAGAAACCACTTTTGCAATTACCTTTAACCAAAAGAGCAATAATCAGTCAACAAGCATTATGCTTACTATGTAGAAGGCATCATGCTAAGCACTGGGTATACAGAGAAAGGTCCCTGCCCTCAAGGACATATTCCAATGGAAAGAGACTGTTCGACAACTGTGGTTGGAAGGCAGTTTTTGAAGGAAGACCCTAGCAGTTTATGAAGGGAGCAGAGGAGGGGAGGCCATTTAAACTGTTTTAAAGGAAGTTAGGGAGACCAGTAGGTTGGAGTGAGGAGGAGAACATTGCAGATGTGGAGAATAACCAGTGTAGAGGTACGTTCAAGAGATGTAATGTAGTGGGAGAAGGATAACAAGAAAGCAAGTGTTGGTGGATTGTAAGGTACTGAAGGAAAGTAAAATGTAAGACCACCAGGAAGATAGAGAAGCCAGGTTTTAAAGGGTTTTAAATGCCAAAGAGAGCATTTTATATTTGATCCTGGAAGTAATCAGGAGCCACTAGCCTTGATGAAGAGGGTAATATAGACACACCTATGTTACGTGCTGTAGATTCTAGTATAATATTATAATACAGAAATGATTGGTCTTGAAAAGCAAGAGTTTATGTGTGAAAGAGCCTTGATCTGGATATTGAACTAAATCTTGTTATTTAATTGGTGTAGAGCAGAAGTTTCAAACAGGCTTCCACAGCCCAGCATTCCAGAGTGCCTGCCAGAGTCAGATTACAATGTAATTGGGAAATATTTACAAAATAAATAAAAATACAGTAAAGCCTAGATAATATTAATGTGTGACTTTTTAAGTCAGTGTGCTAGAGGTGAGGCATTTCTAACAGTATACATCTGAAACTGCTTTGGAGCACTGAGAGGTAAAATAACATATCCAGTCATACAACCAGTATTGAACACAGGTCATCCACACTCAGAGGTAAGTTTTCTATCTATTTTGATGTTGCCTCTCTGGTATGAATATAATAAGCCTAACTTAAGAGTCGTTAATTACTGGAAACCAACAGAAAAACAAACTTGGTGAGTTCATAGGATTATGAATTTAGAGGTGAAAAGGGATTTAGAATTTATCTAATTCAGCCTCTTCATTTTGCAGATAAAGAGGGCTGGGGGGGAAATGAAAGAGATTAAACATTTGTATAGCACCTACTGTGCGCCAGGTACTCTGTTTCTTTATAATGATCTCATTTAGTTTTAACAACAGTCCTGCAGAGCAGGCACTGTTATCATCCTCAAGAAGAGGTTCTGTTACTTGCCCGCTGTCAAATGTCTAATAATGAGCTGAGGCCAGATTTGACCTCAGATTTTCTTGGCTCCAGACCCATGCCATAAGTTGTCTAGAGAGGGGCAATAAATTTCCTATGGTCACATGGTTAGAGCTAGGATTTGAACTCAGGTCCTCAGAGTCCAAATCACCTACCCTTTCCCCGTACCATATTGTTAGACTCAGCAAGCGAGTACTCTAGTTTTGTCAAGTGCCTTGAGATTGGACCTTTTTCTAGGAGCACCAAGACCTATAGGAATCCAGGAGGACCCAGATTGTTGGATAACCTCTGATCCCTCAGCTCATCAGGCAGATAATAGAGTCTTAGATCTCAGAGGCTGAAGAGACCTTCTGAGGTCATTTGGTTCATTGAGACCAATAACTCAAGTGACCCGAGTATCTAGAAAGGGGTCATAATAATGTGTGCTTGAGAATATTTGGGGGAATTAAAAGTGTCCAAATATTGAGAGGCTTCTTGCAAACTTACTGTGTAACGTTATCCCTTCCACATCGTGACTTTCCCCATTGAAATTTCAGTATAAGTTAAATGTGAATTTTTTGAGAGTTTTGCAGAAACCAGAGATGAGGTTCAAAGGCCAGCAGATAACACAAAGCCTATGACCAAATACTTAATCCAAATCTTACAATAAGGTACTGAAAACACCCCATCAAAGAAAAAAAAGTCAGACTTCTCTGGTAAAAAGGGAGGGCCAAAAAATTTTATGTGGATTTTCCGATCACTGGGGTGCAGTGCTCTTAACCCCCCTTGATGTGGAAGGGACAACTGTAATTACACTTCAGAATTTGCTTCCTATGGAAATAACATGTAAAAGAAATGTTTGTTGCTACTGTCGCTTCTGTTCCTGCATTGTTTTTTGTGACCTATTTTTATAATTGCTTAGTAATACTAACATTCTGAATATTCTTGGGGTTTTTACTAATTCATTTTAACAAACATTTATTGTCTGTTGCGGAAGGGGGTCTATTACTTCCTCAACATAGGAGGAAACTGTTAATGTAGGAGCTTCCTGCAACAACTTTGATTGAAACCTATCTGTGACTAAGTCCTAGGAATTTACTTCAGGCACAGAAAGATGGAGTGTCAAAGGTGAGCGTTTTCAGTTCAGTTCTTCCAGCCTCCTAACACAGCGTTCTGTGCCACTGCAGAAAGTTATGTTTTTTTAAAATGTGTAATTAGGAGAGCTGAGTATTAAGTATGTGAGTCGTTGGATATTTGTTACGTTTGTCCTTGGCCTTGAAAGCAGGGATTGAGAAAAGCACTATATGTTGAGAAAATCATATCAAAGGCATAGAGACTGATGTGAACATGTGTTGTTATGTAGATTAACAAAAAGACCAGCCTGACTAGTGTGAAAGGTTTATAATTAGAGGAAGTGTTAATAGGAGAAAGATCACTGGATGAGTATGAAGATGATCTCTTGTCGTCCTAGGACATGTTTCTAAAACATAACAAGCACCTTGAATTAGAGCCAAGGTGACAGAGTTGAAGGAAGCTCCTCTCCAGGAACTTCTTCTAACAAATCTAGAAAACACACTACATTGAATCCTAATGGAGAGATCCAGAAAGTCACAGTGAATCCTTTGTCCAACCCACTTTGGCAGGTGGAGACAGAGGTCTATGGACACTGAGAACTGCATCAGACAAGCAGCATGCAGCGCTCACAGACAGACTGTGCACCAGGACAAGAAGAAATATCAGACATCCAGACTTGTGATTGGGATCAAGTACCAATTGGCAGCTTTGTTGCCCACTACCCAGTCCCTGGTTGCAGATTGGGGAAGACTGAAGAGGAGATCTTGTGCATCACAGTGACATTTCCATTGAGGAAGTCCAGGGCCCCCATCTCTGGGCAATGTACAGAGAAAAGAAGTTCAAAAGCCAGTAAGTAGCAGCCTCAGCAGCAGTGTTGTGGCTCAGATCTTAGATACAAAGTAAAGTCCAACTCGCAACTTCTAGCCTAGCCTGTGGACAAATAACCAGGATAAGAATCCTGTAACCAGAAGGGAACTTAAAATTCTGCCACTGTGAGCCAGTAGAACTTTCCAGCTGGCAAATAGGAGGAGAATCCAGCAGCAGTCTACTCTTGCTCAGATCCAGGTCAGGAACTTGGAGAACTCAAACCAGAGTGGGCAACAGTCAGACTTTGCCCTGAATTTGACAACTTTGGAGCACTAAAACCTTTGAGGTCCCCAGCCTGTCCCTGAGATTCTAGATTCACACCACACTCAGTGCTCCAAGAAAGCAACAGCAGAACTAGTCCAGACCTTCCCTCCAGAAGTGCCCTAACATCAAGTCCAAAGTCAGGAACTAGGCTGGAAGAATGAACAAATAGAAAAGAACCCCACCATAATAAGCTAATGGCAGGGACACTCAAGACATAGACATAGAAGAGAATGACTCCAAAACTTTTATAAACATTGCCTTAGAGAAAAAAAGCAGCTTGGTCATAAATGCAATTAGAATTCCTGGAAGAGATGAATCAAGAGTTTGGGGTTAGTTTTTTTTTTAAGACTTTGAAAAAATTTTTTAAGTAAATGGAATGAGAGCATATGGAATGAGGAAAAATGGAAATGAGAGCTATAGAAAAAAGAATCAGAAAGGGAATTAACAGCTTGCCACAATGTGAGGTAGAAAACCTTTCCCAAGCAACAAACTCCCTGAAAATTCAAATGGATTCATTAGAAGCCAATGACCCTGTAAGCCCTCCCATATATATATGCGTGTATATATGTACACATACATATATACATAGGCACACATACACATATTTGATTATGTATATACATATTAAAACAAAGTCAAAAGGCTGAAAAAATGAAAGAAAATTTATACTATCTCATTACAAAAATGACTGACATAGAAAAGAGATAGAAAAAACAACAAAGAATCATTAAATTTTCAAAACACTATTACTAATAAAAGAACCTAGACATCATTATTTCAAGAAATCTTAAAGTAAAACTGTCCAGATCTCTTAGAAGTAGAGGGCAAAGCAGAAAAAGAATCCTGTGGTCACTTCCTGAAAGAACCCCCAGCATGAAAACTCCCAGGAGCAGCACAGACAAAATGTAGAGCCTCTAGAACAAAGGAACAATTGGTGCAAGCAGCCAGAAAGAATCACTTTGGAAATCGCATATGATATAATAGCCTAGAATTACTGTCCCAGAGAAACTGAATATAATAGCACCGGGGAAATAGACCTTTAATGAAAGAGAAGACTTCCAAGGATTCCTAAGGAAAAAATCAGAGATGTGGAGAAATCTGAAGTACAAGCACAGGAGTGAAGAGAAACACAAAAAGGTAAACATGAATGAACATAAAGAATTTAAATGAGTATAAAGAACCAAACAGGTATAAACTGCTTACATTCAAATATGGGGAGATGACACATGTGTCTACTCTGATCCCTATCGTCAGATTTCATAGAGGGATTCAAATTAGACAAGGCTTGGAAGTGGTTATGGTATGTCTTGATGATTTGAAGAAAAGAATATAAAATGAAGGAAAGAGAAATACATTGGGAGAAAAAGGAAGGTGGAAGATTAGCATAATGTGGGTATACCAGTAGACAATTAAGAGGTCGGAAGACTGGCTAATAATATTTAAACCTCAGAGACTTGAACAGAGTTCCAGAGGAGTCACTTGAAGTGGTCAAAAAGAAGAAAACACACACACACACTCACACACACACACACCCCCTTGAATACAGAAATACATTTGACTCAACATGAAAATAGGAAGGATAGAGGTAAAGAGAAAATTGGAGGGTATATTTTTTTTAAATTAATTTGTTTTCAGGTTTCAACAATTTCACAAGTCTTCAGTTTTCTCCCCCTCCCTCCCCAAAAGGGCATGCAATCTTATATGGGTCCTACACATACATTCTTATTAAACACATTTTCACTTTAGTCAGGTTGCATAGAAGAATTAAAATGAATGAGAGAAACCATGAGAAAAAATATCAGAATTCATCTGGAAGAACTAAAGGTCCAGAATATCAAGAGAATTAATGAAAAGAAATACTAGGGACGGTGGCCTAGTCCTTCCACATCTCAAATTGTATTATAAAGTCACAGTCATCAAAACCACTTGGTAGTGGCTAAGAAATAAAAGGGTAGATCTGTGGAATAGGTTAGGTACTCAAGACACAGTAGTCAACGAATATAGCAGTCTACTGTTTGATAAATCCAAGGACCCCAGATTCTGGGATAAGAACTCAACTGCTTGACAAAAACTGCTGGGAAAACTGGATAACAGTGTGGAGGAAACAGGGCATAGACCAATGCCTGACACTGTACACAAGAATAAAGTCCAAATGGATACATGATCTAGGTATAAAGGCTCATACTATAAACAAACTAGGGGATCAAGGTATAGTATATTTTTCAGATGCATGGAAAATAGAGAAATTTATGACCAAACAAGAGATAGAGAACATTATGAAGTGCAGAATGGATAATTTTGATTACATTAAGTTGAAAAGTTTTTGCACATACCCAATGCAACCAAGATTAGGAGGGAAGCAGAAAACTGGGAAAGAATTTTTGCAACTAATGTCTGTGATAAAGGCCTCATTTCTAAAATATATAGAGAACTGAATCAAATGTACAAGAATACAAGTCCTTCCCCAATTGATAAATGGTCAAAGGATATGAACAGGCAGTTTTCAGAGGAAAAAATTAAAGCTATCTATAGTCATATGAAAATATGCTCAAAATCACTATTGATTAGAGAGATGCAAATCAAAACAACTCTGAGGTACCACATCACACCTATTATATTGGCTAACATGACAAAATAGGAAAATGAAAGAATTGGAGAGTATATTAAAGGAGGGATTATTAGTCCTAAGCAAAACAAATTCTCAGGGATATACAAAAATATTTATAGCTTTTTTCAAGTAGCAAAGAATGGAAATCCGGGTGGGAGGGAATGTCCATAAATTGGGGAATGGATGGACAGATTCCTAAATATAATAGAATACTATTGTGCTAAACTCTTATCTGCATAATAACCAACTGGGATTACAGAGGACTGATGATGAAACGTGCTACTCACCTCCTTATAGAGAGAGAAAGCACTCAGTTGCCAACACATATTTTTTAGAATTTGGCCAGTGTGGAAATTTGATTGGATTGACCATATATGTGCATGGGTAGGAGCAGGGGGGAGGGTGGGTGTGGGAGTGGTGTTGGAATGGGAGAATAAGGAGACAGATCTTGGCTAATTTAAACAAATACATGTGTATGTGCATACATAGACACAGAGAGAAAACTTGGGAACTTCCATATATACAATGACCAGCCACAATTCCTGAGGACTCATGATGAAACATACTGCCCACTTCCTGACAGAGAGCATGTTGAAACTTAATTTTTAAGATATAGTCAGTGAGGAAATTTATTTTGCTTTATTATACATGCTTGTAACAGGTTTTGTTTTTCTTGTTTTCTCCGTGGGAGGGAAGGCAGGTTACAGGGGGAGAGTTGTAGGAAAGAGAAAAGACTGATCTTTGAAAATAAAATTTAATTTCACAAACAGAAAAATTTTTTCTAAGACTTTATTGAAATGACTGACTTTAGTAATTCATTTGAGGACAAATTATACTTCTGTGACAAACCTGAGAAGTATTCCCATTGATTTTGAAGTCAAAGAGAGGAAACTAAAGACCATAGGAAC
The DNA here is from genome assembly GCA_028658325.1 of Potorous gilbertii. Lineage (NCBI taxonomy): Eukaryota > Metazoa > Chordata > Mammalia > Diprotodontia > Potoroidae > Potorous > Potorous gilbertii. The sequence continues at coordinate 558,384,806 of CM053770.1, forward strand.
ACTCATACATTGTGTTTATCTCACTATTGCCCATTAAAGCAATGAAAAATAGAATGGGTAGTGAACTTTGGGGGGGAGTGAACTTTGGGGGGTGAACAACTAGCTAAGAAGGTCGTGTCTGTGAATAGAATTTTGATTCATGGATCAACAGAAATACTATAATATGAGACTGACAGATTTCTGGTCAGAAATAGAGTACACTTAAAGGTTGATAAGAATGTAATTACCAAGTGTCTTGCACATCTAATCAAAAGATTCTTAAACTAAAAGGAATGGGAAAGAAAAGACTGTCTATGCATATTTCTTAAGTTAACTATTAAGAAGAGCAGCCACAAAGAAGGAAGAATACCCATTAGTCAAGACAACAAGCATTATTTAAGCACTTTCTATGAGCCAGACACTGCTAAGCTCCATAAATTCACAGGAGACAAATCCAAAAAAAAGGAGCCAGTGGCTGCAAATGTTTATATAAAAATGCCCAAAGTTTCAGCAATAAATAAGAACTAGAAATTTTAGTACAAAGGGCAAATTTCATCTCAGAGGTACTACTGAGATTTAGTGTGATGAAACCTATGACTGAACTATGGCTTTGGATGGGTATATAGTCTTCAAAAGAAATAGGATAGGTAAAAGGAGATGATAAGAGGGACAGAATATGTGTTAGGAAGGCAAACTATGGAAAATCTAGGAACCATTGTAATGTACATGAGTATTAGGATACAACTCAGAGGATGTAGAAATAGAAGTGACAGAGGCAATAGGTAAGGAATTTCGGAAACATCACAAACATAGCACAGAGGTATGATATAGTAATGTTGGAGAGTGCAGGAGCTAAGTTATATAAACATCCATTTGAACTCTCAGAAAAGGAGGAGCTAATAACTTCTTTACTTACTTTAGGGATAATTTCATCCTTCAAATGCTGGAGGAAGTATCAAGAGGAAATTCCATTCTGAACCTGATTGTCATGTGGAGAAACTGGTTGCTGGGGTGGAACTTACCGGAACCTTTGGAATAAGTGACCACTTATCTTAAAGTTCATGATAAAGTAGGAAAGGAAACCTGAGTATAGTCTGACATTTATCCTAGCTTTTGGAAAATAAATTTCACAGATACAAATTAAAATGCTTCAGGGGAAGTCAAATGAGGATAGATTGGAGATGTTCAAGAATGAAATTCTGAAGATATAAAGGGGAACAATTCCAAATTGGAAGAAAAATAAAATTTGTCCTAAAAGACGAATGTTAATGAAGAGGGAACTCAGGAAACAACTTAGATTTTTTAAAGAAATGTATAAAAAAATGGAAAAATGGCCAAGTAAAATAGAAGATAATTATAAGAGGATATCACAGTCCTATAACAAGTGTCAGGAAAGCTAAAGCTCAGAAGTAGCTGGGACCGATCAAAAACACAAAAAACCTAAGAATGAAAAAAAGACTTTTGGTGTTTTGTTTTTTGACTGTACTGGGAGAAAAAAGGATCAAAGAAGGAGTGCATAAGGCCATGATAAACAGAGAAAAGGCAGGGCTGCTCAACTTTTTTTTTCTGTTTTCTATACAAAGGAAAATGACTTTTACATTGCAAATGACAATACAGAAATGACTAACAGTGAGTTGATAACCAAATAAGTAAGGAGACAATAACAACACTTAGTTCCCCTGATGAATTTAAGGCACCTGATCAGACAGACTATATCCTTAGGGCCTGAAGGATCTAGTAGATGTCATTGCTGACTAATCAGTGCTACTTGATAGATCATGGAGAATAGGAGAGTTAACACTACATTGGAAAGGGGCAAATGTTGTGACTTTAAAAAAAGGAAAGATAGAAAGAGTACAAACTTCAGGGATGGAGAATCTGCAGCCTCAAGGCCACATGTGGTCCTCTTCACAGGTGGGGAACCTTCTTTAGACCAATGATGTTGACCTTATTTCTTGGAAAAATTCTAGAACAGATCACTAAGGAGGTGTTAGGTGAAGGAAAGCAGTGATTACAAAAAGCCAGTATGGTATCAATATGCCAGGCTAAATTAATTTCATTTTCTGATAAACTTTCTATACTAGTAGATGAAGGGAATACCATAGTTATGTTATACCTAAATTGTAAAAAAGCTTTTGATGAACTTTCTCATACTATTCTGATGGAGAGATGGATTAGATGATAAAATAATTAGATGAATTCAGAACTCATTATAAGGACAAGCCTAAAGAGTAGTTGTTAGTAATCCAATGTCTAAGTGATAGAGAATCTCCAGTAAAGTGCCCCAGGGGTTTGTGATTTGATGTGTTCTGTTTAACATTTTTATAAATGACTTGGCATAGAAGATATGCTTATCAAGTTGCAGATGATATAAAACTTGGAGGTATAGCCAACACACTTAAATAACCCTGCAAGGTTAAAACAAACATCCGGCTGAATCTATTAAGATGAAATTCAAAAGGTACAAATGTAAAATCTTGTCCTTTCGTACAAAAATCAAGTTCACAAGTATAAGATGGAAGAGGCGTGATTAGAAAGTATTTTTTTCTCTAAAAAAGATCCAACAGTTTTGATAGATTGCAAGGTCAGTGTGAGTCAGCATGTATAGTTGACATGACAACTAGAAAAGCCAGAGTGATAAAGGGCTACATTAAAAGGAACATAAGCTTCCTAGAATGGAATAGTGATAGTTCACTGTACTAAACTCTTCAGAAGTCATCTGGAATATTGTATTCAGGTCTAAGTTCCACAGTTTAAGAAGGACATTGGCAGAGAAAATCCAGGATGATAAAAGTTCTTGAGACCAAGATTTGAGATTCATTTGAAAGAACTGGATATGTTTTGCTTGGAGAAAAGAGCTGAAGCTGGGGGCACACAAATTTTTTCAAGCATTTGAAGGGCTGTCATGTAGAGGAGGGATTAGAGCTGTTCCTCTTGGCCCTGTAAGTCAGAATCAGGGACAGTGGATTGGAAGTTGCAGAGATCAATTTAGGCTTGATGTCAGGAAAAGCAACAGTCAGAGCTATCTAGACCAGCTAGAGAAGTGGTAGGCCAGGCCTGACCCCCAAGGATTATGTAATTAGCCAAACAGAAGATGGGTATCATCCTATCCTCTTCAGTTATATTGCCAGTTATATTGCTTGTTTCCATCACAATTACACTTACTCTGCTCTGTCCCTCTGCTGCATGAGCTTCCAACCTCTCTCTTTGGTGTAAAACATTGGCCCCTCAGGACAATTATAACCTAACCCCAGCTTAGTGCCATGCAGGTGCCATTAAGAAAATTTGTCTCTCACTTCAGCCTCCATCCTCCAGATCACTTCATGGCTACAGCATGCTGTACAGTGAGAGACCCCTACTTCTATTCTTTTCATTTAGAGTGATTTGGAACAAGCAGCAGCTTTCAGATGTCATTAAATTATCTCTTCCCTCCCCCACCCTCACACCCAACTCACCCCCTCCGGCAAATGTCGTTGTTAACTGTCAAGGGGAGCACCAACATTCAGGTCATTTAGTTCACAACCTCAGTGTTACATTCAACTTGTTATATACTCCAACACCCCACATATCCAATCGTTTGCCAAATTTTTTTTTTACCTCTACATCTCTTATATTGCTCCCCTTTTCTCTATTCACAAAACCACTTTATCACCTTTCATATCTAGATTAATCCAGTAGCTTTATTTAATTGGTCTCTCTGCCCTAGCTCTCTCCTCTATACCTTCCAACACACATACATACACACCATCCTCTACACGGTTGCCAAGGTGATTTTTCCTAATGCACATATCTGACTTTGTCATTCCTTTATTCAATAAACTCATTGGTTCCCTGTTGATTCTAATATTCTACAATATTTCCTTTGTCCCATTTTTAAGTTTCTATTTTTATGTAAATTTTATAATATATATAATCAGTAGTATAGCAGTATGTGTATATAATTTGTAAGTAAATATGTATGTACTAGGGGGTGCATATGCAAAATTTTTTTTTTTTACTGATGAGGTGCTATCAAAAAAGTTTGGAGACCAAACTAGAAGATGAGACAAGGTTCTTCTTGTGACTCTGATTGACTTGTTGAGCAGTCATCTTTTTGAATCTTAATTTCTGCAACTTTGAGAGTACCAACCAATACTTGGCTGAGGTTTACATCACAGCATTTATCACCTATGCTGCCCCTGCAGAGTTTGGAAAGAGAAACCTTTCAGAGTATAATGAGCATGTTTCTGAGAATTATAGGCTGAAGAAGATAGTGTGGACCCTTAGTAGGATCGTTGAAGGATAGGATATCTTAACTTTTTTATTGTTTTTCATAGTGTGGATTAGGTGGTATTTTCAAAACACTTTAAACTTAATTGTGGTAATGATAGTAGTGTCTTTTCAGTTAAAGGTAATGTCAGTGACCAATGTGAAAATATGTTTAATATGATTGTAAATGTAGAGCCCTCTATCAGAGAGTGTTTAGGGAAGGGAGGAAAGGGAGCTGGAGAAAATTTAGAACTCAAAATCTTACGGAAGTGAATGTTGAAAACTAAAAATAAATTAATTTAAGAAATCAACCTATGCTTTTATTGATAAAAGCAACCCCCACTATCCAAGTATCCTTAATCAATAGACATCTACAACTCATCGTTTATAGTTTTATATAGAGTTGTTTAAAGCATCGAGAGGTTAATTATGTTGGGCCTAGTCATATATCTGATGTTTCAGAGGCAGAACTCAAGCCCAAGCCTTTCTTACTCCAAGAATGGACCTCTCTAGACTATGTGATGCTCTCATGTGCTAAACTTATATTAAAAGAAAATATGAACTTACTGGTGCTTATAAGCTTAGTCTTGTAGAGTATACCCCATTGTAAAGTGGAGTGGTCTAGTGGTAAGAGCAGTGAATTAATTTGTAGTCAGAGGGCTTAGGTTTCAATCTTAGCTCTGCCCTTAATGATTTTAAGGGAAGTCATTTTACCTCTCAACCTCAGCTTCCTCATCTGCCAGATGAGGTTATACTGTTTGATCTCCAAGATTCCAGCCAGATAAATGATAATGATTTGCATATCTCATAATAGCTCCTTGTTTATTTTTACTGTATATTTTGGGAGGAAAAGCTTCATGATTAGCCTTCAGTAGCATGTCGTCCCTTTTTTGTCTTTTAATTTACTAAAATAAAAAAACTAAAAGTAACATCGACTGCTCTTTCTTTAGGAGCACCTCCTATTTTATGCTACCTGTTAAAAAGCGAAGGAGTTAAATTTGCCAAGGTTCAACATTAACTTAACAGAATGTGAGAACTGAGGCAGTGTATTGGAAAGCATGTGCTTGAGAAACAGCTAAAGTTATCTCCCTTAAATATGAAGAAAGCAGATGGTGCTATTGGAGTTGCTCCTCCTAGAATTAGTTTAATCAGTCTAATGGACTTCTTATGTATCAAATAGCTATGTGACATTGACAGGCTTCTGTTGAAGACTTTTAAAATTTCCAAACTTTTTTCCAGCAACACTTTCTTTAAATGATATTGCTTTCACTGAGTCAGTCTGATCTCAAAAATGAACTATTGTTCCATGTGTTGGAAGGATGCACAATATGTTTGCTTTTGGATAACCAAAAATATAGGTTGGATATTAAGTGATATATGTAACTAAATCATCAGTGAACTTTAGGAAATTTTAAAATATAAACTTTTTATTTAATCATCCTATCACCAGAGCATTCAGTGCATGAAGTAATAAAATAGAAAATGAAAGGCTAAAAAGATTGTAGGATCATAGTTTTAGAGCAGGAAAGGAACTTAAAGGTCAGATTGTCTAACTCCTGAAAGGAAGGAAAAAGTAGAGACAAAGTTTTCCCCCTAAAACTTCCCTAAGGAAGGCTTGGTCATTTACAAATAAATCTATGATATTAATGTTATATTATTCCTAGATAACCACAGATTTATGGTTCTGTCACACAATCAAAATGTAATCAGTATACTATTCCAAGTTATGCTTGTTGTGGACCAGGTGTAGCTCAGGCCACACCCAAGACTCTGTCTAGAGTACATGTTAGAATGTAATGAGGCACTTCTGGGCTATAAATTAAGGAGGAAATGGGGGGAATTGGTATAGGATCAAAAATCCTCCAATTCCTGGTTTAATTCAAATAAAATTCTACTTAAAACAAACAGCAACACTTAGTACCTGAAGTCATCCTTGTAGGGCAATGGGAATTCTACTTAAACTTCTAGTGCTGATTCCTTAAAGGTTAGGTTTCTTCCCAGAGCCCTCTAAATTAACCAGGTTTTGAGGATGGCTTCCTTGTTTCCTCAAAGGAAAGCTACATAAGTCACGAAGGATTTAAGGACCTACTATATACCTGACACTGTGCTAAGCTAACAATATTGTTAAAAAAATAAAGTATTTCCCAATAATTCCATGTCTTGGTCCTTTAGATCTCTTTTAAAAAATGAATTGTCAGAACCTTTCTAGAGGAAAGGAAACTGACATTTAAAGGGAACCTCAATGATTTTCCCAGATTATATGGAGAGGGTAGAGAGGAAGGGTATAAAGCAGAAACCTCAAAGTCTGGGTGAATTAGACAGGGAATTGAATAAGGAAGGAATGGGGAAGATTCATTAGGATTGGGCCCAAAAGTTTTCCATCCTTTTTAGGAGACTGTCTGAAAGGCCAGATCCAGGATACCTGATCAGGGGTGCCCTTCTCTTTGGACTAGCATTGGGCTAGCATTGATTTATCAGAAACAGTCCCTGGGGTATGGGAATATTCAGATCTTGACTTAACTGGGGTATGATGAAGTTGTCCTTTCCGGAGTTCACTAGTAGCAACTGAATATAATAAAAGAGAAATAATGTGCTAATGATGCACCCAATCTGAGTCTTCACAATGAAGGAGACCCCAATTAGAGATAGCAACGCATTGGGGCCCAGAAAAGATGTTTCCATAAGAGTTTTTGACAGTGGCTGATGTATTGGTAGACTTAACTGTGATTTTACATTCTGAATAAGTATCAACTAAAGTGAAGACAAATCTCTTGCCATGAGATGGAGAAAGAGGGCCAGAGTAATTAATTTGCCAATCAGAGACAGGTTGAGAATCATATGGGATATTACTATATTTTCAAAGGTGAATGCTCTGATTGGCACAAAGAACATCATCTTAGAGAGTGTATAGTCATTTGCTCACAAGAATATAACATCACAGCCCTTACTTCCAGATTGATATTGCATCCAGTTCCCAATCTCTGGCATTCGTAAGAGCATCAGTCTCATCATTGTATTCAGCAGAGGGCATATAATGTCTTTGATGGGCACTAACAAGCTCTATTTTAAAAAATATATACCATGAGAGGCATCAGTAAAATTTCTCCATTCATCCTCATCTTAAAGATATGAAATTTCAGTTGTCCAGTCCTGTTCTTTCCAAGACATAGACCAGAAGTCAGTGTACATAAAAATCCATTGGACCATACCCTCATTGGCCTTGGTTCTAATGATTCGTTAGTTGGTGTTTAAACTTTTCCTGCAACTTCCCAGATTCCTTGGTAGTCAAAGCTCATGCACCGTAACTCCCCTGTGGGTGGGAAACTGCCTAATAATGGCAGACTAACACCATCTACCAGTTCCTAGTCATTATTTTCATTCCAGTTCTTATTCTCTTGGCTTATATCCCTGATTATTTTTTTTTAGCAAAGTATAAGACATTCTCCTTCTAAAGCTCCGTATCAGATATCAGGATTATCATAGGCATCCTACCTATCACTGCCCCTCTAAGCATTGCCTTTTTAACCTGTACTGGTACTAGATCCTCAAGCCACTTCTCTGCCTTAAAGGCATGGTCATTAAAAATAAAAAAGAAGCTATTTCTACCTCTAATTGCCAGATATTCAGCGACACTTTGAATATTCCTTGTTGGAGACCCATCTGTTGTAAAACTGTTTGAGTCATGGGATGCGTAATTTTGCTGTTTCCAGCTTTCCCTGTCAAGTTCTTTAAGCATCCATTCACCTCTACAGGGCATTGTAGGAGTTTCTGTCATATCTCCCTGAGAGGGCTTCCCTCTAACAACACTAGCCACAAGGTGCCAGGGTCCCATATCTAGCCATCCATTCACCCTAGATTCTCTCTTTCTCCACTGTTCTTCTCCCTCTTCACCAGTGAATTTAACCGTGATCATTGAGAAGTACCCCCAACCAAACATCAGATGTTCTGGGTCAGGCCCTAGCTTAGACCAAGTATGGAGCATAAAATGCAATAAAAATAATTTTATTTGTGGTATGATTAAAAAGGATACAATTCCTAGTTAAATATACTTAATATACTACCTCCTACATTGACAACAATCAGCAAGAGTCAGAAGTGGTTACATCCCTTTAAAGACAATTGGAATCCCATTAAAATTTCCAGAAACTTGATTGCCTATAGACTGAGGATTTTTTTGTTTGTTTTCATCCCAGAAACCTGGAGTCCTCATTCTGCCCTCTGTCTAAATTCCCATACCATGCTCAGGGTTATCCCCTTGCTCAAAAATTTCCCCTTTATACTCACCTTTTTTATTGTATCTCTAAAACTTAGCATGGTGCTTGGCATAGTGTATAATATGGAAATGTTTTTCATTCATTCATAGCTAACAAAAGAAAAGGTCTCTTAAAATTGTTGGTGAATATTTCACATAGCCACAAGCTGATAAATTAGAAATCCTAAGTGAAAATGAATGGTTTTTTAAAAAATTCAAATTGTTGAAACTAACACAATATAAAATTGATAATTTTCCCTATATTTATTGCAAGTCTATTCTGATCTCTAAGCTCCTCCCCACAAAATTAGTTTATGAGATAATGGTTTTCTGATCTAGCTCATTTTCATTCTCAATATTGTCCCCTATCCTAATTTAGAATCTTATTATCCATTTTCTAGACTATTGTAGTAGCTTCATAACTGGTACCTCTCTAACTTCTCCACTCTTAAAACCATCCTTCATAGACCTGCCAAAATAATCTTTCTAATGCACACATTTCACTTTTACTCATCCCCTCAAAGCCTTTAGGGGCTTCATTTTACCTAACTAATAAAATATGAACTTCTTACCCTATTGATAGAGCCTTCCTTACTCCAAGTGATAGCATTTCCAGTAATATGTTAAATAGAAGTGGTGAATGAGCACTATTGTTTTTGTTTGTGTTCCTAGCTAGCATTTAAGGCCCTTTATAATGTTCCATCTTGACTTCCTGAGTTTATTTCATACTACTACCCTACATTCTATACTTTGCCTAAACTGTTCTCATCCTTTGCTACCCCTGCACCTCTGTGCATTAGTTCTGGCCATTCTGTTCTTTGCACTTAGCACATTCTGTCTTATGCTTCTTTGTATATATGTCTGGACTCTCTCAGACTGTAACCTTACTGAAGCTGTGAGTTTAATTGTTCATCTTTGTATTCTTAAGATCTAATACAATGCCTTTCAGATAGTAATGTTTAATAAATGTTGAGTTGCATTAAAAAAAACTTTTCAAAGGATAAGTAATCTTCATATTCAATAAAATATTTCTAAGTTTCCAAAAATGGTATCCCCAATTATGAGGCAAATATGGTATTTATTTTTAAAATTTAACACAATTAATAAGAAAACATTTTAGATTCCATGTAAATAGAATAATTTCTATTTTAAAACACCTATTTGCAATAGTAACAAACACATTAAAAATCTGAGTATTTACACAGAACAAACAAGTCACATGAAGAGAAGTATAAGACTTTAATGGCAGAAATAAGATTAAAATGGAGAGATTTAAATTTGCTCCAAGTTGAACAGACTATTTATTTGTAGAAAAGATGACATTCCTCAAGTTAGTTTATATATTTGACACATTATTAATTAAAACTTCATTGGGGTTATTTATAGAATTAGATGAAATGATAGATTTATGTGTTATAATGAACAAGTAAGAATATCAAAACGAGAAGAATAGGTAACAGGAACTTACCCTGATAGACCTTAACATTTGTATTACAAGGCAGTGACTTCCAAAGCAGCCTAGCAGTAAGTTAAAAATAGGAAGTAAGTGGACTAGAAAAGAGGTTTCCAAAATTGATCCAAGCATATGTAAAAATTTAGCATGATAAAGTATGTGAAACTCCAACTCCCTACTGGCTGCCTTACTTTACCCTCCATTTGTTCCATCTCTTTCTTGTCATTCAAGTCATCTGTTACACCTCAGCAGTTGCTCCATATTTCTGCCTGACACCCTGAGGCCAGACTTCTTTATCATGAAAAGACCTGACCTCACTCCTCACTTTCCTCTGCCAGCCTGGCCCTTTGACAAACCAACTTGGACTTATTCTTCAGTGATTAATATATTCCCACCCTGTCATACCCTGCCCAACCCACTGATTCTTAACCCACATCTGTCATTGTACAGATTCTGTTTTCCGTCCCTCATTGCCTTAAGATACACATGCATGCGCGCGCGCACACACGCACACACGCATGCGCAACAATGTCCCACTCTAAAGCTACTGAACCCTGATTCTGCACTGCTCCAGAGGTAACAAACTTGCTTTCAGCTTTTCTTTCCATCTTCTTGCATTCACTGAAACCTGATTGTCTCCTTGGCATAACTTCCCTGGCCACTCTTTCCAGCACTGGTTACACTTTCATACCCTAACTCAGTGGTCATAGTAGGAGAATTGACCCCTATTTCCACTTCCAGACTCTTCCCTCTTCTACTCATCCCTTAGTAACCTCTCATACTTTAATTTTCATTCAGTCTCTGTCACCCATTCAGAATTCTGGTAGCTGAACTCCAGGACACGATCCTTCCTTCCTCAGTGAGTTAAATGACTGGTTCACAATCTTTCTCTTCTTCCGTTGCTGGCCCTCTTACAAGGAGATGTCAACATACATTCTGAAACTTCTTCTGACACTCAAGTTTTCCAGTTCTTTAGCTGACTCATTTCCTATGACTTACTTCTCCACTCTGCCTCAGCCACACAGATGGTCATGCCTTTGTTCTTGCCATCTCCCACAAGTGTTCCACTGCCATGTCTGATCATAATCTGTTACCACTCCAACTTCTCTTCTGCTTTGCATCCCCAGTCCTACTCTTCATCTTTACCTCGACCTCCAGTGACTCCACCCTTCAGTACTTTTCAACACTGTCACCCTTGTACCGGGTACATTTTCTTCCTTTCCCTATCATGCATTTGCTGATTTAGTTCAACTATCTGATGTCTTCTCTCCAATCCTTTACTCCCCTGTCCTACCATTGATCTTTCCCTCCCAAGCCTCAGCTTTGGATTACACTCACTATCTGTTGCTTTCATTCTTTTACTGAATCACAAAAATCACAAAACCATGCTGGATCTACTACACATTTATGTTATGTGATACTAACTGGGCCATCACAATAACTAGACAGTTGTTTTATACCTCCCTAATCAATTAACTATCCCACTCACTATAATAGCTTTTCCAGACTTTTTCATCCCTCCTTCCATCAAGTGAGATAATAGTTATGAAGCATTTATCACAGTGCCTGGCCTATAGTAGGCACTGTATAAATGCTTATTCCCTTCCCCCTTCTCAAATGTCCTGTGACTATCTCTACCTCTACCCTCTCAACTCAGAACCTTGCTTCATATTTCACTGAAATAATTAGGGCCTTTTCACAAAAGCTCCCTCTCTCTTCATTTCACATCACTCAGATGCCTCCTACTAATGCCCTCATATGTTGCATGAAGATGCAGCCCTTTTCACTATCAAGGGAAAACCTACATGGACAAATGATCTTATTCCATCTTGTTCACTCCAGCAGATTAATTCATCATCCCCACTCTCCTACTAATCTTCCCTGTCTCTACGGGCTACTTCCCTCCTATCTACAAATAGGCCTATGTCTCCTTATTCTCAAAAAACCCTTACTTTATCCTTCCATTCCTGCTAGCTTTCATCCTATATGCTCGCTTCCTTTTTGTGACTAAACTTGAGAAGACACCAATGCCTCCACTTCTTGGCCTCTCCCTCTCTTCTGAAGTCTCCAATCTGACTTCCAACCTCATTGTTCACCTGAAACTTTCTCCAAAGTTACCAGTGATCTTTTAAGTGCCAATTCTAATGGCCCTTTTCAGTCTTCTTCCTTCTTTCTAGGTTTTGATGATACTTCTCTCCTGGCTTTCTTACTTAAGTTCCTCAGTGTTCTTTGTAGGATCTTCATCTAAGTGCTGCCTTCTAACAATGATGGTCTCCCAAGATTCTGCCTTGGGCCTTTATCCTCCCTCTATATGTTTTTGCTTAGTGATCTCATTAGCCCCCCAGATTCCATTTTCATCTCTATTCAGAAGATTCTCAGATTTATTTAACCCAACCTTTCTCCTGACCTCCAGTTTCATGTCTCCAGGTTTCTATTAGACATGACAAACTGGATATACTGTAAACTCCCAGAACTTAATATGCACAAAACTGCAGTCATGACTTTCCCTTCCTCCAGTCCTCATCCCCTCTTCTTAATATACCTGTCATTGTTGAATATACAACCATCTTCCCACACATGCAACCTAGGAGTCATCTTTGACCCCTCATCCATATCCAGTCAGTTGCCAGTTCTTGACCACTTGACCTTCATAAAATCTTCCATATTCATCCCCTTTCCTCCTCTGACACTGTCACCACTCTGGTTTAGGACCTCGGCATCTCACGTTTAGATGGTTACAATAGACTTCTGGTTGACTTCCCTGCCTCATTTCTGCCTCCAGTCCAATCCGTCCTCCACAAAGGTGTTAAAAATGTTCTACCCTAAAGCACAAATATGTCCATGTCACCTTTCTACTCAATAAACTCCAGTGGCTCCCTATTACTTCCAGAATCAAATATGAAATCCTCTATGTGACTTTTAAAACTTATAATAACCAGTGGAGCATACAGGCATATCCATTAATTATTTCTTACCCTTGCTATGTGACATCCAACCTTTTTCTTAGTTTTTCTTAGTTTTTTATTATATCTTTTACTTATGTTGTAATAAGTTTTTTACAAGGGTAGTATGCTTTAGCCTACTCTTGCTCACCATATGCTTCTCCATTGCCTTGTGGGTGGCCTGCAACTTTGGAGCCTGTGATATTTCTGAATGGAAATGATATCCATTTCTCACATCAGTAAGAATATTGATTTTTTTAATGGGTATCTCTTTCAGGAAGAAGCATAAAGTCTTAATGGCAGGGCAATTTTCTGAAGTGCAGTCTAACCCATTCTCTTATTCAGTTCAGGGATCAGTTACTTTTCCATTTGCAACATCTATCTAAAATATGAATACTGATGAAACTTCTGTATGGATTATCTAACTGAAATATCCAGAAGTACTAACTCTGTTGTTTCATCGTGTCATACAAATGAGCCTGGGAACTCAGAGGTTGATAGTACAGAGAAAGCTAAACCATGCTAAAAAAGGCTTTGAGGATGGTCCTGGCAACAATGTCTGCTTTCCAAAGACCCATGTATCTAAATATGTATGTGCTGATCACCAGTATACATCCCTTTTAATGATGAATTCTTTGGTCATATCAACCCATGAAGCCAAAAAATAAAAACCGGTGTAAGAGGGCTGGCTCTATCCTTTATGACTCCCTACTGTTTCTGAAGAAATGGTGGCAGAGTAACAGAAAAGGATTGAAGTATGATAGGACACACAATTTTTAGACAGTCTATAAATGCCATTAGAATCACAGGTACTCTAATGTGAGATACTTTGTGACCAACAAGTTGGTCGCTGCTAGAGGACCTGAACCATATCAATCTTGATATTCTTGTTAGAAATGAAATAAGACAAAAAGATGTAGTGAAATGGAAGCATGGCTCATAGATTTTCTTCATAGAAGCATATAAAGGAATTGACAGTTTATTTTTTTGTATATTCAAAGACAACAAGATTAAACATCATTTAATTGGACCCCATGAAGATTTGGTAGTCTTATATAGTAGGCATTTGTAAAAAGATCACAATGAAGATAGTTGAAACTTTTGTACCAGTGTCTGTTAAAGAGAATGAGGAGGGAAAAAGTCTATGAAGAACTCAGTAAGACCCTTCAAATTATATAAACTAATACATACTTTAATACTCGGGAACTTTGAGACAAAGATGAAGTCAGTGAGGAATACACTGGAAAAGTATAGCTCAGGAGCAAGAAATGAGAGTCTAAAGATTTGAAGACTATATACAGAAGATTCGTGTACACACGTACATGCATATACATACATGTATATGTGTGTTTCATGAATACTTCAAAAGGGGAGATGAGCATGAAATTACTCAAAGAACAATTACTAAAAATGAATGGGCCCTGATATGGGAATCTATGTGGTCAGACCATTGATGTGTTTTTGTGAGAAGAAAAATCAGAGAGGGAATAAAGATGATAAGATGTATTAAGTGAGGCTACTCCAACTTATTTAATTAAATAAACTATTGACTTCAAAGAATGGTAAAAATCAACACAGCAAAAAGGCCAAACAAGTCTAGAAACTACTTTATCTGGCAAACAGTTTTTCCAAGTAGGGATATAACATTCAAGGGAAATACCAATTTAGAATATAAATTTGTATGTAAAAATCTTAAGTGATGATGGTAGAATTTTATGCATAATGTCTCATAACAACCAACACTGAATAGTGGAGAGTCTCACCCTCCACTTGGTTTTAGAGCCAGGAAGACCTAGGATCAAGTGTCTTCCTGACATGTACAGGCTATGTGAGCCTGGGCATGTGACCTCTCTTTGTTGACTTTCAGTCATCCTCATCTGGGCATTTCGTATGCCAATGATATCTAAAGTTTCATTCCTTTATAAAACAGAAGCACTGAAAGGAAAAACAAGTTTAAGGAGTGTTTAGCAAAAGATCCTTCAAGCTAGATCGTTTCATGGAGATTTTAGGGATGAAAAAGAAAGGTCAAGCCACAGATAGGGAGGGAGGAATCTGTTAAGATCAGTATAACAAACTACTTTCTTCTTAATATGACAGTGTAGCCACAGGATTTGTGCTCTAAAATCAGTGCTAAAATCTGGGTACACTATAGCTACACAATTCCCCTTATTTACATTTTAGTAATCCTGTCAAAAAAAGAAATGAGCTTAGTCTGGCATGACCTGATCTTGATGAAGGCTCTCAGTTATCCCTGTTTTCCTTTTCTAGGTGTCCACCAACTGCATCTTAAATAAGCCTTTCTAGAATTTTCTCAAGAATCAAAGGAGAACTCAGTGGTATATAGTGGGCAGATTGTTTTCCTCTTTCTTTTGAAAATCAGAACCAGAATTTTAGCCATTCTTGTAGCACAACTCCTGATTTCTGTGATCTTTTAGTTACTGACAGTGGCTTAGTAATCGTATCTTGTCAGTTCTTTCATTTTAGTATCCAAGGATATAGTTTATGTGGACCAGGTGACTTGAATTCATCAAGAGGCCCTCCCTTAATCCTCTTTCCTGCACCCCCTAAGTCTTAATCTACACACACCTCTAGAAGTTCTAGCCCTGTCCTATCTGCTCACCCTTTTATTTCTTTGTAAATTTAGAAGATTTTTACACTATATGTATGTTTCCTCTTTAACCCACTTAAAACTTGTGAGAGTAAGGTTCCAGCACTACCAGCCCTCCACCCACACTTGCTTGTTTTTTTCTACTACCCTGGAGTACTGATAAGATTTTCACATATAAGAAGTAAACAGTTGACCTTATTGAGTCTCTTATAATTGGTCGTTAGTGTTTTCCTTCTGTATCTTACATGTTAAATTTTCCATTGAGTTCTAGTCAT
Organism: Potorous gilbertii; assembly: GCA_028658325.1. Taxonomy (NCBI): domain Eukaryota; kingdom Metazoa; phylum Chordata; class Mammalia; order Diprotodontia; family Potoroidae; genus Potorous; species Potorous gilbertii. Next base: position 558,400,563 of record CM053770.1, read on the forward strand.
TTTGTCACAAATACTTGAAAGTCTTTCAGTTCATTAAATGTTCATTGTTGTTTTTTCATTTAGGATTATATTCAGTTTTGGTCACAACCCCAGCCCTTTTGCACTTCAGAATATTATACTCCAAGACCTATGGTCTTTTAATGTAGAAGCAAGCTGTTAGATTTTGTGTGATCCTGATTATAGCTCCTTGGTATTTAAATTGTTTTTTTTGCTCGTTGCTTGCAGTTTTTTCTTCCTCATCTGAGAGATTTAAAACTCAGTTATAACATTCCCATAAGTTTTCATTCTGGGATCTCTTTCAAGTGGTGATTGGTGGAGTTTTTCTATTTTACCCTCTGATTCTAAAATTTGAGGGCAATTTTCTTTAATAATTTCTTGTAATATTGTATCAAGACTTTATTTTCATTGTAACTTTCAGGTAGTCCAACAGTTCTTCTTTTGTCTCTCTTCCATCAGTTCTCCAGATTCGTTGTTTTTCTAATAAGATCTTTCACATTCTCTTCTATTTTTTCATTCTTTTGATTTTGTTTTATTACGTCTTGGTGTCTTATAATGTCATTAGCTTCCCCTTGTCCACTTCTAATCTTCAAGGATTTATTTTCTTAAGTTTTTGGACCTCTCTTTTCAAGTTGGTTGACTTTCTTTTCATAATTTTTGTGATTTTCTTGGATTGTTCTTATTTTTTTCCTATTTTCCCTCCATATCTGTTATTTGATTTTCGAAGTATTTTTAAAGTTCTTCCAAGAACTCTTTGGCCTTGTAACCATTTGACATTTCTCTTTGAAGTAGGAGTGTCTTTTTTAGCTTCGTTATCTTCCTCTGAATATGAATCCAGATCTTCTCTCTCCCCATAGTAGTTATGTATTGTTGAGTTCTTTTTCCTTTGCTTATTCATTTGTATTTTTATTTTTGTTTTAGCAGCTTATTATTGTAATCGGACTCCAGTCTTCAGGTGTGGAGAGTGGTGCCCCAGGTCACAGTTCCTTTTTTCTGTTGTTTCTTGAGCTCTGTTCTAGGTACCCAGCCTCAAGCACTCCTCTCCATGACTGAGCCACAGGGTACAGCTACCCCAACCCTACTGAAGAAAAGAAATACTGAAAATTCTGTTGTTCCCTGGTCCCTCCAAACTTCAGTTCTCCCTTCTGCTCTGGAGCAGAAATCAGGAACTCCTCTCTCCTGCCAGTACCCACAGCCAGCAGGGACCCTGTCCCTCTGCTACTCCACTCACTGGGCATGTGCTTGCTTGCTCCTTCTTCCCCACAGCCTGATACATCTAATCAGCATAGCGGGACATGGCATCCTGATATAGCAGAGGGTCCTTCAGTTTTCCCCTACTCCACTTCCCCCCACACTGTGAGATGAGAGTTCCTGAGACCTAGGCAGCAGCTCAACCCAGCTGCCCCCAGGGCTTATTGTTTGTTGATTCAGTAGAATTGGCTTGGAGGTGTTTGCACTTCACTCAGGTCAAACCTCCGCTGCTGCAGGTCTCAAGTTATCTTAGGGGGACAGCTGCTTTACCACTTCTGCCACTCTTATGTTCACTGAGGAAATGTCCTGTCTTTATTGTAGAGGCACTTCAAAAAGCCTGGAGTTTTCTGACCTACTCTGCCATCTTCCCAGAATCCTTTTTCCATATTCTTTATCACTCTTGGCACCTAGATAACCTGGCTTCTGTCATCTTCCTAAAAAAATCTAAAAAGTTCTATGTGTGTCCACATTGTTCTCTTCAGATAAAATCCCCTTTTCCTGCTCACTGGAATTATTTTCTATTTATTCTTCAGAATTTGATGTACCCTCCCTTTTGTGCTGACTTCCTCTCGTTTTGATCATTGGCTTTTACCTATCTTTGCTCTGAACTTTCCTTATAATGTGCTTTTCCAAAGTTCAGGGTGAATATCAGACTATACCCAGTTTTCCTCTTCTGTCTCACATATTCTAGGAGTTATGGTCATTTCAAGGAACTTACATTGTATTGTATGCATATATTAAATGCATGTTCACAAATAAGTAAATACAAAATATATGCTAAGTTTTATAAAAAAAAAAAATTGAAGGAGAGAGCACTAACAACTAGAAGGGTCAATAAAGCCTTCATGTAAGTAGTGACGTGATTCTTGCATTAAAGGAACCTAGTTATACTAAGAAGTGGAGGTGAGGAGAGAATACATTTCAGACCAAGGGTATCTCTCATCTGTGCAAAGGGATGCAGATAGACTATGGCAGGGGTGGGGAACCTGTGGCCTCGAGGTCTTCAAGTGCGGCCCATTGACTGAACAGAAGTTTGTAAGGTTTCCCACCCCTGGGCTGTGGAATGTTGGAGGGGAGAGCAACAACTCTGAAGCAATTTGGCAGGAATGGAGAATGGGTGAAGAAGAATACGAGTTGAAACTGGAACTGTTATGAACCAGATTTTAAAAAGCAATAAATGCCATGCCGAATATTGTATATTTTTTCCTAGAGATAATGAGGTACTGAAGATTTTTGAGTAGAGGGCAAACCATGTCAGATTTATCTTTTAAGAGATATAAGTTTAACAGGGTAGGGTTGGATATTGATCCCTGCCTGACCAGGAAAGTGGTCTTGCATTGTTTTGCCTTTTTTGTTTTTCATGGTAATTATGTTACTATGGATTCTTTGTTAACTTCTTTTGTTGTTTTTTGTTTGTTTCATATAGGACCTTATTGTTTTGAGGGTGAATAGATTTTGGAGAGAAGTGGGTTTATCTGGAAATTTTTCAGTTGCTAATCTTACCGGTAATATATAAAGTTAACAAATAATGTGGTGTACCCAAAAATGTTATCTTACGTTCTGTATTCATGAAATTTCATTCAAATTTCATCATATTTCACAGTGTTAGGTTGAAGGAAGCTAAAATTAATCTTTATTCACATTTTCCCCTTTTCATTTAATTTCATACCTTATAACTGTAGTCCAAAAACAAGTTGATAGTTGTTGCTTTGAAATAATTTTTTTCATATCATCCTTTTTATCTTTTAGATTTTTTATTTAAGTTCTTGGTAATCGGAAATGCAGGAACTGGCAAATCGTGCTTACTTCATCAGTTTATTGAAAAGAAATGTAAGTGATTATCTGTATGTTACTTGTTCATATGTGTGTGTTACATATATACTGTTTTCTAACTCTTTTATTCATATCTATTTACAACAGAATTTTTAAAGTATTTTCCTGGAACTACAACTAGGTTCTAAAAAGGATTTTGTTTTGTTTTTCTTTGAAATTGCATGAAAGAAGAAATTTATAGTATCTGTTGCAACATTTGGTTAAGGGCTTATAAAATAAATGTTGCAATTCTATAGTGAAGTTTCATAAAACTATTAATTGTATTGACTATGTAATAAAGTATATTTCATGTGTTATAGGCAACTACATTTTAGAGTTGAAATGAGATAAATAGACGTGGGGCAGAAGAGAGAGTAAACTACGTTGTATTTTGACCCTATCTGGCCAGCTTTTATAGAAGAGATGCAATTTTAGGAGATTGGAATTTCCTGAATGGTAGTTTGAGGATGTAGGTAAAGATGTGGTATCTTTGGTAAAATTTGACAATAACTCAAAGAAGGAAATGGTTATGTATTAATAAATTAGATTCTGTTTTTTAAGATGAGTAGAAGGTGTAGGTTACAATGTTAAAGTTGATTTAGATACTTTGGCAAATAGCTTTGAAAGTTATATTAGAGATTTTTTACTTAATCCTGCCACTTAAAAAAAAAAACAACAGAAAGCAGTAGCATCTCAGTGAATATACTCAAGATTTCCCAATTTACCACAACTTCCCCTGAAAACCAAACAACCATTTCAAGATGGCTTTTTGTTTCTTCTTATCCCATTATTTTTAGGAGCCCCTCAAGGCCCAGTCATGGGGCTTATCCAGTTTTCTCCTTCTATACTCATTTCAGAACAGTCATGTCACTACAGTTATCACCTGAATATGGATCTACACGAAAGGGTTAAAAGATGTTTTGCAAGATGTGACATCTTGTTCGTTCACATATGTATTCACAGTTTGAGAATATCTAAATTTGTTCAGTAGATAAAGAATTGGTTAAGAGTCAGCTGTTCAAAACCTAGACTTGATAATATTGGAGTAATCACTTTGGTCAAACTTAATAATGTTAAGGAAAAGATTTAGCAAATCTTTGAAGGTATAAACTGTGTATTCTTTCTTAAAACACAGCAAAAAGTTTATACATTTTATTGATTGTTGTTTAATTTTATCAGCAGGCCATGTATATTCAATTTTTATTAGAATCTGCTGCCTGATTTTCAATATTTAACATAAAATGTGGGACCAGAACTTATTTTGAGAATAATGAATAAGACCAATATTCTGTACATAGAATGAACTTAATGAAAAAATATAGCATGGTTCCTTGTTTCATGAAACTTGCAAAACGTGTTTTCTAAATGGCCTAAAATTTAATTTTTTTGTGTTTGTTCTTTTTTTTAGTCAAAGATGATTCAAATCACACTATAGGTGTGGAGTTTGGTTCAAAGATAATAAATGTAGGTGGTAAATACGTAAAATTACAGATATGGGATACAGCAGGACAAGAACGATTCAGGTATTTTAAATTTTTATTTAAAATGTTTTTGTTAGAATTAAAGCCATTACTTTTCCTTTTTCAATCTCTCACAAATCTATTCCTATAATCAGCTATATTCTTTCAATGCATAATTAACTTCCTTGGAGTAAGTTTAGAAATTTCCACCTTAGGGAACTCCTTTAACTTCCAGAAAAAAAAAAACTGCAGAAATTCAATTTTGTTTCCTGTAGCAACGGTTTACTAAAGGATCTCTTAGTGGTATGAAAATGAATGCACCACTAAAAGGACCTTACTTGTTCCTTGGGAATATTTTAATTACTGGAAGAATCTCTTTCATTCTAATTTTACATAAAAATGGATGCATTGCTTTTTTTCTCCCCTATAAATTCAATCTGTTTTTTCCTTGGCATTTTTTTTAAGATGGATTCCAATCTCAGGGTTTAATAAAAATTCTCTTTTCCTCAGGATATGTATTAGGATCATTATTCCATGAAATATCCTAAGCCTTCTATATTTATTGTATTATATAATTATAATTTATATTTATATTATTGACCTACCCCTAAGAAACTGTAAGATCTAAAATCACCAAAGATTAAATTATGTTCATTATACTATATTAATATGGAAAAGTGGATTAAGTTATATAGTACATTGGTCCAGATATGGACTCTTTTTGCTCAGTCATGGCCAACTCTTCATGACCCCATCTGGGCAAAGATACTGGAATGGTTTGCTGTTTTCTTGTCCATCTCATTTTAGAAGAGGATGTGGAACTGAAGCAAATAGGGTTAAGTGACTTGTCAAGGGTAACACAGCTTAGTAAGTATCTGAGGTCAGATTTGAATTCAGGAAGAGAAGACTTCCTGACTCTACTCCCAGGACTCTATCCACTGTGCTGCCTAGCTGCATTTAGGGCATATAGAATATGCCCCCTAAAATGAGACCTCTATAAAGGGATAGGATATACCCATATATTAGGAAAAATAATTCCATAGAACTATGTATAAAAATGCTTATTGTGGAAGATCGTGGTTTTTTCCTTGGATTAGAGAATCATAAATGTTTAAAGATAGAAGAACCTAGTTCAAACTCCTCATTTTATAGATAAGGAAATCGAGGCCCAGAAAGGGGAATAGACTTGCCCAAGGTCCATAGCTAATAAATGTGAGAGCCAAAATTTTGAGACCAGATCCTGTGAATCTCAATTCAGCCCTTTCCCCACTGTTTTGTGTTATTACTTTCCTTTTTATTAAATGGTATTTTATTTTTCCAATTATATATAATAATTTTTAACATTCATTTTTACAAAATATTGACTTCCAAATTTTTCTCCTTCCCATTCCTTCCTCCCTCCTTACCCCCTTCCTAAAATGATAAGCAATTTGATAATGGGGTATACGTATGCAGTTATTACTTTTCCAATTCAAATAAAAATGTTTTATTTGTTTTTATCATTAATCCTTTCTTCCTCTTCATTAGATTAATTGTTTTCTTATTTCCTTTCTTCTCAAAATATGAGTGATAGCGTCCTGTACAAGTCAGACTTGGGAAAGATGGGTTGCCAATATTGAGACCATTCACTTTATATTTTCAACAAATACTGAGCCAGAAAATTTAGTTTACAAAGCACTGTGAACATTCAAGCTAATTTTTAATTTTATTAAGCAGAATTATAGATCTTATTTAACCAATATTCTGAGGTGTTTTAAATTTTATATACCAAGTCTGTGGATTTTTTTTTAAACCTCCACTAAAGTCCTATTCTAATGCTTCATCATAGCATGAAGTGACCTTCATTCTTAAGGATAAGTTAGTAAAATAAAATGTAAGTTCTGTTACGTACTACCAAGTTGAGAAACTTTTCAGTACAAAATATTCAGTAGTGGACTTTATCTCTATTGTCTGAATACCAGCCTAGCTATGATGGAGTGACATATCTCCTGAATGATGAATTTTTCAGTCACAGCCACTCTTAAAGACCACCTATTAAGTTGTAGCTGAATTTCAGCCATCACCAGTGAAGGGCATAACCCACAGCAATGAAATCACAGAACCTCGGAGTATTAAAGTAAGTTTTTTTAAAAAGACTGTCAAATTTAATACAGTATTTAAAGGTAAAGTATTACTAAATAATTACAGCCTAACAAATAGCCAAAGTTGGATTGCTGAAATTGGGACTTGTTATTTAAAAGTAATACCATTTAATTTTAGCTAAAGAAATTAACACAGACATGGAAGTTTTCTCAAGTATTTCCAAGATAAATCTTTTAATGCAGGTCAAATTATCTTAATCAAGGATATAATTAATATATTAGGTAAAACAAACTGGGTGAAAAATATGATTATCGAAATGGATCTTTTCCCAGAAGTCATCAATGTATTGGAATATGCCATCCTGGGATGGGGGAACTACATTCTTGCCATAATATACTGCAAGATTATCAACTACAGATTATGGAATTTTTTTAATGAAAATCATTTTACTCATTGAAAGAAGAGTTCGTTGATTTTGAAGATGTTCAGTCATCATTCCTTGTACTACCTAATTTCAACACATGATATTCCTGTATTTCTGGAACGTTAATGTATTTTCCCCTACTTAAAAGCATATCAGAGGTATCTTTTCTGGCATTTCCTGGTATTTATTTTGGTTAACCAGTTATTTATATTAGTCGTTTATTAATGTATTGAATTTTTTTAAGTTCACTGTGTCATTTGTCTCGTTAAACTTAATAATATGTTACCATTTCTTCAGCATGCCAAATCTTTTTTTTATCATATAAAAATAACTAACCAGACTTTCTAAACTAATATCCTTCACAAGTTTAACAAATACTTGATATATAAGTTAAAATTTTCATGTAGAACCAGGTATCAGAAAGACATTTATCAGATACTCAGTTTACTTTCCCGTGTTGGAACCTATTGTATCCAATGACTTGTACACAATCATTCAGTAGTCACAGCCAAAACTGGGCTTACAAGTAAGAAAATTTCATACAAAGAGCTATAAGAAAATTTGAGAAGAGGGAAATAAGGTAATTTTTATCTGGAGTGTTTGGTGGAAGGCTTTGTAGAGAAGATGGCATCTGTAGAGAAGCTAGGCCTTGAAGAAGAAGAACGATTTCAGTAGGCAGAGAGGGAAGGAGAGTAACATTCCAGGCATTAGATATAGTCAGCTGACATGTACTGAGACTAGATAAGACTGGTTGAAATTAGGGAACAACTAAGGGTGGGAGAAGGGGGAAAGACAGAGTGAAATAAAAATGGAAAGCTAAAGTAATTATCAGGCATTAAATGCCAGAAAAAGGAATACTTATTTCAACCCAGAGACAGTAAGTTACCACTGAAGATTTTTGAGGAAGGAAAAATGGGTGGTACGTGTATGATATGAAAGATTATTTTGGCAGTTGTATTAAGTTGGATTGGAGAATGAAGAGATTGGAATCAGACCACCTGGGAAGCTGTAATAATAGACCATTTGAGAAATGAAGGCCTTTAAAATAGCAATGGCAAGGTGAGTAGAAAAGAGAGAACAGACATGATAGAAATTATGCTGATAAAATAGACACAACAGCTGATTGAATGTGACAGACGAAGAATCCAAGACAACTCCAAGGTTCCGTCCTTAGGTGACTGGGAAAATGATATCACCAACAAAAATAAGGAAGGTAGGAATAAAAGACAACTTTTAGTGGAGGAAAAGTGACCAGTGCTCCTGAATGTGATTTAATTTGTGTCTTTCCTTTTTAGAAAGCTAAGGAACTTTCTCTTATAAAAGGAGATTGCTTTTTGTGACATGCAGAAGATAACGGGAAAAAAGATAATATTTTGTATTGTCATAGCTCTGAGGTTATTTTAAGAGAAACTTTGAGTAAGATACTCTTTTCTACCCTCCCACCATCTTCCATTCTCTATGACTTCTCTACTCCAATAGCACTAGTAGAGTGTAAGGATAGGAAAGACACTCTATAGTATGAAAGGTGGGAGAAGATCCAAACTCTCTGCCTCTTTTGAGACTTAGGTCCTTATCAGTTAGGTGACTGGGGGCTGTTTACAAGATTCTGCACTACATTTTGTAGTGCATATTCAGTGGACCACACCCAGCATCTGGCTCTTCACTTGATTGAGATTAACTTGCCATATTTACCTACTACAAATATTTTAAAAACTAGCAGCTTTCTTTAATCTCTTAAATTTAATACCTTAATTTCTACACTAGGAAAAATGATAGAATTTGAAAACTGATTGGAAGTGAGGAAGAGGAAAGAGTCATAGATAATTCTGAGGTATCAAGCTTCAGTCACTACAAGAATGGTGCTATCACCAAATAGAATTAATGAAGCTTGGAAGAGGAAAGGATTTTAGGAGAAAAAAGATGGCCACTATTCTGTCATATGGCTCTGACTTCTGAACTTCACAGGCACTCTAAAACCTTCTAGGGAAGACTGAACGTTGGAGCATCAAATCATGCTTATTGGTCTTATCCATTGATGATATGAATAATTAAACTTTTCCAACTATAAATTAACTACATTAAAACCACTTACTTTGTGGATATGGGACAGATTTCTTGAAAAAGGGTTGAGGAAGTGAGTCATTTTAGCGGACTAAGTCGATTACTACTCATTATAAGGCTACTCAAATTTTGAAAATAGTCTATAGTGTATGTCCGCTTAAGTCAAAATACTAACATTTCTTGCTCTCTGCCTAAGTATAATGTCTTTTGCTCATTTTAGAAGGAATTTCAGTTGGTCCGGTATGACTTGTTCTTAACAAGAAAACATCTTGATTGTCATTAATAATTCTTGGACTTAATGATGTTTTAAGAATTTGTTTTGTTTCCAGAATTTTCCCTCACTTCAGTAAAGTTTTTTTCCCATTTTTCATGATAGGCATTTTCCTAGCTCTTTTTCTGTCTTTAAAGAGCTTCTCTATATGTAGCTTCTTGAAATATCTGGCTACTTTGAAGTAACTATGTCTATTTCATAAACACAGAGAGAATAAATAGGGTTGCTTTTTAACCATGCCACCTTCCTAATATTGATAGCAAATCCATTGGTTCTCTCTTAGGAATGTTAAAAATAAGTGCTTCTGTAGTATATATCTTTATGATTTATAATTCACAGACCTAAGAGGTAAATTTTTTTCTCTTTCTTTGAAAACATCTTGTTTAGAGCAATGAAAAATCTTTTGAACCTGTTAATAAAGCAATCTAATTCTTTCAGGTCCGTAACAAGAAGTTACTATAGAGGTGCAGCAGGAGCCCTATTAGTCTATGACATTACCAGGTAATTCAAAATTTATTTTAGGAAAAGAGTGTGTTCTTAATGGTCTGCTTCCTGTAGTCTGAAATTTATGCATCTTTAGTTTCACAAGTTTGTGATTCATTTTTTTTCACTTCAATTTGTATGATTTGGGACTTAATAAATATACTTGACTTTTCCTTTGTGGTCTCTGGCAAGTTACATTACCTTTCAGTATTTCTGTGCCTTCCTATGAAATACGGCATTATTTCAGTACACATGGTATTCTCTTAATTACTATTCATAAAATGTCTGTAGGTATATATACATTTGCTTTTAGATGAGATATTACTTAATGCATTTCTTAACATGCTACTTTATGGTTCCCATTGTGTTCAAAAAATTGACAAATTAAGCCTCATGAGTAATCAGGCTAATAATAAATATCCTCCTTTGTGAACAGCATCAATTTATTGCAAGCATACAGAACAGATCAGGTACTTGAATGCTACCAGAAGGTGGGCCCTGTCATTCACTTCCCACAGTTTGCTTTCAATTAAGGCATGCTGCAACAAAAGGATTGGCAATGTAAAGAGATTGTGCATTTAAGAGTCCTCACTTTTTAATTCCAACCAGAAAAGGTGGTACACCTGCCCAGACATGTATTCACAAGGAGGCAATTAAATATCATTGTTTAAATCATTTTTTAGCATATTTCCAGTACTGATGACATTTATGTGATATTTTTTGGCCCAGACTGAACTTAATGTAACCCATTAGCAAAAAAAAAAACATTGAAGTAAGAAGAAATCAGATCCTTAATGCTAGAAGGATCAGTTGCATTAATTGATACAACAATTTGCTTGGTCTTTTGAGTTTTTCTCAAATTTCTAGTTCTCTTCAAGTCTAGTAACCTGTGAACCAAATTCTACCCTTAGGTACGCAACTTCTTATTTCTTCTCTTCTCAATGATTACAGCTAGTTAGTGATGACAGAATACAAAGACATCAGATTTTTCTTTTTTGTTTTTTTAAATTCTCTTTGTTTTTGTAAATTCCTATTATGGTTAACTAGTGTTTTGGGGATATTGTTATGATAAGGATGTTAAATAACTATGACATCTTTTGAATGTTTTAATGGTATGCTTGATTTAAAATTAAATTATGCTTTACAGACTTTATATATCAATTTTGGGATCTTATATTTTGCAGCCGAGAAACCTATAATGCACTTACTAATTGGTTGACAGATGCAAGAATGCTAGCAAGTCAAAATATTGTCATAATACTCTGTGGGAATAAAAAAGATCTGGATGCAGATCGTGAAGTTACTTTTTTAGAAGCTTCCAGGTTTGCCCAAGAAAATGGTAGGGGAATTATTAAATGCCATTTCATTTCTATGTTATATTTTTTACTAATATGATATGTATTTGAGTCTACTTGAACTATTTTTATTATAATATTTTGAATTTGTGGTAGAAAATGTAAGAAGAGGAGACAGAGTTCCTGACTCCAGTGCTTTACTTATAGCATTAGAACAAAAGAGAAGGAAACTCATTAACAATAACTAGGCTGATGGGAAAGGAGAAATGCCCAATCGGTCTAAGTGTTTTGTTCTTTGTAAACAGGTCAGATAAAGTATTTGATGGAAAGAAGGTAACAGTGGTATAGAATGAATGATAGCTTGAGTTTGGATGTTCTGAGCTGCAGTGTAGCTAAAACTGATTGGCCATCTACACTGTTTGACACTCCTTTATATGGTAAGCCCCCAAGAGGGAGATGTTACCAGGCTGCCTAAGGAGGGGTGAACTGGCTCAGGTGCAAAATGGAGCAGGTCAAAGCTTCCATCTTAGTCATCAGTGAAGCTGGGCCTCTGTATTTTCAATCTGGGTAAGATAGGGAGTCCTGATCTCAGAAACAAACAGAAAATCATAAGCACTGGGGACATAAATAGAAAAAATAGCCCCTGTTCTCAAAAAGCAATCCACATTCTAATAGGGAAAGACAACATAGAGAGGGGGTGTCAGCTGTAAATCAGGTGAAAAGGCCCCCATGATGTTTATGGTACAGCAGCAGAGTAGTGATAAACCATATCCCTTCCTGGTGCTGAAGCATTTGACCAGATGATAGCTTTCTTTTTCATGTCTTTAGTAGCTGTTGCTGTTTAGGAGGTAGGAACTGAAACTCAAACTGAAGCAGCTGCTCTGTCACATATGCACAAGGGTTAATTCCCTGGATGGCAGTTGCAGGGTATGGGCTGGAAGTGCAGGCAGTGGTCTGGGGTTTACCTGCTGGTCATTGGCAACTGGTCAGCAATTGGTATTGATAGTGACAAGAATGATGGTGGGTCCATTCCCAATGGTGACTGTACAGGGCTGGTGGCCTGCTCTTCCCAAGTTTCTTGGGCTCAGGGTCCTCAGTTTTCTTCCACTGGGGTTTAAAGGGAAGTAGTAATCAAGGTGGTGGTTATATAAACCTTCCCTGATAAGGTTAAGAAAAGAATAGGAAGGAATAAGATGAGAAGATATCCAACCTAACGCTCTTCTTAGATATTGGATCCTGTGCTCTAATTTATGTCAAAGATATACTTCAGGACTTCAGCATACTCATTTCCAGGTCATGCCAGCAACCTCTCCTTACTCTTCCTGCTGTACATCTCTTCCAGGGGCCCTTTAATATTTCAGGTGTGAAACATTTTACATCAGCTGAAGCAAACATTGAGCAAACATTGAAACCAGTGGTGAAAGATAGGTGAAGAAGAAAAAACTTCAATCCTCCCCAACCCTTGGCCTAGTTAGTTCAGTGTTAGGCTTAGATTATCTGGCCTGGCAACAGTATCTTCACCAGATAGTATAGGGATAATATGAAGCAAGTTGATGATGTTGATAAAGATAAATAATAAACTAAAAATAAATAAAAAGTAAAACACTGTGGGAAATGGTAGATTTGTTTGCTTGATTTCTTTTCTAATTGAAGTCATAGGGTGATAGCTTTAGAATTGGAAGAGACCTTAAAGATCATTTAATTGCAGACAAGAAAACTGAGGCCCCAAGTAGTTAACTTGCCCAAGGTCATACTAAGTAGTGTAGGCAGAGTACAGATTTGAACTAGGTCCTTTGACTCTTAATCCAGTGTTTGGTTTCCACTACACCACATATGTTCACCTCTTCACGATCCACTAACTACCAACAATAAATGAGAATACCTTTGAAACAACCTGTAATGGTGAAATAATATGTCTATGAAAAGTATAACTTTAGAAATAAAAACTATTAGTACCTAACTCTCTCAATTATACAAGTGAAGTTATTTGGTAATTTTGACCTTGTTGTTGCTTAGTAGCTTCAGGTGGGCCAGACTGTGAAACTAGTATAACTTGTTAGATAATTTTGTCAACAAATTATTCTGTGCTGAATTGGTGATAGCAATTTTTATGTTCACAATAAAATAGCAAAGAAATGTAAATTTCACTAAAATACTTTTATGCTTGGACAATCTAAATGTTAGACCAGAAATTACCTTTCTATTGTTCATTTTAAGATATATTACATACAAATTTGATAGTAGCTCAGCATCTGTCATTATTCTAATTTAGGGTTTGTATTTTGTTTTTGTTACATCAAATATAGAGCTTATGTTTTTGGAAACAAGTGCACTAACAGGGGAGAATGTAGAAGAAGCTTTTGTTCAGTGTGCAAGAAAAATACTCAATAAAATTGAATCAGGTAAAAAATTTTCATTTTACAAAACATTTGATAAATTTGGCTCTATAACTTCCCTTACAAAGTTATTTATTATGTGTATATGTATTACATATGTATATATGTCATATATATTGTATGACAAGTATTACTTATCAATACTTTCAGGAGAAATTTAGGCAAACTTTACTCACCTAGGCTGTCAAACAGAAATTGCCATTAATTGGTTAAATATGTAGGGTTTTGATCCCAATAACTTTTTGGTTCTTAGAGTAAATGCTTTAGCCTTCAATAATGGTTGAGAGAATAAGACCTTTCAACTGTGGAGATTAGTAATTCCATAACCCACCTCCAGACAGATGATAGATTCAGGGTGCAAAATGAACCATGTTTTGGACATGACTGATAAAAGAATTTGTTTGACTGTAAATCTCTATAAGGGTTTTTCTTTTTCTTATTAGTTTAATGCTAAATGACTGAACACATAATATGAAATTCTGTATAGGATATTTTATTGCTTTACTAATCTATTCTTAGATCATGTAAGTTTGTTATCTCATAAGACACCTCTGAAAATTCCTTCTGGAAGATTAAATGGAATTTTGATATCACCTCTTTATGTACGTTTAAAGATAAAATCTAGAGTTCTTAACTATTATTGATAAAATGATAAGAGGATTAGTCATTAAAGAAATATAATTTACCAGTTATTCCTTTTATGTCAGAGACCTTACTCTATCAATCATTCTCTCTCCCCCCTTTTCCCCTCTTTCTTCCTCTCAATCTTTCTTCCTTTCCCTGCTTCCCTTCCTCCTTCTCTTTGACCTCTGTCTGATCAATTGCCATAGAATCCTATCAGTTTTACTTCCATGATACTTGTTATATCTAGCACTAATTTCTAACTCCCACTGTCAATACCATAACTATTTCAAGATCAAATTACTTCTTGCCTGGACTTTTACAATAGTTTGTTAACTGGTCTCCTTTCCTCTAGTTCCTTCCCTCTCTAATCCATCTTTGTTAGAGTTATCAAAGTAATCTCTCTAATATTTACCTGTCTCATCATTTTCAACTTCTTCAAAAATCTTCAGTGACTTTCCATTGGCCAGGAAATAAAAGAGACTCCTTAAATTAGCATCCAAGGCTCTCCACATTTTGCCCCAATTTTCTCCTCCAGTGTGATTTCAAAGTAGCACTAGCAAAATGAGACCATTTGTCGTTCTTTGATTCCATCCCACCTTGTTCCAGTGCCACACATTTCCACATCCTGCTTGGAATGGACTCCCCTCACATTTGTGCCTGTTGAAATTCCATTTTTCTTTCACAGCCTAGCTCAGATAATACCCTTTCTTTAAAGCCTTCCCTAAATTATTCTCCTCCTCCTGACTAGAAATGAACCCTTCCTCCTGGACTCTTTTACGCCATTATGCATTTAGTCATATTTTAGTTTGTATAATAATTATTTGTGTACATATTTCCTCCTAGCTCTTCATAGTTACAAAATAGATGAGGGACTCTGTTGCTTATCACCTTTGTATCTGCATTATTAATATACAGATAAGAGTTTTGAAGAATTTTTTAAACAAATATTGGTTGATCCCCAGGTGAACTGGATCCAGAAAGAATGGGTTCAGGTATTCAGTATGGAGATGCTGCCTTAAGACAGCTTAGATCACCTCGTCGTGCACAAGCCCAAAGTGCTCAAGAGTGTGGCTGTTAAAATTTTGGACACTATAGAAATCTAAGGTAGGTTTTGGCAAGAAGATAGCTTTGCTCATTCTTTTGAAGTTTTAACTGTAATCTGTTCTCAAGCTACAAGGCTCTTTACATAGTTTACTGCCTGTGAGTCTAACTTCTGCATCTAGATTGTAGAAAAGAAGGGGTCATATGGTAAAGAGCTTCATGCCAGAGGCCCTTAGGGAATCCCACCTCTGTCATTTACAACCATCAGCAAATTATTTCAACGACACCTCACCTTGTTCAGCTTTTGAGTAAGGGGATCAAACTAAGTGACCTCTGAGATCTCTTCCAGCTCTGTGTCTGTAATACTATGATCATATTCTGATAGAAATTTATCTACCTATTTCTGTTAAGTGAAAATAGGGGTAGGGAAATCTTCCTTGATGCTTTGTCCTGGAAACTTACCATTAATATTTTATATTCTTACACACTATGCAAAAACTTTGGGGGGGGTTTTGTGATTTTCTTTAAACAGTGAATCTTTTAATTGCAAGTCATAGATTCTTCTGAAAAATCTACTTAAGCCAATTTGGTATCTGTCTTTGGTAAAACACAAGTTTACTTTATCTTTCATAAACTAATGAAAATCTGATCAAATCAAGTCTCTTTAGCAAAAAGAAACCTTGTTTATATAGTTTTAAATGGAAATCAAAACAATTTTTATCAAAAGTTTTCCCTTTTTCTTTGCTGTTGGCTGCACATTGTTTCTTCATACTCAATTCTTACTATGGGACACATGCTAACCAAAATCTGTTCTAAAATGTATAGTCATGATTTGTTTTCTTCTTAATGTTTTCTAGCTCTATATACAAATGATATTTGGGAAGCAACTGATGAAGCATCAAGGTTCTGCCGTTTTTATCACGATCTTTCCACTCTGTGTCTGAAGTAGACCATTGCTGGGGGAAAAATAAAAGTACTTCAAGGTGTTATGCAAGATAGTCAATATGGCACAGCAGATTATATAATAAATCTAATTCAATGGACAATACAATTAGATGTATACATAGATGTAAAAATTTTCTGTTCCATATTTTCCCTTTCACTTTTGATTTAAACATTGCTGTATCCTGCCTGTATATACTGTAGTGCAGTAAGTTTCCAAAGCATGTTATATGATGTACGATATAATAGAATGTTGCACTAAATGCAGTTTAATATTTTTTTTAATCATATGAACTAAAATTTGTTAATTGTGAGGAGTGCTTTTTATCATCATGTTTGTGTTGTATTGCACATTTGGTTATATTTATGACCTGAAGTACAAAGCCACTGGCATTGATGGTCAGGGCATTTCCTATTTAATTTTTTTTTTTTTTTTGCCACATGCTACACAATGTTTACGTGATTTACACTTGAAATACAACGAGGTCATTACTTTAAAGTTCACTAATATAAGAAAATAAAATTGGAAAATGATTTTTCCATTGAAAATGCACCTGTACAGGTTTCTGTTGGTTTTTGAGGTATTTTCCACACTTAGCCAAACATCCTAAACAAAAATATAATCCTTTGAAAAAAATTCATTTGACCTTGATCTTCAGAACTCTTCTTTTATGTTTCCAGACTGTTCTTTTTTTCTGTCTAGTTTGATGACTAGCATCTGAATCATTTACTTGGTTTGGGGGTCTGTTTGTTTAATCAACATCATCACATCAGTGTCCCTGTTCTGTTATTATTTCATGACCATTCTTTAGAAAATTATTATATTGGGCTAATTCAAAGAAATTTTTAGGTAGTTTCCCCACATACATAAGTTTCTTCTAATTTTTTTCTCTAATGGCATGCATTTAAAATCATCGTAATGGTGTATGATGAGTTATCTGTTTATCTCAGGTATGAGTCAAAATTACATGATACAAACATACATGAGTTCAAGCTGTCTAAGATGCCTTATTGCAATTATCACATTTCTGTGATTTTTAATTCATATAGAATTATCAAAGTGTAAATTATATTTTCAATTTCAAAAAAAGAATTATTCTAACAGTTTAATATATCATTACTTTAAAGGAATCTATCTATGCATATATGCTTATATAGGTATATATTCAGTGGAATGTTTCTTTACAGTTAAATGCAATATTATTTAAGTCTGGTACTAAAAGTACAAAAAGTATCTTATATATTTCTTGTTCTTTCCTTCTCTGGTGACTTTTCCTTCTTATAAGTGATTATAATAGCAGCCACTCAATTCATCTCACTTGATCTTTCATTAAAAGCCACCCACTGTGCTGATTTACTAATGAGCTAAGAATGAGGATGCAGCTAAACAAATGAATGGTGATTTTGGTGAAGGAATCACTGTGTATTTGTTTTAGGCATTTTTTGCTTTGCTATTAGTGCCTTTGGTATCTTATTTTGAAAAATCCACATGCTGAATGAGATTCTCAATTTAACATTTTTCTTCACTCTTTAAGGAAATACATTTCACTCAATATATTCTTTTCCTTTGACCCCTCAGTTTTGAAGGATCTGTCCATTTGAATTCCTTAATTTTTAGGTAACTTTTTTGCATGGAATTATAAACATATTTGACAAGATCTTATGTTGATATGGGGGGGGGGGGGAAGCCAACCAAGAGCTTTTAATTTTGATTAAACTTAAAATTTTGGGGTGGAAAGTAGATCAACTATATTGTTAAACCATGGCAGCTGTGTGCTTTGCAACAGTAAAAGCAGGTGGCAAACTAAGCCAGTGATTTTCACTAAAGGTCTTACTGCTGGGAAGTAGGAATAAGAGAGAGAAACTGTTCTGAGTTCCTTATTCCAGTAACTAAATACTGGTTGTTAAATCAACAAAAAGCATTTGCTTTTTTAGCCCCTTTGGATTATTTGAATGGTAGGAGAATTGAAATTTTAAAATATTTGCTAAAAAAAGTTCTGAAGTCTGTTGGGAATAGGATTGTGGATTAATTTTTTAAATTTACTTTTTCATTGGTAAAATAAAATTATCTTAATATAGGAATCTTAGAGTTTTGCTTCAAAGAACTTTGTAATTGTCATGGAGGATACATTTAGATTCTTTTAGAACTCTAGATAAGAAAACCAATATTTTTATACAGGGGTATTCCAGCATTCAGATGCTGGAATTAGAAACTCAGATAATTTCTTTCATATGGCAGGATGCTGCATCTATTTTCATTTCTGGATTCATTATGTAGCAATAAGTATCTTTTTACTAATGTAACTATATTCACGCACACAACTGTACATTCTCCTTTGTTAACTGTAACTTTTTCATTGGATTAACATCTAGCAAAGGACTTCATGTAAACAATGGTCCTTCCACTGTTAAAACGAGGGCGATGTGGCTGAGTTTCTGAGCACCTCCCTCTAAGGCTTATTGATATAAAGTAACCTGGAATTAGGAATCTTTTCTAATGCAGTCATTATTACAAAACCAAAAACAAATACTTCCTCCTCCCTTATCTTGCTGATTTTTCAGTCTTTGAAAAAAATTCTTTTTAAAATGGAGAGCATTCTTATTGATAACCCAGTAATTACATAGTATAGCATTTCATGGAAACCTATATGGTTCAAATGTTTTGTATTTAAGGCATTTACATTCTTAGTCAATGCCATTTTTGCCCAAAGAGACTTTCCCCCAACCTCTGTATAATAAGTAGTATACTTAATTGTTAGAATGTTTTCATTTGTCTCCTGTCTATTGTAATTACTGTATAATATTTTTTATTTATAAAGAAATTTTGTAATGGTATGCATGTATCTTGAACATGTGCTTATTTAGCCAGTTTAAGGCAAGAATTCAGTCATATCATAAACTCATTAGGTTCACAAAGACATTGGTTCATAGTCTAGGATTGCCACTGTGTAATTTCTCAGTTTTTCAGGCTTTCAAAGCACAAAACATTCCTCTTTTCTTTATTCTGATGTACACTAAAACATTTGTGAAGTTCATGCCATGTTTATTTCAATCCCAGAAAGCTTTATGAACTTTGAGTAGTACTGGAACAGCCATCCACATACTTGGCTCTTCTGAGCCCTGGGCCCACTGCAGGAAAAGCCTTCAAAGGACAGCTGAGTCCTTTTAAGAGGCATCTTACATTTATCCACTGAGTTAAAAAAAAAAAAGTCTTCTGAAGACTAAAGCTGCAAAAAGGTAGTACAAAAAAGCCACATTTCACTGAAATAACAGTCTCCTTTTGTTAACTTCCTTCCACAAATTGTTTAAGGTTCTGAAATTCAAGCTTCAAAATAAGCCTGGTATGTTTAATTAGGATATTTTAGGAGGAGATAGGGGAAATGAAGTTGTTAATCCACTCAATTAAGTGCTCCAAGTAGTCTGAGAAATTAATTAGCCCCATCAAAGTTTGATTCTTCACAATTTCCCTACTATCATTTAAAAAGAACTGATGAAATAAAAAAATTTAATCTGCTTAGGGCACTAAATAAATCATTTTTTAAAATATATTTTATTGATATTTTTTCTTTATGTCACATAATTTCCCTAATATATCTTCCCTTTTCTCCCACTTTAAGAACTATTTACGATTAGACTAGGACTTTTAACATTTAGAATGGTATTTCATATAAAATATGAAATTTATGAAAATGGAATTTTTGGGAAGATAGCCTTAATTTCATGTTTGTACATTTTGAATTTATTTTTAACTTTAATGGAACAGACCTGTGATGTCAGTATGAAAACTAGATGGGGAACTTGACCACCTCTCACCAGGCTTGAGTGGCCAGTGTGCCAGAGGCAGGGCTTGAATGCAAGACGAGCTCCCTGTCTACCACCTAGCATTACTTCTCCACTACATATGTGTCTTAATTGAATATGTTCACTCTCCTGATAGTTTATGGCACTTTTTGAATGACGTTAATCTAGATCTCAATATAGGATGTTTTATACACTCTTAGAAATGACAGGCTTCTACATTGAGACAGAGGCCAAACACTGACACCGAAGGCTTTCGAGCTGAAAATGACCTTAGAGGTAATGGAGTAGTCCAACTCCCAGTTGTTAAAGATGAGGGAACTGCGGCACACAGAGGCTAATTGACTTACCTAGGGACAAATTGGTAAAATTGGAAACCAGGCCTTCCTGGCTCCTGACCACCTTAAAGATCATTTAGTTCAGGGGTATCAGACTCAAATAGAAACAAATCCCCTGCTGACCCATGTTGATTTAGGAAATCACATAACATCTATGGAATTTCTATTTATTTTGTTAAATATTTCCTAGTTATTTATAGCCAGCCATGTGTTTGACAACTTTCATCTCATCCAACTCTGTCATTTCATAGATGAGGAAACTGAGACCCAGACAAGTGAAATGACTTACCCAGAGTCACAGACCTCACCTGTGCTGGATCCACATGTAAGAGAGTCCAGGACTCTGAATTATATACCATACTGCCTTGTATCAGGTCAAAGTGGTACTGCCTCTTCAAACTTCTTGTAGTGAGAATAAAATGATACTTTGATGGAATCATTACACTAGGTAATTTTTAAGAATTTTTCAGTTCTTTTCAGATTTGACTCATATTAGTCATAATGGTTCTTTTACCTTTAAAGCAATCTTAGTTTGGGAATCTTCGTGGTTGTGAGAAATAGAAACTTTTTTTCAACATATTTCTGACCCAGTATGAAAGTATAAACACCATTCTTCTTTGCAAGTCACTGTTTCTTTGGTTTTTTTCTTCTAAAGCGATTCTCCTCTACTTTTTTTAAAATGGAAATATATGGATAAATCATCTGAAGTTAATCATCTTAGGTTTTGAATAAATCAAATCACCAAAAACCTTTGAGGTTTTTAAATTATCTTCTAGTATCAAAATTATTTCTAATTGAGATGTCTAAGTCATCTTAGGTAATTGTGTAGATATCTGCTATAAAAAAACTTGTTTGATCTTAAAAGAATTTTGAGTGGTTTATTAACCAGTTTTGCACATCAGAATCGATATATAAACATGTCAAAAACATATCTATATGGCTGTATGTGTATATATACATATATATATATATATATATATATATATATATATATATATATATATATACATACATCTGTCCATATACATGTGCGTGTATTTAGTCCCTGAATTTTAAAGGTGCCCAATGCTGAAGTTGTCGGAGAGACAGTAAGTATTTGTTTATGA
The DNA here is from genome assembly GCA_028658325.1 of Potorous gilbertii. Taxonomy (NCBI): domain Eukaryota; kingdom Metazoa; phylum Chordata; class Mammalia; order Diprotodontia; family Potoroidae; genus Potorous; species Potorous gilbertii. Next base: position 558,421,944 of record CM053770.1, read on the forward strand.
CAATGTTGTGGGCCATTTTTCCAGTTAATAGGGACAGACTCATCTCTATACAAACTCATTACTGTTCTAGCCAGCTGCGTTTAATGTGTTAACTTCGGCAACAACACTCTTGTATGATGTCTTGCCAATAAAATTATTGCAATGGACTGGCCCCTGCCTATACTGCTTTGTCACCTCTAACTGAAGGAGTAAAAAAAAAGGTGGTAGGAGGTGTCATTTTGTTGCTTACCCTTTGAGTAGGAAGAAAATCTGCATTATGGTAAACTTTTTAAAAGTTTTCCAACATTTCAAAAGGCTTTTTTTCTTCCCCTATCAAATTTTATTCCTGGGATTATAAATCTAGAATTGGAAGGGATCTCAGAGGCCCGACTCATTTTACAGATAAGGAAACTGAGGCCCAGGAAGATTAAGTGACCTCTCTAAGTATACAATAAGCATCAGAGATAGGATGTGAACCCAGGTCCTCTGAGTCCAAACTCTCTATTCTTTATACTACATCACAGCTACTAACAATTTTAATTTTTAAAGTTTAGGTGTATCATTTATTTAGCAGCTTAGATTTAATTTTTAGAAGTACCAAATAACAGTTAGTGGCAGAAAAAAAGGAAGACCCATGTTGCTGAGGTCCATTGCTAGGAAATGGGCAATCTAGTCAAGGTTGGAAGCTATAGAACCATTTATTTTGCTCATTTAAGAAAAGACCTAGTGGCTTAACTAGAGGACCCCAAGGGAGCATGAAAAGGGAGCCAGGGGCATGAAGGGAAGGAATTTCTAGCCTTTAAACTGGGCCAGCAATTGACCTCTTCAAAACTAGATCAGTCAGCAAACCTCCCCTCCACCCCCCCCACACACAAACTCACATTGGGCCTAGTAGGGATCTCTGAAACAAGATAAGAGAATCATACAGTGTCACCAGGGAGTCTGGGTCACAGTGGCCTTGAAGCCATGAAAGAAAGGCGTCCCACTAGCTTTTACAGAGGCTGCTTCTCAGGGTTTGGCTTATTGCACTAAGCCAAAAGTCCCTAAACTTCCTGGTTTCATTGTACCCTTAGTCTCAAAAACTTTTTTCAGGACATCACTCTTAGGCCAAAAGGAAGATCTAACAGTTCTGTTTTTTGGATAGTTAGGACCAAACAATATCTGTTTATATCCTAACAACTTAGTAGCTATTTAGGAAAATGGAAGAAATACTTTATTTCATTCTTAACTACAATGACTTACTAAGGGAATATGTGTGCCTGTTGGGCGCTACACAGCTTCTCACACCTTAGATTCAGGACACCACCATCTCTTTCCTGTTCTGAATTGATTTTCACATGGTACTGGCTTTTTATCACAGCAACCCCGTTTAATAAAAGCTACAGCTTCACAAATGAGAAAATTTAGGAAGCTAATGGCCTAGGGAAAAGTGCAAAAAAATGTCAACATATCAAACATTTGTGAATGTGGAATGAAGTGTGATCTAATATTGAAGCTATGAACGACCTAGAGCTGGTAATTCACATTTAGCTGCGAAGAATAATTTGGGAACTGAAGCACTAAACTCTTGCTAAGAGATCTGGGTCTGTCTTTACTCCATATGTCATGGCAGCATAGGTATTATTTAGAGAGGGACATAAGTGGAGCTCCTTAGTTTTCTATGGGCAGGAAGGTGCTAAATTAGTCAAGAAACAGCAAATTACAGAATGGAATTTTCCAAACTTAAATGAGTCAAACCTAGGGGCTTTCAGAGAAGGGAGGGGATTCACTTAGCCTCTCAGCCTCAGTTACCTCATCTGTGAAAAGGGATAATAGCACCAACATCACAGTGTTGTTGTGAAGACCAAATGAAATAACACGTAAAGGCTCAAAGCACTACACAAATATTAATATCATTATCATGGTCCTCAAGACTATTTCTGTTAACAAAAGAGGAGGATTAGAAAAGTGTCTGGGCTGCTTTCGGAAGAGAAAGGCTACGCCTGAAACGTAATTTTTTCAGGACTATGACATCAGTCTTACAGATGAATACATCAGGCTTTTGATACATTCAGTTGAATTTTAGAGACCATGATAGGATCCCACGGTAAACTGTGTTAAGTAGGCATTTTGTTTGGTACTTTTCTGCCTTCATCATATAGGAGGAAAGTATGCTTTATTTGACTCAATTCAAAGGAGCATATTTTATGTAAAGCAATCTGGCACAGAACCTTTTTCTCCCTCAATTCTCATGGTTTAGGATTATTAGTTCCAAAGAACAAGAACCAAATATCTAACTTATGAATTATCTATTTTTCATGATATGCTATATGAATATATATTTATAGCTATTATTGCCCTTTGTGTTCAGAAAGGCAATCTCAGGTTTGCAGTCACTCAGCTGAAAAAAAAATATTAAATCATTGCCAAATGCTGTTGTATATGTTATAGTAAATATAGTAAAGTAATCTGTTGCCAGATTGCTACTTTATGTATTATAGCACATATGCTGATTATGCAACATTGTGATGGAAGTGAATTTTGCAAAGTGAATTATTTCAAAAGAGCTAATACCAAAAGGAGAAAGGTGATTTATTGGCCACTCAAGCAAAATTCACTTGTGAAAACATAATCCCATTTCAGTGTCAAGGGGGCTGTTTCTTGTATAAAGTGGTCAGGGAGTTAATAAGGAGGTTCTGATGGCAAGCAGATAGTTTGTCTGAACTCACCTTCTCCAACAGTTTAGAACACTCAGTCATAGAAACTATGTCCATTTGAGGATCCCAAATAACTGTGTGTGTGTGTGTGTGTGTGTGTGTGTGTGTGTGTGTATGAATGAGCAGACAAGATATTGAATTGAAAGATGGCCTCCAAATTAGAGTTTCAAGCTTTGCTTCTGAAATATATTGGTTTCATGTGAACCTAGGAAAATCACATTATTCTTTCAGTGTCCTGGATAATTCTTCAAGACTGCTAGCAATAGAGCCATTGGGTTCTGATCAGCGTATGAAATCCAGTCCATTCCATTTATTCATATCAATAGTCAATAGTGCTAGCTTCTCTGATAGAGGATAGATTAAAGGAACTAGAAATATTTAGCCAGGGTCCAGGTGGGGTTTGGTACATCCCTACATCCTTCCCCACTTCTTTCTCTTGTACTCTGCTAGCTTCTACAGGTTCCCTAATCTAGGCTGGTGTGTTTCTCCACTCTGCTCTTCCTGGCACATGACCTCCCAGCAGAGTTCAGCAAGTCTTAGAAATGGTGTGTTCTAATGATATCCCTTATTGGGAAGGGGTGGGGGAGACAGGTTAGCGTAAAGATTCTGGGACTAGGTGCAAAAACTTTTAATTCCTAGCTGACGTTTGAAGATATTACTTCTATATACCATTTTCCCTACTTAAATTGTTTCTAATTTTGGATCATGTTTTCATATTTAAAATTGATCAATTATAAGTGCCTTTTTGTGCATGTTTATACATCAATTGTGTGCAGGAGGAGGGCAATGATAGATACTAGGATTAGCAGGGATATGTAAATTTAAATTAGGACAGATTAAATTAGAACCTCAGTCTAGATTAATGGGAGTTTTCCTTGACTTGAAAGCTCCTCCCCCCTACCCAAGTCTTCTCTTAGATAAGCTAAGTATCCTCTGTTCCCATGATCCTGAGGCTCCTCACCATCTTGATCACCCTCTTCTGGGAAACGAGTTCAAATCTTTTCTGACAAGGAAAAAGTCACTTAACCTCTCTGTGCCTCAGTTTCCTCACATATAAAATGATGGCGTTAAAAAGAAAGACTTCATATACACCAATATGTGTATGTGTAGTAGCACTTTTTGTTGTAGCCAAGAATGGGAAACAGAGCTATGGACTGGGAAATGACTAAATAAATTGTGTTACATCAATGGAATATAGTATTACAGTGAAACAATGAACATGATGAATAGAGAAGCCTAGAAATACCTACATGAATTGATGAAAAGTGAACTAAAGAGAGGCAGGAAAACAGTATACATAACAAAAATGTAAATGGAAAACACCACAAAAACAACTGAAACTGAACATTGTAAAATTAAAAAACCAAACTTGGCCCCAAAGAAGAGATAAGAAGATACCTCCTTCCCCCTGCTCCCACTCCTTTGTAGAAAAAGGGGTTCATGGGTATAGAATTTTTCAATATGTTTATTGATTTTACTGATTTTTTTTTTAAAAAAAAATCTTTGTTATAAAGTATGATGCTGAGACGGGATGATAGAGGGATACAGGGGGAACTAAATAGACTAAAAACAAAAGATTTCCCCCCCAAAAAAAATCTATATTTTAAAAAATGAGTGTCAGATTTGATATCTAAGATCCCTTCTAGCCCTAAATCTAGATTATTCTATGTAATAATCCTATGACTTCATCAATATCTTTCCTACAATGTAGGACCCAAGAACTAAACCTTAATTTTCATGTATCTGAGTAGAGTAGAGTATCATAGGAATAGCACCATCATTCTAGCTTATATCCTCTTAACAGCTTTTTTGCTTTTTTGACTGCCATTTCATCGTATTGATTCATATTGAGCTTGAAGTCCACTACAGTGATTTTCAGATAACGTACTAGGCATGTTTCCCTCATCTTGATTTATAAAAGGGGATTTTAAGTCATGTACAAAACTTTGCATTTTTCCTTACTGAATTTTATTATTTTAGCATAAGGATGGGATCCTTTTGGATCCTGACTTTTCATCCAATGAATTCGCTTTCTCCCAGTTTTTTGTGACTTGTAAACATAAGCTTACCAACTACCTGCTTAGCCAAATCATCAGTGAAAATACAGAGGAGCACAAAACCAACTACATATCCCTGAGACTCTACTACAGACTTCCTTCTAAGGTGACATCAAGCCATTGATGGCTACTACTTACATCCTGCCATCCAACAACTCCAGACTCAGTACATCTCTCAATCACATTACCAAGAATAGTGTCCCAGATTGAATTAAATGCTTTGCCAAAACTAGGTAAACTGTATTTGAAATAGTCTACTGATTACTACTCTATTGAGTTTTTGAATGACAAAGGAAATTAATTTAGCCTGCCACGAACTGTTTTTGATGAAGTCATCTCTTCTCCCCAATCCATCGTTTTACATTTTGGTTGGAATAATCCTCCTAATGCAAAATATTACACTGATCCAGCCACTCCTCTCCTCAGAAATCCTCGTTGTCTACTGAATAAAGCAAGCATTCTCTATGGAGAACATTAAAAGCACCCCACACTCTGCCACCACTCTGCCTTTTGATCTACTTTTCCCTGTCAGTTACTCTGCTCTAACCAAACACAGCTACCCTCTGTTCATGTTATCACAGTCTTTTCCTGTCTCTCCCTTTCTGTCTGTTTATGCTGCCTCCCACTCCTGAAAGAGGTTGCCTATGTCCAACCCCACCCCTGTCTCTGCCTTTTAACAATATCCCATTTTCTGACTTAGGGCAAAACTGAAGTGCTATGAGGCTTTCACACAAATCTTCCTCTGACCTACTCTCCCCATAATAAAAATAATCTCTCCGTTCTCCAATTTCTCAAAGTCCTTTTTCTGGATTTGTCACATTCCAACCTGTATCAGCTTTATCTTATCTTCCCCATTATATAAGCACCTCGATATCAGGGTCTATGTCAGTCTTGATTTTATGCATCCCCCAGCATCTAGCTTAATAAGTACTTAATAAATAAATAATAAATATTTGCTGCTTCATTATCTGTATTTTTTTAAATGATGGCAAGAAACAGTATGTAAAAAAGTTATACTTTCTAGAACTGTTTGGAAATATGCCCCCAAAGTTACTCAACTATACATATCCTTTGACCCAGCAATACTACTAGAATACCTATACCCCAAAAAAGACCGAAGAAAGAAAAGGACCCATATGTACAAAATATAGCAACTTTTTTTGTATAGCAAAGAAATGAAGGGGTTTCCAATTAAAGAGTTCCCATCAATTGCAGAATGAACAATTATGTATATGAATGAATGTGATGGAATCCTATTGTACCACAAGAAGTGATAAGGAAGAAAGTTGCAGAAAAACCAGGAAAGACTTGTGTGCAGGGTTGACGTGAGGAGAACAATTTGTAAAACAACATTATTAAAACAAGTTTAGAAGTTACAAGAACTGAGAGATAACAGTGGCCAGTCATGATACCAGAAGACCAATAATGAAACATGCTACTCAGAACCTGAGAGAGGTAATGGAACTAACGGGTTAAGAAAGAAATGTATTTTTTAGACATAGCCAATGTGGGAATGTTTTTTCCTTGATTATGTATATGTTACTAGTGTTTTTTTTTTCTGTTTCCTTCTGCCCCCTGCCAGAGAAAATCAGCTTTTATTAATTTGGAAATTTTTTTAATAAAATCATTTTAAAATGTATATAGTCAGGAAAGGGGGTAGGGATGGGGGGAAGAAGCAAATCAAGTGGAAATAAAGACATAGAAAATAAATTTACACATGTAACTCATGTACATCTGAGGCTCACATCTGAAGGGGAAAGGAATATATTAACTAGTTCCTCTACAGAGGAGGAACTTCATAAGAAGTTGGATAAAAATTACCCAGAATAGGAAGGCATGGGTGGGTTGCATTGGTGCAAGGTCCAAAGTCTTTGCATATGGAAAGCAGATTTTTAAAATCTTTCTACATAGTCTAATGAAGCCTTCAGGGACAAGCTGCTCTATTATACAGATTCACTTTGGGAGAAGGATGAGAGCCAAGAGGACTGGTATAAAGCAGTCAAGAATTGTGTTATATGAAAAATAAAGCATCAGTAAACAAAATTTACCCTTGAAATTTAAAATTCTGATCCTTTTTAATGTCCAACTACTTGTACATCAACTCAGAATTGTTTTTCACAAAATTATAATTTCTTTGCCTATATGTATTAATTTTATTCACATTTATACAATACAACACTGGAGAAGTTAAAAACCATACTATTCTCTTAGAAAAGTAAAACTTGAAATTCACATTGCCAGAACTTTATGATTAGTCTAGCTTACACTTCTTAGAATTTAAAGTGAAATGCAGTGCTAAAATATACATGTATATCAACTTGGGGCATTTTCTCCAACCCAGGTTTTGTTCACTAAAAGACCACATCCAATGCAATGGTCCTCTGAAATTGAAATGGGAAGTTATGCTCATAAATATCCTTTGAGTGCCCTTAAAATAGCTAAGAGCTTTTTGTCACTATTGCCAATAATAAAATTTTCATATTTAGTATGTATAAGTATTTATTTTTTTCTTTCCTAGAAAGAGTATTGGGGCTTAGAATGTTTTCATTCCCTGAACAAGTTCCAAGCTGTATAGATTATAGAAAAATAACCATTTGGAATCTAGAACTGCCCATATTCTGCTACAAGTGTTAAGGGGGTCATGATTGGTCTTAAATCTAGACTACTTCCTATATATGGTTTAATATTGAGCATAGTCATGCATTTAAATGTCCTATCATCCCATGTCATTTTTTAAACAATAGCAAATCAACTTTCAAAAGCACAAATTAGGAACAAGCATGCTAATTTCTTTTACATGGTTTATCTAGTGCCAGAGACAAATTATAACAAGGTTTTTATACAGATCATATCAGTTTGGCAGTTTGACAAAAGCAAACCAGAGATTAAAGCTATGTAAACACATCTCACCCTGTGTGGTTTTAAATCTGATGACATACAAAATGATTTTTCACTGAAATATTACAAGGTTTTCACTTCTGGTACGTATTTTATGTGTCAATTTTTGTCCATTAACAGTCTGGGCACATATAAATATGACTATCACAACACTTCCCTAGGAATTTTTGTTCCCAGCTGTCCAAGAGTTTCAATTGGTACAGCTTAAAAGTTGGGAGGAAATAACATAGTAAGACTTATTTTGTAAGGTTATGCAAGACCAATTCCTTTCAGACACCTATAATTTGCAGTAGCTGTGCTGTTACTCTGAATCTTTCCTTGACATGACTTAGTTGCCCAAGACAAGGAAGTGGCCCCAAGCAAGGCATACTACTACTATCTCCTTCCAGGCTTAGCAACTGCTTTTGGATCTAACTCAAGCACATATAACCTAAGCAGATTCAATATAGAGCATCCTGAGTCTGTAATTCTACCTTCAAACAAGTTAAAGACCCTATCTGAGTCTTCTATTTATTAGTATTTTCATTAAGGGTTTCAATTTCATATAATTCATTAACATACTGGACAAGAAAAATAAACCAATAGAAAAAGTAGTACATAAACACACCTAGAAAGAGAAGTGGCAGAAACACAACCTTCCAAATGAGATTTTTGTTACTGCTGTTTTTAATACCTTACCGGATTGTTGTTTTAAATAAGTGTTAAGGGATGTGGAGAGATGAAAATACTTGCTTTTATTTACACAAATAGTTGCCATTATTTCAAAATCTACTTTGGAAGTGAAGAGAAAAAGAGCTTGGCAGAAGGAAAGGAGCATATCATGGCAAAAGATTTTAACAAAGATATTAAAGCTAAAATGAGGAAGGAGAAATCTCATAGCCACATTTCATCATTTAAATGCCTTCTCATTCTAGATTTTGAAAGATCATATTCTCAGTCTCAAACTTCTTCCATATGAAATAATTCACACAACCTTATTTTCTAGTTGTAACAGCATTATGAGAAATTATATTTGCTTATAAGAAAGGAAAACAATTAAATGATCACAGAACTGTTTCAGTCTAAGAAGTTTCATAGATTGTAATCTAATGAGAGTTGAATCAGTGCCCTTCCCTTTCCCACACCTCTAAAAAAAATTAACAAGATTATTATAGTTACTTTTAAATAAATCAATGATATTAATACATATCAAAAAGTAGAATTAAAACCTTACTTATGTTATACTTCCAGTTATTATTTAACAAAATCATTTTGACCATTTTCGGCCTTTAGCCTTCTGTGAGTTTGTCTGGATTTTCACAGTAGTAAGTTAGTTACATGCAAGTCAGTTTTTTAAACTAGAAAAAGGCTGGCTTTAAAAATATTGAATTGAAAATGAATTCTCTAAGGCTATTTATAGACATTTAAAACCTACTTTACTTCACAGTGCCACTTTCTGATTGTCAGCTGCGATATGAAAAGTTTAAGCTTGATTACTAAATCCAACCAGGTGAGGATTTTTTTTTTGAGAATACTGAATTTTATATCCATTTACACAACCACCACTCATTGCCGCATTTGGACATCTGGTACTTCCAATGTCTAGAGTTTAAAAACTAAAGATGACTTTAAAGGATTATCATCAGAAGTGCTGACATGCATTGAGTGATTTGGTTTTGGTGATGATATATGGAATAAAGAGATTTCATTTAATTCCTATCATGTGGTTCAATGGCTAGTACAGACAGCTCTCTGAACAAAAGAATGAACCTCATATAAAGGTCAAATATCACAGTAAGTAGAAAGGCTATTACTATTTAGAAATCAGTTTTCAAAGCTTAAGTTATTTATAACTAAACAAGTAGAATATATTTAAAGACCAGATGAAGATAGAGGAAAAATAGGATGAAGAGTGCATCTATGCACTACAGTTGTTTGCATGGTTCCATAGACTGAGAATAAAAACTTGAGAATGTTTAGTCTCAAATCTAAAAGCACCTGTTATAATAACACATAATTTTTGTTCATGTGGCTGCTAGAGCTACATATGCAAGATTTTTTCCTCTTTCCTTTAAGGACCTTTAGAATCAGATCCCACAATCAGGTCCCCATCCCTAATAAATGGAGAAAGAATCCGTTCAGAACTCAGCAGGATATTTTAAGGACATTTTGAAGCCCAAGAGAGATAATTCCCCCTAAATTCTTATACATATGCAGGGAAACATACACTCACTCCCTGAGACTATGTCCTGCTTAAGAATATCAAAAAAGGAATGCCAGTGAATTAGAAAGTCTGAGGAACACTGCATAAAACCAAGGTTTACTTACTGAATTGGTTTTCGAAAGGAATGCAATGAAAAGTAAAAATGAGGCTATACCCCTGAAGTCTACAAAATGCCCATTCCTGATAAGTCCCAGAACTTCAGTACTTATAAATTTATTCTATGTTTGAGTACAAATTCTAAAATTTACTGCACTGATGACCATTTATTCTTAAAAGTCAACTGGTAAACAAATGTCAAAATACATGATTAAAATAGGGCCAGTAGGTCTTAAATCACTAGGAGTGTGCTCTGAGAGAAAATGTTCTGCAGCAGAAAACTTAACTTGTGACAGTCTTTGACTCAAATAAACTTCAGTCTTACTCTAAAATATTTATTGCATGGCTATCTCTCAATTGGAACGTATTTGGCGTTAGTAAGTGCCCGGACCAGGAGGGGAAAAAAAGTAAAGATCAACTCTAGAAAAATGTTGAATGTTACTGTCCACATGAAATGCTAAATGAACTGGTAAAGAAATGGGGAAAGTTCAATTTTTACCAGAACTTGTTTCACAAGTTAATAAGGATCACAAGAACAGCTCTCAGAAAGGACTGCTCTTTTGCTATTAATTCTTCCGTTGAGTAAAATTTCACATAATAGAAAATAGACCTGTGTGAGGTATAAAATGGAACCATCTTACTTTCTACAGCATTTGCTGATGTTCAAGAGAGAGATTTAGCTCCTTCTCTAATTATGAAATACTGAATATTAAGCATCTCATAAAACTTGCCACTTAAAAGCCATTTGCTGTCATTGTCTCCAAAAATTAAGATGTTTCAAAAACTCAAGAATACCAAAGAGTTAGGGAATGATCATCATGAATAACTTCAAATGTCTATGGCTTCAGCTATCTGCTCTGCTATAGAGGTGGGTTACCAGAATACATTTAAAAAGCACTCTTTTGGGAACCCCCTAAATGAAACCTTACGTAATCACTTGGTTTCCTAAACCAATATCCTGTTGTTTTTAATGAGGTTATTTAGGGAATGATCATCATGAATAACTTCAAATGTCTATGGCTTCAGCTACGTGCTCTACTACAGAGGTGAGTTACCAGAATACCTTTTTAAAAAGCACTCTTTTGGGAACCCCCTAAAAAACCCCTTCTGTAATCATTTGGTTTCCTAAACCAATGTCCTGTTGTTTTTAATGAGGTTATTTAAGCACATTTTTCTTTCATCAAGCTCTTGCTGAGTAGCATCTCATGTATTCTGTCATCCATGGATTATCTGCAGAGGAAGGCTTGATCCGTCTGGATTTCTGTGCATCTGCAGAATAGGCTCTTTGCCTCTGAATGACCAGTTTCCTTTTTTCCACTTGTCTTCTATTTTTGGCTCGTAATGCTGATTCATGAATCTGTGAAGGTTTAAAAAAATTAAGTATCATAAATCAAATTGTCTTGGCATTGACAAAATGCTATTTTTGTCAAGACTATTTTTTTTCTTGAAACCAGTGATTTTTCTTGAAGCTACTGATGCATGAAGTAGATGTATTTAACAAATGGGAGGAAAAGCATCATGAGGTATTGGACAGTCCTGACTTTGGAACACACCAGCTATGTAGCAGTAGAGAAGGAAGTCATTTAACCTCTTTTCTCAGGGTCACTAGCATCTCTTTAAGACTATTTTAAAGCTGAAGGAGAAATACTGATTTAGTTGCATCTCCCAAAATGAAGCCTGTGAAAATAAAAATTCTTTGGGTTTTTTGGACTGGATCTATAATTTTATGAGTAGAGGGAACTGACAATGAAGAAATTCTATCTACCAAAATAGATAGGCATCTCCTTTGCAACTTATAGAATTTTCTAGAGCATTGAGAAGAGGTTAATATACTATATTACATAATAATATAATCATAGTGAGATTGGTATAGCTTTTATTCAGTCATTTTCTGACTCTTTGTGACCCCATTTGGGATTTTCTTGGCAATGATACTGGAGTGGTTTGCATTTCCTCCTTCAAGTCAAGAAAAAGGGAGTTCCCATGCCAAAAATATTCCACAGTAAGGAAATCATGGATTTAAACCAAACAAGAAAACAAAAAATAGTTAATGAATTAATGAAAGAAATTAGGAGGCTTTAAAACAAAAAAGATGCTGCCTCAGAGTCACAACAACTTGGGTTTCAAGTGTAATCTCTAACATACACTGACGACATAATTTTCGGCAAGTCATTTAACCTCAGTGCTCTAGAACATTCTCTAAGATTAAGTTGCAAAGGAGGTGCCTATCTGCTTTGGTAGATGGAGTTTCCTCATTGGCAGTTCCTATACTCATAAAATTATAGGTCCAGTCCAAAAAACCCAAAGAATTTTTATTTTCACAAGCCCCATTTTTAGATATGCAACTAAACACTTGACTTGGTGAATTTATGATAGAACTGCTAGCAGTTACCATGCCCATTTGTCAGTCTTATAATGAATTCAGAGAATTCCAAAACTGAAAGGAATCCGAGGTGTTAATGATTCATGAAACACACAGGGATTTTAAGGACTAAGAAGCATATATAAATTTGAAGAAAGCAGAGCCAAGAGAACACTATATACAATACTACAATAATGTAAAGGGAAACAACAATAAAAGACAGAATTCACATAATAACACTAGCCCACCTTTAAATAGTGTGCCAGGCATTGTGCTAAATGCTTTACGTTACAATCAGTAACTCATTTGGGCCTCATTTGATCGTTGAGAGATAGGTGCTGTTGTTATCCCTATTTTACAGATGGGGAAACTGAGAAAAACAGGTTAAAGGGCTTGCCCAAAGTCACACAGCTAGTAGGCATCTGAGACCAGGTTTGAATTCAAGTCTTCCTGTCTCTAGGTCTAGTCCTCCTTCTACGGTACCACCTATGAAGTTACTAGTCTTTGATTCCAGAAGGCTAATAATGAAATGTATCTCCCTCCTCTCAGTATTCCATACGTGGAGTCCACCATCCCTCTTCCTCTCAGTAGAGAAGGTGAACTCCACATAGGGAATCCAGCATATACACACCATCAGATATAACTGATATTTTAATTTGTTTTGCTTATTTGTTTTTCTTTGCAATGGGAAAGGGTTCTACAGGAAGGTTATCAGGAAGTAACAGACTTTGTAAAGCATTAGACTAAACTTAAAAAACAAAAAGAACATAGTTTCATAGAATAGCCCTGAAACCACCTCAGGAAGATTGCCCTACTGTGGTCATTTAAGAACAAATTTTTATATCTTTTATAGCTGGAAAGACCATAGTTCAGCTCCCTCATTTTCAGGAGAAACTAAGGACCTCCCAGGGAGGTAAAGTAATTTGGACAAGGGCACATAAATAGTCAAGTGGAAGAGTCAGGATCTGAACCCAGAGCTCTTGACTCCAAAGCCAGTGCTCATCTGCACTGCAGCATATTGACGACCTGGGATGAGTGTTCCATAACTTCATTCTCTAGCACATTCTAGTATCCATAATAAATGCTGAAACTTGATGAATTAAGGAATCTATTCTAATTAGGTATGACCTAGAATTAGAGTTTCTCAAAATATAGTGTCAACTCATTTTATCTTTTTATCTCCCTCAGTGCTTTAGTATGTATTTAAGTAGAGACCAGAATGAAATTGAGCTTGTCTGAGGACAGTGAGATTGGCATAGCTTTTATTCAGTCATTTTCTGACTCTTTGTGACCCCATTTGGAATTTTTTTGGCAACAACACTGGAGTAGTTTGCCATTTCCTTCTCCAACTCATTTTATAGATGACAAAACTGAGGCAAACAGGGTTAAATGACTTGCCTAAGGTCACAAAGCTAGTGTCTGAGGCCAGAATTAAACTCAGGAAGATGTTTTCCTAACTCCAAGTCTGGCCCTCTATTCACTGTGCCACCTAGCTATATTGGAATAGCCAGAAAAGGCCATTTTTTTTGTTGGAGGAAAGAAGCAGGTAAATGGGGAGAAGGGTGGAAAGAGAAGGTCACAGCTAATCACAGAGGAATAAAGTGCAAGGTAAAGGGGCTAGGATTTTTTCTATGAGTTATGGGGTGCCAGGGAAGTCTTCTAAGTTGGGAAATGATGAGATGTGTATTAGAAAGATGGTTTAGTAGCCTATAAGCAGGATAGGTTGGATGAATAAGTGAGACTAGCGCCAGTGTTCCTATGGGAGTGAATAATGCCTGAGTGTATTAGTTCACTCAGAGGAAAAATAAATAAATCATACCATTTCTTGGACCACTAAGCATTAGAAAATAAGTGCTTTTTCCTGGAATAAATCTTTTATATTGCCACGCTAAAATTTGGAATGTTTTTTTTTTTCTATTTCTATAATTTATGTGACTCCATTTTTCTTGATCCCTAAAAGAAGTATTCTTCCATGATTTCCCCTGCCACTCAAGGGTTACATTCAATATCAAGCTCATTTATTGAATCCAACTGACTCATGTAAATGAAGCCAAATTTTAAGCTCTCCTCCCATATGTTTTCATTGAAGCTGGGAATGGTATTGAAAATATTTCTACTATGACAATTTATATACCTCTGCATCAGAATACATGTAAACATAAGTGACATCATAGTATATATTATAAATGCATAATGATATCTATACTTTGGATTTTTCTCCCAAGAGATTTGGATATATATGGGCTTTTATTGGAAATGCTACACTAAATAACCTAAAATTGTTTGCCATTCCATAGTGACTCCTAAGTGAGATCAGATACTTGCCACCATCACTACAAGTCTTAAAGCAAAAACTCCTGAGATTGAAAGTGCCTCAAATAACCAGCAAACAAAATCTGAGACTTTGGCTAGAATATATTCCAAACCCTGCCTACTCCTCTTTCCAAATCAGCTTATATTTATTTTAAATGCAGTGTAGACTAACCATTCAAATGAATTCTTAAATTATAGTCCAATAAATTAGTTAGAAATATCAAAATGCTACAGGTAAAATCTTGTTGCATTATTAATTCCAGGTAGTTACTATCCAAATTCTTTACCACCATATCCAAATATTACTTTTAAAAGACCATTAAAGCTTGGTTTGAAAGTATTTTGTTAAGCCAAGACTCTTATTGTTGCTAATAAATTCAACCTAAACTAAGAATTTGCCCCTCAATGCTAAAAAGAAAAAAGTTATGAATTTTTTCTAAGCTATTAATATATTATTAACAATAATATTGTTTCCCAGAAAACTACTTAAAAACCAAAAACAGTCCTCAGAGCCCACTCATAAGGTGAACAGGGACTAAAGCATAAGAGGATAATGAATTGACTTAGGAATGTCTAAAAAGAAGTGTAATTATGCTATAGAGAAACAAGTTTTTGGAAGTTAAACACATTGGCTATACTATATAAGGAGAGAATAAATAAATATGATAATACTGGACATTGAGCAAAAACTAAATTCTATATAAGTTTCGGTAACTACGGGATATGAGATTCATAATAATATTTCTCATGTGACACAAAGATTCAACATATAAGACAGGTAGCTTAGCAAAGCTGAAAGAGAGAATATCCTGGGAGGTTCATTTCCTAGGATCTACCACAGTCGCTGGTTTCATAAGAAACAAAGCATGTGTACGTATACACACACACCTACAATTTATCTTTTTGTCTCTACCCCCTGTCAAAAAAATGCACAAAAAAAGATAAAGGAAATCCAGCATTTTGTGACACCAATGACAGCTTCACAGCATGCTACAAGCTACTTGTAACTGAATCCTTAGAAAGTCTATATCTCATACCATCCTCGAATAAGAAGCTCCTGGAACCTACAAAGGTCTCTCTATGCTTACTGCTTACCTCTGGACTATCCATGTTCAGGAGGGAGAAAAAAATCCAAGCAAAGAATCTCACTCTTTGTGCACTGGAGTCAGCAGCGCTCTTATTTACTCGTTCTAATTTGTTTGTCCCTTTTCTTGCTTATGCTCCTGCAGATTCTAATTGGGCCTTCCTACCTGGAATCCATTACTTGTTTATTTCCTGAGCCCTAGAGAGTCTTTTCTTTCCTGGATTTATGACATTGCTATATCCCTTTCCTATGCTAACTGCATGAGGAAAAGGGAATGAATAATGTGGTAGAGCAGAAAGAAAATGGATGCAAAATCAGGAGACTTAGACTTGAATCTCAGCTCATTATATATGTTGACTATGGGCAAGTCATCTTATCTCTTGGGAGTCTCAGTTTCCTCACCTCTAAAATGGGAAAAATAATTCTTGCTCCACCTGACCTAACAGAGTTGTTGGGAAAAACCTACAAGCCTAAAAGCAGTGCGTAAATCTGAATTACTAACTGACTTTTTGACTATAAGCCTTTGCTGTACAGACCTTATACACACATCCTTTGGGGCCCTGGACTTTGCTGGCCTGCCTCATCCTCCCAAGACCCAGAAAGATTAATGTGGGAACGTCCAGGATGCTGGATGGAAAGGAGCGCTTGATGGTATAAATGTCAGCCTCTCCTCTCCTCCAGATGAGGTGAAAAAATAAGCTCATCCCCCAAGGGAACTCACCTGTTGTGTTGAAGCGGAAGCACATACATTATGTGTTTTCTGGCTCCCAGTATCTGTCTGTTTTTCTCCCCAGCCATAAAGGGCAAATGGGTGTTTGATGTCTTTTGTTTTACTTGGCCTTTGAGGACTTTTAGCTGGTTTCTTATCTGTTTTAGCAAGCAAGGCACGCTGGCGAGGATGCTCAGTGGTATCTTTCACTTCTCTCTGTGGTTCTTTTGCTTCCTCCTGCAGTTTACCTTTTTGTTGTGTATCTTTTCCAGGTGTTTCTTTAAAAAGAAAAAAACCATATCATACCTAGGGGTCTTAAGAAAAAGGAAAATAATAATTCCTCGCATTTGTACAAATTTTATGTCATTTCATCCTTACAACAATCCCAAAAGGCATGTGCTATTATAATCCCAGTTTAACAACTGAAGAAAGTGAGATAAACAAATTAAGTGACTTGCCCAAGGTCATACGGCTAGTAAAGTATCTGAGGCTGGATTTGAACTTAGGTCTTCATGATTCCAGATCCAGCACTCTATCCACTGTGCCTACTGATTACATGTAAATGTATACATCTAATGAAAAAATATGAACACCAGTGACTCAACAAGTAACTCAGTTAACTTTAGTCAGATTCACAACTTCCCTTAGAAAAAGAAATTTAGTGATACAGTCAAGTGAAAAGATCCAAAAGAATCACTTATACAATGACATTATAAAAAAAAAGTAACTGAAAGATTTTAGAACTCTGAGGCAAGACAAACCACAATTCTAAAAGACTGAAGATGAAGCACAGTATCCATCTCCTGACATACAGATGACAGACTCAAAATAAAGAATAACGACACTTGCACTTTTAAACACAGCCAATGATAGAATGTTTCACTTGACTGAACATATAAGGGTTTTAGTTTTGTTTTGGTTTTTTTTGTGGTTATTGTTCACTAGAGGAGAGGAAACATAGGAGAAAATTAATATGTTATTTGTGGGGAGGAAGAAATACAACTACTTAGAATTTTAAAAAGAATTTTTAACACCAACTTATCCCATTTTTAAGAGAAAAAAAACTTGAGAAATATACTGATAAAATAGTATGTTCAAATAATATTAATTGGATGTGTTTTAAGTATTAATCTCTGCATTAAGAATTCATAAGGATGAATGCTGGATGAGAACTAGACTCCCAATCTTAAAAATGAAATCAACTTCAACAACTAGAATCAACGTTTATTTATTATGTATCACCTACTTATGCTAGAGAGTTTAGGAAAGATACAAAGAAAAATAAGACCATCCCTCTGTCCTCATGGAGCTCACAATCTAGTGGGGAGTCGGTTACAACACATACACAAATCTCTAGAATACAAAATGATACATAAAGTACACCAAGAAAGATAGAAAGCCAAGTTTGAGATTCAAGGAGGGGAAGAAATTGGGGACTAGGAAAGACTTCTAGAGGAAGCAGTATTTGTTCTGGGTCCTAAAATATGGATAGGATTTCAACAAACAGATGATAGGAAGGACATGACAGACTTAGGGAACACAGGAACCAAGGGAGAAAATAGACAGTACAAATCTAATTTGGCTGGAGCATACATGTAGAGAAGTAATCTGAAATAAGGCAGAAAAAATATATATACCATAATCATGAAGAACCTTGATTTATGAATTTAATGATCATGTCCCTTCTGTTTAAACTCTTTGGTAATTCTTCATTGCCTTACATCTATATGAGCCTGGCAGTTGTATGAAGAATGTGTTAGAAGTGAGAGAAAATAGATGCAATAACCTGTAGGAAGACTACTGAAAAATGAAGGTAGTAATGAGGTTCTGAATCAAGGTGGAAACAGTGAAAATGAAGGAGAAAGATATGGTAGAATTAGAAATATGATTAGGGGAGAGGGTTTGGCAAAGAGGAGGAGAAAACAAAAACCTATACAATATGTATATTGTATTGTATATCTAACATAGAAGACTGACTGAATGGTGGCACCAAAGATAGGAACAGGGAAGTCTCAGCCCAGTATAAAACAATAATAGCTCACATTTGGATAGCTACCACTTGCAGTTTACAAAAATGCTTTGCTTAACAACACCCCCTGTGCAATAGTAGTAGGTACATTAGAGTATCCTCATTTTACAAAATAAATTGGAGTCTAGAAAAAAGACAAATCTCCCATGGTCACAACATCAGAGTAGAATTGACACCCAGGGCTTCTGATTCTAAGTCCAGTGCTTTTTCTATTGAAGCAGTCAATTTCTACTCCCCTTGTAAATACATATAAAAAAAAAACCAGAAAGAAATTACACTTCATGATCAATATTGATATAGCTCAAGGAAAAGCATGTCCTAGCTTAGTGCCCTTTTACAGAGAAAAATTTTATACCTATTTAGCATCTTAAAATATTAAAAACAAAATTAATTGCAGTTTCAATCTTCCTCTAGAAGATTGCTGAATGAAATTTACATAGGTTTACTGGTTCCTTAACTTTACAACTGTTCAGATCATCATAATGGATGCATTTCCATGGTTATACCTCAGCTTAGCCGTTGTGAATTCCCCAAATAAAGATACCAGGTTGACAGTTTATCTTGCATCTAAGTTCTACTAAGCTATACAATAGAACATTTTCCAATAGATGGATTATGAGGCATTGGGTGCATGGTCTATCCAGATGAATATTCAGTCTCTAACAGCGGTATAATAGGACACCCTTTATAGACATACATTCTCACTGCAATAACCATAGTTGAAGCCTTAAGGTCTTCTCACCTAGACTCCTGGAACAGTATCCTAGCTGGCCTTCCTTCCTAGAGTCCATCCTCCGTATGTAACCTTCCTAATGCACCATTATAACCTTCTTACTCCTCTACTTAAATACTTTCAGTGACTCTCCCTTATGTTTACCACATTTGGTATTAATACCATATTTGGCTTAAAGTACTGATCCTGGTGATTCAGAATCCTACACAATGACTCAAATCTACCTGATGCAGCTGTATCTCAAATTTGACTACTCTTAATCTCTTATTTCTTTCTGCTGTTGCTCACATCATTTTATGTGTCTGAAACAAGACTCCCCATTGCCATCTCTGTTGGGGTTTTTAATCCCTCCCTTCCTTGAAGGTCCAACACAGATGCTACATTTTCTGTGAAACCTTCCAACACACCTGTAGTATTCAAAATTAAAGCAATGTCTCCCTCTTCCAATTTTTAAAGCATTTTTCCCAACTCTAATTTGCATTCTAACCTGTATTCTCAACAATTTGTATATGTGCTTTTCATATTCCATCTCTTTCCCATCCCCCACTAGACTGTTAGTATCTTGAGGACAAAGATTTATTTTGAAATATTGTGTCCCCGACAAATACCTTGACTAGAGTAGGCAGTTAAGTGTTTGTTAAATTGAAATGACACTAATCTTAGAAATTTTCCACTTTCAAAATAATGAGACATGCTTATCTACTAGCTGATCCCATAGGAACAGGGAATTTTAGAGTGTGAGATTCAATCCCAAGGCTGAAAACCTAAGGGGGGAAAATGTTCTGCATTCAATTCTGAGCAACCCACACATTTTCTCTTGGAATGAGAACAGAAAACAGCTGGAGGATTTGTGGATCTGATTTACATATAGGAAGTCTTTTCTCAATATTTAACAGTTTTCATAGATCAACTCCTTTGCTAAAACAGCTTCAAGACAAACAGTAAAATTTAATAACAAAGCAATAATAAAAATTACAATTTTAAAAGAAAATAATTCTCTCACAAGAGTCATTCTAAAAGGCAAACTCTAAGCATTTTAATAAGCAGACATTGTGGCAGACATGGACAAAGACAAAAGTTGGTAATACAAACATGAGTACTCCATACAAAATGACCCTCTTTCCTCTTATTTCAAAAACTGGAAAGAAAAAAAAGCTTCCTAGATCCCATAACCCCTGCTAGCTATCATCCTACATCTATCTCTCCTGTTTCTCAGCTCACCACCTTAGAAGAAAGTCATCACTTCATCTCATCTTACTCTTCTAAACCCTCTGCAACTGACCTCATTATTGGCGATCTCCAAAGTTATCAATGCTTACTTAATTACTCAATCTAATATTTCTTCTCAGTCACCATCCTTGGTTTCTCTGCAGCAGCATCTATTACTATTCACCACCCTCTCCTCCTAAACATAGTGTCCTCTCTGTGTTTTCCCAGCATCGCAGTCTCCTTCCTTTCTGATCACTACATTCTCAAACCTCCTTTTCAGGGTCATCATCCATGCCACACCCACTAATTATGAGTATGGCCCATGCTCTATTCTGGGTCCACTTCCTTTGCCCCCTCCCCATCCCTCTATACTCTCTCACTAGTTGACCTGGTCAGTTTCCATGGCTTTCAATGGTCATCTCTATGTAAGTGACTCCCAGATCTGGATAACCAAACCTAATCTTTTTCCTGAGTTCTACTCCAGTCTCCCATCATCATCACCTGCCTACTGGACATTTGGAACTGGCTGTCCCAAAGACATTTTAAACATATGTCCAAAGCAAAGTACACTATTCCCCTCCCACCCAAATCCAAACTTGCCTGTAACTATGTCAAGAACACTATCATCCTTTTAGTCATCTAAGCCCTCAGTTGAGTCATTCTTCAAAGCTCCCTCTTAATCACCCCACACATCCAATCAGTTTGCTCTCAAGTAACGTACAATCTAATGAGAGAAAAGAACACACATGCAAACAAAGAAATACAAGATAATTTTAGAGGGAAGAAAGCCCTATCAATGGTAGGAATAAGAATTAGGGAAGACTTACCAGAAAAAAATGGTACATAAGCTGACTGAAGGAAAACAAGGATTCTAGCATGAGGAGCAAGGCTACTATATTTAGAAGCTGGAAATGGGAGTGTCAAGTTTGAAAATACACCAAGTAGACGAGAATTTGACTTAAACAGGAATAATATGAAAACAGGAGGGAAAGATAAGTTAGAGCCAGATTGGAAAGGGTTTTTTATACCATGCCAAAGAATTTGTAATTTTATGTTAGCTAGGGAAAGGAATAAGCATTTATGTAATACCAGGCACTGTGCTAAGAACTTTACAAATAGTATCTCATTTGATCCACACAACTCTATGATGTAGGATCACAGAAGTGATCTCTATTTTACAGTTAAAGAAACTAAGGCAAACAGAGGTTAAGTGACTTGCTCAGTCATACAACTTGTAAAGAGTCTGGATTTGAACTCAAGTCTTCCTGACTCAAGGCCCAGCATTGTATCTCCTACTTCACCTAGCTGCATAGAGTGCTGGGGGATTGGAGGGGGGAAAGTGGAATTTTCCCAATGTCACCTGCGTAGCTGCTGCTGCTACTCTGGGTGCCCAGATGGGGGTTAAGTTATAACCTAAGCCTGAGGAGCCACCATAACCCATAAGGGAGAAGGTTGAGAGTTTGCATACAAAGGAGTAGATTGGAGGTGAATTGGGTGGTAATGAGTGAAGGGTAGATGTGGTTGTGTGGTGAACAAAGCCCATGACTATCTATTGCAGAGAGGATTAGATGTAAACCATCTTCCTCCTCTCCAATTGGTTGATCACACACTTCTAGGTTTCAAGCTGGCTCCTACTTGGGAGAACACTGATCTAAGCTAATGCTCTTATTACAGATGAGAAAATTAAGGTCCAAGGAGTTTAACTGAGCTACCCAGAGTCACAGAGTATAGCTTGGAATAGAAACTAGGTTTCATGACATTTAGATTAATGTTCTTTGTACTCCACCTAGAGCTGCCTTATATTAAATATAATTTTGCAAAATTACCTATCACATAAATTCAGATTTCCAAAGTATGTTCCTCAAAATCAAAGATGATCTTGAGCTGATCTATATTCTTTTGGATTGTCAACAATGAAAATAAATTCAGTCATCCCAAAATACATGGCATTTAATCACTCTTGGACCCATGACAAGCTTCAAGATCTCTGTCCAGGGATATGGGAGGGGACATCAGTCATTGCCCTTAAAGAGTTCAAAATCTGGTTGACCTCTTGGTGGGGACCTAGTTTCTATTGCAAGCTATGCTAATTCTGTGACCTTGGACAAGTCACTTATATTCTTTAGACCTTAATATTCTCATCTGTAACTATGTAGAAATTTATTCGAATACAATAAAAGATAACCCAATGCAAAATGGTGCAGTTCAAACTGTTAAATAAATAAATAGGAGAAAGGAGAGCAGGCATTCTTCCTCTCTTCAATTAACCCTAAAACAAGCAAATAGGCAGAAAATATATTCAATATTTCCTCCCAACAACACTGGTGAAGTGACTAAAGTAGAAAAGAGAGAAAGTAAAAAGGGGGAGGAAAGGGAAAGAGAAAGAAAAAGAAAGAAAACAAAAGAAGGAAAAGCATAAAGATCACTACTCTAAACTGGAAGTAAAGTTTTTGAGCTAACATCCCTATTTCTGTGGATTGTTA
Organism: Potorous gilbertii; assembly: GCA_028658325.1. Classification (NCBI taxonomy): domain Eukaryota; kingdom Metazoa; phylum Chordata; class Mammalia; order Diprotodontia; family Potoroidae; genus Potorous; species Potorous gilbertii. The sequence goes on from CM053770.1 coordinate 558,444,795, forward strand.
TATCTCCTTCCAGGTAAGCAATCATTCCTGACTCTTTACTCTCCTTTCCTGCCTTAAATCTAATAAATTACTAAATCTTGAAGATTCCTTCTACACATTTCTCCTGACCCTCTTCCTTTTTCCATCCTTCATCATCTGCCAACCAGATTATTTCAAAATCCTCCAAACAAGGTCTCCCAGGCCTCCAGCCCATACTGTCTCTCTCCAAGGTGCCAATTTAATATTGCTAAAACATAGGTCACTCCCCTACTCAGTAAACTTCAGTGGCTCCCTTTTACCTTCGGGGTAAAGGACAAGTTTTGATCAGCATGTAAAGACCTTCAAACAAAATGATAAATGTCCATTTATTGGAGAGGGATAAACAAATCTATGACATATTAATGTAATGGAATATTATAGAGCCCGTAGGAAACATGAATATGAAGAATTCAAAACAGCATATGAGCTAATGAAAAACAAAGTAAGCAAAACCAGAAAAAATTATCCACAATGACAAATAAACTAAAATCTGTGCAATTTTATAAATGATTAAGCTTGACCTGAAGAAATGAGACAGCTCACTGTCCCTCCCTTCTTTGCAGAGATGGAGATTTATGGATGTGAATCATTGTTTATAGTTAGGTTTGGCAGCGAATTGTTCAGTTTTGTTCCCCCTTCTAGCACTCCTCCCAATCCCCGCCCCTTCTTTTGTATTCTCTGCAACAGGGAGTGAGTCTCTGGGTAGGGGAAGAGGAAGGGATATATTTGGAAACGAGGCGATGTAAAGAAAACAACAATAAGAGACAAAGAAAAATATCTTTTCATAATCAGACTCCAGAACCATTAACACACAGAGAGATCAAGGAACAAAATGACCGTTTAAACAAATTTCTCATTGTGCTTTAGGAACATAGCAGCGGAGGAGGTTAGTGGAGGTAGCCAAGCAACAACTGAATTAATAAGACGCCAATGCAAAGCAGCCTTACTAGGGCAACAACAGAGGACAGTGGATCGCCCTATTTTGTTCATTTAGAGTGCACCCCTAGTGTGATGCGGGGACTGGACTGGGGGTTGGGGATGGAGTGTGAGTTTGGGGTCGGCATAGTGGGAGGGAAAAGGCAGTAAGGAGGGTGGCGGGGGACTGGGGAGAGTCCTTCTCTCACCCTCCGGCCGGGACCTCGGACAGCAACTTGATAAACAAAAGCGTACCCAACCAAACTTCCAGGACAAAGGTTGGTGCACCGTCCAGCGCCAGCTTACCTGGGAGGCTGGCAGCGTCCTCATCCTCAGAGACCTCGGCCTCCTTCTCCTCCACTCCCGGCTCCGCTCCCTCTCCCAGGGGTTTGGGTGGGGTCGGAGGTGGAGACCAGGCCGAAGCTCCCTGGGGTCCCTGGGGCGTAGAGGCCTCGCCACCCCCGGAAGACGAGGAATCGTCCGAGGTGCTGGACGGCCCCCAGCCGTCCCATAACCAGGGGTTGTGCGTCTGCTCCAGCAGCCGCCGGCTCAGGCGATAGTGCAGCAGCTCCCGGTAGCACGGGCCGCAGGTGTCCCACTTGGGATCTTTGTAACGCTTCATGTACTCGCTCTTCACCTTGCTCCCCGAATGCATGGTCCTGGCCCGAGTCGAGCCTGCGGAGCGGGGCTGCTTGCAGGCCCCGGGCCGCTGCCTGCCTTCCTTCTCCTCTTCCTCCTCCTCGGGCTTATTCCAAGGTGAGCTCTCGGTGGCTGCCACTTCCTCGCTCCCTCAGTCCACCTGCGACGCACCCCCGCCCCGGGACCAAAGATGAAGCTCGGATCCCCATTGGGCACAGAGCAGCCCCTCCCCCAAATCGGCTTGCCACCATCTCCCGCCGCTACTTTTAAAAGTGCGGGGCCCCGCCCCGGAGAGGCGGGGACCAGGGCTGGACTGGGCCGGGCCGGGGCCCGGGGGAGGAGGACATGGCGGAGTAGGCCTGGAGGAGGAGCCCGGGAGTGGAGGAAGAGCTAGGGAAAGACGTTAGCCACCCTGGGCTGCTGCAGGCTGCCCCGGCCGCCTCTAACCCGGGTAAAGGCAGAACTGGGGAGGATGGTGGCACGGAGGGAGGGAGAAAGGAAGGGCACTGCACTGGCAGGGGACATATATACGGAAGGGGAGGAAAAGGTCAGGGTGCCTGGGTACCGAAGAGGAAGCGAGGAGTGGGAAGAGTGGGAGGAAAGGGGGAGGAGAAGTGGGTGGCTGTCACTTGGACATGAGAGGGGAGGCTGCTCTGGGTAAAGAGCATTCTTTGGGGAAGAGGATGGCTGGAGGGAAGATGCGAGAGGGTGATGCCCCAGAAGGACCTTGGGGGGAGGGGCGACATAAAACCCGCTGGGGTGAGAAGGTGGCAGAGTTGGGCGGAGGGAACTGGGAGGTGCTTGACACCTCAGGGAGACAGGTGTCCGGCGGGGTTCTGAGGGAATTTGTCTCGGAGGCCAGAGGGGTCTTAGATGCAGAATGTGGGGCATGGTTATTTGGGTGGAGGTGGGGGATGGGTTTGGAGGGTTGGGGTTGTTTTTGGGGGGGGTGCATTTTACCTTCTTTGCCTTTCTGGCGAGCCTTTCTGGATCTTCTCCCTTCTTGCGACTCGAGCTCAGCCCCTTATGCCAAAGAGAGAGCGAAATGGGTGGTAACAGCGGCGGATCCCGCAGCAACCAATCCTCCAAACCTTTCCACCATAGCAAGATGTCACCGACAAGTGGAGCGGCGGCAGATGTTCTCGAAGCAGATTAGAAGCGAAAGCGCCGCCTAAATCCCTCCCGGAACAAACGCCTCCTTCCACACGTTTCCCCCAACCCCCTCCAACCCCCCACCCTTGCCGTCCTCCTTTGGGGGTGGGGGGTGGCAGTGAATCCACGGCTGGTCTACTCAGGAAAGATGGGGATGGATATTTCTATGGTATTCCAGGGAGCCCTAGCCCTAGGCCACTGACCTCTTCTTCCAGAGTACCCCATAAAGAGAGTTCCTAGCTCTCCGCACATCCTACTAGCACCCCTTTTCTCAGTCACCTGGATGCTGCTTGTCCAGTGGAGGACAAGACAAGGAGGGTCTCCTTCCCTGAACTCCTCAGTGAAAGTACTCAAAAGCGCCTTGTCTATGCTCGTCTTTTGAGTTAGGTAACTGTCTAAAATAGGGCTAATGTGGTGTGCCACAGCTGCTACTCCATGTCGAGTTGCAGTACAGTCTAGAGAAAGAGAATAGGACTGGGAGTGAGGAATTCTGTGTCTCCCTCTTGGCTCTGACGCTTAACCTGTTCTGGGACCTTGAGCAGGTCACTGACCTGAGATCTCTTGAGTTTTCTTAGCTGTAAAATAGGTAATGTTCACCTCACGGGAGATAGAAGAGACCTGAGACCTCTTCCAACCATTGTATTCCATCAGGTTCTAATCCACCTCCCTCATTTTACAAATGAGGAAACTTAGTGTTCTGGCCCATAGTGACACTACTAATGTGTCAGGGGTGTGATTAAAATAGGTTCTCCTGACTTCAGGTTCAGCTTACTTTACCTAGGCAAAGTCAACACTGCTTGCAGATCCATTCTAGAACTTTGCTATCTCTTCTCCAACCCAATTCAAGGCACCTGTTACAAACTGAACCTGCTCTCTCTAAAGTTACTGTTGATCTCTTAATTTCTGAATCTAAGGGACTTTTCTCAACCTTCACCCTTCTTGACCTCTTTGCATCCTGTAACACTGTCAACTACCCTCTTCTTGATACTCTTTTCTCTCCAGGATTTCACTGACACATCTCTTCTGGTCCTCGTCTTTCCTCTCTGACCACTTCCTTCTCAGTTTTCTTTTCTAAGTCTTCATCCAGGCCATGGAAGCTAAACAAAGACTCTGCCCTGAGCACTTGGTGATATCAGTACTTATGTATTCAATTATCATCTCTATGCAAATGATTTTCAGTTCTATTTATTGAGCCCTGAATCCTCTCCTCATTTTCAGTCTCACATTCTAACTGCCTATTAGACTTCACCAACTGAATATCTCCTAAACATCTCAAACTCAACATGTCCAAAATGGAATGAATTCTCTTTCTCCAAAAACCCTCACCTCTTCTTAACTTCCCTGTCACTGTGGATGACACCCCTATCCTCGCACAAAACCGGGCTTATAAGCAAGGTGTCCTCATATTCCTTCACTTCACATATCTAATCTGTTAGGTCAATTTCACCTTCTTAAGATCTCTCATACACATGCCTTTCTTTGAAAAGCACAGAACTACCACTGGTCCTCATTAATTCATGCCTGAGCTATTGCAATAGCTTGTTGGTGGGTCTCTCTGCCTCAAGGCTCTCCCCTCCCCAATCCATCCTCTTTTCTACTATCAAAATGATCTTCCAAAAGTGAAGATCCGATTGTATCACACACCCTGCTCAATTCAATGTCTTCCTCATACCTCCAAGATAAATATACAAATATAAAATTCTCTATTTAGCTTTTCAATCCTTTCATAACCTGGCCCTCTCCAACTTTTCCAGTCTTCTTACACTTTATCAAGTACTCTGTGATCCAATGACCTTGCTCTCCTTGATGGTCTTAGCACATTTTGCTTCCTTTTCCAACTTTGGGCCTTTTCATTGACTATCCCCTTACCTGGATTGCTGCCCCTTTTCATGTTCACCTCTTGCCTAGCCTTGATTCTTTCAAATCTCAGCTAAAATCCTTTCTGCAAAAAGTTCTTGATTATTAATGCTAGTGCCTCCTCTTTAAAAATATCTTTATCTTATATAGCTCTTGTTTTCATTAGAATGTGAACATTCCTTGAGGGACTGTTTTTGCCTTTCTTTGTATCCCCAACACTTAGCAAAGTGCCAGGCACCTAGTAGGCAATTAATAAAATGCTAGTTGACTAAGATAATTAGTCTTTTGTTTTGTTTTGTTTTCAAAACTACTTTTTCTCTGCTCCCAAGTCAATAGTATCATCGTTACCATTTTATTAAGGAATTCAAAGATCACTAAAGCAGTAATAATGGGTCATTTCAGCCAGTTGAAAAACCACTTCTTATAATACTGTATTCCTTGGGTATTTAGTATTACATTGTTTCAATAGTTATACAAAAGTATACAAAGCTACCTTAACAGTTTCAAAGCTCAAGGCTGACTTTATTTTTAAGATAACTTGAAACAGTTACAAAGAAAGGAAACTGTTAAAGGGGATTTCCATATGATGGTTATGCTGGCCCCTACCCTATAAGATGATAAACTTTAAAAAAAGACATAGTTCTGTTATTTGTTCTTAGAAATGATGTAGTTCTGTCCTTTTATTTCATGGATAAGGAAAACTGAGGCCCTGAGAGGCCAAATGATGCACCTAAAATGACCCAGGGAGTTAAGTAGCAGAGCCTGCATTAGAATCCCAAGTCCAGTGATTCCAAATTCCACATTCTTTCCACTACCACCTCACCAAGATGTTGGGAAGTTCCATTGTGCAATGCTTCAATGCTGTGCACAGTTGTTATTGATTATGAATACAGTTATACTTTTTCACTGTGTCTTTATTCAATTGTCTGTACCCTCATCACCACTGGAATAAAAGCACTGAGAAAGTGTGAGTAATCATCCTTCATTGCCAAAGAAGCCCATGCCATAAGAGAAATAATGACATGACTTGCACTTGACTTTGTTCTGAATGAGGGAGGGCTGTGCAGGTCACCAGTCTCACTTCTCCTCCAGAGTCATCTGAATCCGGTGACCAGATATTCATCAGGATGACTGGAGATGACCCAGGATGAGG
>CM053770.1:558451028-558522340 GCA_028658325.1 Potorous gilbertii
AGAGAAGGGAGGGATGATAGAAGAGAGGGTAGATTGGTGATAGGGGAAATTAGAATGCTCAGTGTACTGGGGTGGGGGGAGGAGACAAATGGGGAGAAAATTTTGGAACCCCAAATTTTGTGAAAATCAATGTAAAAAGTTAAACATAAATTTATATTAAAAAAAGTAATTCTGGGGCAAAAACTCAGTATATTTTTGCAAAACATAAAATATTTGAGGCATTCAAGAGAAATGTCTCTAGCTCTCAAGGAAAATCCACTAAAAGAGTTTTGTCTATGAGAAATGGAGTGATTACATGATATTCTCCAAAGCAAAGAAATTTAGGTCGCTCCCCAAAATAACCCATCCTATAAATCTGAGTCCACTCATCAGCTAAAATAGACTTTCAACAATAGGAAGGAATTTGAGTTATTTAAAAGAAATGAAATATGAAACAGATATATGACTGGTGTTGTTCAGTCATTTTAGTTGCATTCAACATTTCATGAACCCATTTGTGGTTTTCACTACAGTGGTTTGCCATTTCCTTCTCCAGATCAGTTTACAGATGAGAAAACTAAGGCAAACAGGATTAAGTGACCTGCCAAGGGTCACACAGCTAGTAGATGTCTAAGTTCAGATTTGAACATAGGAAGATGAGTCTTACTGAAACCAGGCCCTGCACTCTATCCACTGTATCACCTACCAGACAATGAGAAATGGAGTGATTATAATATGACATTCCCCAAAGCAAAGGAAATCAGATTGTTCCCCCCAAATACTATATCTTGTAAATCTGAGCCCAATTATCAATTAAAAGCCTTTCAACAATAGGAAAGAATTTGAGTTATTTAAAAGAAATGAGATATGAAACAGATATGTGACTTGTGAATATTTCAAACCAAAGAAGCACAAGAAAATTAATATAGTTAAAAAAGAAAAGACTAATTAATTAAATGAAGGTAGTCATGTAATGAAGTAGAGAGCTGTATTTGGAGTCAGAGGACCTGATTAAATCTTGGATCAGACACGTCCTACCTTTTCCACTCTGGTTGCATTACTTAACTTCTGTGGGCCCCAGTTTCCTCATCTATAAAATGAAGGCATGGCCTCTAAGGTCTTTTCTGCCTCTAAAATCCACAATCCTATGATCTATGATCTCATTCTTCTTGGCAATAATAGGATTTTGTTTAAAAAAATAAAAAATAAAACCTCTCCCATTGGTTGAGGACCAAAAGGGAAACAGTGAGTGAACAGCTAAAGAAACTAGAAGAGTTAAAGGACCCAATAATAACCAAAACCTGTATCAATAGTTGGAGGGGAGGGAAGGTGACACACAGGAAGTTCTGGTGGGGGAAGGAAAGCTCAAGAGGAAACAGAAAGGCATTCCTACCCTGAAAGGAGAAGAAGCGGTTTCTTCAGTCTTTCAACTAGCTTAGAGGAATATGGAAGGGAGTAGGTTAGAAGCAATAAGAGGGGGAATGTAGGTGAGGGATAGCAGGAATCAAGTCTCCTTTGAGAAGGGGGAAGAATGGGAGAAAACTGAAGTCTATTACAAGGCAGCACAAAGTGATGGGTCTCTCACTATGAGTTTCATTTAAATGCGAAGAATGGATATTATAGGAGACCTTCTCTATGCAAGAATCATACCTTTCAGGGCCATGTCCCAATCAGTCAATAAGCATTTAATGAGCACCTACTATTCCTACGGTTCATTCTGATAGAGAATAGTCCTGGTTCCAAGACCAAAATCCCTTTCAGATTCAAGACCCAGGCCTCTTGGTTTTTAGGTTAGCTACAACATCCTACTTGTGATTCTGACTCCAAGGTCACCACAGCTCAAACTATCAGTATGGATGTACCTAAAATTAAGAAGAGCAAACAAAAACAAAAACAAAAAACACCCTTAGGCTTGGTTCTCTGAACCTGGATTGGGGAAGGTATCTTCTCCCCTGCCCCTACTCCCTGATTTGCCTTTATGATGTTGCCTCTGTGGGTTGTACAATGAAGGATCTCCCTAACAGCAGAGAATGAGCAAGGAAGAAACCATCCCAGTATGGCCAGTTTTTAAAAATACAGTTTATTCTAGCTGGAGATACACCTATTCTAGGGTACTGCCATATTACTGGATCTGGAATAACAGAAAAATCACCAAAGAGCAGTTGCTTTTGCCTGAGTGTTCCCTTTTCATGTTTTCATCAAGGATGCTGCCTTCAATATCGTCATAGACAATTCTCATAAAACTTATGCAAAGATGAAAAACTATGTATATGGTTAGTTACATAGTTTCTTCCCCTCAAGTTTTTTCAGTGTATATAGTCATAGTCAATATTAATATTGATTATGGTTTTTTCCTTGCTTATGAAATATTCTGAAGAACCTTATAACAGTCCTTCTGATCAGGCTTAGACTAGATGAGAACCTAAGTTGCTAAATATTATGAGTTCTATTTCTTCCCAACTTGGAAAGAGAGGAAATTAACACAAGATCAGAATAGGAAGATAGAGTTTTCTACTGTGGTATTTTTTTAAGGTCTTGAGAAAAAGAAAGGTAGAGAACACACTGGAAGGAGGAAGGTGATGGTCTTCCCTTCCTACCTCCCATACCCAATAGCAGCCATGACAGTAGCAATAGGTATATTGTCAATTTCCCTCCTCAAATCCATGCCTCCCTGGGAGACTGGAGAGGCTAAAAGCTAAGAGAGAAAGCACAAAGTTATAAGACTGTGCTTTTAATCATGGGGTCTTGCTTAGGGGGCTTCAGAAGTATGCTGGAGCTAGCCCTCATAGGCTTGCAAAAGTCAATTGTTAAATTTTTAGTGTGAGCTTTACACCTTGGAATTCAGCAAATTCTACAAATCTAGTCTTAATTTACTGTTTTGTTGATTGTCCACATTTAAGAAACTAGTGGAGAAAATGTTAATAATTAAAATTAAACATAAAGGTGTGCTCTAGGTACATTTTTCCCCCCAGCAAACTGGTGGGTTTGAGTAGTTTGTTTTTCCCCAAACAAGTTTCCAGAATACTACTGGGTGCCTTGTGTGATGAGTAGAAATAGAGGAATGAAATTGCCGATCCTTATGTCCTTCCTTAGGGGCAGCTAGGTAGTGAAGCGGATAGAGTGCCAGGCCCAGAGTCAGGAAGACCTGAATTCAAATCAGACCGCAGACACTTACTAGCTGTGTGACCCTGGGCAAGTTACTTAATCTTGCTTGCCTCAGTTTCCTCACCTGCAAGACGAGCTGGAAAAGGCAAACCACTCTAGTATCTCTGCCAAGAAAACTCCAAATGGGGTCATGAAGAGTCAGACGCGACTGAAAAACGATTTAACAAATTCACAAAAATGTTCTGTTACTTTATTTCAACTGAATGTAATATCCCTTTCTAAGTGTGTTACTGGCCATGTGGCCCTGGGAAAATCACTTGTCCTCTGTTTGCCTCAGTTTCCCCATCTGTATGATGAGAAAAATCTACCTCCCAGAATTGTTGTGAAGATCAAGTAAGCTCAGGAGTTCTGAACTTCAGTGCACTAAATGATATGGTATCAGCACTAAGTTCTAGACTAATAGAGTGAGCCTGGGGACTGAGAGGGAGGGGGTGGAACATAAAATTGCCTAAGGAGGAGTGAACCAGCGCAAGTCAGAAATGGAATCAAAATTCTGTTGCTAATCAGGGTGGGATAAGGCCATAAATAGCCTTCTAGTTAGGGAGACCCAGTGTTTAAAAATATATGTAAAACATATTTAAAATATTAAAAATATATAGATGCACACACATAGAAATTGATGCAGATAGATATAGACTTACTTGTTAATTCAAGGTCTGATGTGTTTTGAGGTAAGTTTATATATACATGAAGTAATATAAGTATATATAAATAATATATTTCTATATACACACACACTGAGCAAATTTGTTTATTTTGTTAATATTATGCTTACCATGCCATATATTTAAGTAAAATTTACATGAAATAAAATAATCATTTTTTTTAAATTGGCAATTACCTAACATCCAAAAATTTCGTGGCATACTTGACAAAACCCAAAATACACCCTTTGAGAAGAACCACTAGTCTATACAGGAAAGGACACCATATTACTTACCATTTGGCATATTTTGTTCTTCAATTGTAACTGGACCTGATGCAGAATTCTGTCAGCCTTACAAGCGCTGCTGTCAAGATCTACTCAGGTTCTTTTTATAGAGTGCCTTGAGCTCTTTGATATGCCTTCCATCAGAAGGGGTTCACTGATTTGTAGGTTGTTTGTTTGTTTTTCATTCAATCCAGATCAATTTTTTTGCTTCCCTCTAGGACCTTTTCAATTTATCTGAAGCTGCATTTCAGAATATCCTTTGTTTCCAGAGCAGTGACATTTTTCCTTGAAAAGACAGGAACTAACAAGTGTCCTCTCCTAACTCATCAGGAAATGCTGCCCTCCAAATGTGGATTTGGCAAGCCCTACTGATCCATACACCAAGACAGCACACCCAGCATTCTTTTATTTCAGAGTATGTAAGAGGTACTGCAGCCAATGTAAGCCAGTCTAAAGGAGACAAAAGGAGCTTCCCATGAAAAAGTATGAGATAGATCATAGGACAGAAGTGTTTAATCCCCTTTGTGAACAGCTTAACTATGGGGTATTTTAACATAGGTTAGGAAATCTAACACCATTGGCTTTCAAAAAGAATGATTAAAATTATGATGTAATCAAAACTCAATTATCCATTATAGTTGAATGGGAGTTGTGGGTGGAGAGTAGAGGTAAGTGCAAGGACAGTAAGTGGAGTTAGGACAAGGCCTTTGTGGACCCTAATCCAAGTTTGAAAATTAAGTTCTTCTGTGAGTTTCTAGCAATTCAATATCCTGAGTTTTTGCTATAACTCAAGTAACGTGGCTTATGAAAAAATATGTAAGTATAATAAAATGCAGTACCTAAGGAGAAGCAAGGAAAGACAGAGACAGAGAGAGGCAGACAGATGGGCAGTGGGGATGGGGGAGAGCATCAGGTAATGGTACTAAGGCACCATTATGAATATTTCCTCCTGGTAGTTATACATGACTGGATGACCCCAGCCGGTCATGCCACCTTAATGATCCATTGTGAAGAGCAAACATGTTTTAAGTAGGTGGCAAACTTTAAAGTGTTAAATAAATGTTCTTGTTATTCTTAGGCAACCATGTGACTCAGTGGATAGAATCTAGTACTTGGAGTCAGATAGATCTGAATTCAAATGCTACCTCAGATATTTTCCAGTTGTGTTGACCCTGCACAAATCAGCTTCCTGTTCCCTCATCTGTAAAATGGGCTAATAACAGCACTTACCTCACAGGGTTGTTGTAAGGGTCAAATGAGTTTAAAACAAGTGGCAAGCCATAAAGAGCTAGGTAAACACTATTTTTGCTTTTGTTGCTGTTATAATTGAAGAGAATGCAGACTACTTGCAATACTGCTGATCTTGTGACCACCCTCCAGGCAATGTGATCCACTGAACACCAAAGCCAAGGGTCAATTCCAATTCCTTTATGGTTTTCACAGAGCTAGTAGCCTCTACTCCCTGTCTCTGCCCTTTACTAGAGGACCATGAACATCTTGGGCTGCAACCTGCACGGATTTATACAATTAGTTTCTTGTCTCAACCCTTGCCTGGGAGACTCCACCCTCTTCCCTTCCATCTTGTATTTCAATAGACTAATCACATGAGCATGGTGTCATTGAATCAGCTCACACAAGCATGAATTAACTGTTTGTAGTTGTTTGCTCATGACCAATGAAACAAAAAACAACAAGGTTAAGGATATTAAAAAAACTACAGATTGCACAAGCAAAGATTTTCCCAAACCCTAAGCAACCTAAATCAGTCTGAATGCATCCCCAAGTCTAGGAGTTCAAGAAAAGAAACAGTCAGATGTGTTGACTCAAACTTCCCTTCCTGCTGCAGCAAGGAGGATGAAGGATTAGCCACAAATGAGGTTCTGGCTCATTTTAGTTACTGAGGATCATGCTGACTCCCCCATACAGACATTCCTCCCCATATGTTTGTCTTCTACACCAGGAGGTACAGAGGATATGGGTCTTCATAGGATATAACCAACTGGGTTGTCCCAGTCGTGTATAACAGTGAGGGGGAAACATTTATGATGGTATCCTGATGCCATTATCCAGAGTTCTCTCTGTTCTTGCTTCTTTTGGGTGCCACATTTTCTGCCATTTCAATCCTACTTGGCCCACTAGCTGTTTAGGTGTTCATGGGATATTGGAGGACCTGGGACATTACTAAAGATGTTTGGGAGGGTATTAAAGATCCCATAACATTGCTGGGCAGGCCATCTAGGGGAAAAGAGGATCAAGTCAGGGAAGAGCTCAATAAATTGTTAAAGGATTACAAATGCTTTTAGTGTTCTTTAAATATAACACCCTTGTACAAAGCCCTGATTACCCTTACCTAGTTTACTTACTCTGGTGAATTGTGTTGCATATTGCACTTTGAGATTGCTGTTTGCCCTTTAACCAGCTCAGAGAGCAAGGATAAAAGGAATTCATTGATGACTGCAAAAACCTTGTAATGTAATGAACAATCATTCATCTCAGGCCCAATCGATTAACAAGCATTTATTAAGTACTTAATATGCATTGGGCAATGTGCTAAGTGCTGAGGATATAAAAACTAAAGTGAAATAGACCCTGCTCTCAAGGACCTTACATTCTAATGAGTGAGATAACATGTACACATATTAATATAGAGATATTAATATAGATGATATATAGTATTCATTGTATATATTATATTCATTTACATACACATATATACATAGACATCTATCCACATATACGTAGTATATATACAAAATAAATACAAGGTAGTTTGAAAGGGAATGAACTTGTTGCTAAGAGAATCAAGAAAGGCTTCATATAGCAGGGGGTACTTGAGCTGAATCTTGAAGGGAATTAAGGATGCTAAGTGACAGAGGTGATGAGAGAGTGTACTCCAGGCAGAGGCGATAGCTCATGCAAAAATATGGAGATGAGAGATGGAGGCATCATGTGTGTCTGAGTGAGTATGGCTAGATCACAGAATACAAGAAAGAAATTAATGTGTAAGAAGACTAGAAAGGTAGGAAAGTGCTGCTATATGAATATATTTAGAATTGAAACAGAGGAGTTTATATGATACTAGATGTAATGGGGGCCACTAGACTTTATCGAACAAGGAAGAACCACGGTTAGACTTTGTTTTAGAATAATCACTTTGGTGGCAGGATGTAATGGAAAAAGCACTAGTTTCTGCCCTGAGGAAGTCTATATCCTCATTAAACATAAAGGATCAGGGAAAGAAAAAAAATCTGTCAATTAGGTAGAGGTTCTCAGCTAAAAGAAGATTTATCCATGGTATGTGGCCAAATGACTGTTCTTTCTTCACTATGTAATTCATATAAGAAGGCCTCTCTCTGTCACTGGCCACCTTCCAGTAACTTCGCCCCCCTTCCTGAAAACTGTTTCTAGGAAGTGAGTTTTCCCTCAAGGTTCTCCAGGGTCTGTCTGGGAACACAACAGCTCAGGCTTGGGCCTCATTTTAAAAAGAGACAGGTAAGCAAGAAATAGAACGGGAATTAATACGTACCCTGTATTCTCATCCCCAAAGAGCCTCATTTCCTTTTCTATGACTTCTCCAATGCCAAAATCATTCATGTAGAATGTAGATCAAGTGTTGGTTGACTAATTAACCCACACCGTGGATCTGATCCAAAATCATAAGCCCTAGATCAATAATTACTGATGAGGAAAATGAAAGGGGCAACAGACAGACAAAGGTGAGAATCAACATGATTAATTCTGGGAACCCACCATCCCATCATTGTGTTTTGGTCAAGACATTGGCCTGGTAGAACCAGTGAGACATGGGGCAATACTCTTTCCTTTGTGTCCTCTTCTCCCTCCCCATTCTTGTCCTGTTCCAACATTATTTCCACTCCTGCTGACCAGTTGTAACAGCAACCACACTGGCACAACCAGGATGGCTGTTTAGCATAGGTTCTTAGATCTGCTTTACTAGGAAAGATCATTGTTTAAGGGGCCAACAATCTTCTTTAATTACATTCACTAGTCCAGGGGAAAAGTCAGCACCTTGAACTTCAGAGAAGATATAAGCAGAGAAATAAAGACCAACAAGCAGGGCTCTACTGCCTGAATTAAAGCAGTATTGTGATCCAGTTAACATACATCCCTGGATCAAGAAAGTCTTTACATCTGGGGGGGGAAAGAAGGATAGGGTGGGGTCAGAACATATGGCTACTCAAGAGTCTCAACCAGAGAATCGCAAGGTCCTTCCCATAAACAAGCCTCCAAAGTAAAACACCAACCTCCCACTATATATAACAAAGACTTGGCTCCTGATTGGCTTAGAGTCAGTAGGCATGAAGCCTACATGACTCAGCACAGCTGTGAACTATCAGGGTTCAAAGGCAATCAATCTTTCAGATGTTTTCAATGAGGCTGAGCCTGGGAAACTGAACTCCAAAAAGAAAACAACAAAAATCCCATTTCATTTGTTTTCACACCAGTTTGTGACCCTTTCCTTCTAGTCTGTTTTATTTTATTTAATAATTTATTTATTTGTTTTATTTATTTATTTGTATGTTTCATTTATCCAGAATTTCATGCCAAATAATGCCAGCTGTACATTCAGATGAAACAGATTGAAGTCTGGATGTTGATTGAAGGCTACACTAAAGACCTCCCTGCTGCCTAAAACATCTCTCCACTGGTCTTGCCATGGTGTCCAACACTACTATATTACTCATTCTTTAGGACTGACATTGAAGATCCCTATTAAAATACAAATACCTTACTTAAAATGCCTAATGCATTCCACTGTCACAACATAATATGAATTAATTGATCTGATTAGCTACAAGTAGGGCCCCAAAGGAATAGCACACTTGACACTTGATAGAAGGAAGGGTCAGAAAAAATCCACTAAAGGGATAACTCTTTCGAGAGAATTCTTTCAACTGAATTCCAGAGATAACTACTATGATTGCCACATCTCTAGAAATAATAAGTGACAATTACATAGTTTTTAAAACTTTACATGTATTATTTCATTTCTGTCTCATAACTATTAGGTAGGTACTATGGAAATTAACCCCATTTTACAGATAAAGAAAATGATGGTCAAGCCTTATCCAAGGCCATCGATAGTAAGGATCAGAGGTAGGAGTCAAACCTAAAATGTCCTAACTCTAAGGCCCACACCCTCTCTACTATGTCAATGTTGCCTCAGCAGGAGCTATTTACTTTATGTCATATTTCTTTTCTTTTCCCTTTTTTATTCCTTCTCTATGTCTCTCATTTCTACCACACTTTTAAATCAACAATCTGCCACTCTGGCATTTTAAGATTTTGATGACGCTGTTCTATAAGCATAAAGCACGAGATGATCTGGTATCATGAAAAGAGTGCTAGACTCAGAGTCGGACAGCCTGGTTTTGTCCTTTCTAGCCATGTGCTCAAGGATAAATTACATCATCTCTGAGGCCCCATTTCTTCATTTATAAAATGGGCATGATAATGTTCACACCATACACTTTCCAAAGCTGTTGAGAAGCATGCATTTTGTAAACTAAAAAACATTATATGAATTACTTATTATGTGTTCAGGCTTCCAGTGGAAGGAATATAGTGAGATTTTTGCAAAGTGCCATAGTTGATGAGGTACAATGGATCAAGGGGTAACATGGAGACATTAGAAACTTTGAGGAAGAGGAGAGAAAAGTTAGATGAAGAAAAAGAGAAGGAGGAAGATGACCAGTTTTGTCTGAGCTTTGTTTATTTAAGACAGGCCCTGTGGCCAAGTCTCTCAATCTGTTGATATCTGCCGTGGTTAAGGACTATATTAGAAATGTTAAGTTGGGATCATTTTGGGACAAATGCCCCAGGCCTTTTAAGGTCAAAGGAAGAGAAAATCAGTCTGGCTTTGAGAAGCCCTAGATTCCTTGAAGGGGCAGTTAGGTGGCCCAGTGGAGTCAAGAAGGCTCATCTTCCTGAGTTTAAATCTGGCTTCAGACACTTACCTACTATGTGACCCTGGGCAAGTCACTTAAACCTGTTTGCTTCACTTTCTTAATCCGTAAAATGAGCTAGAGAAGAAAACAGTAATCACTCCAGTATCTTCGCCAAGAAAACCTGAAATGGGGTCATGGAGAGTCAGCCACAACCGAAAAGCGACTTGACAGTGACAACAAAAGAGCCCTTGAAGTCAAAGCTTAGAAATTTGAAAGGGAAGAGAAAAATAATAGCCCCCAAGAATGGCCTTCTGTGACCCGAAGGCCAAGGAGAGCAAGGCCTTCCTGCATGGAGGTGCTTCTTCCTTGCCCAAGCACACGTCAAAAGGAAAGAATTTGCATGTGATTCCTATTATAAGGGAAAGATGGTTTTCTCACAGAGCTCACCAGGGCCCATCAAAATGTTAAATTTGGTTAAAATCATCTCCTGCTTTATGAGTTCTCTCTCTAAATACGCTTGTGAGGCAAAGTTTGATTTGCATATTTAGTGATTTAAAAAAAGCCAAGAAATTCTTTGCCTTCCTTCAGAAGGATTAGTTCCACTTACTTCAATACAATGAGGTAACCCTCTGAAATCCTCCAGTGAGAGGGCATTAATTTATATGGAATTAATAGGTTCACTCAACACATATGGGTCGTACCAAGACCCCACGGGTTTGTGGGAAGTAACTGCCATTTTTACACTAGGCAACACTGACTGTTCAAATGCACAGCCAATCCTCCAGGCCACAGGATTGCCTCCCCTTTCCTTTTTAATTCCCCCTACATATGCTTATTACTTCTGGTTAGGATTCTTCGGGCTCTGTGCCCCATCTGTCTTCAAAAAGACTTCAATTTGCTTACCAAGATGTGCACCAATTCCCTTCTCAGCCTCTCTCCCCCAACAAGCAACTACAATTCCAGCATGTCTGGGCAGTCGCTGGCAGCAAAGCTGTTGAGGTGCCAGGATTGATGGGCTACCCCACCCATCCCTCTCAACCAGGGGTTCTTAACCTTTCTTATATCATGAGCCACTTGGGTGAAGCCTATGGACCTCTTCTCAGAATAATGTTTTTAAATTCAAAAAATAAAATACATAGGATACAAAAGATTACAAAGGAAACAAAATTAGGTGGAAATATAGTCATTGAAATATTTTTTAAAAGAGATTAAAGAACCCCCTAAAGGTCTCAAGCTTCCCTGAAAAAAAAACACACTCAGGCCCAGGGAAGTGACTCCAGAAAAGATGCCTCACTCAGAAAACCTCCATAGGGATAATAGCCTGGGTTCCCCTGCGGAGAATTGCAGTGGAGAGGGCTGGGAATACTCCAAATGGATTCCCAGTCGACTTGGAGCCTAGCAGCATCAGTGCCTGCTGAGCTCAGCTAACCATCAAGAAGAGAATGACTTTTAAAACAAGCCCAACATTAGGTACTGCTTCTCCCTCAAGCTGATATTTCGGACACCTTAAGAAAGCAGACACCTGATTACAGAGTCATTCTGTTAGCATGAGCCTACGCTGCAGGAGGGGTTTTTGTCTATGTCTGGCTCATTTTTAATATGCCTCATTAATTCTTTCAAGAGGATTCTTTCTGAGGGATTGGCATGGTTGCTGATGTCCTGGAAACACTGCAGATTTACCAGCATTCTTTTTTCACTCCCTTTCCTAGACGCCCTCTGTCCCTCAAATCTTTTGCCCCTTAAAGTTTTCCTGCTGTATCCTTACAAATGATAGGATATAAGTGAAGGAGGGCATACATCTGAGACCCTGTGTCAAGGACAAGTAACAAGACAGCAGCCAAGTACCTGGCATCTGCTCAGGGCAGCCATCTTCACACATTCAGTCCAACCATCAGTAAATATTGTTCACTGCTCTGTCCAAAGGTTTCAAAGAGCATGCATAAGGAAATTGAATTATCAATGGCACCTACAGAGACATATTGGTCCTCCTCAGGGCCAATAAGCAGGCAGCTTCCTAGTAATGTGGTTTGAGGGGCCCCACATCACCAAAAAGCAAAAAAACAAAACCCAAACAAACAAAAAACTCTCCTTCTGATCCAAAGTAATGTCTCAATTAGGCAACTAGATAGTCCAGTGAATAGGGTGAAGTCAAGAAGACCTGAGTTCCAATCAGTTTTGGGCAGTTAGCAGCTGGGTGACCCGAGGTAAGTCATTTAACCTGTTTGCCTCAGTTTCCTCAGCTATAAAATGGGAATAACAACATCACCTACCTCCTAGGGTTGTTTTAAGTATTCAATGAGGTAATATTTATAAAGAATTTAGCACAGTGCGTGGCACAGGTGCTTTAAAAATGCTAGTTATTATTATTTTAAAAATATGAGGTGCCATGTTCTCTGGCTGGAGCAATGTTAGTTAACAAGCCCCTTACCACAGACATTTATTTCTCCCATTCATGTGACTGGTGGTTGTCCTCCAAATCAAATTGACACTCAAAGGAAGGAAAGGAAATGTAAAAGGAAAAGCTGCCATTTTCGAAGATAATTCTCAAAAAAGGAATTTACAAAGTATTGTAAGTCATGGCAGCATTTAGGCCTGTTCTAACATTCTGGATTTCAAACCCCAAGGTTTGGTAGGTGATCTTGTGTAAGGTGGAGGTAAACAGAACCTGAAGGTTATTGGATGCCAGCAGGGATCAGGAGATGCCATAGTAGGAGTCCTTGGGAGTTGTACCAGGCTAAATGAGGATACATGTATGGGGGTAGGGAGTTCAGGAAAGGTGCACATAGAGCCAAAATTAGGGCAGAAGAACAGTAAACAGAGGACTGAAAGGCCAATAAAGCTTAACGAAATAATTCTTATACTCCACATTTCACAAATTTTATTCCCCAGATGGAAACAGGTCTGGTGATCTCAGGGAGTGGGGAAGGTGGTTCTACTCTCAGGCTCTTGTGAGTTCTGTTCTGTGGAGACAGCTGGTCAGCAGCTGGCATTGGTGATGGCAAAGAAAGTGATCCCCTTGTCCAAAAGTGATTGCTCTCCACAATGCTGGTTTGGGAACCCAGCTAGAAGCAGGGATGGAGGTCTGTAGTATCACACTTATCCAAACTCTCACGCTTAGTTTCCCTTGCAACTTGAAGGGAGGTAGTGAGTATGCTACAAGGGCAGTAGAAAGTCCCAGTAAGAGAGGAGGCCCTAGCTACCAAGGAAAGTTCCAGGATAAGACAGTAGGTAAAAGCATGATTTTGAAGTCCTGAATGTCAGGAGCAGAGCCTTTGAGGGGCCTAAAAGCTGCCATGATGCAGTATTTTGGAAATTTCTTTTTGAGAATTATCTTCAAAAGCTTCAGCTTGTCCTTTTAAATTTCCTTTCCCTCGTTTGAGTGTCAATTTGATTTGGCAGACAACCAACAGTCATATGGAGCCGTGTGAAAAAGAGGAGAAAGCAATCTGGGTAATACTGTTTGGGGTCAAGTACAAGGTGTGCCTGTAAAGTAATTTGATTACTTTTTCTTTGTGGTTCATAAAATTGCTCTGAAGGCAATTGTAAAAGAGGAGCCTTCAAAATCGTCTGAGCAGCAGTAGCATCATTGGAATAAGTTTCACATGGGGAAAAGACTCTTTCATTAGATAAGTTTTGCAATGTTTATTTGAAAATCATTTTGACTTCTACATCAGCACACCCTATATACTATATCTTATACTGTAAAGGCACATCCCTTATACCATAGACTCTGCTAGATAGACACGCCTCAGAAAAGAAAGGAAGCTAGAAATCTGACGACATTCCTTCGTGACAAGTTTTTTTGTCAACACCAGATTCTCCCCTCCCCTGCTCCACCACCAATCAAGAATAAATAAAACCGGAGGGATAGGGATTGACAGACTGAGCACTTATTGCCTGCACTCACCATGTGGGTGGGGTTCCTGCCTTCCGATTCTTTATTTTCTTATGAGCAAACATTTATGTAAAAGGTAATCAGATCAATATTTATAGGATCTTTGGCTTAGAAAAGAGATCTTGGAGTCAGGGGCAATGGTTCCCTGAAGACATGTATGCAAGGGTTATCTAGAAACAAAATGTCCGAAGAGGGGACCAGATAGTACTAGGCTGAGTACTAAAGAAAAAGACAAAAACATAACCTGAACCTTATACCAATGCACCAGAAGCCTATATGCAAATCTGATCGATGCCTCCCAATCAAAGTAATAGATGGCATTTATAGAGTGATTTGAGGGTCAGCTAGATGGCTCAGTGGATAGAGAAGTGGAGTCAAGAAGACTCATCTTCTTGAGTTCCAATCTGACCTCAGACACTTACTAGCTATGTGATCCTGGGCAAGTCACTTAACCCTGTTTGACTCAGTTTCCTTACCTGTCAAATGAGCTGGAGAAGGAAATGGCAAATCACTTTAGTATCTTTGACAAGAAAAACCCATATGAGGTCACAAAGAGTCAGATGTGACTCAACAACAACAACAACAAACTAGGTTTTGCAAAACCCTGTGTGGTATTTTATTTGATTTCATGCTCACAACAGTCCTGTGAAGGTGGGTGCTTTGTAATAGGAAGTTCACCGAAGCTCAAAGAGTTTAGGTGCCTTGCTCAAGAGTCACACAGCTAGTAAGGATCTAACATGGAATTTAAATGGAGAACTTCCTGACTCCTAATCCAATGATGTATCCTCTCTACCAAGCTGCCTAGAGACAGGGACACAGAAAGACATAATGGACGTTGGACAAGCTTAGAGAAACTAAAATGATGAAAGGGTTCAGTGGACTTTCCTGAGGAGAAACTAAAAAAATGAAGACTCACCCATTAAGAAAGGTGAAAGCTGAAAGGAGATATGATAGAAATCTGTACCAAGTATGAAGTTCATAGTCAGGGTAAATGGGATTGTTCTCCATATCCTGAAATACTAGAATTAGGGGTTACCTTTTGAAGGAGGCCAGGAAAGGTAAGAACTAACTCGAATAACAGGCACAAATACATGTAACTTATTTCTCCCAAGCACCATCAGATGTGAGATTTGGATCCAATCTCCCATTAGCATCCAGAGGGCCCGGATTATCCTTTGCCTTTCTCTGAATCCTCAGCACTTAGTACAGTGCTTGACACATAATAGCCACTTCATAAAATTTCATTGATAATCTGATTTTATAAATGAGAGTCAAGGCCCAGAGAGGTTGAGTTGGTTTTGCCAAGGTCTCACAGATAGCAAGTGGTAAAACTGAGTTATTGTTCCCCTTGCTCTATAGCTAAACTTCAGACACTCTTCAGATACACATGACACAAAAAAGATGAAGAACCGCTAGACTAGCAGACATCTATGGTATCTTTTAGTTCTCTGGTTTTCCACCAGAGATGTTGTCTTATTATTTGTTTAAATATTTTCACTTCCATTGCCACTCCAATGGCAATGTTGTTATTTGTGACCTGGGGGATTGTGTATTCTTCTCAACTCCTTTTCATTGCTTTCAAACTCCTACCAGAGGTAAGAAACCCTGTTCACACCACATACACACACACACACACACACACAAACTGGTTTTTGTAAGGGATTGTGAAGACTGTAGATAAAGGGTAAACATGTAGAAATGTATTAACATGATTGTTCTGAGTTTTTGCTTCCAGTTGGCTGTGTTAGGACCTTGGGTTTCAGAGGGGCACAAGTGGAAAAGGAGGAAATGATCCAGGCTCACAAATAGAAAGGCCCCTCCCTGGCTGGCTTTGAAGTCCTGTATCCTTATCTCTCCCCTGAGCCTCGTAAGGCTCACCATCCCTAATCACTCCTGGTACCAGAAGTAAGTAAACATGCTTAAACCTCTCCGTCTTCTAGGGCAAGGGCATTGAGCTATATTTTGACAACTTCCTCTTCCTGTTTTCAAATTGGTAAATACTTGGTTCACATGAAAAGCCTGGTTTAATACACACAGACCAAGTTACTTGTCCACTTTACATTCTTCCGTTCTGCTCTCCCCATTCCAAAATAAGGCACCTCTTTTACAGGCTAGGTGCAGGGTTGGGGAGGAAAAAAGGTGAAGCATAGCTAAACTGGGAATAGCTAAACTGGGACTGCTCACTTCCACTGTGTTAATTACGACATCAAACTAACTGCCTTCAAGATCAGCTCCCTTTGCTGAACAAATTTTTCTTTTAAGAAACCCATTTATTAGGCACTTGCTATGTGCCAAGCACTGTGCC
The DNA here is from genome assembly GCA_028658325.1 of Potorous gilbertii. Classification (NCBI taxonomy): domain Eukaryota; kingdom Metazoa; phylum Chordata; class Mammalia; order Diprotodontia; family Potoroidae; genus Potorous; species Potorous gilbertii. Next base: position 558,467,213 of record CM053770.1, read on the forward strand.
AACTCCCAGCTTTTCTCCTCACTCTTAGGGCTTTCTCACAGCCTCACCACCAGACTTCTCACCCTGAAGTTCTTTTGACCCTCTTCCAATTGGTGAGTCTAGCCTGGAAATCCATTTCACTTAGCTCCTAGACCATGTTCATTTCACTTCCAGCTCCACTTGTTATTCTCCAGACACCTCCCTCCCCCATCCCCTTTCCAGGTGTCTTTTATGTATTATTGACTTTCCTCAATAGAATGAAAGTCATCAGAGTGTAGGAAATATTCTTTTGCTTCCATTTGTACTTTCAGTACTTAGCTCGGGGCCTAGCTCATAGTTTGGACTTAATAAATGTGTTTATCCATCCATCCATCCATCTATCTATCTATCTATCTATCAATTTATCTATCAACCTATCTGTCTATTTATCTATCTGTCTGTCTAGTGACAGGAATACAAAATCAAAGAGCTTACATTCTAATGGGGGAAACTATACATATAAGGAAGATGGAATGCAGGAAGGGGCATTTTTGTCCAGAATTGCCATGGTAAGGAGTAGAGTTAAAGGGAAGTAGATTGACATACTCTATCCAGGAACAATGACAAAGTTGATTTGATCTTAGTTCAAGGCTCTAGAGTTGGCATGGGTTGGGGGTGGGGAGAAGGTGGTGAAGGGGCATAGGAAGAAGAAAGGACAGCAGAGAAGAGATAGAGAAGGGAGGGCAAGAGAGGAGAGGAAGAGAGGAGAAGAAAGAGGACAGGAGAGGTGGAGAAGGAAGGAGAAGGGAAGAAAGGGAAGGGGAAGAGAAACAAGGAAAGAGGAGAGGAAAAGGGAGAAGAAGGAAGGAGAGGGAGGAGTGAAGCAGGAGAGAGATCTTTTCTTTTAAATTTAGGGCAAATCCCTTAGATCAGGGGTTATAAATCTCTGGCACAGGTGGTCAGTATTCTCCATCATATACATCTCTCTTCTCTTTCCTTCTCTTTTCTTGTCTCTTTATCTTTTTGCTTCCTCATTTCTTTTCTATTTCTCCAATTCCTTTTCTTCTTGAAGACAGTGAGAATAGCAAATGTCCTCTGTCTCCCTTTTCACTTATTCCTTCTTCCCTTTGTGGTTTAGTTACCCAATGGTATTCCTTGGTTCTGTTGGTGACCTAGTCCTAGAGGGCCAAAGAGACTGCTAACTTCAGGCTTAAAGGAAGTTCCTCTTTGCTTAGCCAAATCTCCAGAATAGGTTGGAAGCCATATGTCAAAAAAATAAGAGAAACTGATTTTCCAGGTGGGGGTGGGGAGAAAACTAAAAGCACTCTCAGATCCCTGGGTCTTATAAAACACTTCAAGGCTCCTACTTAAAAGGAAACAGCAAAGGACCCTCACTATTTCCCAGCAAACACAGACCACTTCCCTTTCCAGGCCACTTTCAAATAGCCACCTCACTCTCAAAGAATTTCAAAGCAAATTCTATGTTGGTTATTTTAATAGGCACCTGTCATGCTGCCTGAGTCGTCAGAAAAAGTAGTAAGCAATCCACAGAGGCAAATTATAGTGTTTTAGCCCCATTATTATGTTCAGAATGAAAGCAGCACTCTCTCTTATCACCTAGGGGAGAATTCTGCTGAACAGATAGATATCCAAGGTAGAGGGGATTTGTTGTCTACCTTCCTAATAACATCCACTGTCTGTTGAAAAAACCAGACCTGGTCCTGGCAGAGGCCATCAGGAACTCCATTCTTTCTAGAATAAAATGGCTTTGCTTTGCAATTCTTTTAAGGCATCAGAGTGCTACTTGTCTTTCTGAGCAGCTCTTATGATAGACAAAACAGGAGGGAAGTTTATTCATATGAAGTATTTTCTTCTCTAGATAGAACTATATGACTACAGCCTTGGCAAGGCACCCATGTTTGTACATATGACACAGCTCAAGTCCAAGCTCTAGGTAATCTTAACATTACCCAGTTAATCTTAGTGACAGTCCAGGTACAGCTAAGACCTTTTCTCTCCTCTGACTCTGCTGCCACAGAGGCCCTCTTGTCAAGTCTAATTCATAAGCATTTAAATTATGTACCAGGCACTGTGCTAAATGCTAGAAAGACTAAGGAGCTTACCTTCTAAAGGGGAAGACAATACATTAAAATGAACTGAAAAGCAAGGCAGGGGGTGGGGTAAGAAATGGAGGTACTGGCTTTGGCGCATGGAAACAAAGTTATTTCGAGTCAAAAATTGAAACATACTAGCTCAGAGACTCATATAGGGTTATGTAGATATAGATAGACATGCATACATTCATATAATAGCCTTATAAATAATTATTTCTTCAAATAAAATAAAGAGCTTCCCAATCATGTAAATAGCATGCCTTTATATAGTCAAGCTAGAAGATTCATAGAAATGAAGACATAGTTGGCATGGACCTCTTCCTTAAAATATATGTTCCAGGAGGAACCAACCAATCAGATGGACAGACCAAAGGGGTGGAAGGTATTTCCAATATGGATTGTCCAGGGGTAGGGTGAACTTCTAGGGTAAGGAGGTAGACATGGAATGGTAGAAAAAATTCTGTGGAGAGTCGGGAGTATAATCCAGAAGTGTGAGGAATGAATGTTTCTTTCTTGTACTTCATAACTAATTATTGTATTAGGACCAAGGTTTTTCCCCTTTTCTACTTCCTTATACAGAAATCAACAAGTGGGGGATGGGAAATCCTTCCTAAAGATTCACCCAGGACAAGATCTAATCAGACAGTGAAAGAAATTCTAAGTTTGGGCTAATAGGTGTATTCCTCCTCATTGTGCTTGCCGACACAGGTCAAGGCAAAATGTTGATTCTCCCTTCTGTCAAGGCAGGGAATATGGAAATTGAGGTCTCTCTGACTGAGATTTGGGTGACCTAAGTCACTTACCCTAAGACCCTAATTTAATATGTTCTACCTCCCACTGTGTTAACCAGAGTGATTGGCACCCTCAGGAACACCTACTCTTCTTAGGGAATATAAACTGTGAGTCCACTACCATTAGGGGAATATTGAGAAAGACCATCCTTTAAATAATTAATTAATGACATGCTGATCTTATTAATAAAATAATTAAATTTCCCAGAAATGACATCTCTCAAATTTTTTAATTGCCACAGAGGAATGAAGACTTCATCACCTCACACTTGTATCACTGCAATAGATTTCTGGCTGGTCTCTTCCACACTCTAGTTCATCCTCCACTCAGCTAGTGATCTAAAAGGCAGATCTGACCATACCATGCCCCTACTCGAGAAACTTCTGTTGGCTCCCTAGTATATCCAGGATCAAATATAAAAATCCTCCTTTTGGCATTTAAAGCCTCTCCCTTCTACCTTTCCAATTTTCTTATACTTGACATTTTACTCCATATATTTTTTTGATCTAATGACATTGGCCTTCCTGCTGTTGTTCCTTGCACCAAGCACTCCATTTCCCAACTGGGCATTTGTCCTTAGCTGTCTCCCATCTATGGAATTCTCTCCCTCTTCTTCACCAGTATCTCTTGGTTTCTTTTGCTTTCTCTAAATGTTAGCTAAAATCCACTTATGCAAAAAAAAAAAAAACCTTTGTCAATCCCCTTTAATACTAGTGCCTTCCCTCTGAGATTATCTCCAATTCACCTTGTATGTACCTTAAATGCACATTGTTTTTTGCATGTTGCCATCCCTCATTAGATCATGGGCTCTGTGAGCTCCTTGAGAACTACGGCTGTTTTTGCCTTTATTTGCATTTCAAGTATTTAGCACCGTCAGCCTGGCACATAGTCAGCACTTAATAAATGCTTGTTGACTGACTGACTGATGTTACAATTTTCTAAGAATGAGAAGGTTTGCTTTTATAAATATGAACTGAAAGAACTGACATCATATATTCAGTATATTGGTAATTTTTCATCCTAATTCTTTAGCAAGAATTTAGCAAGAATGGTGTCATAAATTTCTGCATGTTCATCTATTTTTAGGAACTTAAATAATCAATAAATTCCCTTAAGAAGTTATAGAAAACTAAGAATCCATCTCCTGACTCCATGTCTTTGCCTAGGCTGTATGTAGCCTCACGCCTGGGATGAAACACCCTCCGCACTTGCCTTTTAGAATTTCCACCTTTGCCACTTCTTTCTTGAAGGGAACCTTTCCTGAACCTCCTCTCTAAGTGTTAGTACTTTCTCTCTTCTGAAATTACCTTGTATTAACTTATCAGAGGACATGTTGTATCCCTTGAATGAAAGTTCCTCAGTTCCTTGTTTCATTTTATCCCTAGTGCCTACCACAGAGCCTTACACATGTTAGAAATTTATTGAATATCTATTGAATTGGAGTGAATCATAAAATAATTTGACCCATACCAGCTCAGAGACTCATGCAGACATATGTAAATATGGGTGGACACGCATATATTCATATAATAACCTTATAAATAACTATTTCTTTAAATAATATAATGAGTTTCCTAATCATATAGGTATCATGTATTCAAATAGCCAGGGTACAGTCTCTCCCAAAAATTGTAGTACGACTTGAAGCTTTAATAGCTTAAATACACGTATACAATAATAATAGTAATTAACAATAAAACAACAAATATTTGCACGATGCTTACTATGTTCCAAGGGCTTTACAATTGTTATCTCACTGGAGCCTCATACTTGCTATTATTATACCCATTTCACAGATGAGGAAACTGAGACAAATGGGCTGTGATTTGCACAAGGTACCCAGCTAAGTAAGTGTCCAAGGCCAGATTTGAATTTAAGTCTTTCTGACTGCAGGCTCAATGTTCCATGCAGTTGGAGTCACATCATATTCACATTGAACTTACATAAATTTAACTGCACGTACTTGGCAAAATTGAAAATAACTATTTGCATAGGCTCCATATAATTAACATAATCCCCAGAGTGAGTGTGATGTGAGAAATCTGCCCACCAACTTCCATTGCCAACCCTGCCCCACAACCTTCCACTACCCTTTTACCAAGATTCCATGTGAAGCGGTGGTATGTGAGGGCTGCAGCAGGGCTGCAGTAGAGATTGAGGGAGTACCGAGCAGGGGAGACATCAAGACACAACTTGTGTCCATCCACTTTCGGTGCCTGCCCCCATCCCAGTGGACCAACCCAGACCTTAAAACCAATTCTGATCCAGATGTTGTAGAACAGCCTTGAAACATACCCTTGGTTGCTGCCTTTATGAGTAATTTAAGGTGGTGGTGGTGGTGGTGGTGGTGGTGGTGGTGGTGTGTGTGTGTGTGTGTGTGTGTGTGTGTGTGTGAGAGAGAGAGAGAGAGAGAGAGAGAGATTTTGACTGATTTGTGCCCTAGGTCCTGACTTTCAAACCTAACCCTCATCTAAGATGTGATTCTACTATCTATGTATACATACCAATACCATATACATATAGCATCATATATATGATATATGTATATATATACATATACATGTGTATGTATATATATATATATATATATATGTATACACACACACATAAATACACCAGCCATTGTACAGTTCTGACAAAGGATGAGAGAATCTAGTCTCCATCAGCTGTCAGTCCCATCCTCCAAAATACATTCAATGTAGGTGGACACTCTTCTTCCTGAGGTGGGGGAAGGAGATGGACAAGATCGTAGCACCTTCTGTACAATTATATGACAGGATTAGAATCAAAGCTCTACAATTGCCCATGTGGGTTATGAGCCTGTGAGCTTCTGCTCATTCATTGAGAAGATCCAAATATATACCTCATGGAAGAGGTTTAAATACACATATTCAAAAATAGATGCAGCTTTTATTCTTTGACTCAGTGATACCTTTACTAGGCATATAGATGCAGAGATGAAAAAAGATGAAAAGGGCCCATATGTACAAAAATATTTATAACAGTACTTTTTGTTGTAGCAAATAATTAGAAACTACAGTGATGCCCATCAGTCAGGAAGTGGCTAAAGAAATTATGGCACCTGAATTTAATGAAATTGTAAAGTATCAAAAGAAATGACAAAATGGGAAGATTCAGAGAAAACTGGGAAGACTTATATGAACTGATGCAAAATAAAGTGAGCACAACCAAAGGTACACAATGACTAGGGTATCATGAAGAAAAACAATCATGACAGGCTTATGAATGCCATCAGTGCAGTGACTAAATATGACTCCAGAAAAGTGATGATAAATTTAGTCACTTTGTTTTCATAATTCTAAACTTTTCCAAAATAATTGGACCAATGTATGGCTCTACCATCACTGAAGCTATATTAAGTGCTAATAATTACTAATGCTTACTTAATATTTCTCAATAGTTATAAATAACAATTAGTATTATTCATTTCAAAAGTCAATGATTCTGTCTAATGATTTTCCCATCTTACCTATCTCAATTCTGTATCTCATCCACAACTTAGGACAATGCTTTAAAATTGTTGAGGATATTGACTGTTTCATTTTTGTCTTTGTATATTCTCAACCCTTACCCAGTTAGCCCTGATGAGTACTAGGTGCTTAATAAATGCTTACACTCAAGATAAATACTGGGTTTTTTTTTCATGTTTGTTTGTTTTAATGGAAGGGACCAACAAGAGCCAAAATTCTCTGCTTAGCTTAGCTGTTTTCATGATTGGCAAAACTGGTTTTAAAAGAATCCTCAAATCAGTAGGACAAAAATAAAAGGTGAAACATTGTGGATCCATGCCCAACTTAACCAAATACTCACTTAAGAAGAAAAAGGAAAGAGAAAATTGATGCTGTATTATCTGCCTTTGTATACCGTAAATTGAAAGAAAACTAGAAGAAGCCTACTGGCATTCAATTCAGGTAATTCTTAGGATATACATTCTGCTGCCATCATTTCTTTCTTCTGCGGTATTTCAACAAGCAGGAAAATGTCTGACATGCCAGATTTCTCCAGACGTAAGATGAGAAGTTCTAAATATAATTGGGAGCATTAAGACACCTTTGGCCAGCAAAATGCCAGAGAGAAGGAGACAGGGCATGAATAGGGATCAGTTAGAGAGATGAAAATAAAGAAGAGCTTAGCCCAGGGAGTGTAAAGGGTGGAGGTGCAGGGGGAGAGGGAAAAAAGCAGGCAAGTGAGACATAGAAGACTACACACTGGCCAGACAAACCAAACCGAGCTACCCCAAAATTATGGCATTCCCTCAGAAAGAAGCTTACCCCAATAAATACATTCCTTAATTTCAGACATGTGATCTCAGGGGCTCCCTGAAGAAATTTCTAAATGGAGGGGAGAAAAAAAACCAACAAGGTTTTGCTCAAGAGTTAAAATTCTTACCCAGTGGATGGATTGCTCACTGGGGCAGACTACTTCAGCAATAGTCTCCAGGTGTCTGATGTGCCAGGCAGTGAAACCATAGAGAGTGAGAGACTTAGAGGAAAAAGGAGTAAAGATGGAGAGAAAAAACATGGCTAGCAAAAAGCCAACACAGAAATCAAAACCAAAACAGCCAGGGCAACCACGTCTGTCCCATGAGTGATCCCAAAGCCAAAAGGGAAAGACTAGGTTTCACTGCCCACTCTGGTGATCAATGAACCACAAAACAAACTCTTCAATGATTCCCAAATCCTTAATTTAAAACTGGTTGTTGTTGTTTTTTTTAAGCCACCTCAGAATTTCCCCCTTTGCATACTTCTTCCTGTTATGGATACGATGAGTTGGAGATTGCTGACACACAGAATGGACTGGGCATGTTCAAAGAAAATCAGGAAAGACCAAATCTGAAATGAATTGAAACTAGGAAAAAAGAGTCCATGAAACATTTAAATGTAGAAGTTTGACTCAGGAAGATGTTTTCTTCCTTTTTTCTCTCTTCACATTCCTTTAGATTTTAGAAAGAGTCTAAGTGTGATCCCCAAAATAAGACAAAGAACTCAGAAATCTTCAAAACTGAATTGAATTCAAGCGTGAGGGGCTTGGTGGATGGAGAATTTTGGAATCTGGGAGACCTGGGTTCAAGTCCTGACTCTGCTCAATACTAGCTGTGTGACCTTGGAAAAGATATTAAACTTCTCAGTATGCCTAGGCAACCTTCCAAGACTAAGTTACAAAGCAAGTGCTATTTAGCTTTGTAGATGGAATTTCCTCATGAAGAGTTCCCAGTACCAATTAAATCACACAAAGTTCCTTGGTCTTGTTTCCCAGCTCCCCTCTCACTCTCCTTGCCCTCCCCATGCCCCAAAGCATTTCGGTGGCTACAGAATCTTAGGAAGGTTGGAGGTTTGGTTTTTTAAATCTTATTTTCCAGGGAGATTAACTAGGCTCATAGAGTTGTAAGGGGTCTTGAGAATATCTAGTACCAACTCTCTCATTTTACAGATAAGAGAGCCTGAAGGTTAGAGTGGTTAAGTACCCAAGCTCTCACAGAGAGGTAGGATCAGAACCAGGTTTAAACCCAGGTCTTCTAATTCCAAATTACTCTTTTCACCACATCATGTGTTTTTAAACCTGTTATATAATCTTTTGGTCATTTTTACCACATGGACAGCCATTTTTTTCCTATGAGAAACTACCTGAAGTCTTGGGTTCTTTCAAAATGTACCTAATGAATCATTAATGTGATGCCTAACACAAAGCATCATTAGTCAATTTGTTTGTTTTTGGTAAATATTTGGTGAAAACAAGTCTCACGTAGTCATTAGGAAATAAGAGGTAGAAATGGAGGAGGTAGGAATAAAAATGACATGGTACAGAGCTGGTACACCAAGGAAGCAGGCACAGTCAAAGCAGCTCATGTTCCTAGGGCTGCTCCATAGCTACTAGAGTAACTGCTGGAGGCCTTGCCTTCCAGGCCTCTGCAGCACTGCTAGTATCATTCGAAGGTCTGATAATGACCTCAGGCTGTGAAGTGTTTTTCACCCCCTGCTGCAAACTACTGGTTATTGTTCAAGACTCTTCATGACCCCATTTCAAAGATACTGGAGTGGTTTGCCATTTTCTTCTCCAGCTCATTTTACAGATGAGGACATGGAGGCAAGCAGGGTTAAGTGACTTGTCCAGGTTCACACAGCTAATAAGTGTCTGAGGACAGATTTGAACTCAGAATCTTTCTGACTCCAGGACTATGCCAGCAAGCTGTTGGAATTATCTTGCTAATCCATTCTCTCTGTTGTACTTTGATGTTGTGATTTCTCCTAAACTGTTCTCTGTTATGTTTCTGCTAAATTTGCAGCTGATAGATGTTTCCAGAAAGAGCTACCGCACTTGTATTTCATAGCCCCAGAGGCTCAGGTCTTTGTGACTTCGATGGGTAGCCTCTCAGAGAAGATCTAGTCTTTTAGCTCCAGAGCTCCGGTCCTTCCCTCCTGCCTCCCTATTCCACTGTCCTAATTGACCTAATATAGGTAGGTAGGCTCCAACCACGTTTCACTTTTCTCCCTTTGTATCTCCTTACATCAACACTCTAGTTCTCCCCCCCACCCCATTCCATAATTAGATCAGTACTGCCATTGCTACCAGAAGGTTTGTCCATCTGCTTCCTTAGGGTTCAATTCACCATTCCTGTGTTTATATCCCCAGAGCTTGGCACAGTGCTTAGCCCATAGTAAGTGCTTCATAAATGCTCTTTTATTCATTCCTTCATTCAGATAATCCTTTAGGCATTATGTGTCTTTTAAATGCTTTTCTTCTGTCTCAGCTGCCACTTCCTGAATATGGCTACTCTTTGGGTAAAACAGCTTACAACTCCCATCATTCACATGGTCCATGCAAATCAACCTGGGAGCTTCATCTAGCAAGACTGAAAATGGTTGGATCATGTTGGGGACCTTTGTCCTGCTTTCTTTCCTGACACAAAGGCAACACTCCTTAAATTCAATCCTTCCACTACTACTCTCAGGACCAAAGCCAAAGCTGGGCTCCCCTCAGGTGTGTTTACAAACCCTCATAGTACTGTGGGTCTTATTTAAGCACACTGTCATTGGGCCTCTTCAAAAGGAAGGATGAACAACATTCTTGCCATTTACAAATGGGAAAACTGAGACCCAATTCCCATCTATCCTCTTGCCCCTATGATATATGTATCTAGTATCTATCACTGCCTACCTGGAGATGGATGTGACCTCATCCAGAGGGAGAGTTTGGCCAGCAACACCCACACCTAACAAGGCATATCATTGAATTTATTGTTTTTGTTCAGTCGTTTCAGTTGTGTCTGACTCTGTGACTCCATTTGGGGTTTTCTTGGCAAAGATACTGGAGTGATTTGCCATTTCCTTCTCCAGCTCATTTTGCAGATGAGGAAACTGAGGCAAACAGGGTTAAGTAACTTGTCCAGGATCATAGGTCTAGGAAGAGACTGAGACTAGATTTGAACCAAGGTCTTCCTGCCTCCAGGTCCAGAGCTTTATCCATTGAGCCACCTCACTGCTCTTTAATTTAGAAAATGAATTTTAAAAAATCCAAGTTATCACTTTAAAAGAAAGATGTGGAAATTGGTGTCAAGGAGGGAAAACCCATCAAAGCTTTTATGGAAAGATATTAGTGAGATTTAGAAAGATCAAGAAATATAGACAAAGATTATCTCTCTCTGAGCAGGCAAAGGGATTAGGGAAAGAAAGTTCCAAGAACAGCAGCCAGATTTCTTCTACTGCCACTCTTCCTTCCCGGAGAGACATTGCTACATGCCTGTCAGGGAAGCTGGGAAAACCAAGCCTAAATCATTTGGGTGGAGACAAAACCATTCAACTGGCAGACAGACAGACATTTTACTGTGTGCAAGAAAGCTCGTGGCTGCTCTTTTTGCAAGCAGAAGAGCCCCAGGCACCACAGTCTTCTTGGTGGGTATTTTTGGCTCTGGGCTGTTTGATGGGGTAGTAGGTGGAGGGAGTAGAGAGAAGGGAAGGGTATAAGGTAATAGAAAGAAAACTGTGTTGTACGTCATCTTCAGAATCTGCCCTAAAGTAGCTAGGTAGTAGAGTGGATAAAGCTCAGGTTCTATAGTCAGGAAGATTTGAAGGAAATAAATATGTAACTCCTCCTATGTGTCAGTTACTGTGCTAAACACATTACAAATATCTCATTTGAACTTCACAACAGCCCTGGAAGGTAGGTGTTGTCCCCATTTTACAGTTGAGGAAATTGAGATAAACAGTGGTTAAGTGACTTGCCCAGGGTCACATAACTGCTATCTGAGGCTGGATTTGAACTTGGGTCTTCTTGACTCCAGGCCCAGCTCTCTATTCATTAGGGCTACCTAGCTGCTGTTTCTGAACCTTAGTTCAAATACAGCCTGATGCTAGTTTTTGTGGCAATTCACTGGCCCTCTCTCTGCTTCCGTTTCCTCATTTGGAAAACAGGGATGATGACAATCACACCTATCTTGTTGCCAGGATAAAATGAGATCTTACTTATCAAGCGCTTTGCAAACTTTAAAATGCTATATAATGCTAGCTATTGTAAGTGCTAACAAGCTACCTCATTTTCAGAGCTTGGGGGTCACATGAATCTATTAACGGGTTTTAATGTAAAGATCACTGAACAAAGGCCCATCTTTTTAATTTCACTCTTCTTCTGGTAATGCTGTATGGTGATGGACCGCTGAAGAAATAAAGTGAATGGTCATAGGACTGAGAACTGGAAGGAGCCAAAGAGACCATTTCAACCCCCTCATTTTTAAAAGAGATTCACAGAGGTCCCATGGCTGATAATCATCAGAGGCAGAATTGGAACCCGGGTCCTCTGAATCCCAAGTCAGGGCTCTTGCCACCATGTCATACTTCCCCCTTTGATCATACAAAGAACAGCAGAGAAGGGCATGGTGGGTACAATCAGGCTACAAGACTTCACAAAGAGCTAGAAAGGACAAGTTGTATAATGAGTGTTACCAAAGAAATGGGTGACCAAATGATAAAAGTGAAGGACAAGTGATGGACAACCCAATGCTCTCTGCTGGTGTCCTTGTGGTATCAAAAGAACCCAACACATTGGGCTCTCTCAGCACATTCTGTGGACCCCTATGGCAAACAAATGGCAAAAACTGGACAAGAGTCATACAAGACAGGCAGACTTAGATGAGTTAAAACCTGTATAACTGAGGGGAATACTCATATCAAGGAAATGCAATGGACCCATGAGTAGATTAGGACTAGAATGGGGATGTGTAGGGAATCTTAGAAAGTTCTTGAAAGAAATATGAACTAAGAATCCTTTCACTTGGATGAAGGAATAAACCAGTCATACACCCTTCCTCATAGTTCGGCTCACTTACTAACCATGGCACAAATCACTTAATGTCTCATAGCCTCAGTTTTCTGTATTTAATAGTACTTGTACTACCTATTTCCCAAGGTAGTTAGGAAGAAAACACTTTGTAAGTTCTATTGGGCTATAGAAATATGAGCTATTGCCATTATTCGACCAACATCATCCTGCCTATGGAATAATTCCATTTTTTTAGAGGTAAGAGGAAAAGAGAAGGAAAGGGAAAGGAAAGATAAGACTAATCCAATTTTACAAACTGATTGAAGAGCTCAGAAGTAAAGTGCTTATGCAGCATCAGGGACAATTATGACAAATCTGCTGCTGATTCAAAAGCAAGTATTCCTGTGTCCAAGCCCACTGAACTTTCTACCAATAATAAGCCCTTTAAGGCAAGGACCTGTCCTATGTATGGGCAAGTGCCATATTGCAGTTACTTTTGCTATAACAAGGCTCTAGAATATGCCTTCCATTTTATGACTGGGGAAGCGGAGGCATATGAAAATAAAATGACATTTTTGTTTCTTGGTCTCTGCTAGCTCTACATTTTTAATCCCTCAGAGAAGCTTTCCAGAAATCTCCATGTTCCACTCACCCCTGCACTGTCCTTGCAAAATAAATAGGGAACAATATTGATGAGTTGGGAAAAGCCAGGTGAAATATGCAATGTCCTGCCCAAGTCAAGTCAAGAGAAATCTGATTCTCTGACTAGCCACCCTCCCCTCCTCCCCCATAACCCCTTCCTTCATGCTTAAAAAAGCCCTCTAAGCTATATAAGTACAAAATTACAAAATGGCATTATTATTAATGCAGGCTAGAAAGCAGCAGGTTCTAACACCTTAGCTGCCACTTGCCATAATGGCAGCTCAAATAGCTTGAAGTTAATTAAAATCTGTTTTTTGCCACTAGGCATGTCAGCAGAAACATTAGTTAATGCCCTGTAAGGAGATCAAACCCAGGAAACATTTAAATATGATCTCAGGCCCAGTGTGAAACACAAATCATTTCCATCACGGGGTGCAGGGAGGGGAGAGGGGGAAGGAAAAAACAAGTGAAAACAATAGCACATTGAAACCAGTTATGCAATGAAGTCTCCTGTGATCAAAGTCATTTTTGGTTTTTAATTAACACAACAAGGAATTTGGCTTAAGGAAGCAGGCTGCACGTTCACCGCTGGAGAAAACCTCGTCTATTCTCTACTCTCCCCAGTAATATTGGGGGGGAGGGCACGACAGCTTGGGTGGTTGAGGAAGAGAAATCTACAACCAAGCTTACGCTACAAACAGGCTCTATTCTGTGTGATCCAAGCAGAAATTTTGATTAGTCTTCTTAGTGAAGCCCATTAGCTAGAAAGCCCAGAATGGTAAAGTCACAGTTCCTCCAGCTAATCAAGCACAGCAATTTTTGGCTCTCTGGGTCTACTAACACCAAAAAATAGAATTTAGTTTTGCAAAATAAAGGCAGGTCCACAGCTAGACTCTGATCCTATGGAAGGCAGCTGGAGGAAAATTCAAATTTTTAAAAAAACCCAGCAAACATTTATCAAGTCCTTTCTAGGTAGATACTATCGTGGCAGGTGCTAGGGGAAATAAGAAGTTGAGATAAGAGATCACTGACTACAGGAAGCTTAAGTCTATCCCCTGCCCCATGCTTTACCCCAACTTACAATTTTATGAGTCCCAGGGCTATTTCTGTGGTCCTATTTGTGCAAATTCTTGCAAGTCACTCTTAGGCTATGGTGGCATCTCCCACTAGCAATTTGTTATCTTAGAACTAGGAAACTAGGGAGTCAAAGAGGCCGAGACAGAAGTTGCAGCTAAGTGGTGCAATGGCTAGAGCTCTGAGCCTGGAATCAGAAAGACTTGAGTTCAAATGTGACCTCTGACACTTACTAACCAAAGAGGTATTCCTAAAGCATGGATCTGACCACGTCACTCCCTTGCTCAATCCCTATTACTGCTAGAATCAAATACTTAATTCATCTCCTACTAGTTACCTACCCAGCTGGCTTCACTGGGCTGGAAGATATTTCCTCTAATAAATAGTTAACATTTGTATAGTGCTTAAAGGCTACATAATGTTTTACAAATATTATATCATTTTATCCTCAAAACACCCCTGGGAAGTAACTGCTATCATTATCCTCATTTTACAGATGGGGAAACGGAGGCAGATAGAAGCTAAGTGACTTGCCCAGTCACACAACTATTAAGTTTCTGAAGCTGGAGTTGAACTTATGTCCTCCTGACTCCAGGCCCAGTGTACCACTGAACCACCTAGCTGCCTCAAACTCAGTCTTTGCACTCCTCACTTACTTACCTCCCCTGACTTCCCTTTTGCTTTACTCACTAGACCCTTCTTTATTGTGGTTCTGGGTAAATGTCTATAGGTTTAGTGTAAGAAGACTGAATTCAAATCTGGAGTTACTTCACCCTTCTAAGGCCTCAATTTTCTCATGTGCTGAATAAAGAAGATGGACTAAATAACTCATAAGGTCCCTTTCAGCTCTAAATCTATGATCCCAGTTCTCCTCTTCTTGAACTCCTTCCATTCTATGGTGCTTACAACTAACTGAGGTTAGCTTTCTCCTAAAGACACATCATCTTTTCTTACCTTCTCCTGATAATAATAAATATTAATAATAAATAAAAATCAATAATAAATTAATAAGTAATGCAAATTTAAAAATAAATTAATAATACATATAAATAATAAATATCAATCCTATTAATTAGTAAAATGATAAATAATAGCTCTAATCTTAAAATAAATAATTAATTGGTGGCAAATCCATGATAAATAATAAATGATATTAATAATAAATTAATGATTAAATAATATTAATAAATTAATAATAAATATCAATGATAAATTAATTAATAAAATGATGATGATGATGATGATGATGAGAGGCAGAATGATAGAGTGCTTGGAGAGTTGTCCTCAAAGTCAGTGAGACCGTGGGTTCATACTGCCTGAATGACAATGGACAGGTCCCATCTAATTCTTGGTTAATATCTCAGTACTCTAGGCCAGTGATGTCAAACTCAAATAGACATGGGGGCCACCAAACCATATATACAGATCTCTTACTAGTGCATATTGACTTAGAAAACCACATATTAACATTTATCTATGTTTTATTGTATTTTTATTTGTTAAATGTTTCCGAATTAATTTTATTTAAACTGTGGATTGCCATCCCATATGGGGTCACAAAAAAATTTGGCAACAGTAAAAGGTTTCTGAACGTGCAGTGACCAAAATTTAATTCAAAATCAAACACGCAATGAACCAGAGGTGTTTCTGGCACTGTTTGCCTGTCTATAACTTCACTTGCAGCCTTAGTTCTGAACATAAAGCATGCTACACTCCACATGCCCTCAGGCCATGCAATGCCAACTAACTGCCAAAAAATTCGATAGTGGAAAAAGTTGAAGAAGTCCTGCTCTAGGCAATTCTCCTAAGACTATAAGTTGCAGAGAAGGAACTGACCTGCATTGGGAAGAGATTTTCAACTTTCAGGAGTTCCCCCATACCAACAGAATCACCGGTTCAGTCCCCATCTGCAGCCACCACAACAGCTAACAGTTACATGGTGCTTTAAGATTTACTATCTTATTATCTCTCCAAGACTGGATGCTTTCTCTCATTTTCCCAGACACATGGAGAACTGGGGCACTCCTTGCTCTCCACTGACATTTTCAGACCCTCCATCTTCCACCATTACTCAACAAACACATCTCCCCGTTTGACACTTAGTTCATTCTGTCCAAATCCTTCTGGCTGCCATATATGGTCCTCCAGGTGACTTGTCTTATTCCCCATAAGTACAGTATCTTCTTTTCCCACCCCATTTTGTAGCCATTCTTGATACTCTGACCCTCCCCCAGTTTTTTAATCCTCTCAGCTCCTACGGTTTTTATCTCTTTGAATTCTATCTTAGTTCCAATTCCCCACCCCAAGATGTACACACACACACACACACACACACACACACACACACACACACTCAGCTGAATTTTCTCCAGGTGCCAAAACTCATAGTATTGGCTCTGGTTGACCCTGAATACTCAGAGGGAGCTCTTCCCTCTAAAGGCTAAAGGCTTAACTGACTGAGAGAGACATTGGCATGGCCAGACCCTGCCTCCATCTATTTGATTGATTGCTATGGCATAGTTAGAGTTAAGTTTGTTGGATTCCTGTCCCTCATTCCTCATTCTTTATTAAGTAATTCATAAAATACTCTAATTTCAGTGGTCTTGAAATCACAGACAGTGGAACAGTCTTTTTAGCGTTATCAGCCCTTTGCCTAAACTCTGCTTAAGTTTGAGCCCTGAGTGGCTGAGGCCTTGAATTAGACTGTGTATTTTGCTGCTTGACTGAGCCACATGTCTGTAGAGCTGGAGGTGATAAAGGCCAAATGCTTATGTTGTTCTCCGTTGGTATCTGTCCTCTTCTTACAACTGCCATTCTTGTGACACTGCATGGCTCTTTGGGAAATAATTCTCTCCCCTTTTGCCCTGCAGCTATCACATGGAAAGAGGGAAGAGATTTGTTCTATTCAGTCCTAGATATCAGAAGTTATTTGCAATGGGAAGTAACTGTACAGAGGAAGATTTAATCCTAACATCAGGAAAAAACAGTTATCTGAGAGTAGAATGGGCTGCCTCAAGAGACCTCCCTTGGAAGAACTATTCAAGAGAAGACCATCTGATAGTTTTCAAGATGGCCATTTGTGCTAAATGGCCTCTGAGATCCCTTCCAAGGCTGAAATTCTGTGTGACTCTTGATGGAATATGGAATTTTCCAAGATCAGGCATCTCATGGTATCCTATGACCCTAAAAATCACTATGGATGAGAGACATCTCCACTCCAAACATTCATATGGAACATTTATGCCTGATCTGTGGGAGAGCTTTCTGAGCTCACACTGGTCTGATCACCCACAGTTGAACACACTGTTCCTTGACCCCTCCAAAATAATGATGTCATTGTGGTCCTCTTCAAGAATGAAAGACAACATCTATAAGCCTATAAGGGCTTAAAAATTAATTGTTTAATTGAATAAATATTCTATTCCCTTTTTGCTTACTGCTGTACCAGAAAAAAAATGTTTTGATCTAATAAGTGGATTGGATTCATCTCTTTATTACCTTTGAGGCATTGAATCCAATACTTCCAAAAATATGGGAAATAAAGAAATTTGATCAGAATGTCAGCTTGGAGTTAAAAGAAACTATGCACCACTTTGGATTCTGGAGCACAAATAGTGCTTGCCACGTATGAAAACACGGTATACAGTCAGAATTGTAAACTCTTAGAACTAGATGGCATCTCCAAGGTTATCCAGGCCTTCCTCTGTTTAATGCAGGAATTCCCTCTGCAATATGTCTGTCAGTTCAACATCCAACTTGTCATTGATTCTATTAGTAAATGCTTCTGTCCTTTAATACACTGCTGTAATACACTAAATTATCCCTTACTCACTGTTGATCTTAAACGCAGCTCTGGCACTTCTTAACTTGCACTTGAAAAGTTACTTAAGCAAGCAAAAAATTTTCATTTAATGGAATGGTTCTCATGAAGTGAGAAAATGAATTAAGGTGAGGGGCTAAGAACAGAATACATGCATCTGCACCTAGATGCATGGAAATGCAAACCTCCAAATTTGGTGTAGGCATGTGTATACATACACACACACATGCACACATGTATTCACACACAAATATTAGTCAATGTGATTCAACCAAGTGTAGTTTTATTTTCCTAAAAGATGGCCCAGCAAAACTTGGAGGGCCCAACTCACAAATCTGGTCCAGAGAATCAAAATCTCATGGTACCCTATGAATCTAAGGTGTACTATGAACGAGACGTGCAAATCAAGGGTCAAAGAACCACAGAATATAAGAATCGGGAGGAAACTCAAGGATCATCTAGCCCAACTTGTACCTGAACATGAATCCCCTCAACATTCCTAACAGATGGAGATCTAGCTTCTGCAGGAAAAATATCCAGTGATATAGAACACACTACCCCCAAAGTCGACCATTAGACCTCTGCACAACTCTAATTGCTAAGGAACTTCCATCTCACATGGACTCAAAACCTTCCTCTCTTCAATTTCTACCCAGTGGTCCTAAGTCTTCCAAATAGCATAACATATCCAAGTCTTGGCGCTTCTACCTCTATGACATCTCTCACATCTGATACCCTTCCCTTTATTTCCACAGCAGTCACTTTAATTCAGGCTCTTCCCTACTCTCACCTAGATTCTCCTGGTAATCTTCTAATTGATCTTCCTGCCTCAAGTCTCTCCACATTTGAGTCCATCCTCCACACTGCTGTCCATTAAGAACACATTTGACCAACTTTCTTAGCTCACTGTCACCTTCAAGATAAAATACAAACTTCTGTTTTCAAACCCTTCACAACCTGGCCCTAACCAATCTTTGAAGTCTCATCAGCCCCACACCAGCACTTTGTATGACCTTCTCCTGTCTCTTTATGCCTTTGTGCAGGTGTCCCTGGTTCATGGAAAGCCCTTCATCCTCACCACTGTCCCAGAGAATTCTCCTCTTCCTTAGAATACAGTTCAGGCAAGGGGAAGCTAGGTGGTGAAGTGGATAGAGAACCAGTGCAGGAATCAGGAGGACCTGAGTTCAAATCTCACCTCAGACACCTGATACTCACTAGCTGTGTGACCTTGGGCAAATCACTTAACCCCAATTACCTCATCCTGGGTCATCTCCAGTCATCCTGATGAATACCTGGTCACTGGATTCAGATGGCTCTGGAGGAGAAGTGAGGCTGGTGACCTGCACAGCCCTCCCTCACTCAAAACAAAATCAAATGCAAGTCATGCCATCATTTCTCTGATGGCATGGTCTTCTTTGACCTCGAAGGATGAACACACACACACACACACAACTCAGGCATCTCCTTCTACAAGAAACCTTTCCTAATTCCCCCAATTGCTGGTGCACTCCTTCCCAAAATACTGTGTACTTAACTACCTTGCATTTATTCTATTTATGTTTATTCTATACACACAAACACACATATATGTATATATATACACACATATTTATATATATATTATATACACATGACATATTTATAATGTATGTATACATATATAACATATGTATGTGGTATATGTAAATATGCATGTGTATATATGTATGCATGTGTATGTATTTATGTATTCATGTGTATGTCTGTTTACATATATATCTATACATATATGTGTGTGTGTATATATATATATATATATATATATATATATATATATATATATGAATGCACATGTATTTAAAAATTAACTGCTTGAGGACAGGGATTGATTGTTTCCTTTATTTGCACCCCCAGTACCTAGCACATACAATGTTGTTCAGTCCTTTTGAGTTGTGTCCAACTCTTCATGACCCCATTTGGGGTTTCCTTGGCAGAGATACTGGAGTAGTTTGCTATTTCTTTCTCCAGTTCATTTTAAAGATGAAGAAAATGAGGCAAACAAGTTTAAATTAATTTCCTAGAGTCACATAGCTAGTAATTATCTGAGGCCAGTTTTGAACACAGAAAGATGAGTCTTCCTGATTCCAAGTCCAGCATTCTATCCATTATGCCACCTACTTGCCCCATCTGACACATAGTAGGTGCTTAACATATATTGTTGATTGATCTATTAAGAGAGGAGAGAAGAGGGGAGGGGAGGGAAAAAGAGGGGAGAGGACAGTAAGGGAAATGAAGGGAAAGGAGGGGAGAAGAGAGAGATGGGAAGGATTAGAGTGGGAAGGAAGAGGAAGGAGAAGAAGAAATAGTATGATGGAAGAGGAGAAAAGAAGACATCTCATGGTCCTTTTTCAACAATGAGGAACAACACTTATTCCTACCCAGCCAATTCTTCATGGATCTGAGGACCCTGACTTTAATTAACTCTGGGATATCATTTTAAATGATTTTTTTTCCTTTGCCAAAAGATGTTAAATTTCCTCTTTATTATTCACACATTGCCCAGAAACTCCTGGCTTCCTGGGATTTGTGATACAAATTTAAAATCTCTTTTCTATGACTTCCTATCACTATACTTTTTGCAAGCAAGCACATGAACAAATTTCTCTTTCATCATCCTAGGGCCAAAATTCCAGCACACAGGAAGAAAGGTACATGGTTATAGACACAAAGACCCTTCACCTTGGATTTTCTAGGACAGTCTCATTTTCATGAAAAAAGGTGTACTGTTGAGAATTTTGCAAAAGAACTGTTGTAAGACTATGGATCCCAATTTTTGGTTCAGAGAGTGTCCCCTCCCCTCACTCACCTATGAGGTTGTTCCTATAAAGAGGGAGGGGAAGAAGAATGCCTTTCTATCTGGGTATATTCAGGGCTGAAATCTCTGGGCCACCTTCCTGTTTTTCCTCCTTTGATGTCTTTTTATATATCTAATAAATCTGGGCCATGAGAGAGAAAAGAGTTTTTACTGCATTCTGCTTTTTAGGGAGGGAAGAGGTGTGATGATACATATCGGATCACAGGGATAGACCAGTTTTATAATTCTCTTATCTTCCCACTTCCTTAGGCCTGGGAAAGAGTATTTCACACATATGGTCAGTGTTTTAGTCTGGTATTTCTTGTCCTGTCTCCCAAAGTTCCTTAAACTTCCATGCCTCCAGTGTGTGATTTAGTCGCTCTCTCAAGTCTGTCCACAGGCTGCCTGTGACCTAACAATATATATATATAAAACTACACACACACACACACACACACACACACACATATCCCTTTCCTCTTCTAGCCCTTACTTTCCTTCAACCTTCTGGTGGACTAGTGACCAGACCACAATACTGTTTCTGGAAGCTGTAGACTATTGTTTCCCGGTCCCTGTTTTCCCTCTGACTATGGGACACTGGAGGATTCCCTAGTTGTCTCCTTGGACTATCTAATTCTACATGACAATTCTGTGGAATTAATCCTAGTTAAAAGTGGTGCAGCCCTATTTACAGCAGCAATTTTTGTAGTAGCCAAAATCTAGGAACAAAGTAGATGTCCCTCAATTGGGGTATGGTTGATAAAATTACGTACATGAATATGACAGCATATTTCTGTACTATAAGAAACAATATTTATGAAGAGTGCAGAGAAGTATGGGAAGACTTATATGAACTTATGCAAAGTAAATAAAATCAGAAGAACAATCACCTTAATGCTACAAATAATGTAAATGGAGATAAAAATGAAATTGAATACTATGTAATTATAGTAACCCAACTTGGCTTCCAAGAAGAAATGAGAAAATATAGCTCCCTCCTTTCTTTGCAAAGGTGAGAAACTATGGTTATAGAACATTACAATATTCGGGGTATTGTCAGCCTAGGTTGATGGGTTGGTTATTTTTGCTGAAATAACTTTTTCTCTCTTTTTTTACTCTTTGTTACAAAGCACAGCTCTCTAGATAGGACTGGAAGAAAAATATATTTGGAAATGAAGATGATGTGAAGACAAAAAATAGTAATTAAAAATGAATACTGCACAGTGAAGGATCTCAAAGATGGACAGTCCCTACACCACATGGACCTCTTGGAGAGTCAGGATCTGTTAAAGCAGGCCACTACAGAAATACCTGCTAAAGTGAGAGGTGTAGACAACAAATACTATAGGGATTTAGACTCACACTCATCACACAGAGGCTTCGTGAAATAGGTGGGATTTGAACCTGACTTAAAAGATAGAAAGGATTCAATTAAGGGGAAATAAGATGCTTTAGAGGAAGCACCTTCCACTTGCTGCAGTTACAGTAATAGAAGACAGTATAAAGTAATAGAAAGAGGACTTTGTCTTAAAAGCAGGAGACATGGGTTCAATAGTAGCTCTGCCTCTTACTAGGTAAATGACATTTCTGAGTCTGAATTGCCTCAGTCAAAGAGATGGGATCATGGTCCTGAACAGACTCAAATAAGAAAGCTCACTATGTGGTAAATAAAAGAACTTGGATTTTAATGCGGTCCTTTTCTTTTTTTAAAAAAAAAAAAGTTTTTATTGATATTTTTTGTTTCTTAAACCACCATTTTGTTGTTCAATTATTCAGTCATGACCCAACTCTTCATGACCCCATGGACCATACTGTCCATGAAGCTTTCTTGGCAAAAATATTGTAGCGTTTTGCCATTTCCTTCTTCAATGGATTAAGTCAAACAGAGGTTTGAGCAGACTTATCCAGCTTCCCATAGACTAGTGAATGTCTGAGGCTGGATTTGAACTCAGGTCTTTCTGACTCCAGGTCCAGTACTCTGTTTGCAAAGTTACCTAGTTGCTTCCTTTTTCCCCTCAGACATTCCTTTTATTCTTTGGCCACCTTTGGCATCTGGTCTGTAAGTGTCCTGTAGCTTCTGTGTAGCTTTGGGGCAAGTCACATAAGTTCTCTGGTCTTCAGTTCCCTCATCTATAAAGTGACAGGGTTGGAGCAGATGTCTTCTAAGCTCCAGTTTATGACTCTGTGACTTACTAAGGTCCACTCTAGCCCTAGCATTTTAGAATACAAGAAAACCATATTTTTATAAAAATAAAATCCTCACTGGTAATGTCAATAACAGCTTGTTGGGCCAGATGCAATAGAGCCCTGTCCTCCAAATCAGAGAGACTGTTAGGTTGTTAGATTGCCACTTTAGACACTGGCTAGCTGTGTGACCCTAGCAAATCACTCAAACTCTCGACCTCAGTTTCCTCATACCTCCATAGAGTTGCTGTAAAGATCAGTCAATGAACAGGCAATTTTTATATTGCCAACTACGTGCCAGGAAGTCAAGTGTAAGTCATGTCATCATTTCTCTCATGTAATAGGCCTCTTCGAAAATGAAGGATGAACACAACCTGTAAGTAGATCAAGCTGCTTGAGTGGAGACACTAGGCTGGGTAACTCAACTCATCCTCTCTCAGCCTCTCCCTCTCCTATTCCTTCTTCTCTCCAAAAGAAGATAAATTTTGATGGCTAGAAGCTGCCCAGTTAATTCAGGGTTTACTGGCTAGATTTCTTTCTTCCTTCCTTCCTCTTTTTTTCTCTCTTCCTTCTTTCCTTCCCTCCTCCCTCTTTCTCTTTTTTTCTTTCTTCCTTTCTTTCTTTTTCTTTCTTGTCTTCTCTAAAACCTTAGACCCAGTGCACTCTGAGTATACATTGAACAGCAATGAGTCCCTGCCCAAGCTCCACTCAGTGGCTATTTTTGGACCCTACTGGCTTATAGTGAATGTGAATGGTAACTGTTTCTGCTCAAAACAAGAACCCTGAGGCTCTTGCCCCTCTCAGCTTTATCAATCAATCAATCTATCTATCTATCTGTCTGTCTATTTATTTCTCTTTTCTATTTAAAAGGGCCATCCCCTGACTACTTTTTTAAAGAGGCCTACTAACTCAATAGGCATTACCTCATTTTAAGTGAATACCTGAAAAGGCCTTAGCCTAAAAGGCCAAGGTCTCCCATGTCATCCTGGGTTATCTCCAGTCATCCTAATGAATATCAGGTCAATGGATCCATATGGTTCAAGAAGAAAAAGTAAGCCCTCCCTCACTCAAAACAAAGTCAAATGCAAGTCATGTCATCACTTCTCTGATGTCATGGTCCTCTTCAAAAACAAAGAATGAACACAAGCCAGGATCAAATGAAACTACGTATGTAAGGCACTTGACCAACCTAAACTTCTCTGTAAATGGCAATTGTCCAAGTCCCTTATTTTTTGGATGAGGACACTAAAGCAGGGAGAAGTTGTGGCTTGTTTTTTATTGTTTGGGAGATGGTTTCTCCCTAAGCAGTAGACTGTTCGATAAGCTCCCATTCTTTTTTTCTTCCTGGGTTCTCTAAGTACCTCCCTGCCATGCCTCTGTTATCTGTGGCAATACATAGAAGAAAAGGAGGTAGACCAAAATAACTTGGAATATTGGAAACTGAGTCTAGAGCAATGTTCATCTGGTATTTTTCAGCATCACTCAACCAATTAGTCCCTCTATGAAAAAGTTAAGGGAAGAAAGAGAAAAGAAACATACGTTTTGTAAAGTGCCTATTATATGCCAAGTGTTTTATAATTTTATCTCCTTTGATCTTTACAACAATCCCATGAGGTAGGCTCTATAATTATCCACATTTTACAGATGAGGAAACTGAGTCACAGATGCTAAGTGACTTCTCCAGAATCACATAGCCAGTAAGTGTCTCCGGCCAGATTTGAAAGGTAAGCATTAGAGAAAGGAACTGAAGACCAGCTAGCAATATTTTATAACTGCTTGGGTTTGAAAGAATGAAGATAAACTTATATCTCCTGAAGAATATGGAAGTTGCATAAAAATATTTTTAGTGGAGTATATAGAGTACCAGGGTGGGGTGCGGAAGTAAGGGTAGGGGGGATTCTATTGTCTGCTTGAACTATCTAAATCTACATCTATGTAGTAGCTGCCCAAAGTAGCTCCCACAGAGTAGTAAAATCAAATCCTAGGATTACTAAACCCATCAATGACTGCCTGTAGTATTAGAAAAAGCATTAAGACAAAAGTGTATCATTTTTGGCTTATGAGAAACATTTATCATATAAGTATATGATGAAATCTTACAAATATATAACCATTCACTCATCTGGGATGAATAGTCATAACAATGTAATTTTTTAAATTTAGCTCCTATGGGGAAAGTGTGTGTGTGTGTGTGTGTGTGTGTGTGTGTGTGTGTGTGTGTATGCTGGTCTGTTTTGTGGGAATTTATTTATTAGGCTGTGAGATACTGGGTGCATTATGATATAACCATAATAAATCTAAAAATATATGACTAGTATAATTGAAAGGAAAATTGCTTCAAGCAATTTTTGAGAAGTAAACAGGGAAGGGAGGTATTTTAAGTGACTTCTTTGTGGGTCTGGACAATGTGATTTCCGTCAACAAAGTGTAATTCCATGTAGCAATGAGAAAAATCTGGAATAAGTAAATCACAGATCAATAGAGACCACAGTGTGCCACTCCTCATTAGTATTCTGGAAGCTAAGGGGGCAGAGATGATATCAAGCACTGGCCCCTTTCTCCATTACTGATAAATACTGCCAACAGTGAACCATTCAGTCCTAGAGAAGGCTTGTGTAGCAAAAAGATCCAGAATTTGCAAAGCAAAGTCTTGGTCATAAACATTAACTTCTTTCAGAAAAACTTGATTTATAGCAATGCATGACACGTATTGTACCCAAAGGACATTTTTTTCTCCCAGTAATTCCAATGAACTGAATAGTGCCTTGTTGCCCAGAGTCTATGATGTCCACTATTTGCTATAAAAATCAAAGTACAAGCACCCATTACCACCTTTACAAACCAATGTAGTAGAAATGGTTGCTCAACTTAGAGTCAGAGTCTTGGTTCAAATCCCAATGACACTTTACTGCCAATCCCAATTTACTACCTGTGACTTTGGGCAAGATATTTCACCTTGTTAAGCCTTAGTTTTCTTCAAAATTAGAAGGTTAGGCTAAGTGATCATCCTTTCATCCTGGTCATCCTATCACCTTTAAATCTATAATTCTATGATATTTCATCTAAACAACTTGATATGCCATCATAATAAAATTCATAATAGGAGATGTTGCAAGCAAAGGTTAGTCCTTTCATTTTACAGCGGGAAATATTGAGACCCAGAAAGGTTTAATATCTCACAGAGAGTCAAGGCTCACATATAGGGATAAAAAATAGGTCTTCAGGTGATTGTTCTTTCTATTTCACCAGACAGCATTGTCTCATAAAGTGTGATCCATGTCTCAGAACACCAAGCTTTAGGTTTACATGGACTAGGTTCAATTTTGTAGGTGGCCCTCAAATTGTGTCTCTTTTACTTGCTTTCCCCTACTTCCAGAGTTTTTCTCTGGGAAACTTACAAAATAGCTTATGTCCAATTCTCTATGGATTTAAGTACAAGTATTCCTAGCTCCTATATAAGTACTCAGTATATCAAAGTATATTAGTAACAGAACAACTTTTATATCACTCCACAGAAAAAATGAAGAAAACGAAAAGAACTCATAATAACTCATAAACAATTGATACAATTCTCCTCCTTCTCCACTATATCCAATCATCACCCCCTAACTATACACCTCTTGATATATACTACAATCCCAAATGCTAAGGCTTTTCTCAGAAAGAAAGTAAACTTTGTGTTGAGAGGCAACCCCCTTCCTGTCAGACCTGAACCATCCAAATAATTCAAGTAGCAGACGTTAAAATCTAAGTTGTGGGGTTTTTTTTTTAACTTTTCCAAATTAGTGACTCAATCTTTCACTATTCCTCTAGCTCCAGCATCAATTGGGTAATTCTCTTCTCTCTAAGAAACTCATGGGGCCTATCTTCTTTTTCCCTCTCTCTTAAAGGCTGGGGCTTCAGAAACTCAACATTCTTCCAGTAGACCATAATTCAGGAATACCCATCCTCTTTCCTGGTGGTATCCTGTAATGGATGGGCACATCTGCACTGGCTACACGTCTCTGCTATTGCCTCTCCTTGACTACATGTTGGCATTCTAGGTCTATGAATTCGAGTTCTAGGCACTCTTGTTATTTCACCACTGCTCCTGGCTGCCGCCGTCCCCTGATCTGACAGTTTTCATATTCTCAAGGAAAATTTAAAGAGATAAACTTTAACAAGATGAAATGACAAAGCTGGAAGAAATCTGTCCATTTGGACTATTTAGTGCAGACAATATTGATTTTATAAATGTAAGTTACCCCAAAAAGTATAAAGTTAACCACAAAAATGCCTACATATCAGTAGTGAATACATGAACAAATTAATAATAAATGTGGGAGACATCCTTATATAAATAGATTTAGAATCATAGATTAGAGCTGGGACCTTAGAGGTCATCTAGTCCAAATCTTTCATTTTACAGATGAAGAAGTTAAAGCCTAAAAAGATCAAGTGACTTATCCAAAGTCATATAGCTTTGTAAGTAAGTGGCAGAAGTGAGATTCAAACCCTTGTCCCCTTTTTCTAAATCCAGTATACTTTGCATTGTTCCTCCCCCCCTTTTAAAGCACACACAGACTTCATAATGTAAATTACAGTCTCCTAAAGATCAAAACTACCAAAGAGATCATATAGTTCAGTTCTCTCATTTTCCAGATGAGAAAATTAAGTGTCAGCCTAGTTAATGACTTGTCCAAGGTTACACAGTTGCATGAGAATCAAAGTCAAGACTCAGGGCTCTCAAACATACAGCTATCTTTCTTATATATTACTACTTTTTTTTCCCCTTGAAAATACCCATGAGATTCCCCCTTGCTTCTTAAATTCCGTTGCCACTGTCAAAGTCTAGGCCATTCTCAGATCATACCTGCACATCTGCAACAACCTCTTAATTGACATTTATGCCTCCAGTGTTTTCTTCATTGAATCCATCCTACACAGAGGACATCCAATCTGTTGAGCATTCTGTGAATGTTTGACTTATTTTGTATCATTCAGAAACACTAAAGGACTGAGTCACTAATTTGGAAAAGTTAAAAAAATGACTCAAGAAACTACAAACTTTCAAGGCCTGCCACTATCTTGCTCCATTCCATCTATCCAACTTTACTTCCCTATTTTCTGCCTCTGCTTTTCACCAACCTGGAATGCCCTCTTCTCTTTCCCTCTCCGTATCTAAAGGCTATCAGATCTTTCAAAACCCACTCCACGTTTCATCTATAAGAGTGAGGTCAATTGATCAAGTCAATCACATTATCCCACCCCACCCAAAGTAAGTAGCACATTGTTATGCTCTCATACCTTAACCAGTGCAAATGGATTTCTATTGAATTAAATCAACTAGAAGCTTTCTAACAAAGTGTAAAAATAACTTGATCAATGTAGCTGTCTCTGATAACCTAGTGGATAAACTCCAAGTGATAGGAAGTGTTCAGATTGACTGAAGGAATTTGATAATAGCCAGGGGCATACATAAAACCAGGGAGCTACATTTCTCTAATTTCTTTAAGATGTGACCTTTTATATCCAGGTCAAGTATCCATTTAGAACTTACCTTGGTATAAGGTATAAACTGTCGCTCTAAATTGAATTTTTTCTATACTGCTATACAACTTTCTCAGCAGTTTTTGTCAAATAGTGAGTCCTTATTTCGGTAGCTGGAGGTTTTGTGTTTATAGAATTAGAGATTCATTTGCTTCTATATACTGTACATCTAAAGTCTTTAACTGATTGATCTCTCTACTTTGTTAATAGATACAGAATTGTTTGGAAATTTGTTGTTTATTAGTGTAGTTTGAGATCTGGCACTGCTGGGTCCTTTTCATTCCCACTTCTTTTAATTTATTTCCCTTGAGATTTTTGACCTTCTTTTCCCCCTCCATATGAATTTCCTTATTATTTTTCCTTGGTCCATAAAGTAATGCTTTCATAATTTAATTGGTATGGCATTGAATAAGTAAATTAATTTTAAGAAGTATCACAATTTTTATTATATTGATTCACCCAATCCATGAACAAGTAATATTTTTTCCAATTATTTTGGTCTGTATGTCTATAAATAGTGGTTTGTAGCTGTATTTATACAGTTCTTATATGTTTCTTGGAAGGTAGACTCCCTGGTATTTTATGGATTCTGTAGTAATTTTAAATGGAATTTCTCTATCTCTTTCCTGCTGAGTTTTATTGGTATTATATAGAAAGACTGATGATTTATATGAATTTATTTTATATCTTGCAAGTTTGCTGAAATTATTGTTTCAATTAATTTTTTGGTAGTCTTGCTATGGTTTTTTAAAGTATATCATACTATGGGGGAGGGGGGAGTGATCAAAGTTTCTTCTTCTTTACCTATGCTCATTCCCTTAACTTCTCTTTCTTATCTTATTTCTATAGCCATTTCTAGTATTAAGTCAAATAGATATGGTGACAATGGACATCCTTGTTTCACCCTGATGTTATTTAAAAAGATTCTGGTTTATCTCCATTGCATATAATGGTAGTTCTTCGTTCAAGATAGATTGTTATTGCTTAGTCATTTCAATCATATCTGACTTTTCATGACCCCATTTGGGGTTTTCTTGGCAGAGACACTGGTGTGGTTTGGCATTTCCTTCTCTGGCTCATTTGACAGATGAGAACACAGAGGAAAACAGGGTCAAGTGAATTGCCCAGGGCCACACAACTTATAAGTGTCTGAGGCCAGATTTGAACTCAGGAAGATAAGTCTTCCTGACTCCAGGTCTTGCATTCTTTCCACTGTATCACCTAGCTATTCCTCTGGAATAAATACTATTTAACATTTTAAGGGAAATATATTTATTACTATGTTTTTCAGTATATAAAACACAAATGGATATTGTATTTTGTCAAAAGTTTTTTCTGTACCTATTGATATAGTTATTTTTTGTTAAAATCATTAAGTTTATAATTTTTCCTAATATTAAACTAACCCTCAATCCTAAGTATAAATTCAGTCTAGTCATAATGTATAATCTTTGTTGTATATTGTTTTATCCTCTTTGCTAATATTTTAAGTTTTTTGTGATCTTTTTTGTTTTGTTTTTTTTTGCATTGCTTTATAGTTTTCTTTTTCTGTTTTTACTCTCCTTGATTTAATATCAGGACTTTCCTTATCTGTGTAACAGAAGGAATTTGATAGGATTCCTGTTTTTGATATTTTTCCAAACATTTTACATAATATTAGAATTAGTTGTTCTTTCAATGTTTGATAGAATTTATTTTTGAGTTCATCTGGTTCGAGAGTTCTCCCCTCCTTGCAAGTTCATTTAAGGCTTATTCAATTTCTTCCTCTGAAACTGGGTTAACTTCTCTATTTCTTATTCTATTGAATTAGATTATTTTATTTCATTTAAATTTTTGGTTTTGTTGGAATGTAATAGGACAAAAATAGTTTCTAGTAATAACCTTTTTTCTTCATTTGTTGTGAATACTTTTTCATTTTTAATACTGTCAATTTGGTTTGCTTCTTTTTAGTCAAATTAACTAATGGTGTATCTTTATTTTTTTGGTGTAGCTATATTATTTTTTGAAATAGTTCCAAGTTCTATTTACTAATTCAATGGGGTTTTTTCTGTTTGATTTTTACTTTGTTACTCTCTTTGATTTTTAGAATTTCTATTTTGTTGTGTAATTGGGATTTTAAATTTTGCTGATGTTTTAGTATTTTTAATTGCACTCTCAATTTGTGAAATTTTCATCAATGCATCAATCTTTTGTTGACCAAATGAAATAGCGTATGTAAACTACTTTGCATATCTTAAAGCAAAATAAGGATGATTAAAATCTCTTCCTTTTCTGAGCTACCACTCTACATAAAGTCAATACCACTGAGTTCAATCATTAATTATTTCATGTATAAATCACAATGGTGAATGAAAAGACAATGTAATATTACAGAAAGAGTTGTAAGGTTGGAATCATGAGTCCTGGATTTAAATCTTGTACAGGTGGTATAATGGATAGAGTTGTTCAGTCGTGTCCAACTCTCTGTGACTCATTTGGGGTTTTCTTGGCAAAGATACTGGAGTGGTTTGCATTTCCTTATCCACCTTATACCAGTCTTACAGTTTTACAGATGAGGAAACTGAAGCAAACATGGTTAAGTGACTTGCCCAGCGTCACACAACTTGTATATGAATGAGACTAAATTGAAATGCAAGAAGATGAGTCTTCCTGTCCTCTGAGCCACTACTGAACTTGAATTCAAGAAGACATGAGTTCATACCCTACCTCAGACATTTATTAGCCATGTGACAAGCCTGAACAAGTCATCTAACCTCCATAAGCCTCACTTTTCTCATCTTTAAGATGAGAATAGTATTTTCACTTACTTCCCAGGGTTGTTGTGAGGACCAAATAAGATAATGCCAGTGAAGTGCTTGCAAACCTTAACGTGCTGTGTAAATGCTAATGATGATGAGCATGATCATCACCTCCCATTTATCAGTTTTGTGATCTTGGGCAATTTGCTTCACTTTTTAGGTCCTTGCTTTCTCCTGTGCAGAATGAGGAGCTAAGATCTCTTCCAACTCTTATATTCTATGAGTCTATAGGTTTCAGACACTGGCAGATATTTGAGAAAGATACTTTGGGGTGAGGATTATTTTAACACTGCTTCTCATTTCACACCCCCTGTCATTAGTTTACCATCAGATACTGGTAGTAGCTTCAAAGAATTGTCCCTAATCTCCTGTTATCTTCTAGGGATTGGTAAACATAAACTTAAAAAAAAAGTTTTCACTTATAAATTGTGTTTGTATATCACCTTCATCTCCCAATATGTCTCTTCCTTTTTCCACACCTAGAGAGCCATCATTTTTTTTCTTTAAACAAAGAACTAAAATAGAAAGGGGAAAAATGTTTAACCAAATTAACTAACATATCAACCCCTTCTGTTAGCATATACGGCATTCCACATCTGTAGCTCCTGAATATAGACTTCATCAACCTGAAATGGGCTTCAGACAGCTTTTCAAGCTTTTTTTACTATTACCTACCACTTGTCAGATGTTTAATACTGCATAATATATACACTAGGTTGTTTCTTATTTGTAAAATGAAGGGCTAAAATCTATTCCAACTAGAAAACTTCATGTGTGTATAGATTTCAAACCATTATTGGTTTCCCATTGTGGGAATGACTAGTCAGAATTGGATGAACTTGTATGAACCTGCAAATGTACCTTGAGTTGACTACTTTTGAGATTCCCATCTCTTCATTTCTAAACACCATCAAAAATGGAATTTGAAAGGAGCTCTGAATCCTATGTGTTTGTCCAACATTTTGTTGTTCAACGTGTCTGACTCTTCATGACCCTGTAGACCACAGCACACGAGGTACTTCTGTCCTTCACTATCTCCCCAGAAACTGTCCAAGTTCCTATTCCTTGCCTCCATGACACTATCTATCCATCTCATCCTCTGCCCTTTCTTTGGATTGTGAGCTCTTAGAGGGCACAGAGCATGTGTATTTTGTTCACGTGGAATAGCACTCAGGACAGTGATACATGCAGAACCACACATGCTTTTGGATGTCAATGAAAATTTATATACAAAATGGGGTATTCCTGTGTCTCCATTTAAGGGTCACAAAGAACAGGTTCAAACCAATGGGAAGGCAAATTGGATGGTTTCTGTGTTCCAGAGGATATCCTAACCTAGGTCTTTAAAAGAAGACCTTTAACACAATTGAGGCTTAATTGATATCCAATAGGCAACATGCCTCTGATTCCCTCCTATTTAATTAAAGCCCTCAAACTTGGTTATCTGCCATTATTTAAATAAGCCAGCCTTCCTCTGCCTACCATTCATCCTCAGCTGTTCTTCTTTGGTCACAAAGGACTAGATTTTACTAATGAAGTTTTCATGGTCTGATGGTTCAGAGCAGCGTCAAGCTGTTTGCAGCAGCAATATTGGAAGACAGAGGGGAAGATAATGTCAATCCCTACTGGCCATTCAAGGCTAATAGGATTGTGTTTCATGTCTCGTACCAGATTGCCACAGTTTCCTTACGTGATACATCTGGGGTAAAGTCACTCTGTGAACAAAAGCCCCAGATCCTGACACCCACAACCTAATTTAGCCTAGTAGTGATTAATTGCCAAATAGCTGAGCTTTTTTTTTTCGTTTTTTAAATAAAAGATCAGAACAAAACAAAATGCATTCATGGAGGGGTCAGCTGCTCCCACAAAATAAATGTAAGTGTTCTGCATATGCTTCCCACAGAGGTGAAGTCAAGCTTTTTGTTGGGGTAAGCAACAGTTTAGGAATAAAGAAGGCAGCTCAGTATACCAGGTGCAGAACTAGAGTACTACCTCTGACATGCACTAACTGCTTGTGTGACCCTGGACAATTCATTTTACTTCTAAGGGGTCCAAGATACTCAAAAGTCTAAGTTGCAGAGCAGGTGCTGATTTGATTTGGTAGACAAGGGTTTCCTCACTGGAAGTTTCCAATATCAAGGAAATCTTAGGTCTTGTCCACAAAAACAAACAAATAAACAAATAAATAAATAAAGGTGGGATGGGGTAGAGAGGAATTATTATAGACTTTTCAGGAAGTGAAAAGTTTTGATATTGGACGATATGGTAGGATCATCCTAATTGCGCTTATGTCTAGTAGGGCAATCCTAGTTCACTCCCAGTACACAGGGTCCCAAAGAAAGCTACCCCAGATTCAAGACATTCCATAGGTTACTAATTCACTAAAAGTCAAAGCTCACAAGCCCCTACCAATATATTTACTTTTCCCAATCATCCTTGCACCAGAATTCACGACAAAAGACATTTCATCAACTTGCATGGCAAATAAATTAATGGGAAAAGATCATCTCTACCTGCCATGAACCTATAGGACAATCTCTCAAATGGCACTACACTCACTATCTATGGGGGACACATCCAGGAGAAAATACTGGAACATCCACCACACCACCCTGACATACAGGGAATGTTCACAGAGGGCATACATAGAGGGGATGCATGCTACCCAGGCATATTCATTATTGGGACAATTCACATGTCCTATGCTACAGAATTGCCTAGGTTGCATAGTCTCTGATGTCTCTGATGGACACTGTGTCCCTAGCAGGCGTCACATTGTTTCTGGTGGGCATCTCTGACAACAACACTTTTTATTGCCACTAACAACTAAATTTCACTTCATCAGGGACAGTGACTAGGATAGATTTCAGCTAAGAAGTTCCAAGTTTATATGCTGCCTCATACACTTAAAAGTTGTACTAAAATGGGAAAAAAAATTACTTAATTCCTTTGAACTTCAGTTTTCTATTCTGTAAAATGGGAATAGTACCTAGGTCATAGGCTAGATAGATAGATCAATAGATGGAGCATTTATTAAGCACTTTGTTTAATGTCCCAGGCACTGTGAAAAGTGCTGAGGAAACAAATAAAAGGAGGGGGGAGGAAGCTCCTACACTGAAGGAGCTTATATTCTAATTGAGGAAAACAACATATAAAAGAGATATGGAAAGCTACAGGGCAGGATAGGGAGAAGAAGGACACTGAGGAGGAGGTAGAAAAATCCAGAGTAGTGAGTAGAGTCAGGAGTGAGTCAATGTTGACATGGACACCTCATGCAGTAGGGGTTCAGGCAAAAGCTCACTAATCAAAGTTGTTGTGGTTATCAGACTTGATGATACATGTAAATTGCTTTGCAAAATTTAAAGTAATTTAAAAATTGAGGCAGCTAGGTGACTTAGTGGATAGAGAACTAGTTCTGGAATTAAATCTGGTCTCCAGCTCTTACTAGCCATGTGATCTTAGGTAAATCACTTAACTTCTCTTTACTTCAATTCCTGAGCTGTAAAATGGGGATGATAACAGCACTTACCTCCCAGGGTTTTTGTGAGGCTCAAGTGACATAGTATTTGTACCGTGTTTACTATAGGCACTATACAAATGCTAATTGCTAACTGATAAATATGTTATTACTATAAAGTGGGGTAACAAGAAAGCCTTTGACTGACAGAGGCAGCTAAGATCCTTTCCTTCATTGCCACTGAAGTAACAAGGTATCACACCTGGCCAGAGCCAACAAAATCAAGCCAGAATACCCTGAGTCATAAATGGTCTACCTTTTTTTTTTACCTTTGTCTGATGAAGCCATGACTCCCAGACAAGTACCTGAGTTATAGTTAGAAGTTCTTTGTAAATCCCATTTAGTTATCCACAGAGAGTTTATCCCCTCCTCATCAAAATCCAATTCAAGTTCCTTGCCCAAAATTTTAAAAAAGAGAGGGGAGACTGATGTTGAGTTTGGAGTGATAAAGCCTACTTAGCTTCATAGAGTCTCATTGATTGTCAAACACGTAAAGTTGAGCAAGAACAAAAGATAAGAAAACAAGGCTATTGTCCTTCACTTTCCTGGTTAACATTCATGCCTGGATTATGAGTATTTTCCAAAAACAACAACAAAACCCTGAATTTTAGGCTGCATTTTGGCCAGGGTAAAACCATACCGCACTGCCTTTCTACATTTCTTCCAAAGACAATAGATACCTCATTGACTGTACGAATATACTTTTATCTTCTCTTTTAAAGGACTGATGTCACAAATCATAAGATCCAAAACTGAAAGAGACGTTGGCTATCATCTAATCACGTGCTCCTTTTACAGATGAGGAAAATGAAAATCAGAAAACTGAGTCCAATGTCACATGGGGAGTAAATGGTAAAGCCAGATGTTGAACTTGGTTCTTCAGACTATATAAATCTAGCACTATTTCCATTACATTCCACTACCTCACCTAGAAATACCTGGTACTAAAAGTACTACAGTGAACATCTTAGTAACCTATTTCTTCCTATGACAAAAGAATTGTGGTATCATGTGATTTCATAGCCAGAGGAAACTTTAAAATTCTACCTCAACCATATCATTTTATGGGAAAGAAAGTGAGGCTGAGGAATATCAAATGACTTGTCCCAAGATCACACGTGTAGCGAACAATTAGGTCTAAACTGGAACTCAGTTCCACTAGCTTATGGACATATCTAGTGTGTCCCAGAAAATCACAGACTGCAAACGGCATCTATACACTCCCATGTTCACAATAATGTTCACAATTAAGTAATTACAATGTGGTTTAGGTATCTGCTATGGACAAGAGACTCTGTTAGGTTATATGGGGAAAAATAAAACTAATACATATTTAATTTTAATTTAATTTTAAATTACAAATAAATATATATTTGTATTTATATATAAAAAATATAAATTAATTTAATTTTAATATAGTAAATATATAAATATATTTAAAATAAATATAAATTATAAAAATTAAATATAAATATAATAAATTAAGATAAATCTGTGCCATCCAAAAGTTTACAAATATAGCGGGGGGAAGAATACACAAAATTTAAATAACAATACAGAGTTAAATGGTAATAATATGTGCAACATGTATCAAGTAGTACTTGATTAATTACTAAATAAGTGGCATCTGTTACTTTAGGACAGAGATTCTTAACCTTTCTTATATTATAGGCCTCTTTGGTACAGTCAAATTATTCTCAGAATATCTTTTAAATGCATAAAATAAAATACATAGTATTACTATGGAAACTAATTATATAGGGATACAGCTGTTAACATGTTTGGTTGTTTTCAACATAAAATTTCATATACCCCAGGTTACAAGCCTCTGGTTTAAAAGGAATGAAGGAATGGAGATTGGAAAATTTGTTGGACAATGAGATCAACCTGATTCAAGTTGAGT
Source organism: Potorous gilbertii (assembly GCA_028658325.1). NCBI lineage: Eukaryota > Metazoa > Chordata > Mammalia > Diprotodontia > Potoroidae > Potorous > Potorous gilbertii. Next base: position 558,503,650 of record CM053770.1, read on the forward strand.
GCAAGTAGTTGGAGGCTGGGGGTGGGGAAGGGATGCTGGCTAACTAAGAAAGTACAAGATTATGAAGCACTTTGAAAGCCAAACATAGGAATATTGCCTTGATTCTGTCATAAAAAAACACTGAAAGTTGTTGAGCAAGAAGGTGACATTATGAAATCCAAGTGTAACTAATCTGGCAGTGCTACCCTGGATAGATTAGTAGGGGGAAAGATCAGAAGAAGAAAATGTCAGTCAGGAAACAGGAGTCATTCAGTAGTCATTCAGATGTCAAGTAATATGATCCTGAATTACAATGATGGCAGTGGAGAAAAAAGATGGGATAGAAATGGACATGACAGACAATTTAATGGAAGAATAAACATGACTTAATGATTGACTGGTTATGAAGGATGAAGGAGAGAAATGATTTTAATCTATGTAACTGGAAGAATGACAGAGGCAAAGAATTTGGGAAAGGCAGTTGATTAGGGGAAGCTGGAAAGTTCAGCTTCAGAAACACTGAATCCAAAGTGATGTGCGATAGGGACATATACAAGCTGAAAGATCAAGTGAGAGAACGAACAAAAGAAGTGGATAGATCTGGGAGTTCTTAGCAAAGAATTGTTGAATTAGATGGCTCCAGAAAAAAATATTTGTGAAGGAAAAGCAAAGAATCGTGGATTAGGCCTTGGGAAAATACCAACAATTGAAGGGATGAGGAGGGAAAAGAGGAGGCAGCATGCAAGGAGGAAAATTTACCAAGGGAGAGAACCTTTAAAAAGTCATGGAACCCAAGGGAGGATGGAGTTTCAAGGAGGAAGTGGGCAGTTGTATCATAAGTTTCATTCTGTAGGATGAAGACAGAGAAAAGGTCAATAGATCAGCTGGTGAGGAAATCATTAGCAACTTCTGAGAGGTTTCAACAGAGAGAGAATACTGAAGACAGACTGCAGGGGGTTAAGGAGGAACTGAATGGTGGGGAAAGAAAGGTAATTAGATATGAGATCCAGACCTGAACACTTCATTCCAGATGAGATTTCAGATGGAAATATCACCACCCTCTCCCTCAGTGACAACCTATCCCTTTTCTCTCTTTCCTTGATCCCTCTGGAGGGCAGCAGGAATCATGTCTTATAGGGCTCTTTTGTATGGTTGTGTTTGTTATGAATCATCCCACAGAGATCTAGATTTCTATGATCCTCTCACTGAATTCTGCCTAAGCACCTTACTTAGGATTTCCCTGAAAAGCCACTTGTTTCCCTCAGTGCACTGGTCACACTGAGTAATTTACATCTCTTGGAGATCTGAATCGCTTGAAAAAGCTAATGATTTCTTGGACAACTCCAATGTTCTTTTCTATATTTAGGGCAGGGGTTCTTATAAAAAAATATTCTATATTTTGACCCAAGATACTAGCACAGGAAGCCCTTTATAAGTACAGAGTTTGGCAAAAGAGTTAAAAAATAACTGTACACTCCATCTACCTCATGCCAGAGATGTAATGGACTTAAAATACAGAATGAGATATATATTTTTGGACATGGTCAATGTTTATTTTACTGGACTGTTCACATTTGTTATGAGGGCTTTCTCTGTCTTTTTTTAAATTGTTCAACTGAAAGGAGCTAATGGTAGGCAGAGATAATTAATGTTTTTAAAATTAATTAGCTAACTTAAAAAAAAAAAGAAACACATTTGCATCTAGGGTAGACTGTGGGAATATAGCACATATGTAGGACTTCCAGTTAGGTGGCACAGTGGATAGTGTTGGACCTGGAGTCAGGAAGATTCATCTTTTTTAGTTCAAATCTGGCCTCACACTAGCTGTATGACCCTGGGCAAGCCATTTAACCTTGTTGGCCTCAGTTTCCTCATCTGTAAAAATGAAATGGAGAAGAAAAGAGAAAATTGCTCCAATATCTTTGACAAGAAAATTCCAAATGGGATCATGAAGAATTGGATGTGACTAAAAGACTCCTGAACCAAATCATGGATTTAGAGCTTGAAGAGAGACCTCTGTGGAATGCTGGTATGTTGTACAGATATGCTGAAGCCTATACTTGACTGACACAATTTTAGTTGACATATTCTTTTTCTAATATCTATGAGTTGTAAAAAATACCTGGGATTTTCATTTCATCTGCAATTTTCATGCTTCATTAAATGTGGTATGTGTGTGTGTGTATGTGTGTGTATGCGTATGTGTGTTTTAAAGGTATACCAAGGTTCCAAATTTTGCCCTTTTTGGCATATACAGTGGAAAACCCATAGTCAATGTATTGATTTTGTGAGGTTGGGAGGGAACAGTGTTATGGGATAGCAGATGCATAATTAATGCATTGATTTTGTGGGATTGGGAAGGAAGCAGTGTTATGGGGTAGAAGAGGTATAGTCAATGTATTGCCTTTGTGGGATTGGAGACAGAGCAGTGTTCATTCAAAGCATTTATTCAGAACATACTAAACCAATGGCACTGTGTCTTTTATATCAGCAATATAAAGAAGGAAATGAAAGAGAAATGTATATTTAACAAACTCCATTCCACTTGGGAGAAAGGTATGGTGAAGGTCAGGGATATAACAAGTAAATAGTTTCATGAATATAAAATATACACTAAATACAACATACTTTCAGTGGGAGGGGAGAGGATACTAAATACTGGGGAAGCAGGAAAGATCTGCTGCTGGAGGTAGAATCTGAGATGAGCCTTGAAATGAGTTAGAGGTTCCAAGAGGTGGGGATGAGCAACAAGAGCATTCCAGGTATATGGGGACAGTCTGTGCCAAGATGCAGATGTATACACCTTGGAATGTCTCAAAAAGGAATATCAGATAGTTTGGCTGAAGCATACTTAAAGTATGTGAGGGGGAGTAATGTGAAATTAGCCAAGAAAGCCAGATTGCAGCCAGATTGTGAGTGCACGTCAGAGCCTGAGTGAATGGGGCACAATTTACCAGGACACTCAAGAAGAAAGAGAATGGGGTATATGCCAGCCACTAGTCACTTTAAAGAAGGGCATATTTTCTTCACTGGGGCTGACTCAGGCCAGTCCACTGGTAGTTTATATTCAATATTGGAAAAAAACAAAACACTCATAGGTGATTCAAAAGTTAACAAAAGGATATTTATTTAGCTATAACAATAGAAGGATATTCGGTAAGGATAGGCAATGAAGACATCCAAAGTTGATTCACTGGAGCAAAGCTTCCTTTGCCAGAGTTACCCATTATTTTCCACCAGCTAAGCATCATGGCGAAAGCTTCCAAAGGTGGCAACCAGGAAATGATATCAACAGCCTAAGCCTTCAGTGCCTGGGGACAACCAAGTTTGAGGATGGTCCCAATCCCCTTTAAGGAAAACCCAGCCTAACTTGCATGGGGTCAGGGGTTAGGACATTGCACCTACCACAGCATAGGTAGAAGTTACTCTCAAATGGGAAGGATAGTGAAGGCAGGAAACAAATGATCTCTTAGCTGCTAAATCCAATGGCCTCCCCAATCCTTGTTCTCCTTGACTCTCTGCAGCCTTGGTCATTGTTGATCAACTTTTTCCCCTTGCTCCTCTACTCTCTACATTTTTGGAACACTACTCTTGCCTAGTTCTCTACTTATCTATCTGATTGATCCTTCTCTGTTTCTTCTGCTGGATCCTCATCCACACAACAAACTCTTCCCACAGGAGTCTGTCCTGGGGCCTCTTCTACTTCTATAATATTTCATTTGGTGATCTCATCAGTTCCTATTGATTTAATTACTCTCTCCATTCTAATAATTCTCAAATGTACCCATCCTGCCTTAAAAGTTCTGTTCTGACTTCTAATCTCATTTCTCTAATTGCCTTTCAGACATCTTGAATTGGATGTCCATTAGACATTTTCCCCCAAACCTTTCCCTATCCCCTCCAACACCCTCCCCCTCACACACACCTTCTTTATTACTATGGAGGGCAATATCAAACTGCCAATTCCTCAGTCTCACAACTTAGGTGTGACATGGCTCCTCAAGCCTCCAAAGACCTATTAATTTCACCTTTGCAACATCTCCCCAGTGCACTCCCTTTTCTCCTCTGATACTACCACCCCTTTAGAGCAGGCCCTCATGTCTGTATTACTGCAATGGCCTGCTGGTGAGTCTGCTGCCTCAAGTCTTTCCCCACACCAATCCATCCTCCATTTAGTCAGCAAAGGGATTTTCCAAAAGCACAAATGGGACTATAGACCCCCCCCATGCAATAAACTCCAATGACTCCCTATCACCTCCATGATCCATTGGCATCTCTTTTCAATCTTATTACTTCTTCCTCTTACACTCTTCAATCCAGTGACACTAGTTCCTGTGTATTCCACAAACAGGACACACTGGTTGTCCCCCCCATGCCAGGACTTCGTCAATCTCCACCTACTGGCTTTCCCAGCTTCCTTTAAATCCCAACTTAAATCTCCTCCTCCTCCTCCATCTCCTCCAAAAAGCCTTTCCCAATCCCTCCTAATTCAAATATCTTCCTTCTCTTAATTATTTCTTATTTATCCCAAACATAGCTTGTCTGTACCCATTTGTTTGCTTCCTGTCTCTTCCATGAGACCTTGAGCTCTTGAGGGCAGGGACTATCTTTTGCCTTTTTTTTTGTATTGGCACTCCTTAGCACAATGCCTGGTGCATAGTAGGAGCTTAATAAATGTTTATTGACGTATTGTTTTTGATAGTTTACTTGCTTGTCATCTACCCCATTAGATTGTGAGTTCCTTGAGGGGAAGAACTGTCTTTTGCTTCTTTTTTTTTTTTAATAACCCAGTGATTAGCATATAGTAGGTGCTTAGTAAATGTTTATGGACTCATTGACTGACTGATTAAAGGTGTAATTTTCTCCCCAATCCAAGTCCACAAACTTCTTGGGAGGTCTATGGACCCTAAAATCAGTACCCCTATTCTAAAGGAAAGAGATAATTATACTGATTTTGAAGGTGGGGGGAATTCATTTTTTAAATATCTTCTTTTTACTTTCTACTTTATATTTGTATCCCCACTCATCACTTAGCACAGTGTCTGGCACATTCACTGTTGTTTTTCACTTGTTTTTCAATCATGTTGGACTCTATAACTCCAAGTGGGGTTTTCTTGGCAAAGATTGCAGTGATTTGCCCATTTTTTCTCCAGCTCATTTTTACAGACGAAGGAAGTGAGGTAAACAGGGTGAAGTGACTTATTGAGGGTCATGCAGCTAACAAGTCTCTGAGACCAGATTTGAACTCAGGAAGATGAGTCTTCCTGATTCAAAGTCTAGAACTCTACCCATTTTGCTACTTAGCTACCCTGTCTGGCACATAATCAGCATAATTAAATGTTTGTTTCACTAAGCTAAGCTGTCTCTTGACCACAGCATTTGACAATTCCTTTTCTGCTTCTGTAGCTTTGTTCTTGGAATTCTCTACACCTAGAATGTCCTCTCCACCTTTTCTACTTTCCTATACTTCAAGGCCCAGCTACTGTCCCATTTCCTCTCTGAAGTCTTCCATAACTACTCTTGGCTACTCTAACTTCCTTTTCTCTAAATTCCTAAAATATGGACAGTTTCTCCCACAAAACTTAGTATTTAGTCATTTTTTATCTTACATCATTCACTTATATAGTTTCATTGGTATTAGTCTTTTCTCCCCAAATGGGCTGTACACTCTTATGATATAAAGATCATTCTATATATTTCTTTATCCTCCAGTGGGTCCAACATAATGCTAGACACATAAAATCATAGGGTCATAAGATCATAGATTAAAAAAACTAGAAGGGATCTTTGAGATAATTGAGTTCAATGCCATCATTTTACAGAGGTTAAGTGACTTGTCATTAATTTCTGAAGCAGGATTCAAACCCAGATCTTCTTGATTATGCGTCAAGCAAGCTATTCATTATGCATGCCCCCTCTTCAGCTGCTAAGTAAATAATTTATTAATTGACTCATCACCAAAGGTATTTACTATGTCCAGATGAAGCAAAAGAAACACAGAGAACCACTGCAAATTCTACATAAATTGATAGAATATAAAAAATAATCCAATGCAGGGTTTTGCTGGAGCCAGCTCTTACAGTCTAGAGAACCAATTATGAAATTGTAATATGGGCATTTGTTTTGTTAAATGTCTAGATGTAAGTGACAAAGAAAATGTTAGTAATGCACATTAGCCTTAAAAAGATGTCATTCGCACTTTTATTTATTTATTTATTCATTCATTCATTCATTTATTTATTTTTGCTGAGCTAGTTGTTAAGTATTTAATAGCACATCCCTGAACAGAAGTCTCCTGACTCAATCCAGACCACCTGTCATGGCAACCTGGCAGTTAAATTTTTTTAATAGTATCTAATCTAATATACACTATTTATCAACTATTTGGTTAAGTAAAAATGCACATGGAATTGGCATCCTTTCTCCCACTCTTTACCTGAAATATCATCAGGTCAGTTTTCTAATGAGCTGTGAAGCCATCGTAGTCATATAAAGTGACAGCTTTTCATGTCCAGGCTCAGAAATGCCTGCCAGCTCTCTAAGTGAGGTTATGACAACCTGTCAGAAACCTGTACTTTGCCTAATAGTCTCAGAATAGGGTCAGGCTCTTTGCTGCAGAGATCAGCCATTCCAGGCACATTAGTCAAGACCCCAGGCACAGTCCTCCGTGGAAAACTCTTGCTGGCTAGCTTATGCATGACAAAGTAATTGTTTGCATCCTGGAACCACAAAGGACAGCCTGCCTTTTTGCCTCTACTGCTTCCTCAGATACTTGTTCAGTTGTTTTTCGGTCCCATCTGGGTCTTAGTGACCCCACTGTGGTATTTTCTTGGAAAAGATACTGGAGTGGTTTGCCATTTCCTTCTCCAGCTCATTTTACAGATGAGGAAACTGAGGGAAATGGGGTTGAGTGATTTGGGTTACACAGGTAGTAGTAGCTGAGGGTAGATTTGAACTCAGGAAGATGAGTCTTCCTGACTCTAGACACAGTACTCTATCCACTCCTCCACCTAGCTGTTAGAGTGAACTGGGTGTTATAAAAACAAAATGGTAATGATGAATACCATCCTCTTTGAATCTATTCAAAGGCCAAGAATACCTATAGGGTTTTCAGGTGGCCTTATAAAGAGAATCAAATAATCTTTAAACACAGACTACAGGAAAATTCACTCTGATCCTGAACCATATGTCAGGAAGTCTTAGAATCCTAGAAATTTCTTCTAATAATTATAGCAACCACAGGGGGAACTGGTGGCACAGTGGATAAAGTGCAGAACCTGAGTCAAAATCTGGCCTCCGACCCTTACTAGCTTTTTGACTCTAAGCAAGTCACTTAACCTCTGTTTGCCAGTTTCCTCTTCTGTTACATGGTAATAATAAAGGCTCCTCCAGCAAATGAGATAATATTTGTAGAAGGTGCTTAACATAGTAGATTCTATATAATTGCTTATTCCCTTTTTCCCAACAATAAGAATTTATATATTTGTAACCTTTTGCTGTTACAAAATACTTACATTCCTCATTTGAGTTTTACTACCCGTTAAAGTAATATTTACATGTATCCCATTTTACAGATGAGGAAACTGAGGCCCAGAGACATTTGGTGATTCATTAAGGTTGAAAAGGCAATAAGCACCCCACTGCGGGGGGGGGGTGAGAATCTTTTCAGCAACCTTCTCTGATAAAGGTCTAATTTCTGAGATATGTAGGGAACTGAAGCAAATTTAAAATAACAAGAGACATTCCCCAATTGATAAATGGTCAAGGCATAAGAAGAGACAATTTTCCAAGGAAGAAATCAATAGTCATATGAAAAAATGCTCTAAATCACTAATAATTTCAGAAATACAAATTGAAAGAACTCTATGGAAGCACCTCAGACTCATCAGATTGGCCAAGATGACAAAAAGGGAAATGACAATACTGGAGGGAATATGGGAAAATAGGTACATTAATGCACTGTCAATGGACCTGTGAACTAATTCAGCCATTTTGGAAAGCAATTTGGAATTGTGCCCCAAAAGTTATTAAATTACATACCCTTTGATCCAGTAATACCTACCATTCCTGGGTCCATACCTCAAAGAGATCACAAAGAAAAGGAAAAGGACCCATATGTACAAAAATATTTATAGTAGTTCTTGTGGGGGCAAAGAACTGGAAACTAAAGGGATGTGCATCAGCTGGGAAATGACTGAATAACTGCACCATGTAATCATGGTAGAATAATACTACTATGCTGTAAGAGATGATAAAGGGGATGGTTTCAGAAAGACCTTATATGAACTGATACAAAGTGAAGTAAACAGAACCAGCATTTACAACAGCAATATTTAAAAATAATCAACTGTGAAAAACAACTTCTATCAATATAATGACCCACCACAGCTCTGAAGGACTGTCTACTTCCAAAGTGCTATCCACTTTCAAATAGAATACTGATGGACTGCAGATTGAAACATGTTTTTTCTCTTTCTTTTTTCTTTTTTTTTGACAAAACGTTTATTGCAGAAATTTTTTGCATGACTTCATATTTGTTATGGGTGTTATATTTCTTTTCTTTTCAATTGGTGGGATAGTATATTAGGGGAGGGAGAGAATTTGGAACTGAAAATAAAATAAAATTGAAATTTTAAAAGCAGGGGAAGACAGTAAGCACCAAAACATGGATTTTAACTCATGCCTCCTGATTTCAAAAACAGTTCCCTTAAAAAGGCTGCAGATCACATTTCATTAAAATTCTTACCAATGTACAATAGGGCTTGTTTTAAGCTCTTCCACCTGCTGAGATCCTTACCCAATTTTCATGGTTGTTATACAGAAATCTAATTAAACTCACCTGACCAATCCACCTAATGCCCATTTCATAGATTTGGAAACTTGTGCAGAGATTGATTAAGCAAAACTCAGGACTATTTAGTTTACGGCAGAACATGTAATAGAACCCAAATAGCCTTTGCTCAAAATTTTTGCAGCTAGAAGATCAGTAAAGCCATAATCTATCAGAGTCTACCAGGCTTCCTCAGGATGCTAATGAGAAGGTGAGAAGAGGAAAAGCAGAAAGTCCAAAGTCTAGCAGGAAGCTAGAATAGGTCAATCTAGAATTAAGGTTGACACCTCATTTTCAAATCTACAGAGGTCCATGGATCTACAAAAATGAGATCTATAGAGACTGAAAGAATCTACAGAGACTGGGTTTATATTGGATCTGGAGAAAAATATACTTGCTTAGAGGTTTCCAGCCCCAGGCCTGTTTTTACCTTACTTTCACATCGCTTCCAGTATCTCTGTTTGACCTCCTGCACTGGTACAGTTATGAGGCATGTGTACCAAGTACCCCTTTTCTGGTGACTTCCCCAGACCTCAGAAGAAAGATTTACACTTGTAGGTCATTGGCAAGGTTGTGCTCTAACCAGCTTGCAAGAGTCATTTTTTCAGTATGAGTATTCACATTTTAGAAATTAGCAATTGCTAGAAATCAAGGTTTGATTTATTATTCTGTCAATTGTCTAGACCTAAGAAATTGTCAATAATGCAGATTAAACTCAAAAACGTGTGCATATACATTTATTTTTCCAGAGAGTCCAGTTGTTAAGCCTTTATCAGCATAACTTTGGTCACAGGAGGGTGGGAACATAGATGTTGAGCTGGAAAGGAGCCTGCAGACCATCTCATACAGTCTCCTCATTTTACAGATTAGGAAACTGAGGCCCAGAGAGAAGAAGTAGTCCTAAATTAAAACACATTATAAAATGGCAGAGCCGGGACTGAAATTCAAACCCTAATATCAGAATATACTACTCCTTTTTGAAAAGATGACATTTTTCTCCAATTGCATATAAAAACAATTTTAACGTTCATTTTTTTTTAAGTTTTGAGTTTCAAATTCTATCTTGTCCTCTCTCCTTGAGACAGTAAGCAAGTAAGCATAGGTTATACACATAGCTTTCCTTCTGCTATACCAATCTTCCTCCCAATCAGTTAAACTAGGGATGAACATGTGAAGATTCCCATACAAGATCTCCACCTTTTCAGTCAATGTCCTCAACATGTCTCCATTGTGAATCCAACATGTACCAGCCCACAAATTCCTCTAGACTTTCTACAAGTATTAATGACAGACACTGTTTCACCAAACTTAATGCTTGATCTTCATGGATTTACTGGATCAGGATCTGGGTAGGACCCAGTGAGTTACAGTAGAAAAGTCATTAGACCTATTGCCTGTATAATGGTGAAGGGACTGATGCCTCTATTTTCCAGTTTCCAGGAGAGATATGAGATCAGAGTTGCTTCATTGATAACCACATGTTGTCCCCTGCCCCATGAGAATTCTCTGATGGTCTGGTGGCTATTTTCAGCCCATTTGTAGGTGACTGAACAACCTAGATAGGCACAGCCTTCAGTTTGTTTTAGTGGGGAAAACACTGGAATTAGAATCAAAGGAACTGGGTTCCCACTTTGTCTCTGCCATTACTACCTAAGGAATTTGGGTAAGTCTCCACCTTTCTGGATCTAAGTTTCCTCAACTATAAAATCAAAAGGTTGAAATAGACAACTTTTAATAGCCCTACTATCTTTAAACTGATGATCCTATGACCCTCCTAGAATTAGTTGACCACAATATAGGAGTAAATACAGAGAAGTGCCACAGGTAGAAACTCTAATTCCAAAAGAGGGAAGGGGTTGTCCTTGATAGATGTGTTCATGAATTTATTAAAACAAAACTTAGCAATGAGTAATGAGTAAGTGCTCGTTTTTCTGCTGATGTAATATATATCAGCCTCAATATTGTTCAAGGATAGTATTTTCTAATTTCAAGTTCGTAGAACACCAAATAAACTACCCCACACCTGTCTTACTTATTTCAAATGTATAAACTAACATAAATAAACAACAAATAACTTGTAACTCTTAGAGACTGAGGCTAAGGAGGGAGGAAGCATTCTGGAGGGTATTTGGGTGAGATTGAATGGAGGGGAAACCAGAAACAATATTTTTATCATATCAGGGGGAATTCAAGTATCTGGGCATCTGCTGAAGTATTTTGATTTGTATCAAAATCAGAGAAGGAGATATTCTTAACTTGCTTTATGATAATTTAATGCTTCAAAAGGTGTAGAAAGTGATCATGGAAATTTGTATCATGGACCTTATTTGAATCAATAAGAAGGAACTAATTCTTGAAATGGGAATGATGAGAACTGATATAGGAAGCAACCACTCCATCTTAGAGTTCAGATTAGGGAAGAGGAGGAAAGACAAACATGGTTTTTGTTGTTCTAGTCATGTTCAAACCTCTATGACTCTATTTAGGGATTTTCTTGGGAAAGATATTAAAGTGGTTTGCTATTTCCTTCTCCAGCTTATTTTACAGATGAAAAACTAAGGCAAACAGGGTTAAATGACTTGCTTTAGAGTCATACAGCTAGTATGTGTCTGAGGTCAGGTTTGAACACATAAGACGAGTCTTTCTGATTCCAAGGTCGGTGCTGTATCTACTGTACCACCTAGTTGCCTTTGAGCATAGGTTTACATGAGTTCTAATTTGGGAAGAGTAAATTTCAGAGTTCAGAGAAAGGATAGTTGGAATCTCATGGCTACAATCCTACTAAGGAATAAAGGAGTTCAGTCTGGAAAATACAGAAAGCTCTCAAAAATGAAATATTTAAGACACCAATACAAACCTTTCCAATTAGAGTATGACTTGTTTAAAGAAACTAATATGATGGACTTTATCAACAGCCACATAAAGAAAAAAGTCCCAAAACACAAGTAACAAGAAAAATGAAAATGGAAACTACATCAAGGTTTAGCTTCTCATCCATCAAATAGACAAAATGATAAAAGAGGAACATAGTTACTGTTTCAGGAGCTACGGGGAAATAGGCAAACTAATATACTATTGATGGAGCTGTGAATTGTGTCAACTATTCTGGAAAACAATCTGCAATAATGCGAGATGTTATTAAGCTGTTCATACCCTTTGATGGATAATCTCTATATGTACTTCTTTATGTACCCAAAAGAAATCAAAGGCAGAAAGAAATAGCCCAAAACATTCATAGTAGCACTTTATTTAGAGATGCAAATTTGGAAACAAAGCATGATCAAATATGAAATGAATGAATAAAATTTGTGGCATATGAATGCTATCATATGGAAAGATGTAATAAATTAGATTAATTCAGGAAAAAACATGGGAAGAGGTGATAAAAACAAATAAAGAAAAACCAGGAGAACAATATGTGGAGTGAGTATAATAACGTAAATGAAAATAACTCTAAAAGGCATTTGATCTTGGAGTAAATATAACAACCAATCTTAGTTACAGTTAAGAGATGATAAAAAAAATTTCCCTCCTTTCAGTAGAAAGATGGGTGATGATAGATGTGGAATACTGCCTATTTTGTTTGATGGTGTTTGTTGGTTTGGCTTAAGTGTTTTTATTTGTTACAAAAGAGGGTTCCTTTGGGATCAGGGTTAACTGTGTTTTTTTAAAAAAGCATTAATAGAACTTTTTAAGAAGAGATCAATGTGAATACAAAGAGAACATATCAACCAATTTAAGTGAAGTATAGCCACCAGAATTAACATGGTCCCATTGTAATTTGCCCTTGTCAGAACATAATCTGGAGAATTATATTCAATTCTGGTCATCATAGTTTAGGAAGGACATTGATAGTATAATGGGGGGACCGCTCAACCCCAGCCCTTCTGAGCACGCTTAGTATGCTCAGTCAATGCAATGGCTAGAAGAGGCCAGGGGCTTGCTTCTAGAAAGACATGATGATGTATAATGGAAGGGTCCTGCTCCCCAATTCAGAGTATGCACATATAGTATATTGTTTCTGGTCTGCTTAATATGTGAAGGAGAGAAGCCTTTTAGTTGACTGCTAAGAAATGAGAATGCATTCTAAAGGGACTAAGTCTAAGGTTTTTTTTTTCTACTTTAAGTAATGGTGAATTGAGGAAAATATATATCCTTTTGAGCTCTCAATGATCAGAAGGGTAAACTACTATAAGTCCTGTGACTGAATTCCAAGTCAGAGTTTGCTGTCAGTTAAGGCGCCAGCACCCAACAGTGATTTTTTCCAAAATGCATGCCTGACAAGGTCATTCTCCTACTTAACAAACTTTAGTGGTTCCCTACTGCATCTATCCAGCATTTAAAGCCTTCTTCTTCCTACATTTCTAGCCTTCTTGCACTTTATTCCCCTCCTAAGTCTTCATTCCAGCATTGTTATTCCAGACATATCATATACCATCTCCCATCTCCATGCCTTTGTATGGTCTCTCATGTCTAGAATATATTCTATCTATCTATCTATCTCCAACTCTCAGAATCAGAAGTTTCCTTCAAGACTCAGTTCACAAACATCAAGGTTTTCCTGATTCCCCAGATGCTGGGGGGTCCTCTCACAAAACTATCTTGAGTTCATTTCGCATACCTTCCATATTATATTTATATGTGTCTCTAGTGCACTCGTGTTAAGAGTGTAAACCCCTTGAGGACAGAGATGGTTTCACTTTTGTCTTTGTGTCAACTCCCACATAGTAAATGCTTAGTAAATTTTTGTGGATTGATTGATTGTTGATAGCCAAGAAGGGATAGGACTATTACTTGGGTGAATGAGTCAATTAGGACAAGGGAGGGAAAGTACAAACAATTGTTTGATCCCATTTTCTCTACTAAGCTTGTATCATCTTTGAATTGGAAAGGACAGAACAAATGCAGTAACTATAAAGTTGAAATTTAAAACATAAATGAAGTGATGGTGGCTACATCACAAAGAACACTTTGCTACACTTGCTGAGTTAAAGTACCAAGACCAAGAAGAGTTATGTCCCAGGATATTTAAAGAATTAGTCAATGTGATTGCTGAGACATAACCACTGATCCTTGAAAGACTGTGGAAAATAGGATGGATGACTCAAGATTAGAAATGGGTAAATATTCCAATTTGCAAAAAAGAAAAGACAGCAATGTTCAAAGAATAGGCTGGGGAGTTTAATTCTAGAATATATCATTAAAGAGGTGCTTTCTGAGCATTTAGAAAGGGCAGTGGTGATTACTAAGAACCAAAATGATTTCAGGAAGAGCATGTCTTGCCAAATTAAATTCTTTTCCAATTCTGGACAGGATTACTAAATTGGTGGATCAGTTGAATTCAATACTAGGATTTCAGAAAGAAAAAAATATGACAAAATTTCTCATCCTTTCCTTGCTGACAAAATGAAATACGTGGGCTGGATAATAGCATAGTCAGATGGCTTTCAAAGTGGTTTAGTGATCTATAAAATAGTTATGAATGGAGCAATGGTAACTTGAAGGAAACTCTCTAGTGGACTGATGCAAGTAAGTATCTGTCCTTGTCAAAGTGGAAAGAAGGGACTTGAGTTACAAGAACAAGCAAGATAATGGTTCCAGCCACTGAGGGAAAGCCAAAATCACAGTTAGTGTGTCAGCACTTTTTATCTAGAAGAAAAAATGGTAAGTGGACATCAAAACCAGTGGTATATCATTGACAGGAAAGCATGAATAGGTTAATTTCCTTCAAAATAAACACAAAATCAAGATTTATTGCAGAGAGAATCCCCAGACAGCAGGGTAGGGTTCTATAGGGCTTACACTCAAACCTTGTAGCATGACTATGTTATCTTCTCTGAAGGCACAACAACGGGGGGGGGGGGGGGGGGAACAATAATAAAGAGTGCGTACACTGGCCTATGTAGGCTTGGGGGGTTTTTTCCTACAAGATTCAGCCAGATTTATCTGGGACTAAGCCAATTCCATAAATTAGGTCAAATGGTTTTTCTAAACCCAAAAGAGGAAAAATTTGGCATAGTTTGGAGTCTCTCCTTAGAAACAATGTTGTCAGTAGTTGGTTATGGGATTCCCATCCCTAGAATCTCTCTTGGGACACCAATGTTGACCACCTATGGATAAGGATATTTTCTGGCTGTCAGTGTTAGTAACCAAGCAGTAGGCTTCCCTTCCATTGGAGTAGATTTAATGAAATATGAGAAACTTGGTTCTTGAGAACAAATGTGTGACAGAGAGACAAGAGTTACCAAGACATCTCTTGGTTCCCTTGATCACTGACTCTTCCTGAGTTGTGTAAAGTAGGAACCCCAAGTCTTTAGATGAAACAAATCTGATTAGGTGCCAGGATGCTAAGGAGTCTTCCTATTCTCAATGGAAGGGAGCTCTATCAGTTTGACCCAGTCCTCATCTACAGCACTGCGGTATACTTGAAAGAAGACTGGACTTGGAGTCAGGAGGCCTGGAGTCTATTAGGATAGTATTCTATCCTAACCAGATTGGTAAACCGAAGAGATCATTTCATATTTCTTGCTCTCCATTTTCTATAAAAGGAATGGACTAGACCAGAAATTAGACTAGATAAAGTCCCTTCCAACTCTAATATTTAATGTCTATTATCTATCAACCATGTCACTCTGTGTGTGCATGTATGGCTGAAGGTGTCTGATGGTGACCATTGATCCCTAGTCTCTAATAGCCCAGTCTGTGCATATGCAAAAAAGAAGGATCAGCCTTCATTCCATATTTTCCCCTAGAATATCAAGGGAAGCAACGCAAATGGCTGCCATTCAGCAAGCTTGGGGACAGACCAGATCTGACAACGATAAAATGACATTTTGTTAAGGTGTGGTATCTGACAGATCTACCTCTTGCTTCTATCCTCTCATTGCTATGAATTTATTCAAGGCAAGCTAAGAATGGAATGCCCCTCCCCTGCTCAGATAGCCTGGGTGGGGGGGAATGACAGACAAAAGTTTGATATTCCCTACATTTAAGAAGTATACCCAGGAATCCACTAAAATCTCTTCACCCCATTGCTACCTCCTGGTCCAAATGTGAATTCCCTGGACAATATCTGAATCCTTGTACTGAATTCTCATTGTCCCACTGATGGAACCTCTGACCTTATATGTCTCAAACCCCAGGTTCTTCTGATAAGCAGTAAGGATCACTGAATTTAGGAATGATAACATTAACTCTGGAAATGCCCCTTGGCTATATATCAGACCACTTTTGGTTGCTTTGATGGGAAATTATTGCTAGAGAAACAGTATGTCATAGGATCATTGAATGTTAGGCTTAAACAGAAGCTTGGAGATCATCTGATCCAACCTTTCATTTCACAGATAATGGAACTGAGACCCATTGAAGGGACATGACTTGCCCAAAGTCTTATAATAAGCCAATGGCAAAGACATAACCAGACTCAGGTTTTCTGATGCCATCTCCAGTGTTGTGGGTTACCCTTACCCAAGGACAGATTCTGCTGAGGTTGAGAATTTTAAGCCAAAGATTGCCATTTGTGTGTTTTTTATCTCAGTTTTGTCATTCTTGAGTTGGAAATGAAAATAACAAGCAACTAAGGAAAACCTGAGAAAATATTATTACAAAGCACTTTCAGAAAGCATAAACGACTACGTAAGTGCATCAAATAGAAGCGACTACTATTTCTTTGTCTCTAGAGCCCACAGATGTTCCAATGTCTCACACTGGGAGAGAGGCCTTTGATAAAGAGAATTCTGGGGCATCAGAAAACTCCCTGATAAACACTGTGTTTATAATGTTAGTCTGACTATCAGTGCCCAAAATAGAAGCCAACCCCTATAATAACAGTTCTTCAACTTTTATCACCAAGTAGGCTGGAAAACTCTTCTAAAAGACTGGAAATTCACTGAATGGGGAGGAGAGTTGTTCATTTAGGGGACCACCAGCCTAATCAAACTTCTCCATAATCAGGGATACTGCCAACCCTTCCCCTTCTTATCAGATATTCTGAGTGGGTTGCCTTCAGAATGGAAAGGAAATGACAGAGGGGAATAGTTCTCTAAAAAACAAAAGTAAGCTTTGTCCAGAAAACTACTTCAAGGGAAGAAAAATAAATGGAAAATATTAATCACATAAAAGCAGGAGGTATGGAATGGAGAGTTCAACATGGGGAAAAATTAATCTATTAATCCTACCTGGCACTGAAAGAGAGAAGAATGCTTTTCACTTGAGATTTTCAAAATGTTTGCTGTAGATTAAGTTCACTAATTAACAACACTCTACCCCCACCTTACCAAGAGGGGCATGACAAGTGTACTTACTTTTGTTCTCCACCGTAGAATGGGGAAATTGAGGTACAAAAGTATTTATTTATGGTAAGGAACTTTCCAATGATCACGCACTAAATAAGCAGAAAATCCAGGATTGAAATATAGTCATCCCAATCCTTAAAACTAGCAGCTGGAGCTCTCTCCTCTTCTTCCTCATGGGCCTCCCCAGGAAGGCAGTTGCAATAAACACTTCTCTTGAGAACTACTATTCCATTACAAACCCTCCTTCCTGATGTAAGAAGGCACTTAGACTTAGTTTGCTGAGGTTAACTCAATGACCTCATACAATCCTTGGAAGAGACCCAGTAAGCAATAACATTGCCCTCATTTCGCAGATGGAAAATGTGAGACATAAACAAGAAGACTAAGTTACTGGTGTCCAATGATGAGTCAGGAGCAGAAACAAAACTAGGAAACAAAAGAGCCTTTTTGGCTGAATGCATAAGGAAGGGTAGGGACGAGACTTGTCCTTTCATTCACATTAGCAGCTCCATGACAAAGAAAATTCAGCAACTAGAAGTTATTCCTTTCTCTTCAATTTAGGATTAGAGAATCAAGGGTTTAGAGCTAGAGGAAACTTTGAGTCTGACTTCCTCATTGTACAGATGAGGAAACTGAAGCCCAGAGGTTAAGTCCTTTATCCAGGGTGACCCAGTCAGTACGTGTCAGTGACAGGACAACAACCTATATCTTCCTGGTTCTGAGGTCAACTCTCTATCCACTATCCAGGGAACCTGCAGCTCAAGGCCACACATGGCCCTCTAGGTTCTCAAGTGCTGCCTTTGACTGAATCCAAACTTCACCAAACAAATCCCCTTAATAAAAGGATTTGTTCTGTGAAAATTGGACTTGGTCAAAAGGTCACATCCAACAACCTAGCAGGCCACATGTGGCCTAGAGATCTCAGGTTCCCCATCCCCGCTACCATCCTTCACCTTGCAATATGGCTAAATATATATGCATATATACATGCAAATGCAAATGTATATGTGTGTATGTGTTTATGAAGGGGCAGAATGCATTGTGATTAGAGTCAGTCTTAAAGCAAGGAAGACATGGGTTCAGATCCTGGTTCTGGCATATATTGGCTGTGTGACCCTGCACACGTTAACTTAATCTCTGTGTTCTAATCAACTCTGTGAAACTATAAGCTGCAAAATTATTCTAATTTGTACTGGTATATACCAAGGAGTAACCTATATCAATAAATTCATGCATCTGTCCCTGTCCCTATGTAGATATAATAACTAGTATTAATATAGTACCTGAAGGTTTGCAAAGCACTGTACACGTTATCTCATTTGATCCTCACAAGAACCCAGTGAAATAGGTGCTATATTGTTATCCCCATTTTGCAAGTAAGGAAACTGAGGCTAAAAGAGGCTAAATGACTTGCCCAAGTCACACAGCTAGTAAATGTAAATCCAGTGCTCTTAGGCATCTGTCTGCCTAGGATTAGATAGCTAGACAGAGAGACAGACAGATAGATAGACAGACATGAGATATATATCTCTCATATATATATATATATATATATATATATATATATATATATATATATATATATATA
>CM053770.1:558522840-558542510 GCA_028658325.1 Potorous gilbertii
GGCTAAAAGAGGCTAAATGACTTGCCCAAGTCACACAGCTAGTAAATGTAAATCCAGTGCTCTTAGGCATCTGTCTGCCTAGGATTAGATAGCTAGACAGAGAGACAGACAGATAGATAGACAGACATGAGATATATATCTCTCATATATATATATATATATATATATATATATATATATATATATATATATATATATAATGTATGCTAAAACTGTTCAATTTACCATTCAAACTTTCTATATCTGTATTTCTGATTCATTGTATGTGTTTCTCATCTCTCGTTTCTACCTCTGTTTCTGTCCCTCCATTTTTCTGTCACACACACACATAAACAGACTAGACTCACATATCCTTCAATACTTTCAATGAGTCATTCCTCCATCAGTACAGATTGTGATTCCTTTACAACTCAACCTATGCAATTCCTTTTCATGTTGTTGTTCAGTCACTTATCAATCATGTCCAACTCTTCATGACTCCAAGAAAACATCTTCTGCAAAAATACTGGAATGGTTTGCTATTTCATTTTACAGATGAGGAAACAAAGGCAAACAGGTTTAAATGACTCGCCCAGGGTCATACAACTAGTAAGTGTCTGAGGCCAGGTTTGAACTCAACAAGATATGTCCTCCTGATTCCAAGCCTGGTGCTCTATTCACTGTGCCACCCATCTGCACCCCCCCATTGTTGCTTACATTTTTTCCATAAAATTCAACCAAGATATCAATCCTACTCTATTCTCTATAAGTCTTCTATTGGTCCTTTAAATATTTCGTCGCTACCAGTACACCACTCAGGTTGTTCATCTCTTATCTTTTGCTCATGCTCCATAAAGAGCCCACCTCCCTCTTTCTCCACTCATACAGAGAATCACACCTAGACCTAGAAAGAACTCGAGAGGTCATGTCTTGGATAAACTTCAATTCTTCAGTTCTAATCCTTACCCTTATTGATAGTGTGCTGCAGCCTATTCATATTCATCCTTCCTCTTTTCATTGTCTTTGGGATCATCTGTAATTTTGTTACTTTCAAGCCTGAAATGCTCCTCAATGTTCGGTCATATAGCATCATTGAGAGAAACTAATGTTAAAAGACAGTTTTGTGTAACAGAGAGCAGCTACTTAGAATCATTGAAAACATGTATAATTTCCCAAATGTGATCCAGTTTGGGCCCATTTTATTATTCATCTGAAGCATCTGTCTAAGGTATATCACACAGAAAAAGAAGATACGTGGGATGAATTTTTTGGCCACAGCAGTCCATGTATCAGGAAAAAACAATACTACAGCTGTATCTTAGTGTTATAGACATGTTTCAGGGAAGTTGCATGAAAAAAATAGATTGTAATAGCAATTGAGTCCCATTTGTCAATTGAATATTTTAAATGTTTACTACCAAAAGGACTCATAAAGTAAATTCTTTCGTAAAACAAAGAACCCTTTCCTCTATCTTACAAGCCTGAATTTCCTATAATACCTTTCTATTAAGTACCTTTGATAAGGTTGATAAGAAGCATGATTCAACATTAAATACTTTAATCAGAGTTTTTGGTTAATATGGAAAACTATACTACTTTCAACGTCAAAGTAGGAAATAGTGGGAAAGCTCACTTAATCTAGAGAACAAGAATGTAAAATCATAGATTCTACAGCTGGAAAGCACACCAGAGATAGTCTGTTCCAACACTCTCATTTCACAAATGCTAAAATTAGAGGCGTATGGAGTATAAGGAATTTGGCCAAAATCACATGGGCACTAGTGTCAGAGGTGGGATTTGAAATCAGGTCCTCTAACTCTAAGGCTAGTGATCTTTACATTGTACCAGGTAAGAGAGATGACTTTGTAGCATGGTCATATGCAATTGGTAAGCAGAGTTCAGCCAGTCTTAAAAGAGATCATTTTGACTGTTAAGGGTAAGTGAATGCATAGAAGTATTGCCCAGAAATGTAGAACTGACCTTCTCTAGCCTGAGCTGTTTAGTACTAGACCTGGCTGGAGGAACAGGAGCAACCAAATGACCTGGGGAGAAAAAAAGGGGAAGGGAGGAGAGGGGAAAGAATGGAATGGAGAGAAAAGAGGACAAAAGAGGAGAGGAGAGGAGGGGAAGGGAGTGGAGGGGAAAAGGAGGAGGGGACAGGAAGAAGATGGAAAATATCTCTGCAATCCCATGGTTATACATTGATCTAGCAAACAGATATTGCACTCATTCTGAACAGGTGGTAGAAACTTGAGTATTACAGGTGTGCCAAGAAATCCTAACATCACACTGATAAATTAGGGGGTGATTATTTATGCTACAAAAAGATTCTGTGCTTCACTGAAGAATTCTCTCACAATAGCTAGTTCCCTTAAATAGAAACTTCCCCTAGTTCTCCTTAAGTATTTTCATATCATTAAGCACATGAAAAACTTAGATTTCCAGAGTCACAATCCATCAAAGATCAGTCTGGAAAAAAGATAAAACATCCCTGAAAAAAAAATCTTGTAAATGATAAGAAAAATTAGAACTCTACTTAGAAAAGTTCACTGGCAAATTTTTTTCCAGGAAAACATTTATTGCAAAGCAGGGTATACCAGCATAGTTCTACTTCACTGGAAAGAAGTGGGGGGCAGGGGGAGGGAATTGTAAAAATTAATCAGGTTTATCAAGAGCTTTAAGATTATCTAATGAAAGACAGATTCTGTTTCTTTTTTTTTTTTATCATACCAGCTAAAATTATGCTAGTTCCTTATTAAACTATTTCCCTAGAATTACCAAATCTCAAAGTTGGAGGGTACCTCAGAGGTCATTTAGTTGCATTTATATTTAATGATTTTTTTTAATGGTCCATAATTATATCATCAAGAACTGAGTTCACATTATCTGTCTGGGGCTTATTTCTCAAGTTCCCCTCATTAAGTAGAACACATGTCTTTTTCACCTAAAAAAATCTCTCTTTTCCTGCTCCAATAAGTGAAGAAGGGGCTTTGTAAACCTTCATGGACTTCTATAAATGTGAGCAGCTCTGAGATCCCAACAGAGTACAGGTGCTGAGGATTCCATAAGAGACTTCAGAACAAGGTACTGTTCTGACCCCAAAGCTTGAACAAGTTAGATAATCCCAAACCATGAGCTGACTTTGGTGACCAACATCAGTATGTGAACAGCTGGGTAAAACAGACCCCATCCCTCTGCACATCCCGGCACAGAAAGGACTTAGCCATGGAGATTGTCTGAACCAAGGTAAGCCAAGGGAATTCAATTCAATTTAACCTAACAGGCACTAACTGAACATCTACATAAACTAGTCTCTTTGCTTAGGCACTGAGCATGCAAAGACAAAAAAATAATTCTTGACTTCAAGGAGCTTATACTTCTGCTGGGAGAAGTGGGAACAACAGATAAATAAACATATGCAAAATAGTTTTGGATTAGATTGTGATTTCACAAGTATAGGGAAATAGTGAGCTGTATTTGACAGAAGCTAGAGCTTCTGTGGCAGAAGGAACACATCCCAGCCCTGGGGGACAGCTCAGGCACAGAGTTGATGGCAGATGGAGTGTTATGCACCAGGAGTGGAAAGTAGGTGAGTTTAACTAGAATGTAAAACACACAGAAAGAAGTGAAATCAACCTACAAAGGCTGGAGCCAAACTGCAAAGGGCTTTAAATGCCAAATGAAGAAATCCATGGTTGTTTTTTTTTTCTATAGGAAACAGGGAATCACTGGAGTTGCTTGGGCAAATGCGTGACATAGTAAAACCTGTCCTTGAAGAATATCAATTTGGCAGCTGTGTGGAGAGCAAGAGTCTAGAGGCAGAGAGGTCATAAGGAGGCTTTTGCAGGCAATAAGGGGTGAGAGGTGATGAGGGTCTGAAAAGGATGTTAATCATATGAGTGGAGAGAAGGGAACAGATACAAGAGGTGCTTTACAGGTAGCATTGACAGAACTTGGGAACTCACTGGATATGAGTAGTGAGGCAGAATAAAGAGTTGTTGCCAATCTTGGTGACCGAAAGAATGGTGCTGTCCCCTCACAAAAACTTTCCCCATACACAGGATTATTCCCTACTAAAACATGCGTAAAGCTCTCCCATCTTGGGGAGGAGAACTTCACTTCACCTGATATCCCCTCAAGCCATCCACCATTGTCTCTCCTCCCATTTGCAACTAAACATCTAGAAAAAAAATCTGTATTTGCTGTCTATACACTTCTGCTTCAATTGTCTTACATTCTTGCAATCTGGTTTTTGAACATACCACTCTACTGAAACTGTTTTCTCAAACATTCCCAGTGATCTAAATGCTAAATTACAGGTCTTTTTGTCAGTCCTCATCCTTGATTTTCCTGCAACTTATGTATGACCCCATCCTCCTCCTCTTCCTGGTCATTCTCTTCCACTGGGTTCTATGACAATGTTTTTCCTGGTTTTCTCCTATCTAACTGACTACTCTTTCTTAGCCTCTTTGTTCTATCATCACAATCCCTAAAAAGGAGCCTTTCCTCCATGGCTCTATCCAAGGTCTTCTTTTCTCTCCAATCTCTGCACTCCTTTGGCGAATCTCATCTGCTTCCAAGAAGTCAGTTATTGAACCTTTGCAGATAGTTCCTTTATCTAGCTCCAGTCTCTCCCTGGAGCTTTAGGCCAATTACATTTCTAAGAACCTACTGGATCTCTCCCCATTTAGGTATACTTTGGGCCTCACAAATGCAATATTGTCAAAACTGAACTCACTAACTTCCTCCTAAAATATGACATTCCTCCAAACTTTCTACTTCTGTTGAGGGCAACACTATCTTTCCATCACCAGGGCTAAAAAATTCCGAATTGTCTCTGACTCTTCCCTCCATCAGCCTCCACAATTAGTCTGTTGCCAAGTCCTGTTGGCAAGCAACCTGTTGTCTTATTTCCACAGCATGTCTTACATTCATATTGCCTCCATTCACACTGTACTATTTTAACTGTCTCATTCTTAGTCTCCTGCCTCCTCTCCCACCTCTCTTGAAGCTCTTCTTAATACAATTTTCAGGGCAGATAGGTGGTGCAATGGATAGAACTTAGGTCCTGGAATCAGAAAGACCTGAGTTCAAATCTGACCTCAGATAGTTACTAGATGTGGGACCCTAGGAAAGTAACTTTACCCTGTTTGCCTCAGTTTCCTCATCTATAAAATGAAATGGAGAAGGAACTGGCACACCACTCTAGTATTTGCCAAGAAAATCCCAAATGGAGTCATGAAGAGTCTAACATAACTAAAAAATTACTGAACAACAACAAAATACTTTTCAAAAACTCTAATAAAGGCACAGGCCTGTCCATGTTATTTCTCTGGTTCAAAAATTATCGTGACTTCCCAGCCTCTAGAATAAGACAGGAGCTTTGTTCTCCAGAATTATCTCACTTAACTTCCCTTCACATAATTTACCCTCTAGCTAAAATGGACTACATGGTGTTCCCCAAACTCAGCATGTTATTTCTCTTCTCCAGGCATTTGTGGAGAATGTCTTCCATACCTGAAACATGCCCTCTTCATCTCTGCCTGTCAAAATCTTTCCTACTTTCCTATCTATATAAAAAGTTTAGGAGAATAATTTATGCTTGCATCAAGTGTATCCTTGATAAGGATATTAATGGAGAACAGCAATATTCCACAATAACATACATTTTTACTATCACAAAATTCTGCTGAAAGATGTAGAGATCTAGATCAAGATCCCACTGAGTTCATTGATTATTGACTATTTTTAAAAAGCATTTGATTCAGTAGAGCAAAATACTTTTTTAATGGCTCTCCTCCAACAAGGTATGTCCTATGCATATGTCAAAAGCACACCTAACATAATTAACGCTCAACAACATTTGTTGAGAAACTGCAGGACTTGGCTTCAGATTGAATAGAAAGGAGGAAAGAATCCATAATGGCTCCCAAATTTCTATCATCAACACTTACAAATTCCACACAAAGAATCCCCACACTTTCTCTAACTTCTCTAGAGAAGGTGTACGCCATTTTCCCCTTGCCTGGTGACTGTCTTTCATTGTTAGGAAAGTCATGTTCATAGAATAGATTCACCTCCATTTGGTGGAAAAATTTAAAAGCAGAAGTATACATTGCAGAGATTATTACATCTCAACTGGTTGACTCTGCCTTTTTAATGTCAAACCAGCCCCATTTTACTCCTCCCTCTTTACCCCCAAGTGGCAGCAAATTGGCAGCAAAAATCAATGGGTTTTAGGAAGAATTCCAGGTCTCCCAACTTCATGCAAGCCTGGGTTCAGTTTTATGAGTGATGCAATTAAGAAGGAAGGGATAACATGATGCCTATAGGGGTTGGGGGAGGATGGTGATGGGGGAAGGAAAAGAAAAGGTCCTTAAGCCAAACACTAGGCATAGGAAAGTAACCTGGACAGTTTGATTTGAAAGGCAAATCCTCCCCATCCTCCACCACCACCACCTTTTCCATCCCAAAAAGAAAACATTTTCTCACATCCTTCTTTGCTTTCCTTAAAAATTCCAGCTATTAGAGTCACCCTTCATAATTAAAAAGATGAGGAAGAGGAATATCTTTAGACTGTTCCCATTAGAATGCATCTATGTTAACTGCGAAGACAGAGAATTCTTAAGAGGGAATTGGTGCACTCTCTCTCAATACATTAGCAGGGATTCATAGATCATTTTAGCTAGCTTTTACCTGGTTATGATACAAGAACTTACTTTAAAGGGAGTGAGATGCAGAAGAGGTAAATTTCTATGGGGGAAAGTATGGAAGTAATAAGCCCAGGAAAAGAAGTAGGACACTTACCGACAAGGATATATCCAATTGAACACCACCATCTTGAATTAGATAAAAGAACAGGGCAAGAATTAGGATTGAGGAGTGGGGGAAGGTTGCTCTCATCCTCTACCCTCTCTATTCTTGGTTATTCTCTCTTATACCTTTTCCCAAATCCTGAAAAATATTAAAAGAAATCCTTTTATTTGGGAAGAATTTTTAATAAAAAAATATATATACATATATATGTGCATATATGTATATACATGTGCATATATGTATATAGATATACATGTATATATAGCATCTCCTCTGGAGCCACTTGCCTAACTCTCTCTGAAAGTTTTGGACCCTACAGGGATAAATACTACTCTTCCCCTTTGGATTGTAGGGGTAACCCTGATTGGTTGTGGCTTCTAACAGTGCAGCTCCTGAGCCCTCATTCAGTATATTCCCTCATATATATTAAACAATTGACATTAATTTTTACACAAAAGATTTACTGAGAAGGTACAGCAAGAACAGAAGTTATAAAAACATCTCCCAAGCTTGGGTCACACTCTCCTTTCATACAGAGAGAGAGAGAGAAAGGAAGGGAGGGAGGGAGCTCAAGCTTAAAGCACAATGATAATGGAGGGACATTTCCAATTGTCTTGAACTATGTCTTGCCACTGGACCCAAATGGATGTGGAGGAGAAAGTGCAGCTGGGGACGTTGCACAACCCTCCCACTTAAATCCAATTCACTTGCATGTCATGGCATCACTTTCCTGATGTCATGGTCCTCTTCAAGAACAAAGGACAAGGGCGAGGCCGCGGCTGGCGTCGGCCTGAGGAGGCCTGAGGAGCGTAGAGGATTGCTAAAATGAGTCTATGGAAGCAAACTCCCAGTGATTTCCTAAAGCAGATCATAGGAAGACCAATTGTAGTAAAGTTAAATTCTGGAGTTGATTACCGAGGTGTCCTGGCTTGCTTGGATGGCTACATGAATATAGCTCTGGAACAAACAGAAGAATATGTGAATGGACAACTAAAGAATAAATATGGGGATGCGTTTATTCGAGGAAACAATGTGTTATATATAAGTACACAGAAGAGAAGAATGTGAAGATACCAGGAAAGGAATAATTTTTGTATTTTCATATATTTTTTTTAAAAATTTTAAAAAAATTTTGTTCTTATTTTTGTTATGTAAATTTTCCTGTTTTCATTATAGCTTATGCACTGACTTGGAGGGAGGAAGTAGAGCTATTTTAAACTAATGATTTCAGTTGTACAAAGTTTTTTCACCCTTTAAGTTTTGGTAACTTTCTTATGACTGTCAGTGATACGAATAAAAAAAAAAAGAAAAAAGGTAAAAAAAAAAAAAAAAAAAAAAGAACAAAGGACAAATAACAACGGTAATGAGGCACCTGTATAAAAAGTGGATTTTGCCTACGGGTACCTCTCCACTCTTGTCCCCAGACGTTCCTTTTTCTCTTTGTGGAGCCCTCATGAGGTTCACTTTGGGTATAACTGTCTGCTGAGCTCAGTGAATCAGTGTCTTTCTAGAGTTCATAGCTAGCATTTTTCATCACGAGGTGTCAGGATGCCTGAAGGTAGCTTCCTTGGGGTACTGTCTTTCCACTTCTGTCATCAATCATGACCATTCTAGTAGACTCTGCTACCATGCACAGTTGAAGATGGCATCTCTGATGGCTTTGATGATCCTCTAAGTCCTCTGAATATTCATTTACTTAAGATTAGGAAATATAAACACAAAAGAAACAGAGGTGCCAGGTGCTCAAAGACATATGGCAGCTAGGGGTTAGACCAGAAGTAACCACCTACCCTTCTCAACGTGAGAGTACAAATCTATCCTCCTCACTCAAAAGCCACCTGAGGAGAGAATGAAAGATTGGTTGTTTGACCCTTTTGTATGCATACTTATCCCAGTTCATCCACTGGAGTCATCAGTCTCTCTACCTCCAATACCAATTAGAAGGCTTTTCATTATCACACAGCTAACTCTGAGTCATCATGTTTAAAACTCAACTCCCTACCCACCCCACCTCAACCCCCATCCCACGGATCCCTTGGATTGAGATCAGGCAGGAAATAACTGTGCATGTTTCAGGCATGGGGCCCTCATTGGCTAGTTCCTCCACTGTTTGTTTATGTGTATTCAATTAAAAGGGGAGAGTGTGTACATGCATATGTAAATAAATATGTATATGTAAATACATATACATATTTATTACCCACAAGTATGGTTGACTATGACATTAAGAGAGCTGGGTTCCTCTGTCCCAACTTGCTCTATCTCTAGGTAGGTTGTAATTAGTGTTACTCTACTCTAGGTAGGTAGTAACACTAATCCCTTTAGTTTAAAGATTTAGGGTATTATATTTAGCCAAACTCTTGACAATGCTTGTATCCACTGCGAGCCAGGGATGGGAAGGGGAGAGGGGGAGGGAGAAAATTATCCATCTTCCCATCCCGGCTGTTTTTTGATGGAGTTTACTCACCATAGCCAGGTATAACTATGTATAGTTCTTTAATTATAAAAATTAAAAAGGAAATAAAACCCAATACATTAAACATTCATTATAGACTGTAAACCAATGGCCATTTCTCAGAGAGACAACCCAAATTCTTTGTCTCTAGAGAAGCCAAAACTCAGGATCTCAAAACAATGCTGTTCAGGATCTCAAAGTCAAACCTTTCCTGGTCTGTAGTCAGAGCTCAGTCCCTCCTCCAGTCAATCCCATAGGGAGTAAGCAGGCATCAACCCCTGGGTTATTCCACTCACTTGGAAAGCCTTGCCCGGGATCAATGTCTTTTGAGGTGACTAAGGGATTCCTGCCTTGGCTGTTCTCTCCAACCCAGGAGCAGAGTACGCTCTTGACTTCAGCAGCAGTCTGGATTGCCTGCTGATTCCTCTTCCAAGTGACCTTAACTCCACACTGCCAGCAGCTACTAATTGTTCTGTTGTGGCTAAACCTCCCACTTCTTACTACATTGGCCACTAGCCCTTGAGCCTGCTCATGTCCAAAAGACACAAGCTTGCTATTAAAGTCTCATCAACTGAAGGTAGCTTTGAGGCCCAGACCAGGCAGCTTCTGTGCCGGTGGAATCTTGTCCCTCCCTCTCTTCTCTTTGAAGAGTTCAGGAGTCCAGTCTGCAGACATCCTGGTTTGAAATCTCAGTGTCATCCTCTGCTTCTCACTCTCATTACCATCCCACAGTCAATCTATTGCCAAATCTTATCTTTTCTTCTTCTACAACATCTCCTTCTCTTCCATGCACAGTCGCCACCTTATTTCAAGGTAGTCAGTCAATAAACATATATTAAGCTCCTGCTATGTGCCAAGCACTGTGCTAAGGGCTGGGGATACAAAAAGAGGCAAATGTCAGTCCCTGCCCTGGAGGAGCTCACAATCTAATGGGGGGAGGGGCACAGTAAACAAGCAAATTTGTGCAAACCAGCTATATATCGGATAAACAGAAAACAATTAAGAGAGAGGAGGCAATTAAGGGGTTGGAAACAGCTTCTTCTAGAAGAAGCCAAGCACTGAGCAAGAAGTGCTAATGAGTCAGTAGATCTTGAAAAACAGAGTAACTACCCCTTTCTCCTCTTTTTTGGCATCATGTGACTTTGGAACTTCCCGTGAGGCACCGGAGAAGGTGACCTCCACCACATCAGTATGTCGGTTGCTTTCAGGTAGCAGCTGGGGACTGGGGAAGAGAGAGTTCATCTTACTGAGTGGAAACTTCTGTTTTGAGGTTTGTTTGGTTGTTATCACTTTTTTATCTGACCCTAGGTAACTAAACTTTAATATCAAGCAGAAAACAACTTTGTAAGCTAGAAAGGTCTGGAGATCCAGGGTCCTCAGACTATGGAAGTTGCACTTTGGAAGGAGTTCCCCAGAGCTCTTTGAAAAAATAGCTACCAATATTAGCCTAATCCCTGACATGGCTGGCCTGAAGACATCTACCTTAAGAAGGACAGTGAATAGCCTAGGTGAAATGTAAAAAGTTTATTCAACAATCCCAGCTTTATATTTTGATGATCTTAAGTCTCAATGTCCTGGCATATTCTAACAATAGTTATTACTGCTACTTGTTTTAAGTCTTCCCATTAATTGCTACTCATGAAAGGCTTTGTATTAAGCATTTCTTTCACGTGTAGGAAACAAATACTTGTTCCATGTCTGGTATAAATTGGACATTGAGTACCTTTCTACTCCCTTCCCCTTTTGGGGAGATGCTGGACATCAAACCTAAGCTTTAAGTAATTCCTCTCCCAAGATAGGACATGAAGAGCTAAAGAAGGCTAGAAAAGGGATCTAACTCTTTCTTTAGGTGTTCAGGTTCCTCAGGATTGAAACCTATCCAAACTGGGTGCATCAGTCCAGAGCTTAAGAAGAGTCTCTTTGTGGAGATGGAGGGACCATAGTATCCCAGTCCTCTGGGCTCAGCGATGGTTATAGTTATTGGACTTTAAATAAGTAAGTGAAGGGGGAATGCCAAGATAATAGATGGAAGCCGGGAGTTGGGTAACACCTTAGATGAGAAAAATGATTATTTCTCTTTTACGTTAATAACCAATTAATATGGGGGAAAGGGGAATCCTGGTTTTGAGGTTTTTTCCCTTTCTTCATTTGAAGTTCAGTCTCTCAAGGAAATTTGTAACCTTGCCCAAAAATTTACCTCACCTGAACCATTTTATCTAAGTAGAATTCTAACCTCACCCAACTAGAAAACCTTCCAAAGACAATCTAATCTAGGTGAATTCCAGCCCATTACATTGTACTCCAACAGGCTTGGAAGTGGGGGATGGGGAAGGGAGGTTGGATCTTTTTGTCTAGATTGCCCAAGGCTAAGGGTAGTCTGAATAGAGAGGAATAAGGGTGACAAAATCAAAGTCAGTCCCCTAGCCCCTCATTAGAATAGATCCATCTCTCATTATAATATTCATTCACTCATTAACTGCTAACCAGAGGTGATTTCTGCCCATCAGAAACACCTACTTTTCCAAGGGTATACACCCATCAAGAGACTTCCATGAAGGGTCTTTAGTTTACTAGAGAAAGTCAAATGACTATCCTTTTACTAATTATTCATGAATCACAATTCACCAAATGATTATTAATTATCCAGGAAGTGTATCTCTCAAACTTTTCATTCATCACATAGATAAACCACCATTTTGGTATGGATGGAGAATGGTACTTTGTATAGTAGAGGAGCCTTTTGATAATTTTTTGGAGAAAACTAGGTGAGTTACCAAGAGAGACTGTCAATCAATTCAAAAACTGTGGGAAGTGATCTTTTTCTAACAGGAAGTACCACAAAACATCTAGAATTCTGACTGAGTTGAAGATGAAAAAGGATGTCCTTAAGGATCATTTTCTATGTGCATCTAACAATACCTACCAAGACAGTAACACAATTTAGAGTATTCGAGGGAAGAATAAGAAAGGTTCAGGAAACACTACTCTACCCTCTCTATCTCCTCTTCTCTCCCCTAGGGTTCAAGGAAATCTAGAGTGAATTTGAAAGAAAAAGGTGGGGGAAAGTAGAAAGAAGAAAGTCAGAGCAATCAGGTGAAAAGGTGATTTTGTCTACTTTTTAATCAAGACTTTCCTTGCTACCCCAATGTCCCACTCCAACATACATATATACAGACATAGCCTCTATTTCCCTTAAACAATCAGCACCACAGAACAATGCTACACCATGTGTTCTCCTGAAATCAAGAGATGAATAAAGTTATTGGTCCAGAGCAGGTAATCAAAACACCTCGAATGGGGGATTGCAAAGAGGATCCAATCCTTACTAGTTCTTCCTGGTATTAATCCCCATGCAGGCCTGGTGAACGTGCTTCCAGGGATCAATCAGTAAAGATTTATTGAGTGCTTACTATGTGCTAGGCACTGTGCTAAATGCTAGGGCTGCAAAAAGAGGCAAAAGATAGTCCCTTCCCTCAAGGAGCTCACAATCTAATGGGGGAGAACACATGAAAACAAATATGTGCATACATGACAAATAGGAAATGATTAAAAGGGGAAAGGCACTGGCATTAAGAGTAGTTGGGGAATGATTCCCTTAAATGGTGGGATCTTAATTGGGACTTAAAAGAAGCTAGGGATGTTAGTAGGCAAAGCAGAGCAGAGGAAGGTGAGTGTTTCAGGAATAGCAGGCAGCCAGAGAAAATGCTGGGAACAGAGAGACGGAGTGTCTTGTTTGTGAAACTGCCAGGAGACCAAGGTCACTGGATCAAAGAGTATGTGCTGGGAAGTAAGGTGTAAAATGGCTAGGAAGGTCCAATGGAGAGGCCCTGCTCCCAGTTCAGAGCATGTGCAGATATCCTAACTGCTTCCTGTTGGCTCATTGAACCCGGACAAAAAGACTTTTAATTGGCTGAGCTAGAAGGGGATGTGCATACAAAGATCTTGAATAAGCAAAGTTTTCTGTCTTCCCCAGGTGATTTTCAAGTGAGGGAAAAAAGCTATGATAAGCAGAAGAGGCAGCAGTGGCAGCTGTTTTATCTCACTGGGTGATGAATGCATGGTGCCACTCTTTCTGTCTCTTTTCAAAGCTACCTTTATCCCTTTTTCCAGAATACATCAATATATAACTCTCTCCCAGGATCTTACAAGACTTGTGCATGGTTTAAAATGACCTCTCTCCTGTGCAAGCTTTGATTCAAGTGGTTGCTTTATGACTGATATGTCATGGATCAGGTTATCAATCAATAAATCAATCAACAAGTATTTATTAAGCACCTACTATGTAACAGAGAGTATGCTAGAAACAGAGAATGAAATAATCCCTCCCTGCAATGACTTTTTAATTTCCAAAAGGACAGAAGAGCCACCAGAGGTCATAGAATCTATAGCTGAATTCTCCAGCAGCCATATCAGCTGAGCACAGGGGTAGCTTACCCAAGAAGCAACCTGCTTGATCCAGTCCAGTAGAGAACTGTCCTAGCAGTTGACACCACCTTCTTTAAAAAACAGAATGACTCATCCATAAGTTAAACATTAGATAGATAGAACATAATGGGAGGGAATGGTGGTGCTCTTTTTGTCTGTTCTCTCCAGCAACTGAGTAGCATGGGACAAGGAAAGAATGCCCTGGTTCAAAATATTGCTTTTTAATTCCTGTTCTTACTTTATCTTCTCAGTAAATCTCTCTTTGCAAAAACTAATTAGTGTTAATTAGTGCATTGGTGTCGGGAATTCATTGAGCTAATGGATATTGAGAAGTTATGAAATGAGGTGATAATGAGGAAAACTGGATGGGAGGTATGTGAGTGATTATAGAAATTCCCACAACCCTTCCAGTGTCAAGGTAGTGTCAACTGTTGGAAAAATTCTGAGCTATTCCTTTCCAGGAATCCCCTGAAGAGAGATGGCGCTAGTCAAATTCTGGGGAACCTATATGCTATCCGAACAGGGTGGGAGAGAGAGTAAACTTAAGGTTGATGTGTTACTCACATACTTAGCTCTGAGGCATCTTTACAGATTACAGTGTGGTCTAGAGTGCTGTACTTGGAGTTGGTAAGATCTGAATCTCGTTTCTGAAGCTTAATAGATATTTGACCATGGGAATGCCACTGATCTGAGCCTCAGTTTCTTCATGTCCAACAGGATATCATAATACCTGATGTACCTACCTCAGAGATGTACTCATTAGAAATCCGCCCAGAGCCTCAGTTTCCTGATCTGTAACTAGGTGGCACAGTGGATAGAGCATTGGGCTTGGAATCAGGAAGACTCACCTACATGAGTCCAAATCTGGCCTCAGACACTTACTAGCTGTGTGACTCTGGGTAAGTCATTTAACTCTGTCTCAGTTCCTCATCTTTAAAATGAGCTAAAGAAGGAAATGGAAAACCACTCCAGTATCTTTGCCAAAAAAGACATGACCCCAAATGGGGTCATGAAGAGTCAGTCAGATAGGATTAAAACAACTCAACAGAATGTTTTTAGATAAAATACTTGAAGTATTATAGTACTTGTCTCACAAAATTGTGATAACAGGCATGTGGAATGCTAATCAAATATTAAAGCATAGTATAAATGTCAGTTGTTATTACATATGGTATAGGGTCTTAGAGCAGGTTTTCCTGATACTTAAGAGGCTTGATTAACCTTGATTAACTAACTGGAAGGAACCCTGAGGTAGTCATTAGATTAGGGTCAACTCAATGGATGGCTTGGAGTTGTCTCAGGCTAGATCACAAAGGTAAGAGCTGGTGCAAGTAGGTATTGTTGAAGCATAAAAGCAGAAGGCAAGGGTCACTTGAGGTGCCAGCCTTCAGCTGGCAAAGGATGGGGCCACTGTAGTCTATGCCAACTGCATCTCTTACTTTGCCAAGTGTTCCTCTCAGCCACAATAAGGCATTGTTGAAAATGCCTGCAAAACCACAGATGGATAGAAGAGCCTTCCCCCAAACTAAACCCTACCCATAACTCTCCCCTCTTCTCCCCACTCCCACCATAAACTCAAAGCAGAGAAACCATGGAAACAGCAAGGAAAGGAAAGGAAGTAAGAGAAACTGGGTAATTCATTTCAAAGCTATCAGTCTCATTTCAAAGCTACCTTTAGCCTTTTTCTCCAGAATACACCAAGCTTAACTCTCTCCTGGGATCTTACAAGACTTCTGGATGGTTTAAAATGACCTCTCTCCTGTGCAAGCTTTGATTCAAGTGGTTACATTATAGCTGACAAGGCTGCTATGTAATGGGAGACAAGAGTTTAGCCTCAATGCATTAAACAAAAGACCTACAACTCAGAGTCTCTAAGTACAATGCTGAGTGGCACTCCCATCTACCACAGTGATGTACAGATAAATATTTAACAACTATGTTTTCTGAGGGGAAAATATATATAGATACACACATACATATATGCATAAATCACCTTAAATCACCTTTAATATGCATTAATATTTTTTACGTTACTTAAGTGTAGATGACAAAACAACAAATCAAACCCTGATATATATCACTCGCTGATTTCTGAGATGCAAATACTTTCACTAAAGACTTAACGATTAGCTCTCTTCAGGCCATGTGTGCTGTCTCCAGAACACTCCATCATCTATTCACATACCTGTTGTGTGAAATAGTAAGGGAAGATTGGAGATAGTATGGTATGGCGTGTGAGATGAAAAAAGCCTTGCACTGGGACTCAGAAAAGTTGAATTCTAGTAATAACTCTTAACATTTCACTAGCTATATATGAATTTGGACAAAAGATCATACCTGATGACTCAATTTCCTCATATGTTAAATTAGAGAATTAGACTAAATGATCCAATGGGAAGTAGTATGATTCAGTAGAAAGAATTCTAGTTCTGGACTCAGAAGGTCTGGGTTCACATCCCACTTAGCACTTTTGAGACCTTGAGAAAGTCACTTAACAATGCTTTTGATTCCTCATCTGTAACGGGAGAGGGTTGAACTAGATGGCTCCCAAAGTCTCTTTTTTCCCTCCAATATATTTTACTTATCTCATTAAATATTTCTTAGTTATAAATAAAAAAATTTTCACATTTGTTTTATTTTTAATTTTGAGTTCCAAATTCTCTCCTTCCCTCTCTCTCCTCTCCCTTCCTTGAAAAGGCAAAACAATTTGATATAGATTATACTCAGATGGGATCACAAAGAGTTAGACATGGCTGAAATGACTCAGCAATAACAAAAACATACATGCAAAGTCACTCAAAACAATTTCCGTATTAGTCATGTTGCAAAAGAAAAGACAACCCCCACCCAAAAAAAACCCCAAGAAAAATAAAGTTAAAATGTATCCCTTGATCTGCATTCAGACTCCACCTGGGGGTGGATAGCATTTTTCATTATAAATCCTTCAGAACTGTCTTAGATCACTGTATTGATCAGAATAGCTAAGTCATTCATAGTTGATCATCATACAATATTGCTGTTACTGTGTACAATGTTCTCCCGGTTCTAATCATTTCACTTTGCATCAGTCCATATAAGTCTTTCTGGGGTTTTCTGAAATAATTCTGCTCATCATTTCTTAAAACACAATAATATTCCATTACAATCATATACCATAACTCATTCAGCCAATTCCCCAATTGATGGGCATCTCCTCAATTCACAATTTTTTGCCATCACAAAAATATATGCTATAAACATATTTATACATATAGGTCCTTTTCTTTTTCTTTGATCTCTTTGGGATACAGAGCACTGTTGTTGGAGTTGTTACTAAATCCAACCATTCCAGAGAACAATTTGAAATGGTTGGATTTAGTAATAACTCCAGCAACAGTGCCAATTTTTCTACATCTCTGCCAACGTTTGTCACTTTCCGTTTTTGTTATATTACCCAATCTGGTAGGTATGAAGTGGTACCTCAGAGTTGTTTTAATTTTCATTTCTCTAATAAATAGTGATTTACAGTATTTTATATGAATATAGAAAGTTTTGATTTCATCTACAAACTGCCTGTTCATATCCTTTGAACATATATGCCAATATATCAGTTGGGGAATGACTCATAAATTTGACTCAGTTTTCTATAAATTTGAGAAATTTCTTTATTATAGAAATTTGCTGTAAAATTGCCCCCAGTTTCCTACTAATCTTGGCTGCATTGGTTTTATTTGTAACACTTTTAAAATTTAATATAATCAATTAAAATTATTCATTTTATATCCCATAATGCTATTTCTCTCTTATTTGATCATAAATTGTTCCCTTATCCATAGATCTGACAGGTACATTTTTTCCATGTTTTCCTAATTTGCTTATGTTATTGTCATCCTTTATGTCTAATTTTTTATGTATCTGTTTTGATCTTATCTTGGTATACAGTGTGAGGTGTTGGTCTAAACCTAGTTTCTGTCAAATTGCTTTCCAGTTTTCCCAGTGATTTTTATCAAATAGTGAGTTCTTATCTCCAAAGCTTGGATCTTTGGGTTCATCAATGATCATTTTCTATTGTGTATTATGCACCTAATCTATTCCATTGATCAACCTGGATGTCAACAGTATATTTAGGAGGGAAAATGTAGTCCATATCATCTCTTTTGAGCCTTTCTGTTATCCTTCTGGACAAAGCTGTTTCTCTGCTATTCTTGGGCCACTGAAGCAGTGTTGAGTCATTTAAATAAAACCTTTCAGTTAAATAGCAGTTTTAAGTCTGGGGCATGAAGTGTTCTAGATCTCCTCCTTTGTCTGTGTGCAATTTTAAGCTAGGTCAGTGACACATACTTTCCTAAAACCATAGAAATGCAAGATTCTTAAGGCTGAGTCTCTGGGGCTCTGTGAAGCATTTACTTCACTCAGTAGTGGACCACATAGTTAGACTCCTGAAGAATTTCCTCCTTTCTCAAGTTCTATATGGGAAAATGGGTAATAAGCCCAAACAACTCTCACACAGGCAAAAAGCACCTTGCTTTTACTCCAATCAACTCCCAGAACAACTGTGAGATGTTTCTGTCTTCAGTTTAATCTCAAGTTCTAGATGACTCTAAAGAGCAACAATCCAAGCCAATTCTATACAACAAGAGAATCATGCTTTTCTTCTATCAGTTTCCAGAAGCTACAAAGATTTCTTCCAATAATCTCCCAACAGCGGCAGATCCTGCTGGACTTCAGTCCACTCTCAGCTGGATCCAAAGGAAATAGCTACTCTTCTGATTCTCCCTTGCTCTGTTTTTCCAGGTAGCAGGGGGGCGGTCTCATTGTCTATTTCTCTGGCTTTTGATGCCTCAAATCAGGACCTCTATCAGGTTGAACTCAGGTTGAAAAACACAAAGTCCATAGTTCTGTCAGATATAATACAAACAAAATGCATTTTCCCCAGAATTCCCAAATACCTGTGATTTATAGTTTTTCATCTATGTCCTTTAAAATTCTTAAAAAAAAAAAAAAGTCATGTATAAATGAACTCATGGACATTAACATCTTGAAGCTAAGTGGTACAGTGGATAGAGCACTAGACTTGGAGTCTGTGCTGCAAATCCTGCCCCTAATGCTTTACCAACTGTGTGACTTGGGGCGAGAACAATAACACTCATCTCAGGATGTTTGAGAATCAAATGAGATAACACATGTGAAGCATTTCAAAACCACTGAAGTACTATGTATATGGAGCTAGTATCATTACAACCATCCCTCCTTTCAGTAGGTTCTTGTGACTTTAAGCTGTTTTCAAACAGGTCCTCTTTTATGAGGGGTACTTTTTATGAGGGGTAACTTTCAGTTCCTCAGAGCTTTCAAGCTGCTTTTCTCACATGACTAACCCATTGATTTATCTTTTTATATTTTATATATTTCTTTATATTTTGGCAAACATAATGTCCATATACAAAGGATGAAGTATCTTCTACAATGCTGCCTTCCTCTCTGCATTAAAACTATTGTCTTCCAGACTCTGGTTCCTATGCCTAAATTGTTCAAAATCGTGCATACCTTTTGACCCAGCAATACCACTACTAGGTCTGTATCCCAAAGAGATCAAAGAAAAAGGAAGAGGACCTATATGAATTAAAAATATTTGGTGGCAAAGAATTGGAAATGGAGCGGATGCCCATCAATTGGGGAATAGCTGAGCAAATTGTGGTATATAATTTTGAATGGATGCTTTTGTACTATAAGAGGTGATGAGCAGCATGCTTTCAGAAAAACCTGGGAAGACTTACATGAACTGACACCAAGTAAAATGAGCAGAACTGGGAGAATGTTGTATACAGGATCAACAATATTGTTTGATGATCAACTGTGAATGACTTAGCTATTATCAATACAATTATCCAAGACAATTCTGAAGGACTTATTATGAAAAATATTATTCACCTCCAGAGATACAGATTAAAGAATTAAATACAGATTAAAGAATACTATTTTTACTTTCTTCATTCTTCTTGCTTTTTGTCTACATTTT
>CM053770.1:558543010-558625125 GCA_028658325.1 Potorous gilbertii
TTATGAAAAATATTATTCACCTCCAGAGATACAGATTAAAGAATTAAATACAGATTAAAGAATACTATTTTTACTTTCTTCATTCTTCTTGCTTTTTGTCTACATTTTCTTTTGCCACATGGCTGATATGGGATTATTTTGCATGACTGCACATGTCTAATGTATATCAAATTGCTTTTCTTTTCAAAGACAGAAAAGTGAAGGGAGGGAGGGAAAGAATTTGAAACCCAAAACTTTTTTAAAAGTTTAAAATGTTCATTTATATGTAATTGGGAAAAATTAAATTTAAATTTAATTAAAAAATTAAATAAAAAAAGACTCTAATTCCTCCTCACCCAATTCTAATATTTGAAGGTTGCATGAGTTCATGTTTACCTCCTTCAACCCACCAACACTGGCATCAACCAAAAGTTGGTATTTGTTAGATGATGTCTCCTATAAAAGACAGAGGAAAGGAGTACATGACTAAAGCTTGCTGAAACAATAGGAGTCTTTTGTTAAGGATTATGCCTGGTATTCCTTTCCAAGAGGAGAGAAATGCAATAATTTAATATTCTGACAGTCAGCTTCAGCAAGACATTTACCTAACAAGGTAACAGGGTTTCTAAATCCAGTTAAGAAATCAATTGATTTCTAGATTTGTCTTTTACTCTGTGTAATAAGGAAGAAAAAAAAATGTCTCAATACCCTAAGCAAGCAAAACAAAACCTTTTTTTGCTTCTGTGAGCCAATGAGATGATTCTAGATGGGGTAGAAATGATGCTTTATGCCGTAAACAAACAAAAATAAATCTCAAAGAATTTTTTCCTTCTGCACCAGATTTTGGTGCTTTAAAAAAAACAACAATAAAACATATTTAACTTCTTTGCTGGCCATTTTTAGCATACTGAACTGTGATGTTGAAAACATCTGTTTACAGGAAGAGCCAGCCTTTGAGCCAAGAAATTAAGCAATTCTTCAAAAGCGATAAGAGAAACATTTGGAGGTTCTTGTCATGAGTTCAAGGGCAGAGAGGTGGTACAGTGGATATAGTACCAGACCTGGAGTCAGAATGAACTGAATTCAAATCTGGCCTCAGACACTTACTAGCTGTGTGACCCTGGGCAAGTCACTTATCTCTGTTTGTCCCAGTTCCTTATCTGTAGAATGAGCTAGAGAAGAAAATGGCAAACCACTCCAGTATCTTTGGGGAAAAA
The DNA here is from genome assembly GCA_028658325.1 of Potorous gilbertii. Taxonomy (NCBI): domain Eukaryota; kingdom Metazoa; phylum Chordata; class Mammalia; order Diprotodontia; family Potoroidae; genus Potorous; species Potorous gilbertii. Next base: position 558,544,207 of record CM053770.1, read on the forward strand.
AAAGAAACCATATTTGGGTCACAAAGAGTTGGACATGACTGAAATGACTCAACAGCAACATCAACCAGTATAAAAGCACTAATGTCTGATAGAACCAGAATGGAAATTCTGGGATTGTCACATTGTCCTTCAACATCTCTTTCATAGAGGTTACCAAGCTGAAGAACTCAAAGCCCCACAAAACTAAAAAAAAATGAACTTTAAATGACTGGTTTTATACTACGCTCCCTCCATACACCTTTTCTCCATAACTGGCATTGAGGAAAAAGTAAGGAATGACCAAATTCTGCTACTGTTTGGAATCACAAGAGAGCATATGGCATACCTTTCAAGCACCAGAAATGGAACCTAAAGGCTCAAAATCAAGGTGTCAGAGAGAAGAGATGACAAAGGAGGCAAGATGGCCAGTATGGCAGAGTTTCTCTACACATTTGGTGAGCGTAAGCCTGAATAAGCAACAAACTAGGCAGAGCAGCTAGGTGGCACAGTGGATAGAGCTCTGGGCGTGGAGTCAGGAAAATTCATCTTCCTTAGTTCAAATCTGACCTCAGACCCTTACTAGGTATATGACCCTGGGTATATGACACATAACTTGGTTTGCCTCAGTTTCCTCATCTATAAAATGATCTGGAAAAAGAAATAGTGGAACACTCCAGTACTTTTGCCAAGAAAACCCCAAATGGGGTCGCAAAAAGACAAACATGACTGAAAACAACTGAACAATGAGAAAAGCCAGGGTAAGAAGCAGTTGGAGCGTTTCTTCCAGCAACAGAATGCTGAATGAAAAAGCTAGTCTACAGTTTAGTAGAAATGTCTCCTCTCAGGAAAGCCATCCTAGAACTGCTGGTCATTACCATCGCTATCCTGGTATTTTCAGCTTCAAATCAGAGCTGACAAAAGTATTAAACCAACATTCCTCCAGGGAAGATTAACAAAAAACCTGAGCATCTTCATTAATTTGCTTCAGAGACTTAAACCCCCTTGGGGAATCTGTAACGGACTCTATTCAAACACCCATACTAGCACCCCACTGCAGCAGAATATCTGGCAAATGATTTTCAAAGCTTGCATCTATTTTTCACATTGAACAGCAGGAACAAATATATCACAAATCAAGCTTTTTCAAATAAAGGGAAAGTCATTGTGTCAGACTCCCCACCCAGCCTCACCCAACAGACTAGGTTAACTTGCGCAGGTTGCAGGTTAAGTGCCATAAACAGAAATAAACTAAAAGAATGAATTCCAGGAAACACCAACCAACCACTTCACTCATAGTTAATTAATAATCATAATTAAATACCTAGAATTCATATCAGGGCTTATCTCTAAAACCCTTTCACAAAGATGTAAGTCTGGTCTACCTTGCCTTATGTCTCTGTACACAGACACACACACACACACACACACACACACACACACACACACGTTACCCGCTTAACACCTACAATCCTTCCCCTACCTCCTGGAAGCTAAGGTTCTGACTAGGCAGTTTCTCCCAAACCCTCTATTCTGGTTCTGCTCTTAGAACTCTTCAGGAGAGGAGGCCAAACCTATTCTCCAGTCAATCCCTGCAGGACTTAGATACCCACAACATGAAGAGATTTTTGAGGGAATATGGCAAAAGATAGCTCTGGGCTGAGAAGCAAGATGGAAATTCTAAACTTTCAGGGCCAGAATTTAAACTTGTACCATGGATGCTGGGCTATTCATGATGTATTAATGTTTTTAATTAATTTACTCTGAAAGCCAAAGCATGGATTTTTTTAAAAACATTTTTCTATGATGAGGAAAATACAAAACACAGAGAGGTGAGAGACTTGTTCAAAGCCATGCTGCAATACAGGAACAAAACCAGACGGTTGACCTGACTTCCATCCTTGACATTCAAGCTACAAGCCACACTGGTACAAAATGGTACCAGTCTAAACCTACAGCTGTTGCTGCTGACAAAGACTGCCATTGTTCCCATGGTAACCGAGGTAACACACTAAAAGCCTGAAAAGTTAGATGTTTGAAAATGGGTGTGCCTATTGATTTTTTCAAGGACATTTCCTTGACTGGTTCTTGACAATTAAGAAATCTCATGCTTCTTTAAAAGAAAATAAAGCTGACAAAGTAAATGTTCAGAAATCTTCAGGGGTTTCCTATTGTCTATGGGATAAAATACAAGTTCCTTAGTCTGAAGTTTTAAGGAATTTCACAGCTGACTTCCAACCTATTTTCCTATACTTGTTTCACATTTCTTTCCTTTCCTCTATCTACATTCTTTCCAAACTGGCCCACTTGCTATTCCCAGAACTTAAAATTCTATTTTCTACTTCCATTAACTTGCAGAAACAATCCTCTGTGTCTAGAAATATACTCCCTCCTCATATCTACCTCTCAGAACCCTTCTCTTTTTTCAAGGTTTGGTTGTAGACAGACTATAGAGTCAGATAAGCAATGATCTGACAACTTGCTGCTTATGAGACCTTGAGCAAGTCCCAACCTTCCTAACCTTGTCCCCTTATTTATAAAATGAAGACTGCTAAGGTTCCATTCACTTCTGGATCTGTGATATTTAAGATAGAGACTATTTTTTTTCTATTTTGTCTTTGCAGCTATATCTGTATACTTCATAATTATTTTAATTGAATTGAATTAAAACTATGTTGATGGTGGGGAGGGGAGGGTTTAGAGGTGCAAGGGACACATTGGTTAATTTATGACAAGATGAGGAAACTGGGAGAATTCTGGGAAGATACAGGACCACAGAGAGGGCAGGGTCTTAAAGGAGAGGAAGAACAACAGGAACCCAGCTTGCCACCATGACCACATATCAGAAATTAAGGCAAATATTCATCCCATATGGATTAAATTTATATGAAGCATTGAACTTTTCAAGACACTGTGAACCCAAATATATTCACTGAAATCCTGTTAAGGGTCAGCAAAAGGTGTGCATGGTGTTCTGAGGTCTGACTCTGCTTTTTAGGATCTTGCATTGTTTCTGAGTCTCTTGTTGGATGGTCAGTCTCAAAGGGCAAAGATGCAAGTGGGTCAGTGTCATCTTGGAAAGGAGGGCAAATGGAGGTATTGTAAGGATGTTTAATATTTTCATTAATGACCAATTTCCTTTTGTAACCCTTTTAATTAAAGAGTTCCAATGGAATGACTGCTCCACTTTGTCGAAAATCATATTTCATAGAACCAATTAATGACATTAGATAGGTTATGCTTTGTATTAGAACAGGATGTTTCAATCGCAAATGCTCCAATCTGCTTACTGTTCAAAGTTTTCCCAGATATAAGCTGACTGCTACTCCACAACAAAGTGACCCCAAGGCTTTGGTATAAAGCTATAGAAGGTTATAAACAAGTTCGTAATGACATCTGTGGTCATGCTCTGCCCATAACCCACCATTCCTACCCTGAAGCACATCATGGCATAAGCCAGCACAAAGGAGTTTCCAGTGCTGCTGATCCTAACTGGCCCTTTCTACCTTCAGTGAGGAAGTTGGCACAGACTCTCTCTCTATATGAATGCGGAACAAAGAGAGAAATTTCTGGACTTTAGCATAATGGAGCACTTTCAGTGTCCAGCATTTAACACAGCCCAGAGCTCCTTGTGTTATATGTTTTCCTCTTTGTCAGTGACAAAGTGACTCAGGTACTTGTCCAGGGAAAATAATTCTGGTTTTCTAATGTCTTTGGGAGAGGATGACTCCTTGATTGGCTTCCTCTGAGTTATGTCTTTCTGTGAGTGGTAAGGCAGATACGGTCAGCTTGTGCTAGCTAGTGGGCTTATTAGGATGAGTCACTCTCATGCTCTGAGAAAGAATTCTGAAAAGAACTTGCCTCAGAGTAGAATGAGCAGGCTTGGGTCTGAAAATGTGGTCCTCAGTCTTCTTCCTGCCTACACCCTCTGTCCTTCTACCTCCCCAGCCCACCATCCTTCTGTGTCTAATAGCTAGTGAGAGCACCCAGGGAAGAGGCATCCTCAGACATTCCTTTAGTATACTGCTAGCACTTTGAGAACTCAGTTGACTGCACTGAGAAAATGAGAGTCCCAGAAGTCATGTGGTGGGCATTAATTGGTAAGACCATTTAGATCTTATTTCCATTAAATAATAAGAAATTCTTTATTATTGATAGGTCACAGTTCCACCCGCTCTTTAAGTGGCTGGTAAGCAAAACAAGAAACAGAAATAGGAATTGAGAAGAGTGAATTCCAGGAAAAAATTATAAACAACTTATACGAGAACCTCCTCTGGAGACAGCTAAACCATTTCCTAATGGTAGAGGTGGAAGTATGACCGTCACTTGATGACAGCTGCACTTAAGGAATTAATGGATTGCTGAAAAGGTTTGATAGACATTGTTTTATTAAGATGAGGTAAACGAGGCCCAGATGAAATAACTTAGACAAGTGAGCATAGGCCAAGGTTACTAAATGAATCAACAACCAATTCTGGAATAGAAAGTGCTCTTGTTCTAATTCCTTAGTCCAAGACCTTGGACACTTTTTTAAAAGGAAGCTTTCCACAGATATGTGTTCCTCTCCTAGACCACCCAAGAAAATGAAATTATCTACATTTCTGCAAAAAGAAAATAAGATTCCCTGGACTTTTTCAATCTGTGGGTCTGCAACCCTTCAGTGAAGACAATAAAATTACTCCCACCCTCTTCCTTGGTTTAATGAGAAGTAACTTTCCTCTCAGCCACCAAAGAGAAGTCAGCAAGAAAGTGATGAATTAGTTCACAAGTACACGTGAAAATGAAAAGGTTATTGATCTCTTCAGGATCTCTCTTACTTTACTTATATGTATCCTGGTAAATATCCGTGATTAGAAAGCATATCAGTGACTGAACCCAAGATGGCACTTATGTTCATTTAACTGTCTTTATTTAGTGCCTTCTAACACATGTAAGGAAGACGTTCAAAGGAAAGAATAAAGTGAGTTATTACTTTATTAAATTTAGTAAATAGTATTCTGAAGTAATATTCCTATATGAAGTTAAAAGTCAAAAGTTTTTTTTAATTATTAAGCTGAAACCAGAAATATAAGCACAAGTACAATTTTTTAATTAACTGGTAACTGATGGATATTGACTTACTCACAAAATTTAACTATTGCAGACATCAGTCTATAATCCAGAGTGTGCTGAAGCCAGTTAAAATTGGAGAAAGAATTGATTATTAAATTTTTAGTGGAAGCACTGACCCCTTGGAAATCAACAGATACTACAAATCAGGGCTTGATTTACCCTTTTGTTGATTGTCTAGATTAAAGAAAGTGATGGAAAATGTAAATAATGCAGATTAAAATAGAGTTCATTTTACATACTGCAAAATTAGACTATATACCTTTTATTGGACCTTTACTATTTCTCAGAAATGATTCAGCTCTACAATACTCCCCTTATCTCATTCTCTATAGCAGTTTTTCTAAGCCTCCTTTTCTATTTCCCCACTACAGCAGATGATTTAACCTCCTACTTCCTAGAAAAAGTTAATGAGTTTCCTCTGTGCATTGCCCTTCCATGGATATTCCTCAAAACTTTTCAGTGTCATTCACCATCTCTTCCTTCACTCCTCACTGGTCATAGAAAAATAACAATGACCAGCATTCGGATAGAGTTTTAAAGGTTTGCAAATTCCTTCCCCTACTAGCCTTTCCACTTTCCAGTTCTGGAAACATAATCAAATTAGCACTGTCACTGCTGCTGGACAGGATGTATTGGTCTATTTTCCTATGGTTCTCTTTGTCATTTCAATAAGTTTCCAAACCACGATGCCACTCCCTGACTATACCATTGCCCTGGTTATATTGTCTACCCCTATTAGAACATACATGCCTTTAGAAGAGGAATTGCTTTGGATTTTGTATTTGTTTCCCCAGTGCTTAAAATAGTACTTGATAAATGTTTTTTCTTTCATTTATTCATTCATCTGAGCCTCACAAGAACCTGAGAGGTAAATACTTTTTTAAAATCAATTTTATTTTATTTTTCAAAAGTCCACTTATCTCCATTCTACCCATCCATTGAAAAAAGCCAATAAAACAAGACTCCTATTGTAAACATGTAAAGTTAAACAAAACAAATTCCTGCATTTACTATCTCCCAGCACACATACACAAGTCTTATTTTGAACTCTGAGTCCACTGTCTCTCTATCAGGAGGTGGGTGGCATATTTTATCATGAGACCTCAGGAATTAGGGCTGATTATTGTGTTCATCAGAATTCTTGAATCTGTCAAAGTCATTTGTCTTTATAACATTACTGTTCTTGTATATGTTCTCCAGGTTCCATTCAACTCATTCTGTATCAGTTTCCACAAATCGTCTAAGAGGTAGATAATACAAGTATCATTATCCCCATTTTACATATAAGGAAACTGAGGCTGAGTTCAGTTAAATGTCTCACAGCAATAAGCATCAGAAAAAGAATCTGCACTCAAATCTTCCTGATGCCAAATCCAGTACTCTATCAACTAAACTTTTCTGTCTCGTGCAGCTGGGTATTTCTTTTCCTTACTAAAGCTAATCTCATTAAATGAACACTTTTCCTTCTGCCTTCTCCAGGATTAGAAGCCATCCTGACCTGACAGAAACCAACCCTGTCCTATCTGGTAAATTCCATTAGTGCTAACAACATGTATTCCCTGCTTCCTCACTATGTTCAAGATCAGACATTGAATTTAATCCCAAGAAGTCTTAACCTCACAGGCAATATAAATTCACTTTTAGAGTCTGAGATCCATGTCCTGAGAGAATTTGTAATCACTGTGAGAAAATGGAGGTTCAGCTGATTGGTTACCTTTCCCACCAACAGACCTGAATTGTTGTCATTATTGGTTTAAATGACCTCCTTATCAATGTCCTTTTGTCAATTCTTCAACTATGTTGTACCTATTAATCTTGGGTATTCCCTAAGGCTCTTTCCTGGGCCTTTTTTTCTTTTCAAACTATATTATCTCACTTGATGATCTCATCAGCTCTCATGAGTTCAATTATCATCTCCTTGCAGATGGTTCCCAGACCTACATCTCCAATTCTAGTCTCTCTACAATTAATGAGTTTGTAGCTCATGCATCATGTACTCCAAACTGCCTCTTGAGGATGTAAAGAGCACCACCATCCTCCCAGTCACAGAGGCCAGCAACTTCCACTTCAACCTTAACTACTTTCACTCATCCCACATGTCTAATCTATTACCAAAGTTGGTCATTTATACCTTAACAACATTAGATCCCCTTTTTCCAGTCACAATTCTAATTCAAGCCATTGTCACCTCTCTCTTGTACTACTACAATAGCCTTCCTTTACTCTGACTCAAGTCTCTTTCCACTCCAATCCTTCCTTTACATCTTGACAAGTTGGTTTTTTTAAAGCGTTATGTCTGATCATGTCACATTCTTGCCCCTTCAGTGAGCCCACTGGCTCTATTTTTCATTTGAAGCACTTCATAATTTGGATCCTTCCTATATTTCCAGTCTTACACCTTACTCTCCTACATATGCTCTAGGATCCAACTATACTTATAGTTCTCCTAATATGACTCTCCATCTCCTGTCTCATTGCCTTTGTACTACCTGTCTCCCATGCATGGAGTACTCTGTCCCCCTTATCTCTTTCTGTATATTTCCCTAGATTCCTTCAAGATTCAGTCAAAATCCTACCTTTTTTAGTAAACCTTCCCAGATTACACACACACACACACACACACACACACACACACACACACATGCATGAACACACATATCCCACAATGTCTTCCTTTTTTCAGATTAATTTATTTTGTATCTATCTTGTGCACACTTAGTTAGATACATGATGCGTCCCAGAATATATCCCCCATTAGAACACTCCTTGAGGGCACGAATTGTTTTGGGGTTTTCTGTTTGTTTTTAACTGCTCTTTGTATCTCCACTGCCTAGCACAGTGCTGGGTTCATAATAAACACTTAATAAATGGAAGTTGTTTCACTTACTGACCATGGTTACCCTTACTGGCATCGCCATCAAGGAATTGGTGCCCATTTAAAGAACAATTAATTCCAATACTACATGAACTATTTGGGAAAATAGGCAGAGAATTCTAACAAACTCCTTTTATGACACAAATATGGTGCTGATATCTAAACCAAGAAGAGCAAAAATAGAGAAAGAAAACTATTTACCAGTTTCCCTAATGAATATTGATACAAATCTGTGCCGTGGGAAGGTTAGATTTTTGATTTCTAAAGTCTCTTCCAAATGTGGTGATTCTTTGAGGTCAGGAATCCTGAGGCTGAGATCACTCTAGGTTATGCTTCAGCAGCATTGCCCCACCCACTCTCCACCCTAACGTGTACATTTCTTCTTACTCTGGAGTCACAGTGCCCTTATTGCACTGGGTGGCACAGCGGATAGACTTCTGGACCTCGAGTCAAAAAGGACTAAATTCAAATCTCAGTCCAGACACTTGGTAATTGTATGACCCTGGGCAGTCACTTTTTTTTAACCTCAATTTCCTTGTCTGTAAAATGTGGACAATAATAGCCCCCACTTGCCAGAGCTGTTGTAAGGATTAAATGAATAAGATTTGTAAAGCACTTTTCAAATTTTAAAGTACTATATAAATACTAAGAGTCCCTATTAGCTATTATTAATATTATTAATATCTAATAGCTATTAACAGCTATTTCAATACTAATTATAATTAGTATTATGAGAACTTAGTTTTACTGATCTTATAGAATTCTTAAACTGCAATGTTCTTTAGTAATTATCTTTTGTTTGTGAGTTTCTAATTGTTTTATGTTTATGAGTTTTGCCTCCCCTATTAGATTAGAAGTTCAGTGAGGACAACTTCTTTACTATCTCCTATGGTACCCAACACAGAGTAAGGCACATTGCAGTCCTCAAGTATTACCTGTGAATTAATTAGTTGAACCCAAAAAGGTATCATTAAGAGCAGTGGCACTTGGAGGCACCTAAAATCCCATGATAAACCATCTTTGCCAAGTATCTCTCCTAACAAGTGGTTGTACGCAATGGATAAGATGAGTCAGGAAATAAAGAAAATAAAAGTGGGGGTTTTAAATATGCCAGAAATGTGAAAAAAAAACTAGGATCCCCAGATTTCAGCAAATTTACGAGTCACCATATTGATCAATAAGTATTTATCAAGAGGCACAGAAGAATTATAAAACGTTGTGTCTGTTCTTAAGGACTTAAAGACTGAAGTCAATTGCTGTTTATAGTTCCCATATGACCACAGTCTCCATTGGAACCCTCTAACTCACACTACAATGTGGTACTGGGGCATGGGCTCATAGACAGGCAGCCTCCAAGTCAGTTGTCTTGCCTCTCTGATGCGTGCTTGACTGTGCCCTGGGGCAAGACAATTAACCTCTCAGTGCTCTAAGCCACTCTCTAAGACTCTCTAAGAGAAGGTGCTGACATGTATTGGTAGAATGGGTTTCTTCATCAGGAAGTTCCCAATACTAATGAAATTACAGGCCCAGTCTGTATCCCTATGGGGATCTAGCAGTTTTGAATGGAAAGAAAGGAAGAAACACACCTTCAACTGAATCTTAGGTCCTGATTCATCCTTAGAGTTAGATCACAGGTTTTTAAGGACATAGTTCCCAGCTGTATCTCTCTAGGGACTTAGGGTCAGAGAGGAGGTTACTGACAGAACAGGGAATGATCTCTCAGATACTGCTCCTTTATACCCCATGCCCGAACCTAAGAAGGAACAAAGGGCTTTTGTTTAAACAAAACAAACTGTTCTTAGAAGTGGGAGGTCCTGCACAGACTTGACTATACGGAACAGAACAAAATGGCCAGGTTAAGATGGAGAAGTATTTAAAATCTTTGTATAATGTGATGGGTCCCTACATTCCCTGTCTCTCTCCACCTCCCACACACACACACACACACACACACACACACACACACACACATACACACACACACAAACTATTCCCACAAACACCAAGCAATGGGTGTTTGGAGTGTTCAGGGAGGATTAAAAACTCTGGTGTGAGGGCTTGCTGAGCCTTTTCCAGGGCTGGTCTTCCACCTTTAGTGTCTACCTTCACCCAACTGTCACCTATGGCTCTAAGGAGCTGTTAACCTGTGCAGTAAAACCATCTCTGCAGACAGACTAAGCCAGGTTGAGGGTAACCAATGGGCCTCAAACCCATTAGTAAGTTGAAAGGGTGGGGTATCTACACCAAGCATGTGAAGACTTTCACCAGCGGAACAGGCAGGTAATAATTTCTTCCAACAGCCATGAAGATGGCTGAGGTAGGTGTTCTGGGATGCTTAGAGCTTGGTCAGACCTCAAAGATGTCAAGGTTATCTACTGCATCAGAACCATCACCAGTCATCCTGACTTGTTTTGCACTGGATTTTAATGACTGGAAGTGAGAGTAAGGTTGATGACTTTGTGAAACTCTGCCTTACTTAAGTCCAATTCATTCATGAGTCAAGCCATCACCAGTGATGTCACTGGTTCTCTTTGAAAACAAAGGACAAATAACAACAACACCAAGAAATCCAATATCAGTCAGTCACCAGCATTTATTAAACACCTACCATTGCTAGGAACTGTGCTGTATGCTGGGAATATGAAGAAAGGTGAAAGTAGTTGTTACCTTCAAAGATCCCATTCTAGTGGAGAAGAAAACATGCAAACAACAATGTACAAACAAGATATAGCTGGGAGAAATTGGAGATAATCAGCAAAGGAAAGGCACTGGTGTTAAGGGGGACTGGCAAAGGTTTTTGGCAGAAGGTGGGATTTCGGTTGAGACTTGAAGTAAAGGCAAAAGACAAGAGTTGAGGAGTGAGAGGACTCCATGCACGAGGAACAGGTGGGCAAAACTATGACATTCTCCTCTAAGCTTGCCATTGCTCAATTGTAGAAATTCTGGAACTACTTAGTAACTCCAAAAGATCTCTGAATCAGGGCTTCAGGACCACCTTCTCCTACATCATTTCCACAGCTGGAGCCCTTTCTCATGAAGTCAGAAGCCATTGTTAAAGACTATACAAGCCCTTCCTATACATATTTCCAAATGTTTACCAACTGAAGAGTCTACAGTTTCCTGAAAGTAGTGTGTGACTAATTAGCACTTTGCAGCTTGGATTTTAACAGAGCTCACGCACGAGATGTTTTGGAGTCATTCTCATCTTCTGATTTGTGTCTTGGATATCCCTGTTGCTACTAAACAAAAAGCTATTAATCTTTTTATGGTATGATTCTTTTTTGTTGTTTGCTCATTTTTATAGCCTACTTCCTGACTTCCGGCTTTATGTTAGGGTTGGGCTCTGTGAACTTCTAGAAGGAATGGCTGAGCTGAGCTTGGGTCTTCAGATCTTGCTGGTGATGTCTTGAGGTAATACATATTGTGTTACTCCAAGACCTCAAGGATAGCTCGGTTTAGGGACCTACAGCTTTCACCCAAAGCAGCCTCATCTGGGGCAAAATCTGATCACAGGCTTCCTTATATGAAGCCTGCAAGTTCTTAAACTGGGTGTAGATCTGAGTAATATATCTATGACCTTTCTTTTGGTTATAGTTCTAGTAGACTTCTGCTGGAATCAGGCACTATCAGCCAACTGGAAAGCTCTATAGGGTCAGAATGACAACTATAGGCTCCGCTTTGGTCTGGGTTTCCTGCCCTATTATTCCTCCAGAGGCTCCATATTGGGCTAGGGGCTATAAATAAGACTCTACTCCATCCCTGTGATCAAAATCACATAGATACTGATTACTTTTGAACTTGCTCTTAGCTCAGTTAAAAAAAAAATAACAAAAATTGATCCTGCGAGGCAATTACTGCAGGTATTATTGCCCCCATTTTACAGATGATAGGAAGAATAACAGTCTGAGAGGTTAATGGACATGCTCAGGATGTCACAGCTAGCAAATGCTGGAGGCTAGATGAGCTCAGGTATCTCAGCTCTAGGCATTCATTCTAATACACTACACTGCTGTCACTTGGAAAAAGAAAGAAAAAGGCAGTGTAGAAAGACATTGTGGAGATATATACATACATACATATATATATATATATATATATATATATATATATATATAGAGAGAGAGAGAGAGAGAGAGAGAGAGAGAGAGAGAGAGATCACATATGAGATCAGGAAAGCTTTCACAGAAGATTGACACCTAATATTGACACTTGAAGGAAGAGAAGAGTTTCAATGCGGGAGATCGGTGGAGGAGGGAGAATTGTCTATTCCATGCATTGATGAGCAAACGTGTTGAGACGGTATAGCATGAGACAAGAGCAAAATTAAATGTGAGGAAATATCAAGGGGGCAAGAAAGGTGAAGAAAAAATATCAACAGAGGGCCTCTAGATTGGAAGAGAAAGACAAAGTCAACAGGCGGCTACTTTTGCTATGGTTTAGGGTCAGGCCAAAATGGGTAATCAAGACTTGCCATTGCTCAATTCAGATTTAAAAGTCTCCTGGAAGACCTATGGCTCCTTCCATAAGGAGTCTATATGGTAAGGCAAGGTTACTTTGGTTGAACACCCAAACCGTGGGACAACCCTGGATGCTCCTATCAAGAGATACTCTTACTAGCCCTTAAGCTAAATATAATGAAGTAGAGAATACCTTAAATGAAAGAATAATCATGGCGCACCACGCTTGGCTTCTCTTTCTCCTTGAAGCTTAGATTCAGAACCTCCAGGGACAGACAGATATGAATTAGATACGATAAGTGCCTAGGAAAATCTCTGCAAAGTATTATCAGTCTCCAAACACAGTGACTTACCTAAAGGTATGGAACTCACTAAAGGACGTTTTTCAAGGGCAAATCAAAGTCACTTCCGCAGGAAACTACCAGGGCAATAATTTGCTTGTAGGAGTAGAAAGGTTCCATAGCAGATCTGATCTGTTTCACTCTCACGTACTCTGCATGGGTAATCCAGAATTCCTGAGATATCACCCCCAGTGCAGTGAGAGAAAGAAGACCCAGATCCTAACTGCCAGTCGCCATTCAGTGTTAAAGAGCTAAAGCCTCACCTTGTTTCCAGTAAGCTTCCCTCCTTCTAAAAATTAAAAGCTTATATAATGAAAGGGCTGACTAGTTGAAGGGACACAGGGATAACAGTAAATCTGACCTGAAAATGACCCCAAAGACCCACATTCAAAGAGAAGGCAGAAAAAAGAAAAAAAAAGTCATCCCTAATAGGCACAGGGTTCATGAACAACCTGCCAGTGTCCGAGCAGGGACGAAATTCAAACTCTGACTTGGTGGGAAAACTGCCAGGGGTCATCAAGTCAGATTGCCCTCCAGAGGACTGACAAGAGAAAGGCTAAGGAAAGTAGATAGGAAATATGTATGACGAGTGCCTGCAACACAGATCATCATGACAAGTACCTACTTTGAAAACTTCAAAACCAAACCAAAATGTGTTCTTATTGTTAAAGAAACATAATGTTCGTTCTTTCTCTTCCTCCAATCCACACTGACAAAAAGAAAAGAAACATTTATTTATAGAAAAAAATCGTAGCCATCGCTCACCAGGGAAGAGGTCCCATACTAGGTTGGTGAATCAGGGAGATTAGGATCAGAGTGGTCCTCTTTCCACAAATTGCTACTCACCTGATATCATTTCAGCTACTAGAAGTCTCATAACTACATTTCTAATACATTGTAAAGGCAAGAAATGCCAAATTCATAATCATACTTTCTTGCTTATGGTTCCTACACTTCAGGACCAATCCATTTAAAAGATGTTATGCCTATGTGAGCCTGGAGAAAAGGAGGCACAGGAAAGTGATGCTAACTGTATTCAAGTATATGAAGACTGTCATGCAGAAGAAAGCCTCAATCTGTTCTACCTGGTCCTAAGGGGCAGAACGAAGGGCAATAAGTGAGAATTGTGGAAAGGAAAATTTAGGTTAAATGTCAGGAAATATCTCCTTAAAATATAGAGCCACCTCAAGCGGTCATAGGAGCCTGGATTTAAAAAAAACATTTAAGAGCCTACTATGTGCCAGGCACTGTGCCAACTACACTTCATTTAACCCTCACACCAATCCCTGGGAAGTAAGGGCTTTTATTACCCCTACTTTACAGTTGAGGAAACCCCCCGGCTTACACGGGCAGAAAGTGACAGAGCTGAGATTTGAACCCAGGTTCTTGTTCCAAGTTCAATTCTCTTTCAATAAAGCAAACAATACACATTTATTAGTGCCTGATGTGTACTGAGTTCCATGCTAGGTGCTGAGGATAAAAAGACAGAAATGAAACCTTCGAGGAACTTACAGTTCCCACACGGTGTCAGGTGCACAGTAGGCTCTTAATAAATGCTTTTTAAAAAAATCTGTGCTTCTATAACCTCTTGAGGCAGCTCTAAGTTGAAGGAGTTTTTTCTTGAAATCAAGCCTAAATTTACTTATTTGCAGTTTCCACTCATTGTTCCTAGTTCTGGCCCTGGGTGCCAGGTAGAACAATCAGAGGCTTTCTTGTATCAGAAGAGACAAAACATATATAAAAGGTATAAAAATATGGACACAGTAAATACAGGGTAGCATTAGGAGAGAAGGTACTGGGACATAGGCAGATCAAGGACAGCTTCAAGTAGGAGATAATACTTAAGCTGAGACTTAAAGGAAAGCCAGGATGCCAAGAGATCAAGGTAATGAGGGAGCAAATTCCAGGCATGGGAGATTATAACTAGCATTGACTGAAGGAACAACTACAAAGAAAAATCAAACATATACTGAAGTTATTGATGCCATAACACATAAATATACTTGCATATTACTGCCTTAGAGTACTAATGGAGCTTAATTGATAAAAATATTAGTAAAGCATCTTACCTCAGACAACTCTTCAAGGTGAACGCTTTGCTCCAGCCAGACTGGTCTACTAACTCTCCCCTGTAACTCTCCCCATGTGCACCCCTGTCTCCTTCTCCTTGAACATATCTGTTCTTTTGCTTGGGGTCAGGGATCTAATTAGGCAGTGACAAGGGCTTTGAATCATAAGAATGAATTTAAAGGATATAGACTGTAGATGAGATGCTCCAGTAGCTTGGTTAGAAAAAAATAAGAAGGTTATTTTAGAAACTGTCAGATGACAAACTAGGACTAGCTACTTTTCCCTTATAACCTGCTTACCTCTCTGCTGGATGCCAATTATCTATTTATACAAGGAATAGCCGGATAATGAACAATCTGGGTGGGGGGGTAAGGGAATGGACAGCAGTGTGTGAAAAGCACTCGCAATACACTTTCTGACCTCCTGATCCTACAGTCTTCTCCCTTGAAGTTGATCTATTCCTTTCTAGTGTTCCTAAGCTTTTTGCTGGCCTCTGTTGCCTCATAAATTGGCTTTGGTTCTTCAAACTCCTGGGGCTGCAGGCTTTATTATCTTGGTTTTGAAATGTGACTGACATTAGACCAGAAAATACAACATAGGAACAGAAGGAGTGGAGCCTTAGGGCCAACTCCCACTTTATGACATTGTGTACAGGGAAAGGCATGATTATTCCAGTGACATTAAGCAGCCCAGAATCCTAAGCCCTATGAAGTCATTTATATAACATTATTTAGGTGCTTTAACCAGATCATCCTTTGCTCCGCGCCTCCCCCCATTAGTATTGAGATCATGTCATAAATAAATGTTTATGAGAATCTGTGTGAGAGTCATGAAAACTCCAGTTCTGCGTAGTTTCATTCGAATGGGGAGGGTCTTATGCTGATGGAATCACCACTCACTTTTGGACCCGTGAGTGAATCTCTAAGGTCACATTAGACAACCTAAGTACACTCAAGATGCTCAGCCTTAGTGCACTCTAAGAGAGACGGGGAAAAAGAGAGGATGGAGTAGGCAAGGACTGATGGAAAGCATATGGTGAAGAAAGGGATAGACTTGGGCCATTTCAAGAATACTGTACAGGAAAAGAAGTACCAAGGTTTAAGAAAAAAATAGCTTATGCAAAAAACAATACAAAGTTTTTACAAAGTTTAAGACTGGGGTTTGAAATCAGGTTTGAATTTGTGTGTGTGTGTGTGTGTGTGTGTGTGTGTGTGTTGTTGCTGATTACAAAATGCATTCACTACAGGGTTTCTTTTCATTACAAATGCTTCCAGTGTGTTTAGGAAAAGGGTTAGTTTATACTGAACTGTTCAGAAATATAATTCGATCTCACTCTACCACTTCAGCTTTATCTCAAACAATTCTTGTCTACTGAGCCAAATGGACTGCTCACCATCCACAATACATGCCCCAGACATGATCATCTTGATGCCTTTTTTTACACTGTTTCCTATGTTTGGGATAGCCTCTCTATTATTTCTCACTTCCTTACCTCTACACCTTCTTCACTACCTATTGAATTTCCATCCAACTGAACTGTTTTCTCCCAGAAGCTTTCCCTAATCCCTCCAGAGCCTAATGACCTAATTCCTCATCTGGTTTGTTTTTCTTTCATCTATTTATCATATGTTATGTTTTATTACAGCTATCTCTGCATGTGTCATGTTCTTTGTTACCATCAATCAATAAGCATTTATTAAGTGCTTTCCATATGCCAGGCGCGATGCTAGGTACTAATAATACAAAGAAAAAAGTGAAGCAATCTTTGTGCGCAAGGAGCTAATGTTCAATCTGAGAAAATAACATGTAGATATATAAAGTAATCACAAAATATGTATGTGTATCTTATATTACATGATATCACATCCTATTATATCATGTCATATTTGATTCCTATAGGTAATTTTAGGGGCAGGCATTGGCAGCTGGGAGGGGAGGGCAAAAACTCAGGAGAAGCATCATATAGAAGGCAGCACCTGAGCTAAGCTGAGCTGTGAAGGAAACTAGAGCTTCTAAGGGCAGAGGTGAGGAGAGAGTTGACCCCAGGCATGGGCAATGACATGGATGCAGAAGATAGATTGTCATGTGTGAGGAACAGTAAGAAGAATAGTTAGTAGGTCATAGAGTATGTGAAGGGGAATGAGGTATGATAATGTTGGAAAAGTTATTTAATACCAGGTGGTAAAGAATTTTAAATGTCAAACAGAGGGATTTGTCTTTGACCTTAGAGACAACAGAAAATTACTGAAGCATAAGGAGCAGGGGAGTGACATGGTTAAACCTATACTTCAGGAATATCACTGTAGCAGCTGTGTGGAAGGTAGACTGGAAAGGGAGACTTGATTCAGAGAGAATAATTAGAAGACTGTGGCAATAGGACAGGAGAAAGGTGATTAGGGTCCCATGGTGGGGGTGGCCATGGGAGTAGAGAGAAAGGGGAAAATCAAATAGATGTTATCTATATAGAAACCATGAGATTTGGCATTAGATATGTGGGAAGAGGAAGAGGGAGTCAGGGATGACTCCAAGATTAGAAACCTGGATGACTGGAAGGCTGGTGGCGCCCCCAACAGAAATAAGAAAGTTAAGAAGAACAGTGGGTTTTAAAGGAAAAGAAGTTGAGTTCTATTTTGGATGGGTTGAATTTGAGTTGTCTATAAGACTATGTATTCCATGAGGGTAGAAACTGTCTCTTATCTAAACTTTGTATGTCCTGCAGCATCTAGTACAATGATCTGCACACAAAAAGCTTTTGATAAATGTTTGGCATATTGTTATTGAATATATTTATTACAAAATATAATTATACCAGTATGAATTTATGGGAGAATTTTAGATGGATACTTACACATCATAGTAGCTAACATATATGACTCTTTGAGGTTTGCAAAATACTTATTATCTCATTTCATCCTCACAAAAACTCTTTGAGGTAGACACTGTTATCATTCCCATTTCATAGATTGGAAAACTGGCTAAGAGAGGTTCGTAACTTACCTGGGGTTCTATAGCTAGTAAGGATCTGAGAGAGAATTCAAACTCAAATTTTTCTGTCACCAAGTCCAATGTTCAATCTAGTGCACCAAGCTGCCTCTTGTAAGCAAGAGATAATAGAATGGTGAGTAGAAGGTTAGCTTTGTTGTTAGGAAAACCTAGGTTCAGATCTTGCCTTTGAAATATACTAGGTATGTGACTGTGGACAAGTCTTGAGACCTTCCATTCTCCCATAGTAACTCCCTAAAACTAAATGTTACAAATACATTATGCACCCATGGAGAGTGTAGCTGAAGTGTTGCACAAATCTGGAAAGGGAAGACAGGAGGAGAAAGGAGAGAAGAGGAGAGAAAAGGAGAGGAGGGGAAGGGAGAGAAGAGGAAATGTATACCTTTCCACCAAATAATCTAAAGAGGTAGTGTGATGTAAAAATTTTGGTACTAATCTTGATACACTGATAAGAGGGTGTTAGTTTCAATCTCTTTCACAGACTGACTTTTTGGTGTTGAAGAAGTCATATAACTTCCCTGCATCTCTATTCTCTGTTTTACAGAGAAGAAATAAAAGAGAATCTCAGGACTCATAAGGACCTCTCAAAAAGGTCACCTATTCCATCCCCTTGTCTGCAGGTGGGACCACTGCTCTAGCAGCTAAGATATATTATTTTCTATTTCATTAAAGTCTTTCCAAGGCAGCCATCTCACTACATCCCCAAGTAACTCATTCTAGGCAGAAAATCCTTCCATACAGCTCATGCACAGATCTCTTAATTTCCCCAGAGCCATTTTCTATGGTCTTTCCTTAGTGGGAAATAATCCTAGAACATCTAACTCTTTCCCTATATCTCACTGAGATACTATGAGAGAAAATTAGATACTGTCTATGAAATGATTTCAGTTTCTGAGGCCACAAACTGTACATAAATACAGAATATTATTTTCATTAAAGGAGCTAGTGTTATAAAAGGTTCTTCGCACATTGAATTGCTATAGAAACAGTACCAAAAAAACCCAAAACATAGTTCCATACACTATCTAAAATGCATGTAAAAGAACTTGTAAAGACCTCAAGAGGAAAAAAAAAGCTTTGTGAACTATTGTTCTCTGGGAGCAGAACTCCAGAGAATCACTGTTATTACTTGAGGTCTTCTTATTCTTTTGGAGAGTGTATTGTTAATGTATTTTTGCTTCATTTGAAGATCTTTCCCATCCATGAATAGGCAGATGTGACCTGCTTAAATCATATGGAAGCCGAAGGCACATATGGTGAGAGGAGCTTACAGGTGGAACAGGAAGAGTGGAGCAGAGCTGGGAAGAAGTTGGTGAGAGCATCAGGACAGAAGGGAGAGAGAGAGGACACAGGCAGGCACAGTTAGTCTTGTGAGTGTTTGCTTGTGGGAAGGTCCCAGCAGCGGGGGAAGGTCTGGGAATGGCTTTGTCCCCTGCAGTGCTGATGTGTATCGACTCCTTGGTTACTATGAAGGATTTGGCTTTCTGGTGCCTGAATAAATGTTTCTCTTCTGCCTTCTATATGGAGAGTCTGTTATACTTTGCAATTCAGAATGACACCAACATATTTATAGTTGTCGTCAGTGCTATGAATATTGCCTTGGTGATACAAAGAGTGCATCAAAAAGTAATTTTGTAGGGTAAAGGTACCCATAGATTTCTATTTCTGGGAGGAAAAACTAGACCAAACAGGTTTCATGTGCCCTAGTTAGCATCCCAGGCTATGTTTCCCCAGGTATTAGATGGCAACAGCCACAAACAAAGCTAGCCAGGGACAACCAAAGACAAATTTATCTAGTGTGCATAGCCTGGATCCTACAATCTGCCAGACCAGCTCTCTTCTATACCAGGGTGAGCCTCCCCAGATTCAAAATTAAGTTTGAATCTGCTGGCCCCATAGCCAGAGAGCAAGGTCTACGACTCCAAATGTGCTCAGTTCACATGACTACTTCCAGAAAATAGACTTTCAAGTATCAGTCTCAGTTTTCAGCATGGAAGTAGAAGCTGACATGATCTTGACTTTCATTTCCCAAGAAGAGAAAAGAGGATTTTGTGTGATGTTCTTTTCTTCTTTGTTTTTCCTAGATGATTACAGTATGCAAGCCCGAGTCATAATTGTAGAAAATAGATCCTTTTTTCTCCTTTTCTTTCTCAGTGAGTGGTATTGTCAGATACTCTCTGAGCGTAGTATCAATGAATAGGACTTGGTTGGATGTAAGAGAAGTAGTGTGTCCTGGTCCCCAGGGGTGACTTCTGTGAGGATAATGGCGAGCAAGGACAGTAATGCAGAGAAGAAAAACCAGAGAGAAGTTTGTCTGGCCCTATGGTAAAGCGATGGTGTAGGGAGAATTGTGTCTCTTGCCAAGACAAGGCCAACAGTTCTAAGTTCCTCAGGAGGTGCCAGGCTCTGTACAACAGCCCTGGAAGGTAGATGCTGTCATTGTCCCCATTGACAATAATTATAAGAGCTAACATTTATATAGCACCTACTATGTGCTTAGCACTTTATAATTATCTCATTTGATCCACATGATAACCCTGGAAGTTAGGTATCATTACCTCTGTTTTATAATAACTATTTATAATATAATATATTTTAACATATTATATCTAATATAACATTATGTAATATATAAATATAACATGTATATGTTTTATATGCATGTGTATAATACATGTGTAATATATTTATAATCTAATAACCATTTTATAATAATTCTGTGCCAAGCACAGGGCCAAGCGCTTTACAGTTATTATCTCACTCGATTCTCATAACAATCTTGAACGGTAGGTGCTATATTATTCCTATTTTATAAATGAGGAAACTGAAGCAAACATATACTAAGTGACTTACCCAGGTTCACAAAGCTAGGAAGTGCTTAGCATAACTCCTGGCACACACACAGTAGGTGCTTGATAAAAATTTATTGATGTTTCTGAGCCAGATTCAAACTCACCTATTCCTGACTCCAAGACTGGTGCTCTATCTACTTCACTAGCTGGAGCATTCCTCTTACAAGTGTTAGCATGGTACCCATGATGATGAAGAGTTTTTTCTGGCAAAGGTCATGGGTCCCCTAAAGCAAAGGTGTCAAATACATCCCATGCAGCTCAATTAGATTAAAATGTCACTGGGAAATATCTAAAAATAAAACATAATAAAGTAATAATTAATAAAATTAAAAATACAATAGAACATAAATAATGAGAATATGTGGTTTTCTAAGTCAGTATGTGGCAGGGACAATTTTTATGTGAGTTTAGTGGAACCAGCTTCTATTTGAGTTGGACACTTCTGACTTAAATTATCTTCATTCAGAATGGCTAGAAGCTCCATAAGAATGCAGACTACCACCACCTGCTGGAAATTTGTGCAAAACTACAGGAAGAGCCACCTGTTGGGAAACTTCAAGATGGCACCTGCAAGTATGCCTACTTAGGTATATATCTAAAAGTAGCTGAGGCCATAAGTGTATCTGGGAAGAGGACAGCTTGGTGGAGGCTATCTTTATTTTTTCATGAGATTTACTGTAAATTTCACCTTGTTTTCTTCAAAGTGTTAATGCTTTCCTTCTTTGAATTTTGTGAACTGTGTGCTGGTTAGAAGCATTAAAGATGACCCACCAAAGGTTGCCATATAGCAAATTTCACAGGATGGAGGCAGCCTGGAAGGTGAGAAATCCCACAAAAAAATGCACTCTGTTTCATTGAAAGGCAGCATTAAACAGTGGGAAAAGCACTGGATTTAGAGTAAGAGGACCCTAGGTCTGAATCCCAGGTCGGCTAGTATCTATCACCAACTATGTAACCTTGGACAAGTCTTTGAGTTTCAGTTATATCACCTGTAAAAGGGGAGTACTGGACTAGATAAATTAGAAAATCACAAATTAACATTATGTTGTACTGTATTTTTTTAAATTTTGTAGTCATTTGCAATTACATTTCAATCTGGTTTGGCAGCCCTGGGAGTTTTGTAGGTTGCAACTTTGACATCTCTCTACTAGATAACCTTTAAGGCTATAATGTGCCTTAAATTTAAGTGAGGACCTTTGACATAAAAGCTACACAGAAAATACTGAAACCAACAAAAATGCATATCTTATTCCATTACTCTTGGGGATGGTCCAAATTCTGTCACTAAATTATTATTTCGTTCTACTGAATATTGCTTGAAAAAGTTAAAGCCTCTTCTAGTTAAATTGAGCTAGGAAATTTTGTAAGTGGGCCAGAGGCTGAGATGAATATTTTAACCACATGCAGATTTTTGGCATAATAAATAAGCCTATTGAACCTTGGCTTATACACCAATTACTCAATCAACAAGCATCAAACAAATGCCTACTTTGTGCCAGGCACTGGAAATATAAATATATAAGGTAGTCCTCATCCTCAATGGGTTTATGTTCTACTGAGCAGAACGGCATGTTCACAGATAAATACAAACTATACAAAATAAATATGAAATGATGAGAAAGGGAGCCCTAACATGAAGGAATCTAGAAATCTCTTTTGAAAGAGACGACACTTCAGTTACTGGATAAGAATCGTACTTTCCTACGTGATTAAATGGTTGAGTCTTTATTTCAAGTCAAAACTCTGCCTGCTTTCAAATTCTTTCCTAATCTGACAATATCTTATATATAGTCAATGCTGAAGTTTTCCTACTGAAGGTAAACCTCCTTGAAGTGAAGGTAGAAGAGTGAAATAGATCTATAATTTAAGGGTTTTTTTTTAAACCCCCTGACAGATGGCACAGTGCTTGGCTGGAAGGCAGGAAGTCCTGAGTTCAAATATAGCCTCAGCTACCTATTAGCTATGTGACCCTGGGCAAGTCAGTTAACTTCTCTTTGCCTCAGTTTCCTCAACTGTAAATTGGTTATAATAACACTACCTTGCTCCCAGGCTTGTGAGAACAAAGTGAGATTATTTTTGTAAAGCACTTATGAAATTGCCTGACACATAGTAGGAGCTATATAAATACGTATTTTCTTCCTTCCACTGACCCCTTAGGCTACCAAGTCTCCTCTTTGCCACTAACTAGTCCTTAGACAAGTTAGTCAACCTCCCTAAAGTATAGTTTCTTCATCTTTTAAATAAGAAGACTGGACTAAATAGGTATTCCCCAACTATTCAGATACTCTAAACAGTCTGTGGCATAACTTGGGTTGACAAGCACGGAGCAAATGTTCACTGATATCCCTTCCACCTCTAAACTTCTATTCTATGAGCCAATGAAACCAGAACTAGGATTCTATAAATCTCTCTTCCTCTTAGCTCTTTCTTTGCTTCTGCAGCCCTCTCATCCTTTCTAGCCAATCTCCATTGAATGAAGAAAACTTGGATGATCTCGTTAGAGCAAAACCAGGTTTATCTCTACATAAGGAGGCAGGGAGAGAATGGGGGTGGGGTGCAGTTGGAGACAAGGGAGACAAAAAAAGAAGGGAAAAGGGAAGGGAAGAAGAAAAGGGAGAAAAATGAACAAAGAAGAGGATGGGAGGGAGCAAGATGGAGCAGAGAGGAGGGGGAGGGAAACAGAAGAAACATTTCAAGTGTAAAGTACTGGATCCCCAAGTCTCTCCTAAGGTAAATATATATATATATATATATATATATATATATATATATATATATCTGAGAGTAATTTGGCAAGCAATCTAGCCATTAGATTGGATGGAACTGGATGGAACAATTGGACTGTGCAGTCTAAAGGAATACCAAAAAAAAGGTAGGGGCAGTCATCTGTGGAAAATTCCAGCTGAAAAAAAAATGGTCTTAACAAATGTTCAATATCTGGCCTTCCCAACAGAAAAAAAGGTGGTTGTAGAGCAAATTACATTCTATCCTTTTCATGTTTTAACCCCCTCCCCCCAAAATAGACTTGTATGTCTGCCGTAAAACGCCGAGTTCGACTTTGTGACCTCACAAATGCAGATGTTGGAAGATGCTTAAGCATCATTTCTTCGTCACATTGTATTGTGTATCCTACCTGCCCCCATAAAAACGCAGTTTTCACATATGCTAGCTACTCTAGGTTAGCTCCTAGAGGACAATCGGCCAACCAGAGTTTGCCCCAGTGATGTAATGCTTTCAACCTGGTGTTTCATTGGTTGAGGCAATTGTCACTTGATCATTTCAGGGCTGACATTCTATGGCAAAGAAAGCATTTTGTTCCCTAATGTGCAACTCAGCTGAGCTCTAATCAAACCCAGTAGTTACATTCTCTATTACCTCCAGCTTCTGAGATTACATTCAGTTTATGGTTGTTCAAGCTTTGGTGAATTCTACTTTAATTAATCTAAAAGCCCTGCTGTAAGTACTGCACTGCCTTACCCTAAGTACTTTACAGACTTTAATCTTCTCCACATCCCCCTGACTATCTTGGAAAGATATCATCAGCATTATCCCTAGTTCATCCACATAGATAGTGAAGCCCAAGTCAGGGAATTGCCTGCTTGCTTGAACTAAGTCTAGATAGCAAAGCATTTACACCTCAGATTCAGGAACCAATGAAATATTAGGCTTAAAAAAATTAACTTTCAATCAAGGGATTATCTTAGTTTTCTAGATTGCAAAACCAACCCCACCCAAATATGCACATATCAAAATTTCATCACAGATTTAGAACTGGAAGGGACCTTAGCCATCACAAAGTTCAATGCCTTCAGTTTTACAGATGAAAAAACTGAGGTCCAGAGAAGCAACTTACCCAAAGTCGCACAAAAAGTAAGGGATAAGTATTAAACCTGGGTCCTCAGATTATAGATTTAGAGCTGGGAAGTACATTGGAGGTCATACAACCCAACCCCTTCATTTTGCAAATGAAGAAACTGAGTTCCAGAGATTTGGTAAAGCTAGTGAATGGCAGAGTCAAGATTTGAACTCAGAGCAAATTCAGGAACAAATTTCCCCTTCTCTAACTCTAAAGCTACTGTTTCCATTATATCACACTCCTGAGCTACATTTCTTGAGGGAAACATTCCATAGAAAAGACAATTATTTTGTTTTCCCAGACAGTGGCTCTAGATCAGCATTCTTAACCTGAGATCTACGTACTTGTCTTCTTAAATTAAAAAAAAATATTTTGGTAACTATATTTCAATAAATCTGGCTTCCTTTGTGAATCTACATATTTTATTTTCTGCATTTAGGGCATAATTCTGAGAATGGGGCCATAAGTTTTATCAGTCTCCCCAAGGGGTCCATGATACACAAAGGGTTAAGAATCCCTGTTGTAGATATTTCTTTCTCCACTACCCACAATTCAGTTTAACTTAACAAACCTGCTTTGGGCAAGGTCCTAAGGGTACTCAAGGAGCCCTCCAGGAGCTTACTTTATACTGGATAGTTCAACATTTACTCAGCAGAACTGGCCTTTGTCAGTAATAAACATTTCCAGCATGGTTTCTATTTGCCCAGAGGTCTTAGTCACTTGGATGCAGAGACTCTGTCAGCCAAGCAATATGAGCTCTAGGTAGACAGAGGTGTTTGCTGCCTACTGAAGAGAGGCTGGATGTTGGTCTCATGAGAAAGACAAGAGGTAAGAAGGCCACTTGCACCAAACCTGGAGCTACAGGAGGAGACCAAGAGGGAAAAAAAGGAGAAATGTGGATGTGGAGTCAGGGATATTCCTTGGATTTCATCTCATTCTCATTAGAGCTAGGGCAGGTCCTCGCTAATATACCTTGCCCCAGGGTATGTTGGTGCCAGCATTTTCCCACATTGAAGCTGTAGCACCTTCGGCACAGGGTTCCAATGCTGCAGTATCCTGTGACTTTACTATAACCATGCCAAGAAACAATATAATCCTAGGCATTGAGATTTCAACTGTTGGATATGGCATCAATACCCTTTCTATTCTGTACTTTGTAGCATTATGCTAATAAGGAATTACAGGGTGTGAAGACAAGTGGACAGCTTCAATTTCCAGGAACTAAAGACAATTTGGAGAAATAGGTGATGGAACACCTGCTGCTTACTTTAATTTCTTATTCTATATCTTGAATTCTATTATAAGTAAA
Source organism: Potorous gilbertii (assembly GCA_028658325.1). Classification (NCBI taxonomy): domain Eukaryota; kingdom Metazoa; phylum Chordata; class Mammalia; order Diprotodontia; family Potoroidae; genus Potorous; species Potorous gilbertii. The sequence goes on from CM053770.1 coordinate 558,570,058, forward strand.
TGTCATTTTTGCCTTAGATATTTTAATGCAACACAATTTGTCATGACCAATAAAGAAGAGAGATTCTATAGGAAAATGGGCATCTCTAGGCTGTGACTTTTAGTAGATATTGGATCTCTTCAGGCAATAGGGCACTACAAGTAAATACAAGAAATTATGAGGAGGGAGAAAGCACTAACCCCCAGAGCCAGGTAGCAGTTGGAAAGAAGGGCCAAGGTCTAGTATAATTTTCCAGGGCTTCGAAGCAAATTAAAGATGAGTTTAAGTGCAGTGTGTAACAAAAGAGAGGAGCTTGGTTTGGAGTGCCAAAGAAAACAGAATAGTAAGATTAGCTTGTCTAAGGGAAGATACATGGTTGAAGCAAAACCAACGAAGAACAAATAGTGCTTTTCCAAGAGAAGGAACTCGAGGTTCTCACACACAAAAAGTTTCCTCAGGCACTCTTGGGGCAGAGAAGCCCTGCCAATACAGTTTCCATATTCCCCACAAAGGTCATGTTTTAAGAGGACATTTTTCTTCATTAAAAACTGTGCTCAACAGGATTGAAGTACACCAAAAGGACAGGGAATTCAGGCATTGAAGCAGAGGCCCAAAGGTCAGTCTATACTTGTTTTAGATAAAGGTAGAATGTCATATATTCTATCTTCTCAAAGCCCTCTTGTAACATCGTTCACTCCCAAACTCCTGCAATCTATGACAGCCCTTTCATAACCTCTGGCATCATAGGAATCAGCCTCATCTACAGAACAAAATCATTTCATAAGAGGCCTCAGCCATGTTCACTCCTAGCTTAACTCATTTCACCTCCAAGCCAGTAGCCAACCCCTCCTCTTCATTTCCTACTTCCATGGATACCTTCTTCTCTCTTCTCTTTTCCAGTCCCCCTTATGGGCTGTCTTCCTCCTGTATCTCTAGCACTTAGTACAGCACCTAACACATCACAAGGGCTTTACAAATGCTTTATCTATCTATAAAGAACAATGTCCAAGCTTCCTCCACCCAACAACCAGAAGCCATTCTCATGGAAGAAAACCAAGCCAGCAAGAGATATTATTTTAGAGATGAGAAGCAGCTGTCCTACCAGACTCTGGGGGAGAAGACCCCTGGGTCATATTTCTGAAAATGTGCTTTCTACCTCCACTGCCTTGTGGATGAGCCTCTATGGCTTCTAAGGTTCTCCTAGGATAGTCTTGTATAAAGAGCGCCCCCACCTGACCTGCTTTTCCCAACAGCACCTTTTACTCTGAGTCCACAGCCTTGGCAGAAGATAAAAAGTAGCAGAGCTTTTCTTAATGACAGTTAGGTGGCTAAGTAGATAGAGCCCTAGTCCTAGAAACAGGAAGATCTGACTTAAAATCTGGTTTCAGATACTTACTGTGTGACCCTAGGCAAATCACTTAACTTCCTGCAGCCTCAGTTTCCCTATCCATAAACTGGGAATAAAGATAACCCCTACCTCACAGTATTGTTGTGAAGATCAATATTTGTAAAGTCCTTTGCATGCTTTTAAGTGTTATATAAATGCTACCTATTACTACTATTCTCCCAACCTTCTCAGTAAAAAACTTCTCAACTTCCTTTCTAATCCAATCCAATAAACATTTATTAAGCTCCTATTATGTACAAGGCACTGTGCTAAGCACCGGAGATACAATTAATAAAAAGAAAGACAATCTTTGCTCTCGGGCTGCATAGGGATCTAATTGGAAGATACAACACACAAAAAAGAGTATCTTATTCCATGGTGTTAGGGGAAAAAAAAACAAGCAGGGCAACAGATGGAGAGTGGAGTAAGCTATAGAGACCTCTGTAAAGGAGGGCATTGGGAGGAGTTTGGTTTGGTACTCCAGCCCTCCAATCAGAGAGGAGAGGAAGTTGAGGGAGGTGATATCAGTCAAGGTTTGAGTTAGTAGAATTGTGATTAGACTGGAGGAGATGAGCTGAACCTGGAGGGAAGTGGGGGAGTGCACCTGGTTTCATGGAGTTGAAACCAGGCATAGCAGTAGATGCAGAGTGGAATGAGCCTATATGTCTGTCCACGCCCAAGGTAAGGGGTGGCCCCTCCGAGCATGGACTGACCTTTGTGTAGTCTCTTCTCAGAGAGAAAAAAAGAATAATTTGGCCTGAGGGACACTGGAGTTTAGAGGCCCCTGTGAAAAAAGTGCGAGCAGAGCTCTAAGGAGTTTGATTATTTATTAGCCATAATATTAACAATATATAATAGTATAAATTATTAAATATTATAGTATGTTATGTATCATACAATATATAACAATATATAATATGGTGTGTATTAATGTTATGTAATAATGCAACAAATCAATAGAGATGACAAAAATAGCATTTATTATAAATAATATTTATGTGGCATAGGATTTTGACATTCACGAAGAGCTTTACCTATGTGATTTCATGGAACCTTGCTTCATTTGACCAACCCTGAAAGGTGGTATCATTATCTCTATTTTACAGATCAGGTGACTGAGACCGAGAGAGGTTAAGAGCTTTGCTCAGACAGCGACTAAGTGTCTGAAGCAGGATTTGAACTCAGATATCCCTAACTCAAAGTCAAGCACTCTGTGCACTGTACCACCTCACTGCCTCACACATTCATTCCTGTTGCTTTTATAGATTTGGACAAGTCCTTCATGTGACACACTAGAAGCCATGGGAGAAGTTTCATGCCCACAGCAACAGTGGCCAGAAGGTTGTTTTATTTGCCAGAACAGGACTGACTGTCAATTAACCTATCAACAAGTTGGAGCTGCTAAGAGGCTTTGAAGTGGGCTGCCAGTGGTGGTATGTTCTGAGAATATGTTACTTGGGTTGTATTTCAAGTATGAATGGATAACAACCAGCTGCATATAGGGGTTTAGTCAGACCCACTGGTAAATCAGGGGGCAGGTACAATGGGAAATAAAGTGGGCTACAATAATGTACCAGCCTCTTTGGACATAGGAAATTGGTGGCAAATAATGTATGTGGGGAGGATGCAGGTCAAAAATTGGATGAAGGGGAAAGTATACATTATATTCTTTTGGACTTTAGGGAGGCCTGCCAAGACTAATCTAACCTGAGGAAGCTTGGGGAAAGGCTGGATCCAAAATCCTCCTTCTTAACATTCCAGCTTTAGGAGATCCTAAAGTAAGAGGTTCTTAACTTGGAGTCCATGAAGTTGGGGTTTTTTCTGTTTATATTTATTATTTATTTTTAACATTCTTTACTTTTTAAATTTTGAGGTCCAGATTCTTTTCCTCCCAGGTCCCATGTCTCTCTTACCCACTGAGAAAGCAAATGGTATGTCAATTATTCATGTGAAATCATGCAAATTATATTTCCATATTATCCATATCTCAAAAAAAAGTAAAAAAAAAATAAAGTGAGAAAATTATACTTCAATTTGCATTCAGAATTCATCAGTACTCTTTCTGGAGGTGGATAACATTTTCTTCAATATGAGTCCTTTGGAGTTGTATTGTATTGATTGTATTGATTAGAGTATAGCCAAGTTTTTCATCATTGATCATCATTACAACATTGCTGTTACTGGGTACCATGACCTCCTGGTTCTTCTCAATCTAAACTTTGCATCAATTCATACAAGTCTTCCTATGTTTTCTCTTTATGAAATTGTTTTTTAAAATATTTTGATACCCTTATTTCAATGGAATTGATTTCCTTTGTAATCTTATGTATTTTATTTTGTACATATTATTCTGAGATGTCCATAGGCTTCACCAAAGTCCTAAAGAAGCCCATCACATACACACACACACACACACACAGATTAAGAACCCCTGAACTAAAGGAATAAAGATTACTTACAGACCAGGATTAGAAAGTCATTGCACTGGACCCAGAAATGGGATTCATGGCCAGGGCAACTGAGCATACCAACTGCAAGCACTGGGAGTGCAAAAGGGACCACGCAACCACATGTATAGACTATTGCAATAGCTTTCTAGTTGGTGTCCCTGCCTCAGGTCTCTCTCTCCTCCAAACCATCCTCTACTCAGCTGTCAAAGTTTTCTTCATAAAGCTCAGATCTCACCATGTCACACCCTATTCAAAAAACTTCAGTATCTCTCTGGTATAAAATTCTCTGTTTGGAATTAAAAGCCCTTCAAGACCTGGCCCCTTCCTGACAACCTTCATGAATTTTACTCCCCTCTACATATTCTACAATCCAACAACATTGGCCATTTCTCCAACATGATGCTTCATCCCACGACTCTGGGCATTTTCCCTGGCCATCCTCCATGCATGGAATGCTTTCCCTACATACATGCACACATATGTGCGCATGCGCACACACACACATGCACACGTTGGCTTCCCTGGCCACCTTTGAGACAGCTCAAATTCTACCTTCCACCCACCTACCCCAGGGTCTTTCCTTTGAGATTACCTCTCGTTTACACTGTACATATCTTATGTATACATAATTATTTGAATGTTGTCTTCTCTATTGGAATGTGAGCTCTCTGAAGGCAGATATCATGTTTTTTTGTCTTATTTTGTATTCCTAGGGCTTAGAATTGTACTAGCACATAGTAAGCACTTAATAAATTTTTGACTGATGGATTGACCATGTTTACATATGACACCCCTAGACTAATGAACAAAGAAGTCCTGGATATAGTAAACCACTGTTGGAGTTTGTATAAAATATAGTTTCAATAAAACCCAAATATGATAATATGAGCTCCATACCTGCACTTAACCTATATATTTGGTCTATAATAAACAACACTGATATGTGATGTGCTATATCTTGGCACACATCCTAAGTATTTAGTTTACTATATGCACTCTAATGTGGATGGTATGTGCTATAGTGCTATATAATTGCACAAGGATTATGAATCTGTAATTTAACTAGGAGGAGAATGTAGCTGGTAGCTCCTTGGGTGCTCTGTGGACAGCTCCCTGTCCCTCCTTTTGTCAGTGAGGGAGAGAGGTTCATTTTGCATTTGGGGAGCACAGAGAAGTGTGTTTTTTTACCCAAAGTGACTAAGGAAGACTAGTTCTGACTCTTCTCTCATCTCAGTGAAATGTCTGGGGATGAGGTTTTTTTTACCCACCAAGAAGATGTGGGAATAAAGGGCTTATTTGTCAGGGATCATAATCATGAAGGGAGACATGCCAGGCTGACCTATTTTGAAGGCCTGGCAGTGACTAGTCTCTGCTATGGAGATGACAAGTGTTGCTGAGAAGGACAAACACTGCCTGAGGCCAAGCTGGAAATCGACAGCTTCATGGCAGGTAGGGAAGGGCCAGGAAAGCAACAAAGATTAGACAGCAGATATTGACAGGAGCTTTTCCCAAGCAAGATGCCAAAACTGTTCACATGCAAGTTCCCTAGTTTGAACTCAGGCTACTGGGGGATATTTCCTATACCTGGCTCTAACAAAGCCCAAGTATTTCAAAGTATCCTATATCCCAAATTGTCCTGAGGGAAAGAGGATAAAATTAAACTTATTTGGGCATGTGTGCTGACATCATCACTGTTTTACTATTCATTATTTGTGCAAATTAAATGGTTTGCTGTGTCTATGTCACTCCTTACCTGGATCTGTTAGTATGGTAAGCAATTTGACCTGAGATAACTAAGTAATTAGTTCCCATTTTCCAAACTGGAAAAGGGCAAACAGGCCAAGGTAGGAAAATTACCAATGAAATTTCCCAATGATTTGATCCCAAATCTGTAAAGATCTGGAGATGATAGAACCCACAGGCTAAATTTTAGAGGATTTGTTTCAGTTGAAGATTGGTGGTTTAGGACTGAAGCTCCCTTCATTAGCAATGCAGGAATCCGCTAAAGTTTTGGAAAAGGGGTCTAAGTCCACAATGACATTTAAGGTCCTTGAATATGTAGTTGTTTTGTGTTCTGGGAAGCCAGCATAGCAATTTATTTAACACAGATACTGTTAACAAACCATGCAAGTTTGATCCTAGGAAACACTATAGATTTGTGTTTTGAAAAAGAGTAGCTGCTATGCCTACTACTCAGTTATTAGAGTAGTAGGTTACTACTCAATTATTGGTCCAGAGGTAATGGAACCCACAGGTTACCACCATATTGCAATTGAGATTTTCAGTCTCCATAGCAAAACTGCCCAAAGACAACTAGAAGAACTAATTGCTATCCCTCAGAATTAGTTCTATGGGCCCAACTTCTTTGAAACCCTAGAAGAGATTAGTTCCCTTGCTAGTTAAGAAACCCATTAAATGAAAGGAGACTTCAAATTCCTCTCTAGGCAGCTAGGTGGTACACTAGATAGAGAGCCAGGCCTAAATTCAAATCCAGCCTCAGACACTAAGTTGTATAATCCTGGGCAAGTCTCTTTAGCAAATGGAATCTCTTTAGCCTAAGAGTAACCATAGCTACAGCACCCACTCTTACCCACCCAAAACACACATACACACATTTTCCTGACCTTAACCTTTATTTGCCTCAGTTTCCTCATCCACAGAATGGGAATTATAACAGCGTCGACCTCCTAGGGTTGTGATAAGGATCGGATAAAATAATAACTGCTAGGCCCTTAGCCCAGTACCTACACATAGGAAGCGTCTTACTGTTATTCTTATTCCAGCACTCTTCCATCTTGCCAGCTGGAGCTCAGGGAACTAAGGAGGAGGAGGAGGGGAGAAAGTGAGGAAGAGAAGGAGGAGGTTGTTTTGTTTTGTTTTATCGATGACTGGCTGAACATCTGCTTTTAGGATACAACTGCTCCAGCCCGGAGAGGAAAGGTTTAAGCCAGCTTTGGAGCAAGGATTAGGGAGGGAGGGAAGGAGGGAGAAAAAAAAGGGAAAAGTGGAAAGAATAAAAATCAAGCCAGTAGAGCTGAACTACTCTTAGGGCTCTAGTAGCAAAAATATAACCTTCCTGCCCTTAGCCTATCTTAAAATTCAGATTTATGTACTTATCAGCAGACCAAAAAATATGGCCTAGATCAATGATTCTCAAAGTGCATCTCAAAGTGCAGAGAAGCTCTCAGGAACAAGCATAAGGAAGTCAGGAATTTTCCCAGGCACCTATGGAACATAGAGAGTTTGTTGTGTGTTTCAAGTAGAGTGATCTGTCATCCCTGATATCTGAATCATCACAGGGTTGTAGCCAGAAGGCCTGGGATCCACTTCTACCCCATCCCTATTACCTATGTGATTTTGTACTAGTCACTTAACATCTCTGGCCCTCAGCTTTTTATCTGTAAAATAAAGATGCTGAAGTAGAGGTTCCATCCCCATACTCTCACCACTGGTATTCTTTACTGAATCACTTGGGAACACAATCTGTTCCTCTGAAAACACCTCTGTCTTCTGATCTTTTTTCACCATCTACCATCCTCTCCACCCACCCCTTTAAATTCTTTAAAAGTATTACCCCATACAAGCACCTCTTCTCAAATGAAATTCTGCCGTGGTGGTGGGAATTGATGATGATGATCGTGGTGGTGGTGGTAGGCAATGGGGAGGTGACACAAGGGTTTTCTAGGGGAGGAATATCCAATGATCAATCTACTTTAGACTCTACTTATCACCCATCAGCGCTTCCTGAATTCTTTCCATTTACGAATATGGAAGTAGTCAAAGCAGTAGAAGCCATAAAGAGAAATTTATAGCATTGTTACCCAGGGCATCAGGAGCCACCTCTGAAAATTCTGCGATCTACTTTTTATTGTAGTCATCTGGATGATTTGTAGGAACATCAATAACTTCCCAGAGTGATGTAATTAGCCATGCTTCGCTGCAAAACAGTTTCCAATTTACGACTCTGTTCAGACTCAAGTTGTTTCTCTGGCATTTGGTACCATATATTTAAGTTCCTTCTGCCTGCAGAAACAAGGCTTTACAAAGCTCAGCACTTGAAGGGGCTTAATTTCTTGCTCAGAAGAGGCACAAAGAGGAGTGGAATTAGCAGCTTTCCTCTAATCCTTTGGCAGTACTTGGGTTCCTTATCTAGCATCATATGTAAATCAGGACATTAACGCCATGTGCTGCCTGAGATCCTAATTGCCAACCAGGTTGCTCAGCTGGGATTTGAGCCTGTCAGCTATGTGTGTCCCTGTGTGTCTTTAGTTAATTCATGTCAGATGGAGTTGAGCTCCTGTGTACATTCTCAGAGGCAAACTGTGAATCTCAGAAACGCTTCCCTATTTGACACTTTCTGGACCCAAGATTATACATTTGTGAAATCTCTTTAACCGGAGAGCAGTCATTTCTTGGCACCCACCCCCACACACCCAAACTCACATTTACATATGGCTGGACTATGGTTAACCAATCACCCTTGGTCCTTCTCTAGTTTTTAGTTGATGACAGGTTAAAGGAAGTTCATCCTCCCTGCTCCCTCATCCACCATCACCACAATTCTGTCATTGTCCTTTAATTAGTTCCCCCTGCCCCAAAGAGAAAAAAAAGGTATCTTGATCAGCCTCCTTTAAAAGGGTACAATTCCTGTTCCTTTTTCCTTTTATTTACTCCCAACTCTGGCACCTACCTCTCCATTAGACAGTAAGGTCCTTGAGGCCAGGGTCTTTCTATTGCCTCTTTTTGTATCTCTAGCACTTAGTAAAGTTTTGGGAACATAATAGGTGCTTAATAAATGTTTATTGATTACCAACAGTACAGTAGGATATGCAGATTTGGAGTAACTACCCCAAATATTCACACAGACTATCTGTGCCCATTCTATGGTAGAACATTCTGAGCTCGTATTGGTCTGATCATCCACAGTCAGAGACACTGAAACTTCGCTTTATCATGGTGATGTCATTTTGGTCCTCTTCAAAAACAAAGGACAACAACCAACCAACCTACAGTACCTACATAGGGCATGCTAACTAATTTATGTATTAGATTGAACTTATTTTTATAGCATCTGTGATTTCTTCAGTGTAGGAAATATTCTTTACCAATTCATGTGAGCAACTTATAGTCTTAGAGAATTGTCTTGGGCACTGGAGAAATTAAATGACATGTCCAGAGTCACACATCCAGGATGTATCTTGAATCCACATCTACCTGAGTTAGAGACAGGCTCTCTATTACACCACTTTCCTCCCTTAATCTGAATAAATCATAATTAAGAAAGGAAATTGTTTCTAAAATCAGTTTCTCTTAGCCTAAAGAGTGCATATTTAAAAGTGAAATAATTTCAGAAAGGAAAAAAAAAGTCATGCTACAAATGCACTCTAAAGCTCAACATAAAACACTTTGGAGATTATGGTATATTTTGGATGATATGGACCATGTCTCTCCTCTATAAGGAGAGATCAATGAGAGTTAATTATAGTTAATACTTGCAATCTGCTCTATAAGGGTCCAACAAAGCTTATTTTTAATTCTAATGCTATGTTTTGCCAGGCACATGGTTGTGCCTTTGGCATTTGCTGCTAAAAGTCTTTGTGAAACAGGTAATGAGATCTGTATTAACAAGGCCACACAGTTAATTTCCCATGGTTTCTGGATACTCTGAGGGCACCTGGTCATTCATTACTCCTTCCAGTTAAACACATAAAGACTTAACACATGGTAGGAAACAGCATTCTTCAGTATAAAAAATGCAAACCCAATAGTGAATTAATGATAGATTGCTGGAATTTTTAAGTATAACAAAGGGCTTCAATTCAATTCACTTAGTGGTTTCAAGGACTTACCATGTGCCAGGCACTAAAGACAAGAGAGATAAAGGTGAAAATTGTCCCTTCCCTGGAGGAACTAACTTATAGTCTACTAGGGGGAAACAATATATCTAAAGGTAAGTAAATTTGGAGTAGGGGAGAGAGGAAAGGAAATGAAAGAAGAGGAGGGGAGGGGAGAAGAGAGGCCATACAGTTAATAAGTCTTTAAAGATGGGATCTGAAACTAAGTCTCACGTTCAACACTCTTACTACTACTTCTCAGTGCACGTCGATCAACTGAAGCAGGTAGAAGAGCAGCTGGAAGATGTGTCCAAATGTACAGAAATCTGGAGACAATGTCTTGTGTTCCCTGCTTCTAAGGCATAGCTAGAAATGGACTTTTTTTCTAATTCAATTCTTCTCTTCCCTATGCAGAGAGGGAAAAGTGTTGAATCTTTACTGACAGGACCTGAGTTCAAATCTCATTTCTGCTTTACTATTTGAATGACCTTAGGCAAATCACTTAACTTCTCAGGGTCTCAGTTTCCTCATCTGTAAAATGAAGGGATGGACTAGATGCCCTCTAGGATGCCTTCAGGTTCTACATCTATGGTCCTGCTATGGGACCCCCTTACCCCCAAGTATATTATTGACTCCATGCACAGGGGCAATGACTTATTGATTCAGACTCTAATACACAAAGGACCTGAGGCAGTCAGCAAGTGTTGGCCCCTTTACTGTGCACCAAAGCATGCCAAATGCTGCACAAAACATAAAATTAAACTCAGTGGGCTAATTATCTAAATTTAAGACTTTACTTACCTAAAACTGGCCTATTCTGCTATAATAAAGGTTGCCTTCTGCATATGGCACAATACAATGAAGAGCATTAGCTCCAAAGTCAAGCTATGTATGAGTTCAAATACCATTTCTGACACTTACTGCCTATTTGACCATGGACATGTCAATTAGCATCCAAGGGTCTCAGTTTCCTCCTCCGTAAAATTAAGGGGTTGGTCTAGAAGAAGCCACAGAAGTCCTTTCTAGATCTATCATCCTGTGACTGTTTGCCAAGTGTCAAAACCCTACCTACTTTTGCAATCTCCCATTTCTGCTGAATTAAAAGAGCAGCATTTCCTCTCACCATCTGTGCTCTAGGCACAGCTCATTTCTGCGAGGCTCAGCTTAGGAGCTGCCCTTGGCTTGGACATTTGTCTCCCCTGCAGGAAACAACAGCATACAGCATGAGGCTGTTCATTTTATTGCTTTCCCCAGGGCAGGGGGCTTCTATACTGTGGACTACAAAAGAGCTTACATTTTCCTGCACATTTATTACTCCATTAATCTCAAGCGCTTTATCTTGTCCTCAACCATACAGGGTTAATTAGGTTCTATTCTGAAAACTGGTTCCACCATGGCTTCAGAAAAGAACTTTATTAGGTCAATAGATTCATAGAATGTCAGAACTGAAAGAGACCTCAGAGACATCTTACTACTCGTTGAAGCTCTGGGTTTGGGTTGGGATGTAGGGAGGAAGGGTCATGGGGCTTTAGAAAATCTTTCATCATTTTATGCACAGTTAGACTTCAACTACTGACCAAAAAAAATATCATTCTTATCATTCAGAATGTAGTATCACTGACAGGGTACCAATTAAGGCCCTTTGCTAAATGCTAAATAGTTTCAACAGATATAAACTTCATTAAAACCCCCTAGTGAGGGGAAGCGAAGAATATATACTCTTTTCCATAAAGAGATTAAATGACTCCTCCAAAATTATACAACCAATTAGTGCCCCAGATAAATCCAACCCTAGGACTCTTACTATTTAATTTATAAGTCTTTCTTAGATGCTTTTTCATTAATAAATTAAACCACCTAAGCAAGCCAAAAACCAAAAGAAATTGTAATCTCAGATGATTGGCTCAATACATCTATCTCTATTTGTGTGTGTGTATATACATATATGCGTGTATAAGTACACACAAGCATATACCTATGCATAGTAACAAGAATTTTTCCTTTTCCAGAAAAGTGAGCGCATAAAAGTCATTCAGTTCTTTGACTTTCCAAGCCTTACGGAACTTCTCTCCACCAATACAGATCTCAGCCCTTTATACCTGAGTAGTTAAGTCCTAAAGAGTTACTTCAAGTATATGGGCATTAAAGAGCTGCCCAGGGTCCCACAGCATTACAAGTCAGTTACTGACTTTCAGCCCAATCCTCTATCCACTCCAACACCCTGCCTCTTTGTAAAAATTACTTAAGAAGGAAATTGGCTTAGTGGGTGAGCTCCCCACTTAATTCTAAGTTCACGATGGTAATTTAAGTGGGTATTCTAATGGTCACTTTACATATTGGAAAGTAAAAAGCACCAAGACTAAAACTCCCAAGTTACATGAGAAGTTAGAGATGAAGGAATAAAATCCAAGGGTCGAAACTTTGGGCATAGAACACTTCTCTTTCCATCCAAGAAATACCTGGAGAAATAGAATATGCCAAACAACCCCTGGGAATTAGTTGATTGGGCATGCAAGTCTAAATTCCTTTACAGAACTCCCAAGACCCTTCAATTCCCTCATGCTACAGTGTAACACTTAGCAATAGTTATCTGAACCTCTGCAACCTTCCAGTCATTCAAGTACAGTTCTCAGATTGGCTTGATCTGAGACTCACGTGTCCCGTTTCTTATTTCTTGTCCTATCAGCTTCAGTGTCCTTGCCATTGCAGAAACTCTGCAGATACTGTCTTCAACCCCAGACTGGATCATGAATTATTCTTCCCCATCTGAGGGGTGATTCAAGGGTGTTTGGAAGCTGTCTTTATTGTTTAAAACTAAAATAAGACATGCTTGTGTGATGGTAGATAATGAAGTGCAGAAAGGAACCCTGGCTTCAATTTTTGACTGTAATTGAATTGGAAATTCAATAAATAGGGATGTTTGATAATAAGCCTGTCCCTCATTGAGTGGGAGCTAGAGCAGAAGGCTTTAGAAACCTGCCACGCAGGAGAACATTGTCAATGCCAACGATTCCTCATTGATGAGAAGACTCTCTCACCTGAGCTGCTCTCAATGTCCTACCTCCTTTTTCCAAAGTTCCTACAGCTCCAGACAGTATGGTACTAGAACACTGACTTTGATATCAGAGGAGTTGGCTTCAGAATCTTCTTCTTCTGCTTCATACCCATGTGAGCTACATGTCACTTTATTGTGCTGGGTCTCAGCTTCTTTATGTGTAAAATGAGGAAAGTGGACCAGGTGACCCTTGAGGTCTCTTCAAAGTCTAGATATGTGTTTCTAGATTTAGTATTCTATAATGGAATAGGATTCTATTATAACAGGAGATACAGGTCAGTGTAAGCTGAGTCCTTAAAAACATATGTGTCATGCTCTGCCTAATACAATCTTCAATATGCTGTTCAGAGTATTTGCAATTACTTAAAGGATGATTCCCATGTGCTTAATACATGATAAAGAAAAGGCTCTTTGGTTGGTCGCTGAGCTGGAACTGAATCAGACCAAGTGATTTCCCTTTCCTCCTGGCTGTATTCCAGTGAGAAAGATGAAATGCTGTGGACCTCCAGGTGGGATGGAGCCATGGACCTTTTTTTCAACAGGCAAGGCCTTTCCATTGCTTCTAGCTCTGTTGTATGGATTCCTTTGGGTAAAGGAGTATTGGAGATAGTTGTAACCTTATGAGCTTCAAAAGGCTGAGAGTCCAAGCTGCCAGAAGTCCAGAAAGTGGAATCCATACCAGAGTTTGTCAACAGGTGATCTCAGGGAGGGTTAACCTGTGGGATCTAGTCCCATGGTGAAATTTACCCAGATACCATTTTCTGGAAATACTTCATCAGCTCCACTACATTCATGTGAACTTGATTAGTTAAATGCTTTGTAAACCATTTAAGTCTGAGCCCTTGGACCAAGGGTGTGTGTGTGTGTGTGTGTGTGTGTGTGTGTGTCTATCCTTTATTGCTGAAGAAGAAAGAGAAATAATGACATGACTCGCACTTGACTTTGTTTTTTTGAGTGAGGGAAGGCTGTGCAATCACCAGCCTCACTTCTCCTCTAGAGCCATCTGAATCCAGTGACCAGATATTCCTCAGGATGACTGGAGATGACCCAAGATGAGGCAACTAAGGTTAAGTGACTTGCCCAAGGTCACACAGCTAGTGAGTGTCAAGTGTCTGAGGTGAGATTTGAACTCAGGTCCTCCTGACTCGTGCACTGGTGCTCTATCCACTGCACCACTTAGCTGCCCAATGGACCAAGGTGATGTAGAGGGAAGGGAGGGGAATGTGTTTCTACTTCTGTTCTTTATCTTCTCAGTAACCACCCCCTTTGTAAAAGCTAATTCCTGTCAATTGGTTAGATGATATTGGAATGTTAACCCTTGAGTAAGTCAATGATATAAAGGAGGTAATAATTGTAATTGGCAATTATGCTCAAGATGATCAGGTTAGAGAGAACCTCACTGTCCCTAATGGGCCCCTTAGAATACAAAAGGGAAGCTGTAGCTAGCCAGCCCTCTGATGACCTGACTCCTTAGTTCAATAGGGAGTTAGGATAAGGACCTTCCCCACAGACACACACAAACACACTCACTCACTCAAAGTCTTGACTTTACACCTTTAGAGTAAGACAAAAAGTCACTGCAAACTGAAGGTGGTCATCACATAAAAGGAATAAAGAAAGGGCTCTGAATGGCATCTAATACTCCAAGTATAATAGGTAGTATGCTATTTATGGATGCCACTTAACAAATGTTTACTGAATTGAATAAATTAAACTGTGGTTTGAAAAGTGAAATGATTTTCCCAGAATTCCCATCATCTGGTTCTGTTCTAGCGTTCTCTCCACTACATCATATTGACTCCATTTTACATGATATGCTATCCCATGTCATCTTCTCTGGCTGATGAAGATTCTGTGATACCTTCAGGCAGTGCTCTGAATGCATCTGGATAATAGACAGCAGAGTACAGTAGAGATAGAACTGCCTTTGAGATTAGAGGCCCTAGGTCCACATGCCAACACTGTTGTTTAATATTTGTAAATCACTTAACCTCCACTGGCTTCAGTTCCATCAACTGTAAAAGGATGGGGTTGGACTAGATGTCCTCTAAGATTCCGTCCAGCTCTGATCTATGATCTTTATTTTTTACCTTTTTGTTTTGATCAGACTGGCTATTCATTTGTATGTATGAGCAAAGTCTCCTTGACAAAACGCCCTCAGTGAATGCACATCAACAATGGTTTTGTAACTTGACAGTGTTAAAGGGTTACTTGAGGGAAACACTGAGAGGTTAATTGACTTGCTCAGGATGCAAAGCCAATACAAGTCAGACTTGATCTTAGGTCATCCAGACTCTGAGGACATTTTGGGGGGGGTTTCTTTGATTGGTAACTGAAAAGTCACAGTCTGATGAAGTTATAAGCTTACTAGCATGTGTACAAAGTAATTTCTATATTCATTTCACCTTGCAAACTTGGAATTGATTACGTAGGCCAAACCAGGCCTGAGGCTAGAGCTCCAGCCTCTAGAGTCACTAAAGAGATGGAACATTTGAGGATAACTGGGGAGCTTGGGTACTTTGTAGGGTAGGTACAAGACTTCTATTCAAAAAGCATCTTAGAGAGGATCCAAACCACTAGATAACCCCACCACTGCCCCCAATCTACTATAGAGTCCATAAATTGATATTATGGTTAGAACGATCATACATTTTAGATCTAGAGATGAAAGTCACCTCAGAAGCCCCTAGTTTAGTTCCTTCATTTTACAGATAAGCAAACTGAAGAGCATAAAAGTATAACAACATGACTTTGGTCATACAGAGAGTAAGGGTCAGAAGTACGTGAACTCAGGTCCTCTGACTCTATAGTCTATGCTTTCTCTACTCTACCACACTGCACTCAAGGGCATTCAAAGTGGGATCAGGGGAGAGAAAGAGGTTAATGAGTGAATTTTCAGTGAGTTCACGGAGCCTCAAGCACCCACTATATATACAAGATATTAATATATACTAGGAACTATTTTTTAACTACTTTTTTTTAATTAATTAATTATTTTTATTTATTTTCAGTGCTCTACAATAACTACCATATAGCAGATTATTATTTTCCCCTCTCTCCCCCATACCTGTCCTCTCCCTCCCTAAGACAGCATACAATTTTGTATAGGTTCTACACATACATTCCTACTAAATACATTTTCATAATCGTCGTGCTGTGTTGAAGAATTAAAATGAGTAGGTGAAATCATCTAACAAATGCAATACACACTCACACACACACAAAAAAATGATCTGCTACATTCTGCAACTGAATTCCATAGTTCTTTTTCTGGATGTGGAAGGCATTTGGTCTTAGAAGAGCACTGGAAATTTTTTTTTTAAGTCCTTGCTTTGCAGTGAAGTTCCAAGTCTACCAGAAAAAACTCTCACACACCGTGGTCGTTGCTATGCACAAAGTTCTCCTGGTTCTGCTCCTTTTGCTCAGCATCAAATCATATAAGTTTTGCCAGGCCTCTCTGAAGTCTTCCTATTTATCATTTATTATAGCACAATAGTATTCCATTACATTAATATACCATAATTTATTCAGCCATTCTCCAATTGATGGGCATCCCCTTGATTTCCAGTTTGGGGCCACCACAAAGAGTGCTGCTATAAATATTTTTGTAAATGTGGGACCCTTTCCCATTTTTATGATCTCTTGGGGATATAGTCCTAGAAGCGCTAATGCTGGGTCAAAGGGTATGCACATTTTTGTAGCCCTTTGGGTATAGTTCCAAATTGCTCTCCAGAATGGTTGGATCAGCTCCACCAGCAGTGTATTAGTAGTGTTCCAACTCTCCCACATCCTCTCCAACGTTTATCATTTTCCTGTTCTGTCATATCTGCCAATATAATAGGTGTGATGTGGTACCTCAGAATTGTTTTGATTTACATCTCTGTAATCAAAAGTGATTTAGAGCATTTCTTCATATGACTATAGATATCTTTAATTTCTTTCTTTGAAAATTGCCTGTTCATATCCTTTAACCATTGGAGAATGACTTGTATTTTTGTACATTTGACTCAATTCTCTATATATTCTAGAAATGAGGCCTTTATCTCTGACATTAGCAGTAAAAATTCTTTCCCAGTTTTCTACACACCGAATTTTGGTTGCATTGGGTTTGGTTGTGCAAAAATTTTTCAGTTTAATGTAATCAAAATTATCTGTCTTGCACTTCATAATGCTTTCTATCTCTTCTTTAGTCAAAAATTCTTCCCTTCTCCATAAATCTGATAAATACACTATTCCTTGCTTCACCAATTTGTCCATAGTATCAATCTTTATACCTAGATAGTGTACCCATTTTGATTTTATTCTTGTGTATGGCATCAGGAATTGGTCTATGCCTAGTTTCCACCACTCTGTTATCCAGTTTTCCCAGCAATTTTTGTCGAATATTTAGTTCGACCAAAAAAAGTTCAACAAGAAGCTGGGATCCTTGGGTTTATCAAACAGTAGATTGGTATATTTATTGTCTACTGTGTCTTGAGTACCTAGGCTATTCCACTTGTCTACCCTTCTATTTCTTAGCCAGTACAAAATGGCTTTGATAATTGCTGCTTTATAATACAATTTGACATCTGGTAGGGCTAGGCCACCTTCCCTAGCATTTCTTTTCATTAGTCCCCTTGATATTCTGGAACTTTTGTTCTTCCAGATGAATTCTGATACTATTTTTTCCAGCTCTAGAAAATAATTATCTGATAGTTTAATTGGTATGTGATTAAATAAGTAAATTACTTTAGGCAGAATTGTCATTTTTATTATATTGGCTCGGCCTACCCATAAGCAACTGATGTTTTTCCACTTACTTAGATCTGATTTTATTTGTGTGAAAAGTGTCTTATAGTTGTGTTCATATAGTTCCTGGGTTTGTTTTGGCAGGTATAGTCCCAAATATTTTACAGTATCTACCTTAGCTTTAAATGGGATTTCTCTTTCTATCTCTTGCTGTTGGGTTTTGTTACTAATGTATAGAAATGCAGAAGATTTGTGTGAGTTTATTTTGTAACCTGCAACTTTGCCAAAGTTGTTTATTATTTCAAGTAGTTTTTTACTTGAATCTCTGGGATTTTCTAAGTATTTCATATCTGCAAAGAGTGATAACTTAGTGTCTTCTTTGCCTATTCTAATTCCTTCAGTTTCTTTATCTTGTCTAATTACTATAGCTAACATTTCTATTACCATATTGAATAATAGTGATAATAATGGACATCCTTGTTTCACCCCTGATCTTATTGGAAATGCATCTAGCTTATCCCCATTGCATATAATGCTATCTGAAGGTTTTAGGTAGATACTGCTTATTATTTTGTGGAAAGTTCCCTTTACTCCTATGCTCTCCAATGTTTTTAATAGGAATGGGTGTTGTATTTTGTCAAAAGCTTTTTCTGCATCTATTGAGATAATCATGTGGTTTCTGTTAGTTTTGTTGTTGATATGATCAATAATGCTAATAGTTTTCCTAATATTGAACCAGCCCTGAATTCTTGGTATGAATCCTACCTGATTATAATGTATTTTTCTCATGATAAGTTGTTGTATTTGTTTTGCTAAAATCTTATTTAAAATTTCCACACCTATATTCATTAGAGAAATGGTCTATAATTTTCTTTCTCTGTTTTGTCCCTTCCAGGTTTCAGTATCAAAACCATATTTGTATCATAAAAAGAATTTGGGAGGACTCCTTCTTCCCCAATTTTCAAAAATAGACTATATAGTATTGGAATTAGCTTCTCTAAATGTTTGATAGAATTCACTTGTAAATCCATCTGGCCCTGGAGATTTTTTCCTAGGGAGTTCATTGGTAGCTTGTTCAATTTCTTTTTCTGAGCTTAGGTTGTTTAAGTATTCAACTTCCCCTTCTGTTGGGAATTTGTATTTTTTAAAATACTCCTCCATCTCATTTAGACTGTCAAACTTATGGGCATAAAGTTGGGCAAGGCAATTTCTAATTATTGTTTTAATTTCATCCTCATTGGAGGTGAGTTCACCCATTTCATTTTTGATTTCAGTAATTTGGCTTTCTTCTTTTTTTTTAATCAAATTGACCAAAGTTTTATCAATTTTATTAGTTTTTTTCATAAAACCAACTATTGGTTTTATTTATTAATTCAATAGTTTTCTTAATTTCAATTTTATTAATCTCTCCCTTGATTTTCAGTATTTCTAATTTGGTACTTACTTCGGATTTTTAATTTGTTCTTTTTCTAGGTTTTTTAGTTGCATGCCCAAGTAATTGATCTCCTCTTTCTCTATTTTATTCATGTAGGCATTCAAAGATATAAAACTTACCCTAAGAACTGCTTTTGCAATATACCATATGATTTGGTAGGTTGCCTCATTATTGTCATTCTCTTGAATGAAGTTGTTGACTGTTTCTATGATTTCTTGTTTAACCCACTACTTCTTTAGGATTAGATTATTTAGTTTCCAATTAATTTTTGTTTGATCTTTCCATGACCTTTTATTACATAAAATTTTTATTGCATTATAATCTGAGAAGGATGCATTTCTGCACTGGACTGTGAGATTTTTATGCCCTAGATCATGGTCAATTTTTGTATATGTGCTATGTACCGCTAAGAGAAAGATATTCATTTCTCTTCTCATTCAATTTTCTCCAGAGATCTATCATATCTACCTTATCCAGAACTTTATTTACCTCCTTAACCTCTTTCTTGTTTATTCTGAGGTTAGATTAATCAAGTTTAGAGAGGAGGTTGAGGTCCCCTACTAGTATAGTTTTGCTGTCTATTTCTTTCTTCAACTCCCCCAACCTCTCCTCTAAGAATTTGGATGCTATACCACTTGAAGCATACATATTTAGCAATGATATTGCTTCATTGTTTATTGTGCCTTTTAGCAGGATATAGTTTCCTTCCTTATCTCTTTTGATTAGATCTATTTCTGCTTTTGCTTTTTCTGAGATTAGGATTGCTACCCCTGCTTTTCTTACATCAGCTGAGGCACAACATATTCTGCTCCAACCTTTTACCTTTACCCTGTGTATATCCCCCTGTTTCAAATGTGTTTCTTGTAAACAACATATTGTTGGACTATGGCTTTTAATCCATTCTGCTATCTGTCTCCATTTTATGGAAGAGTTCATTCCATTCACATTCAGTTATGATTACAATCTGTATTTTCCCCTCCATCCTCCATCCTCTTTCCCACCGTTTGTGCTTTTAGTTCTCCCATCTCCCTTCCCCTACTAGGAGCTATTTTTTAAGGCATAGGAACTCAGGTTGGATAGTTGGAGTAGAGTCAGACTATGGAGGCCCTAGAAAACTACCTGAAGAGCAGAGTTTGGATTCAGTATGATGAATAATTCGGAGCTGTTGGTGGCTAAAACTTCAACTTTAGACAAATAGATCATTAGAGCAGGAAGGAACCTTAAAGGTTCCTCTTTGTCCAATGTTGGCTTCAACTCTGCCTTCTCTCCAACCTGGGCAAGTCACTTAATCACTATCTGTTTCAATTCTCTCATCCATAAAATGAGTGTGATAATAACACCTTCCTCCCAGGCTTGTTGTGAGGATGAAATGAAATAATAATTGTAAAGCACTTAGCCCAATGCCTGGCCCAAAGCATTATATATAAATTATATATATATAATATAGGTATTATTTATATATAAATTATATATATAATAACTGTATTATATATATATAAATTATATATATAATAACTGTATTATATATAAATGTTAGCTATTATTACTATCACTGTCATCATTCCCCGTCCCACAACATCCAGTCACCAAGAACTATTTACGTTTTTCTCACAATACTTCACAATTTCTTGAATTCATCCATTCTTTCCCTTTCCCACTGTCATCATTGACCTAGTCCCTCATTGCTTCTCATCTGGACTACATTACAATTGTCTCCCAACTGGTCTCCACAGTCCCAGATACTGCCCCCTACATTATTTTGCACGCACTTCTAGTTGAAACTTTCAAAGGCACTTATTTGGATTATGCTTCCTTTCTGCTCCAAAATCTTCAATGCCTTCTGCCTCTGACTGCCTAACAAAGAAAATTCAGACTCCTCAGCTCAGTATTCAAGGCTAGTCCCACACTGCCTTTCCAACCTTATCTCCTACTAAGCGCAGTAGAATTCAGGCAGTCAGTCCCTAAACATTTCTTAAGGACCTGATATGTGCCAGATCAGCCTGACATTCCTTTAAAATACCTTCTGTTTTCTTGCACTGAGGATCAAGTGAGTTAATCAACATAAAGTACTTTGTAAACTTTAAAGCATTATATAAATATTATTGTTGCTGTTAATACTATTTCACCTGAAGAAGAATACAGTTGGATCTCCCATCTTTCCTCCCTCTTCTATTCTCATCTCTTCCTATCAAAATGCTAGTTTAAGACCCAGTTCAAATCTTACCTCTTCTAAAAAGCCTTTTTATAGTGTTATCATTAGAAAAGATATTTCCCTCCTCTGAATTCCTGTAACACTTATCAGCTCCACTTGTATGACACTTAGCAAAGATAGCTTTATATTATCATTATTTATGTCTCTGTCACCTCCCCAAAAGGGCAGTTAGGTGGCACAATGAATAGAGTGCCAGATCTGGGGTCAAGAAGACTCGCCACCATGAGGACAACTCTGACCTCAGATACTTACTAGCTGTGTTGCAAGTCATTTAATCCTATTTGCCTCAGTTTCCTTATCTGTCAAATGTGCTGAAGTCTTTAAAAAATGACAAATCACCCCAGTATCTTTGCAAAGAAAACCCCAAATGGGGTCATGAATAGTTGAACATGGCTGAAATGACTGAACAATAATATACATCAGGGATCATCTTATGTTCTTCCCTGTGGTACTTAGTATAATGCCTCATACGTAGTAGGCATTCAGTAAGTATTTGCAGAAAGGATGGATGTGTCTACACCAAATCACTCAGTTTCAGAACATTATATTTTCCCCAATCAATTTCAACCTCCCTGGAAATCTACATCTGCCAGTCCTTCAATTGCCCTCATCTCCTCCTGTATCTGAATGACAAATAGAAGCACAGGGGACAGCTGCACAGTAGACAATGGATTGTAATAGAATCAAGCCATAATGTGACCACCAAGAGTGGAAGCACATTGCCTGGAGATCAAGAAACGATATCAACCTGACTGTGCCCCAGAGACACAGACCAAAAACACACAACTTATCTCATTTTAAAACATTAGCTTTCATTCAAATAGTTTTCCCCAAGGTGGCTGAGATAATTTCTTAGCTTATGAATAATTTAGCATTCCAGTCCACTGCTCTTACTATTTTAAGAAGATTGAATGCAGCATCTGAAACTCAGTGTCCCCACTGGTTTTTCTGTGCTTCTATGCCATATTGGTAGGGACCATGTTATAGAATCCCTACCCTCTGTCCTCATGCTCCTGCTACTGTCAACTTCTTTTCTCCTAATACTTTACATTGTATTTTCCCTTCTTCAAGAGGAGCATTTAAAATAGTTTCAAGAAAATACTTTTCTGCCCATAAGTGCACAACAGAAATAGTTCAGTTTTAAAGGGAAATACCACACTAAATAGGTTGTTTGGTTGTACTCATTTGTAGAACCTAAATAACTCCTGAGTTCTATCCTTTTTTATCTACTACATTTGATCACAGAGGAGATATCAGAGTTATTATCAGTAACACCCAATCAAACCTACACATGCTGCCACATAGCAAGGTAGAGTTAGAATTGCAACCACTCCAGAGGACCCTCTGAAAAGAGAATTTATAGAAAAACTACATAATAGTAAATATATGAAATGAGAGGAATCTTACCATTGATTTCTGTTCAAGTTTACTATCAGTAAAAATTCAAGTTAGAATCTTAGATTTTGAGCTGGAAGGGACCTAAGGGGCTGTCTCATCCAACTTCTCATTTTCAGATGAGAAGGCTGAGATTTAGAAAATCTAGGTGAATTGTCCAGCATCACATAGGTAATAAGTGATAGAAGGGGGTGAGTCCCAGTGAACCAGTACACTGCCTTCTTAACATCAATATTTAAATTTACTTATTTTCTAAGGGAGAAAAATTGTCAAATTGGAAGTTGAAAAAAATGGTGAATATCTTTATCCTGGGTTCCCTGAACAAGAACACTTTGCATGACTCTATATTGAAAAGTTATGTTTTTTCCTTTTTTAAAAAAAATTATGGGACTTTTCCTTATTATTTCCTCCAGTTCTACCTTCCTGGGCTTATCTTTACCAGACACAGTATAAATCTATACACTAAACATAGTTAGCAGTCCTCAGCTAAAATAAACGGTTTTAGCAGAAAGAACACAGTACAAAGTGGAACAAGCCCACGCTAAGCACTAAGAACTACAATCCATTCAGTGTATACTTGTCTTCCTGTTTCTTATATTCTCTTCCAGAATGTTACAATCAGATAATAAATACCAGGAAAGAAAATCAACGTCCTGTCTAAAACCATTTCACATTTGCTCTATTTTGATGTACAGTCTTACACAAGATAACTAGATGATTTTCAACCTATCAGTTTTTAAATGTAATAGTCATCTTAAAATAGAAGTGGGCCATATATTAAATGAAGTTCTTTCTCCAACAATCCCATCAGAACTCAAAACAAAGTTCTGAGTACATAGAGAACTTTTCCTTAAAGGAGCTCACAGCATATTAGCAAGCTGGAAAGAAATGGTAAGAGTTGGTCCAGAATGGGATCACCTCTTGGGACAACCCAGAAATCAAGCTGATAATTCTAGGGGAATCTTGAGACTTGGTATGACCAAAAGCCAAGCTAGCTCTAAACCTGTAGGGATCCAGAATTTGAATAGGAAAAGAAACTACATTTTTATTTTCACTAATCTCTAGAAGAAATTCAGCATTTTCTTCAATTTAAAATAAAATCTTACTCTAAGAACGTGTCTATAGGCTTCACCAGACTGCCAAAGGGATCCATGAGACAGAAAAGGTTAAGTAACCTTACTCTGATGATGTAGGCCTCCTGTCCAAATCCACACTTCTAGATCTTGGGTTATTATCCCAAAGGTGGCAACTGTTTTTATTTTTGGAAGACACCTCCAAAGTCATCTAATCTAACTCCCTTGTTGTACAGATGAGGTCAGTAAAGATGAAGTGGCCTGACCAATGTCATAAGCTATAGTGTCTGAGATCAAATCTGACTTCAGGTCTTCCTGATTCCAGTTCTCTATCCACTGCCCTACCCAGCTCCCTCTCTAGGACAGGTAGTATAGATGGACAACAAACTAAATATAAAATTGAATAGGGGGAGGAGAGCAGACTGAATTACTTTAGGAAATTGAAGGGCTCTTTTACTGACCTCAACCTTCTCATGAATTACAATAACTATCTTTTCAATACTAACATTCTGTTCTTTACATACAATACTCTATCTCCCATCTTGGTGCCTTTGGATAGACTATGTCCTCCACCCTCCAACACCCCCAGAATGCATTCCCTCTTCACATACATCTCTTAGAGTTCCTAGTTTCATTTCAGATTCAACTCAAATGCCATCATTTACTTGAGACTTTTGTTGGTCCAACCCAGCTGACAATGCTTCTTTTAAAACTTGCCTTGTCTTCTTTTGTACATATTTTGTATATTCTTAGTACATATGTTTGTATGTATAAGGCAGTTACATGGCTCAGTGGGTAGAATGCTGGGCCTGGAGTTAAGAAGACTTATCTTCCTGAGTTCAAATCTGACCTCAGAAGCTTACTAGCTATGTGACCCTGGGCAAGTCACTTAACCCTCTTTTCCTCAGTTTCCTCATCTGTCAAACAAGATGGAGAAGGAAATGGGAAACCACTCCAGTATTTTCTTTGCCCCAAAAAGAGATGGACACAACTGAACAACAACAACCAAGTATGTGTGTAAATGTTGTCTTTCCTGATAGAATATAAACACCTTGAGGTCAGGGACTGTTTCAGTTTTGCTTTCATATCCCCAGCATCTACCATTATGCCTGGCAGATAGTAGGCATTTAATAAATTGAGTTGGTTGTAGCATAAGAAACAATAACTATAAATAATTCAGAGAACTGTGGGAAGGCAAAACTGATACAAAGTAAGGAAGATCTGTTCAAAATAATATATACAATGGCAACAAAAATATGGAAAGGACAACAAAATGAACCTGAATGCTATCTAGTTTTAATGGATAAGCTTTTTCCTGGGAAAAAAAATAGGAAAATTCAGTAGGTGAAAAAGACTTACTTTGGAAATCCAAAACTGGGATTCAAAGCCTATCGTCACTGATCCTTATTACCTGTGTAACTTTCGACAAGTTGATTAGCTTCCCTGGGTCTCAATTTAATCTTGCATGTAGTAGGAATAGTAAATGTTATTGACTGGCCAAATAAAATAATCTAACATACTAGATAATAGTCTGGGCACGTCAGGAAGATGAGGGTTCAAACTCTGACATTTATTAACCAGGAAGGGAAGTCATTTAACTTCAATATGCCTTAAGCAATGCTCTAGCATTTATTTACTAAGTCATAGACCACTCTGAACTGGAATCTTCCAATCTACAATAGTGACAGGTGTTCCCACAGCAGGAGTTCCCCATACTGATGAAATACAGACTCTGTATATTTGAGCATGTTCACTGAACCTAAGCAATGTTTCTCTCCCTTGAATCTCTAACTAAACTGGAACAGGAGAAACACACATACCCCTTTTTTCATACCACAGGAAAAGGAAAAACATTATTAAGTACCTGATACCCTTCTGGGGGGTCCAAGTCTAATGATTTAAACAAGAAATGAATGGCCACTTCTTAAAATTATGAAAAAACATGACTACTTTTGGTATATCTTATTCACCTTGGACAGAGCAATAGCAAATCACGTGAGTTGGCCGTATGAGAGGCCCAGGGTTGGGAATGTAAAGAAACCAGTTTGCTTATGGTTGAAATATTTAATAAGTTAATATCATTTAATAGGATAATGTCAGATGAAACATCACTAGAAGGGGTAGCTAACACAATGGATAACAGAGTCAGGATCCAAGATGATCTTGACAGACTAGGCCAAGTCTAATAATGTGTCATCCAAATCCAAGTGAATGTGAAGTCTTACACCTGGGTTCAAAAAATCAATTTCAATCAGCCAATCAACATTTGCTTATTAAATGCTTACTATGTTCTAGGCATTGTGCGAAGCATTAGGGATAGAAAACAAAGACAGTTTCTGCTCTCAAGAAGCTTAATAACTAATGGGGGAAAACAACACCTGGTATGGGAGCATGATGGGGAATTCCAAAAGCATAAGTACTCAAGTATAAGATAGAAGAGGCATATATAAATGACAACTGTTCTAAAAAAATTTTTTTTTTATTTTTTAAAGATCTATGAGTTTTAGCAAATTATGAATTCAATGTGATGTAATACAGGAGTCAGAAAAGTCAGTGTGATCTTGGGCTGCACTTTGAGAGAAAGCACTTACAAGAAAAGGGACTTAATTGCTTAACTGTTCCTCATCAGACTTGATCGATAGTATTATGTTCAGTTCTGGACACCGTGATTCAAGAAGGAAATTGATAAACTGGAAACTGTCCAAAGGAAGGCAATCAGGATGGTAAAGAGAGGAGTGGCATGGATTAATAACACTCATATGGAATATCATGAGGAGAAGTGAAAGGAATTGGGGACGTTAAATCTGTAGAAGAGAAAACTCAGGGGAAACATGATAACTGTCTTTAAGAGTCTGAAGGATTGTCATGTAGAAAAGAGATTAGACTTTTTTCATTTGGCCCCATTGGGCAGGACCAGAGGTTGCAAAGAGGTCATCTTGGGCTTGATATCAGGAAAAGCTTAATTTAAGCCATCCAAAAGTGGAAATGGTTACTTTGAGAAGTGATGGATTCCCCTTTTTGGGAAGTCTTTATGCAGAGGCCGGACAACCAATCATCAGGCATTTTATAGTTCAGATTAAGATAGAAATAGGTTGATCCAGATGGCTAGTGAAGTCCCTTTGAGTCCTCAAATTCTGTGTTTCTATAATATGGATTGGCTAAGAATCACCTGGCTCCTCCTTATGATTCCTCTGTTTTAATCAGTTGTCCCTACCTGTCTGCACCTGTATGCTGAGGCAGGCCTTCCCAGCATCAGATCAGTTCTGCCTCTGGCTGGGAAATATGTTAGGAACACCTGTCTCAGAAGAATGTTACTTCACTAGCAAACTCTATTCTGGCTGGCAGTGCCCTCTACCACTACCCTGACCTTTGACCTGTAATTTTGGCCCATGATCAATTTACTTACATTCAAACATCATTGATTAAGTACTATGGATACAACGATGAAAACCTCTGTATCTTCTGTTCTCAAAGAGCTTATAACCTAATGGTATGGACAGTTAAATGGTTTTTTAAAATTATATTTTAGATGATCTAGTGCAGGAGTGGGGAGTCTGCAGCCTCAAGGTCACATGTGGTCTTCTAGGTACTCAAGTGGGACTCTGTCTTCAGTCAAAAAGGCTGCACTTGGGGACCTAGAGGGTCACATGTGACCTTGAGGCTGCAGGTTCCCTACCCTGATTTCTAGTGCATAAGAAAATTGAAATGACATAGCATGCAAGATATAAAGAAGAAAGGATCATTCATACCTGGAGGAAAATCTGGGAAGTCTTCATGGTATGTGATGGTCTGTGAGTTAAGTCCTGAAGGAGAAGTATTTTGACAAGTAGAGATGTGAGTGGTCAGCAAGGTGGTACAGTAGATAGAGTGCTGGGCCTGGAGTCAGGAACAGCTGAGTTCAAATGTGACTGCAGACATAGTAGCTGTGTGACCCTGGGCAAGTCACTTAAACCCTATTTGCCTCAGTTCCTCCACTGTAAAATGGGGCAACACCAGAGAAAGAAACAGCAAATCCCTCCAATATCTTTGCCAAGAAAACCTCATGGACAAATTCATGGGGTCATGAAGAGTCAGACACGACTGGAAAACATCAGAGATGTGATTTTAATTGCTTTCAGAAATGATAGGAAATGTGTAAATATATGATGGTAAGAAAATATCGTAGAGTGCCAGAACAGGAGTAGTGAATATACTGTTTGAATTCAGTTCATTTTCCAAACCCTCTGCCTAGAATCCTAGGCCTTGGTTCTCAATCACTTAGTCAAGGTTCCTCATCTTGGCTCCCTGGTCTCCTGGACCCCTTTCTTGTCTGGACTCATGATTTCTGCTCATACCTGCCAGTTTCCTTTCTGTCTAGCCAAATTCGCAGTCTTACCTCCACCCTATTCTGCCTTATTCTTTTGTTGCCCAAAGGTTCCTATATTACTGTCCTGTTTTAAAACCATTTGATTCCTTTAAAGTCAAGTAACTCAATTATTTTCCCAGAGAATAGCCAAGTGAAATAAATTAGAAACACCTGGGGCAGAAACAGTGCCATTACATGTCTCTACAAGTAGTACAGTAATGTTCAGGTGTAATTTAAACATTGGCACTTCGACTTTAAGGAGAGAGGGCTCCAAAACAGTGGAAAGGTCAGGAAAAAATACATAGGGGGAGAGACAGTGATCTCTAGTTAGATAGATGTCCATCTCTAACTACATCTGTCCACAAATATCCATGTGATACTTATCTAATCACAGATTTTCATAGGATCTATCAATTTTTAGAGCTATGGGTATATAGTCCAGAATTATCTGTTAAGAAGTAAAACTGCATACTTTTGTATTTAGAAGTTGTTGGATTTTTTTGGCTCATTTTTTAAAATTTGATTTGGTTTTTCCTTTACTATAAATCAAAGTTTATCTAATTATGTTTAAAGTAAATTAAGTAAAAATAATTTACTTAAATTCTTTTTTAAAAATATGTAAAATACTATTTGATGTAGTAGATTCCTGCATCTCTTAGAGTGCACGGCCAATCAATGGTGCCTGCTCTGCTACCAAGAAAATAGATGTGAATTAAGCATCTGGTAGCAGAAACTTGAAGAAAAGATAAACAGGAGGAAATAGACCTCTTCAGAACATGCTCTCAAATTTCAAAACATAACAAGAATGTCACAATATCCTCAATATTTGATAGAAGGACTCTACCAGAAAGCAAATGAACATTCCCTCTAGTCGCTGATGGGGTAATTTGTGCCTCTTGTAATTTTTTTAAAAAACAAGAAAGAGTAACTGTAACCTGTTACCCTGGAAACATTGGCTAGTAGACTAACATCATGAGAGCTTGCCTGGTCTACTTTGTGAAAGTTACTCAAGTTCAATGCTAAGAAACAGATAGAGGCTGGTCACAACACAGCACCTAAAATTGCTACCCTAAGTCTCAGCAACCCTATTCCCAACTAAATAGACAAAGACATAGCACTCGCTCTAGAAATACACTCCCAGTTCCCTGGTATGACAGAGTGGGTTCTCCAGGAGTTGACTAACTGCTCCTATCAGTACATTATTCCGACACTGTAACTCCTGCACCCCCCATTTTGCTTTCCATCATCAACCAACTAGGGAAGTTGGGTGGTAGAGTGGATGGAGTGCCAGGCCTGGAGTCAGGAACTTCCTTAGAGTTCAAATCTGACCTCATACACTAACTAGCTGTGTGACTCTGGGCAAGTCATTTAACCATGCGGCCTCAGTTTCCTCATGTGTCAAATGAGCCAGAGAAGGAAATGGCAAACCCCAAGAAAATCCTAAATGGGATCACAAAAAGTTGGACATGACTGAACAACAACAATCAATCAAGCAGTAGAACTCTATTAATTTTCAGAAAAGCAGTTTAGCAACAATAATAGCTATAAAAAAAATCACCACCACCAAAATGAACACTTCCTCTGTACGCACAAGGCACCTGGGGAGTGGGCTCAAACTTAAAGTATAATGAGAACAAGGGGCCTACAGCTCACATCTTTCGGCTGCCAAAAGGAAAGGAGACAAGAGATCCACATCTTCCTTCTTACATTCAAATTCAGTTCTGGTTGAGCACTCCCTGAGAACTTCTCTTAGTATTTCTGTCTTCACAGACAATTAGAAGATTTTTTCATCCATCATATAATGCCAGTCACTCATGACCAGAAACCAGTTCCCTAAAATTCCATGTGTTAGATTGAAACCAGGCAAGAAATTTTTTAAATATAGTTTTATTATTTCTTCAAATACTTTCCCAACTACATGTAAAATAATTTTTAACAAAAATGTGCATTATGAGTTATCAGTTCTCTCTGGAGAAGGATAACATTTTTCATCACCGTCTTGATCAGTTGCTACATTTGTCACAGTTGATCACTGTTACAATGTAGCTGTTGCTGTGTAAAATGTTCTGGTTCGGCTCACTTCACCTTGCATGAGTTCATATAAATCTTCCCAGATTTTTCTGAAACCAACCCACTCATCATTTCATACAGTACAATCATATATCACAGTTTGTTCAGTCTTTCCCTAATAGATAGTTTGCAATTCTTTGCCACCACAAAAAAAAAAGAGCTGCTATAAATAGTTTTTACAAATAGGTACTTTTACATTTTCTTTGATGTCTTTGGGATATAGACCTGGGTATTGCTGGGGTCAAAGGGTAATGCACAGTCTTGCAGCTCTTTGGACATAGTTCCAAATTGTTCTCCAGAATGGTCAGACTGGGAAGC
Organism: Potorous gilbertii; assembly: GCA_028658325.1. Taxonomy (NCBI): domain Eukaryota; kingdom Metazoa; phylum Chordata; class Mammalia; order Diprotodontia; family Potoroidae; genus Potorous; species Potorous gilbertii. Next base: position 558,600,339 of record CM053770.1, read on the forward strand.
TAGATGGTAAAGTGGATACAGCACTGGGCCTAGAGTGAGAAGACCTGAGTTCAAATGTGACCTTAGATACTTACTAGCTATCTGACCCAGAGCAAGTCACTTAACTGTGTTTGCCTCAGTTCCCTCATCTAGAAAATGATAAGGAAATGGTAAACCACTCCAGTATCTTTGCCAAGAAAGCCCCAAATAGGGTCACAGAAGAACTGGGAAACAAATGGAAAAACAACAACCTGGTTGGACTAGTTCACAGGTCCAGCCACAGTGCATTATTGTTCCAGTTTTCTACATCCCCTACAGTACTGTTATTTTCCTTTTCTGTCATGGTGACCAGTCATCAGAGGTGTGAGGTGGTATGTCAGAATTGCTTTAATTTGCATTTCTCTAATCAGTAGTGATATAGTGCATTTGTCCATGTGATCATTGATAGCTTTGATTTATTCTTTTGAAAACTGCCTGTTCATATCCTTTGACCATTTGTCAGCTGGGGAGTGGCTCTTATTTTTATAAATTTGGTTTAGTTCCCCAGGCAGGGAGTATTTGTGCACTTATGTGTACAACCACTCCCCCTCACCCCCCCAAAAGAAAAATATCAGAACATTCTGTAAATGTTAGGCTCTCATATTACACATGCATTCCAACTGCACATAAAGTGGCTGTATAGGCCATATAGATGATGTGCTGGATGGAGAGTTGGGCCTAGAGTCAGGAAAACCTGAATTCAAATCTGGCTTCAGATACTTACTAACTGTGTGATCCTGGGCAAGTTACTTAACCTCTGTATGCTTTTGTTCTGGGAATAGTAATAGCACCTACCTCTCAGGGTTGTTGTGAGGATCAAATGAGGCATTTGAAAAAATGCTTAGCATAATACCTGGCACATAGTAGGCATTTAATAAATATTTGCTTTCTTCCTTCATAGATATCTTTCAATTAATTTCAAATGGAAGGACTTGCAGAGGGTGGTAGAATATTTTGTAGAGCACGGGCATAAATGTTACATCTTTTATGCTGCCATTTACCTAGGATACCGTAACCAACTCATCACTGGAGGGTCATGAATCTTTGAGGGGATGGAAGAGAAAGGGTTCTTTTTCCCTTATTAATGGTGATAAAAATTCACTTTTTCACTGTATTCCCCTTGTGACAAAGGACACATATTTGTAAGATGACTAGTGAGGGGGTTAGTGATACACCCTACATCCAGGGAACAAAGAGAAGGAAAATGAGTTCAAATTCACAAATCTAACTTCATACATATCTTTCTTTAACCAACTAAACTACATATACATATGTATAGGTATATACACACATATATGTATACATATATACATATTTGTGTATTTATGTGTGTGTTTGTGTATGGTTTCCACACAGGTGATGGAGTAGGCGCAAAAGTGGTAGCTGTGTACTGAGTATTAGTATCCATAGGTTCTCAACTGCCATTGGTATCCTGCCTGACTCTTTTAAGAATTATTCCCCAGTGCCCTGAGGGTGTTGGCCCCTTCTCTCAAAATATCTCATTGCCCTTAGATGCTAAATCTCATTGGGAAATAGTTTCCTTTGAACTTTTCAAAGGTATAAAGGAATGCCTCCCATTTTTATGAGTTCTGTCCTGCTGTAGGCAGAGGAAGTTGCTGTGTGTGAGGAAGGGGCCAATTAGAGCCAAAGAGCCATAAGCTAATCCCTTATGGCACTGTTCTACGAGCTGGGCTTGTTGCAGCCTGCCAAAGAAGTGTTCTCTTGGACTGAAGTAGAAGAAATGGAGAAGGGGCTTGAGGGCAGAGAATACACTCAGGCTGCCTTTTTTTTTCTTGCTGCAGAACTCCGAAGTACATTGGCTTGATTTAGCTGCCTGTAATCATTAGCAGTTGTGAGAAATAAATGTACCACCAAGGAATATATAAACCAGTGATTCTCCAACTTTTTGTTGTCAGGATCCCTTTGTACTCTTAAAATTTATCTAATATTCCCTCAGGGGCTTTTATTTATGTGAGTCCTATCTATTCATATCTACCATCTTAGAAATGAAAACATCTTAGTATTATTATGGAAATAAGTTTTGACCTCACAAACCACTGAGAGATTCTCAAGGATCCCTTGGGGTCTCTAGACCACACTTTGAGAACCACTGGTTTCAACCAATCCTTATGGTGGGAGAAAGTAGGGTGGCAAGTCCTTCTTGAATTAGCACCAGCATCTCTGCCTAAATATCCATGTGTTTGTGGTACAGTTGAATTCTCTAAAAACATCATTCATGGCTTAGATCAATAACACTTCTTTTCCTGGGACCTAACCTGTGGTTAAGTTGCCACATTCCCTGCATGGGCCTAATTATTTCCCTAATAAAAACTCAATGTGAAATATTGAAACTTAACCCCTCCAACCAGTTCTGAGAAAGACATGTTTCATGGAAGGAGAGGGAACAAATGGGAATTATCTAGAATCAGGCTGTATTTTCTAAAGCTGCTCCAGACACATTATTAGAGACAATCTGGAACTGAAGAGTCGGAAGAAGACTAGATGAGTAATGGAGTTAGAAATCTTGGCAAATTATACTGAGGGCTCTTTTCAACAAAATTTCTGATCCTCATAGAATTGCTATAAGCCTCTAGGTGGAGAGAGGCAGCCCCAGTGGCCTACCCAAACCTGGCCCAAAATGTGCGCTTGAACATGTGGCACTTCCATTTCTTCTGTTTCTATTATGTTCCTTCTTTCCTGCTCTTAGGTGAATGAGTATTAGAGATGAAAAGGAAATGAGCTTTGAAATGTCAGAAGAGCTACCAGGGGTTCAGTGGCTAAGCCTGGGGAAGGAGCCAGCCCTGTGGAGCAACCTGCTTAACCCAGACTAGCAATGGATCACTCTGGTAGCTAAAATGCTATATCCTCCACACAAAAGAGTGACTCACCCATCAGGTATGCCTCACCCAAAAGTGAACTTTTGAACCTATTCTTCCCAAGGACTGAAGTATAGAGGGTAGTATATGCCATAATTCAGGGTACCATTTTTGTGCTATGGGTCTTGCTTTATCTTTTCAGCAAAAATCTCTTTGTAGAAGCTAGCTGATGTCAATTAGTTAATTGATGTTGGAAAATCGAGTGATTAAATCCATAGTAGGGTGCTAATTACTGATACTGAGAAGATATTAACTGGCTCTGGGTGACTGGTGTTGGGAGGAATACACCAGAACTGGGACTTGAAATAATAGCTTTAAACAACAGCAACCCCTTAGGGTTACTCCTAGAACCATAAGGGGGAAATGGAGTCATCAGTGCTCTGAGAATTCAACCGGTTTGTTTATAAGTTGGAATAGTAAGTCCAGAGTCTCACTATACAAAGACTGATACAGTATCTGAAGAATTAAAAAGTTTCATGCCTCCCAAGAAGCAATGAAAGAATGAATGGTAAACATGAGGATGTTTCAATATATTACCAATGAAGAACTACATTAGAGAAGCAGTATAAAAGATAACATTCAAAGTATATAATATGAAAAGGAACTCATCTGTTCATATAACAAAATGGAAGTATGGCTGATAGCCTGAAAGCTCCTCTGATAACAAGTCAATATACCCACAATCTGTCCACCAGCACAGAGCACTACCTCCACCCCCTGAGGATTTGTGAAAGGACATAGAGAAAGGTTGCAAAGATATGGATGCATAGGGATCTACAGTGATTGACCAAATATGGAGTTCAATTAGATCATAAATCTAAAAAAGGATACAGTTAACCTAGGAGGTCATCCTTTACCTGATAGGACTAAGCACTACTTATAAGTGTCATGGATGAGCTTCAGAATCAAGCAGTAGAGAAGGTTAAAAAGCTGAAGGAAGATAGGGACATTCAGGGAGAAAAAGGGAGATAAAGTAGAAAAATTTTTAAAGGTACATAAAGGGAAAGAGGCAGATTGGAAGAAAGTCACCAATAACTATTTCAGTCTTTTCAGTGGCATCTGTGTCTACTAATGCTAATGAAATAAGGTCTTGAAAATGTCACTCTTGAAATGCAAATACAAAAAAAATTCTGAGGTTTGTCTCAAACCCAGCAAATTGGAAAACATGACAAAAAGATTGAAGTAGTCAAAGCTGGAATGGTTGTACACCTGCAAGCCCATTGATATACTGTTGGTGGAACTGTGTCTTGGTCCAACTATTCTGATCAAACCATTCAAATTATGCTAAAAAGGACTAAACTGTTCAAAATATTCAGAGAAGCACATTTTTGGTAGGGAAGTGCTAGAGACAAAGTAAGTACTCATCTATTGAGGACTGGCTAAACATTATATATGTGTGTGTCTACGTATGTATATGTGTGTATATATGTGTGTGCCTATATGAGTATTATTGCACTATAAATAGTAAGGTTTGAAAGAAGCACAGGAAGATTTACGTGAACTGATGCAGAATCAATCAGCAGAACCAGGAATGGTTCAATGTTCATAAGGATTACAACAATGTTAACCAGAAAGATCAAACAACTGAAACTGGATCCTGTATAATCATAATATCCAAGCTTGACCCCAGAGCAAAGTCGAGAATGTGCTTCTCCCTCCCTTCATTGCAAAATAGGGGGATTAAAGATTATGGATTTAGAATATAGTATGTCCTATCCAACACTGTCAGTGTGTTTGAATGAGTTCTTTTAAATACTTTTTTCTTTTAATTCTTATCACAAGGGATGACTTGCTAGGTAAGGACAAATATATTCAGAAATTAATGTAATATAAAAACAAAAGCTACAATAAAAATAGATAATTTTTTAAAGAAAATGTTGCTTTTGTCTTTAGTTTCATTTATTTCTTCACCTTGGGAAAGAAAAGAAATTAATTTGAGCTTCTAAATTTAAGATACACGAGCACCATCCTGATAGTACATATTAGAAATGGCACTACGTAAAACACACATTTGATTCATAAAATGCATCTCGAAATCTTATACATAACTGGTCAGCTCCCCCTGCTGTCATTTCAGGGAATTAGTAGGTACAGTGGATCAGCAATAATGCTAACTCATAAAGAAGGGGAAAGTAGCCTTTCTGGAAACAGTTTCACATTAGAAACAAATCATACCAGACATAGAGATAACAAAAATCAAGCAATCCATGTCTATCTTTTTACAGGGACAGTTAAGAAAGGCAATAATGTTCTGCTTATAAAATCAGTGAGGGCTCTTTCAAACATTTAAAATGCAAAATGATTCATATATTTGGTACGAAGAAAAGAACAAGAAATACTATCCACCCCAAGATAGACTAAGGTACTTAACGCATATACACAGTCTGGGAAGGCTGGGAAGAAAATGAGCATTTATATAGCATTCTCTACTATGTGCCAGGCACTATGCTAAGCTCTTTACAAATATTATCTCATTCAATTCCCATAATAAGGCTGCAAATTAGATGATGTTAATATCCTCATTTTACAGTTAAAAAAAACTAAGGCGAACAAAATTTAAGTGATTTGCCAAGGGTCATATATGTGTCTGAGGCTAGATTTGAACTCCTGACTTCAAACCAACTGTTTTATACATTGCACCTTTTAGTTGTGTGTATGTTTTCTCCCTTTTAGGGTAGGAACTACTTCACTTACGTCTCTGTATCCTCAGCAGAAAACTAGTAGATAGTACTTAATAAATGCTTTTGAATAATAAGTTGATTGGTTTGGATTTCATACCTTTCATCATCCTGACAACCCTCTGGAGATGGCTTTCATTTCATCAATAACCTCCTTCAAATGGGACACTTAGAACTGAATGCCATTCACCAGATAGGGTGTAAGAAGTGCAGAGTTCAGTATGACAATTACCTTCTATGGTCTGGACACATTACTTGTATCAATGCAGCCTAACTCCAGACCTCACAATGACGTATGAATAACAGGAAAAAATATTATACTCTCTTCAATTTATATGGAGGAATCCAAGAACTGGAGATGTAAAATGTCTTGCCAAGGACATACATCTTGTAAGTTTGTACCAGAAGGCAGGTATCTAGACTTCTAGTTTCATACCATCTAATATCCTATGCTGTGTCTTCATTTCTTGTTTCAGTGAAGGATATTCCTAACCAGAGCAGTTCCACAGACAAACAGGGAGAAGGGGCAATGTGTTTCTCATTAGTCCCTTTCTGAAATCATATTGGCTATATGTTACTTTGACATTTCCCTTCCTACATCATCAACATCTTTCCAAAAAAATCTTACTATCCAGTGAAATTTATTTACTTTAACCTGTCAAATTTAATTATTTAAAGATTTTTATTTTGTCTGAACTTGCAATTTCATTAACATGAGTAATTCCTGGTGTGAAATATCTTACCCCCAATGCAGACCTGCACTTCACCTGTAACTTAATCTTGAAGAGGCACCTGGGACACTGAGAGATTGTATCAGTATTTGTCAGAGACTTGAATCCACATCTCCCTGACAACAAAGCTGGCCCTATATGCGCTATTTCAGGCTGACTCTCCAACCTTAGCTATCTTGTTAATGTACCACAATACTGCTCTGTGTATGTGAAGATATTGTAATAACCTTCTAACCTATTTTTTTCCATTACAGTGATGAATTTTGTCCATCCTCGCTTTCTTCCTAATTTATCTTGTAACCAGTGAGTAACAGTTTATAAGTCAGTTGTTGTCAGTTAAGACGAATCATAACTACATTTTTTTAACAAACTGAAAGATTTTATTCTATTTAGTCCCATAAGTAAGGTCCTTTCCAGCTCTAAATTAATGAACCTATGATTCTTACCTCTGAACCTATTTTGTGATGAAACGCTACCTCTGGTTTCAAGAAGGAATTTAACGGGCCAAAAGGGAACTCTCAATGCATAGTAATGAGTGAATGAATGCAGTATTTATTAAATTCTTCCTGTGTACAAAGCAGGGTGTATGAGGAATACAGACAGAAAAATAAGACAGTCCTTGCCCTCAGGGAGCTCACATTCTAACAGAGGAGACAAACACAGGTGCAAGATTTCAGCTGCAAGTCAGATGGAAAGGTCCATGGACATCAAGGTGCGGTTGGCAAGGCATTAGTGTCTCTTCTTTAATGTCATTTCCACTGATAGAATCATGTTTCTGATGTTGAACTTGATAATGTCAAGGACTTAAGAGGTAAGAATTCTCCTTCCTGGGCAGTTCGTAGCTGTAGCTCTAGCACCTGGAGGAGCAGTTGCAAAGCTGTCTCTCCACAAAGGCTGCTTCCTAGGAAGATGGCTGAGAGCCCTGACCTAGAAGCATTGTAACTCCCAAGGTTTTTGTGTTCAGGGCCCTTTCTCCATCAGGATCTGAGGTAAGGTAATAATCAAGGTAGTGGTAGTGGTTTGACTTATCTGCTACAGTCTGTCTCTTGTCTCTCCCTCAGGGTGCCTTGCTGCTTCAGTAAGTGCTGGCTTATCTGCCCCATGAATGATAATGAGTGACTTTTACATGACACTTTAAGGTTTGCACATTGTTATATATATAATATATACATACATTATATATATACATACATATATATATATATTATACCATTCAAGACTTACAACAATCCTGTGAGGGGGGTGCCACAGGTATCACAATCCATCCTATTTTACAGAAGAGGACACTGAGCCTCTAGGACATTAAAGAACTTTTTCCTGGTCACGCAGTTCATAAATATCAAAACCAGGATTCAAACCTAAATCTCCTGACTTCAAATCTAGCCCTCTAATCACAGCATACCACAATTTCATAAGTTTTGTTTCTCTCTTTGACTTATTGAGCACTATCAGAACTACCTGAAGGTATTGTTTAACTAAGTAAAATAGAGATGATGGCATTTGTCACTGTGTTGTCTCAAGGTTATGTGTTTTAAAAGCAGTACAAAACATAAAAAAGAGTTGTATAGGCTCAATTATAAAAATTTTCCTTAAAGAACAACGTAAATAATTGGAAGAATATTCAGACTTCATGGCTAGACCATGACAATAAAATAAAAACAATACTACCAAAATTAATTTATACTTTAAATGCTGTATCAATCAAATTACCAAAAGGGATATTTTATAGAACTTGGTGAAATAATAACAAAATTCATTTGGAAAAACAAAAGATCTAGAATATCAAGAGAAATAATGAAAAGAAGTAGGAATGCAGGGAAAATAGCTCTTCCAGATGTCCAACTATATCATAAAGCAGCAGTCATCAAAATTGTCTGGTTCTGGTTAAGAAATAAAAATGTAGATCAATGGAACAGACTAGACAAAGGAGAATCAGAAATGAGAGAGCTTAATGATTCAATTTTTGTAAAAGTGGAAAACATAAATTGCTTAGAAGAAAACTCCTTAGCTGATTGAAAGAAAAACTACTGGTAAAACTAGAAAGCAGTCTGGCAGAAATTCTACTTAAACCAACTTCTTATACCACAATACATTTTTAATGGATATGCAACTTTAACATTAAAGATCGCACTTTTTAAAAATTAGAAAAGAAGTAAATGATATATGTCTCACAGTTGTAGATGGGAGGTGTATTCTTAATCAAACAAGAGAAAGCGGCAATTACAAAAGTCAAAATAGATAACCTTATGCAAAATTAAAAAGTTTCTGCACAAACAAAATTAATGTATCTAGGATAAAAAGAAAAGTGGTTGAATGGGAGAAAAATTGCATCAAATTTATCTTGATAAGTGTTTGGTATCCAAGATATATAAACAATAAATAAACATTCATAAACTAATAGCAATTCCCCAATTGATAATTGGTCAAAGAATATCAACAACCAGTTCTCAAATGAAGAATTGCATGGTATTCATAACCACATGAAAGAATGTTCCATATCACTACTAATAAGGGAAATTTAAGTCAAAATAACCTTAAGATTTCACCACACATCCTTCAAATTGGCAAAAATATTACCCTCAAAAATCCTAACAATCAATATTAGAGAGGTTATGAAATAATAGGCATACTAATATATTGTACATAGAACTGTGAAACTGTACACCCACTTTGGAAAGCAACTTGGAATTATGCAAATTTGAACTAGAGACTCCATTACCGGGCTTATACTCCATTGATAAGAAGAAAGTCACCATATTCACCAAATTTTTTTTAACAGCCCTTTTTATGATAGCAAAGAATGAGAAAGAAAATAGATGTTCATCAACTGCAGAATGGCAAAACAAACTGTGGTACATGGATATATAATGGAAACTTACTGTTCCATAAGAAATTTGGTATGTGATGAATACAGAGAAGCATGGAAAAATCTATATGAACTGATGCAGAGTGAAGTAAGCAGAGTTAAGAAAAAATATCCACAGTAACTACAACAATGTAATTACACTAAAAATTCAAAGTTAAATGTGACAAAATTATAAAGATTAAGCAGCACACAAGTGAAGAGATATGAGAGGACACTCCCAACTAACCTCATTGTGAAGGTGGGAGGTCCACAGTTGCTATATAATGTACATGTTTTGAACTTTTCCAAGGTATCGAATCAGATATGCTGATTTTTTTCCTTTTAAAAATACTATTTGTTATATGAAAGGCTTTCTGAAAGAGGGAAAGGGAGGGATACTTAAGGAAACTATGATGACATAAGAAATAGAAGACATCAACAAAAACTGTTTTTTAAATGAGTCAAGGAAGAAAAAAAATAAGGAAGCTAATTTGTATCAAACTGACTTTTATATACTGAGAATGGCATTTTGTCTTGGACATGTTCTTTTTTTAAGTAGCAAAACACTATTTTTAACAAAAATTATTTATATCCCTTGTTTTCACATCACATATATTTTTTAATATCACTCTCCCTTCTGCCTCCCACAGAGTCATCTATAATAATGAATAATTTTTAAAAAAGGTAAAAAAAAAAAACTTCAGCAAAAGTAACCAACTCATTTATAGGGTCCTATGTTATAATGCATTGTTCCACATCATCCCTTACCTCTACCTAGAAGGGAGGGGAAGCATATTCTCATACCTCTTCTTTGGGAACTAAGTTTGGCCATTATAATTTCAAAGCATTCATTTTTCAATTATGAAAAATACTAAATTTAAGAGAATGTTATGGAGACTTATTGTACTGGGCTCCTGGTGTTAAATGACAAGGGATTAGAAGTTAAGTTGCTTATTTAAAATAATCTCAAAGAAAGCCAGAGGAAGGCAGACATTGACTGAAATCTCTGTTCAATTATATAATAACAACAGGGTAGATAAGCAAAAACAAAAACAAAAAAACTTGACAACCTTGGGAAGGAGGGCAAATTTTTGGAAGGATCATTGCATTATAGGAAGTTTATATTCCTGAAAGTCAAATTTGGATCTTGAGACATAAAGCTGACTTTATGATTTACATGGCAGTAACCTTCAGCATTATGCAAGAACAAGGCTAAGCTTTTGGCAGCAAGCTGGAGCATATGAGTGCCAGGGACATTCTGTTAACAAAGCACAAGGGGTGAGGAAAGGGGAACAAGTCATTCTTGTGCACTATTCTGTTGGAAGCTCAAATGCCATTGTATTTATCTGGCATCATTGCCTTTGTCACTGAAGGTTCACTGACTACCACTGGTTTCCTTCACTCAGAACTTATTTTGCCATTTAATCATAGGTTGAGCTATCTAATTTCCCAACAAAAATCTTGCTGTTTCTACCCATAAAGTATTCTGCCCCCACCCTTTTTGCCTATGCATCCTCATACACCATGCAGATCACATACACACACACACACATACACACACACACACTTTTTTGTAGCACTCTACCTAGGTCAGGAAATTCCACCTTTCTACACGATACAATGCTGGAAAGATGACCTGCTAGAAACAGCTGGATGGGGGCTTTCCTGGGAGACTCTTCTGTCATTGATGTATGAGAGGGCTTTCAGGACCAGTGTGACACTCTCAGCCCCCACCTACCTCCTGTTCTTTTATATTTGTGTAACTTTCAATCACAGTGACAGAGCTGCCAGGCTCTCTGACCCAATCATAGGCACACTCTGTCTTTAGGAAAGATAACCTGCTTCCCTGTTCTCTTCCTGTGGCTTTATGAAAATGGTGTTATACTCACTCTATCCTTCCACCCTTTCCACCCTGACTCCCACCCCTGACTTCTGCAAATGAGTTCACTTTTCTCCAAACACTATCTGGGAGGCCAAACTTGGCCAAACTCCTTTGTCAATCATCCGGACAAAGACATTTTTAGCTGATATAGAGCCAGAAACAAACTCCCTCAAGTGTGTCTGAATTCAGTTTAAAGGTTGGGGAGGAGGCACCAAATCCAATCCAATGACACTAGAAGATAAGAAACAAAAAAAGATTTATTCAAGTTCCCCTTCTGTCTGGTATTATTCCTAGTCTTTAACAAAGCTAGCAGAAAAGTGCTGAACCAATCAAGTACTGTGAGAATTATTTTAATATATTTATTCTGGCTCATCACTTAATGTTTTTCAACTTAATAGGATCTGATAGGAGAATATGCCTTCTTCCTCCTTTGGCAGAGACAGGGAACTACAGGTGTAGAATATTAGAAGTAATGAAGGTCAGACTTGGGTGATGTGTTGGCAAGTTTTACTGAACTAATTTTTCCCCCTTTTTCTTCTTTGTTCTAAGTCTAGGTAAGGGCAATAAACAGAAAATAGCATATCATTGAAAAATGAAGGTGAAACAAAACAGAAGATACCAATAAAAATTTTATAAGAAAAACATAACTTATGAGGATTTTCCAATTATCCCAGGAGACTGAGAACCCTGTTATTTGTACACCTGCTCTAAATGGCAGATTAAATCTTTGATGTTTACAACTGCATGCAAAGAAGAAAGACAGAACATTAGAAAGACTGAATACATTTAGAGAAGCTCCATGGTAGGCAGCTCCCCGAATAATAACTAGAAGTAGCTTAATATATTGGAAAACACATTAGATCTGCTATCGAGAGACTTGGGTGCCAGCACTGGTTCTGAATCGTAACAACGGACATTTTTATCTCTCTGAGATTCAATTTCTACATCTATTAAATGGTGATATCTATCCCACAGTATTATTGTAATGAAAACTCCATAGAAAAGTGAGTTTGTTATTACAGATTGGTTCAAAGTCTCGAAAGTTTGTCACTGGACATATAAACATCACATACATAATAAAGGAAAGATTCTGGAACAAAGAATTGACATGGAAGAGGTATTCTTGCCTTCTTCCCCTTTACTCTGCTTCATTTGCATAGGAAATCCAAAGCATCTTAAGGAATTGGAAAAAAAAATCCTAAGCCTCAAACACTGTCAAAGCTTTGAAGATGGTTGGAAGGTTGACCCTAAAATGACTTGAAGGAGATACGGATTTTACCTTCCATTGGGAAAAAACGGGAGTTATAAGGTCTTTCTAACCCTACATCAGAAAGAAGCTTAGAGCAGAGAATACTGATGAGAAAGAAGAAATGGGTTCCAAAACAGACTAAATGCTTGGGGATCCTACTTAGCTACCTGGCTATGTTGCTTTCTAAAAGAAGTTCATAGATCAACCCACAAACATTTAAAGAGCTTCCTATATACCAGGCACTGTGCTAGGTCCTAAAGATACAAATAGAAAAGTAAGACAGACTCTACCCTCTAGGAACTTATGGAAAGAAAGTATTTAAGGACTTTGTTCCCTAGTCTGATAACTGGATATGTGAAAGTCCTGACGTTTTCACCACAAAAGTCCAAACATGAGACCCTGGAATCCAAGCTAAATCCACTCCTTTTATGGGGAAGAGACAGTACCTCTACTGAAGACATGATCAAAAGCCAGCAGTGAGAAGTTTTGCAATGACATACCTTTTGTGAATCCAGTGGTGACCACATGACCAGCATTTTAGCCAGCAGGAACAGAACAATGACTTAACCAGATGAGGTCAGCAACCCTGAGGCATCAGAGATGTCTTACCTTCTCTGTAAGCACTTCCTTCACGTGTGCCTTACATGTGTATCCATCCACAAATGCTCCCAGGCACATCCTCTATTCCTACTGTTAATGGGTGTATTGGTGGGAGTTGTACCCAAGGTTTATGGTAGAAATGTTTTATTGCTACTTTTCTCACTCTACTATTTCATCATATCCCTTTGCTCTGAGTTCACTACATCGTTAGCAAGCTAGTAAACATAGACACCTCAGGGGGTTTGGTATGGAGGGGATGCAGAACCATAGAGTTAATGGAGCTTGGGGTAGCTTGACTGGGTTGAGATGCCACAAAGGCTATATTATTATTATAGCCACATATACAAAACCAAAAGCAGGTGAATGAGAAATCTGTCAGGAAATGGAAGTCGAGCCAAGTAGAAATCAGAGACACAACGTAGCAAATCACCATAATGAGAACAAAGTGAAACAAACCAATAAATTACTTTTATTCTGTTGTCAGAAAACTTTCTGTCTACACAACTAAAATTGAATGGAGTTAGAAAAATATCAATCAGTCAGCAAGGAAGCCTTTTGCAAGGGTCTTCTGTGATAGATGATAGGGAAACAAACAAAAATAAAATAGCCCTTGCCCTCAAGGATCTCCATTCTTTTGAAGGAGGCAACATGTACATATATAAAAATAAACTAAATGTAGTCTTGGGGAAAGGAACTAGCAGCTGGGGGATGAGGAAAGGCTCATGTAGAATAGGAATATCAGATTCAAATAGAAATGAGGGCTACTAAACTATATGTAAGGATCTCTGAAGGTGGCATACTGACTTAGAAAACTACATATTAATGTATTAATGTGCTATTATATTTTTGTTTATTTTGTCAAATATTTCTCTATTACATTTTAATCTGGATTGAAAGCCACACCTGGGAATTTTGCATTTGATTTAAAAGATAACAAGCTGAATTTTAAAAGAAACTATGGATTTTTTTAGAATTAAAAAAAAGGGGGAGGTGAGAGTAAAGTGCACACTAGACATGGGAAAGAGCTTGTGAAAAGGCAAGGAAACAAGAAATGTGGTGTCCTGTGTAAAGAAGAGTAAGAAACAAAGTTCAGTTGGAACCAAGACAACATGAAAGAAAGTCATGTATAATTAGGCTGGAAAATTAGAGTTAAGCTAGGTTTGAAGCATATTTAATATTTAATGCCAAAACAGTTTGTGTCATATACTAGAGGTAGGAGGGAGCTACTAGAACTATGGAGTAGGGGAGTAATATTTTCACCCCATGTACTGGAGGAAAATCACTTCCACAAGGGTATGCAAGAGAGATAATGCCAAAAGGTACTTGCTGAACATTGGGATATTGATTTGGGAGTGTCATGTGGACGAATCTGAATGAGGTAGGGAATCTCTAGAGAATTACACCCATACAGATTGTGAGGCATTTCTTGAATACACCAGGTTGCTAGGTAACCCTACACTTTGTTATGGTTCTTGGGTCATGGTCCATGTGCAATAGGATATTCTGTTCATAAGAGTCTACAGGGATTTATGAGCTCAGATTTACATTGGACATGAAACTCAGGTGTCCTGAACACTGTACTTGGTTTGCTACTACTCACTCTATAGTCTTAAATCAGTCACTTCACCACCAATTTTTAAAACTGTATAATAACAAGAGTTATAACTTCTTGAAAGAATGCAAAATAGCACCATTTGTGAAACACTTGGCATGAATAATATACTGTGTGTTGTCTTTACCTATAAGTTATAGTAATGTTTCTAGCCATACTCTCATATCTCTAAAAATTTTTCTCTCTGAAGTTACCAATGACCTCTTAGTTACTAAATCCCATGGCCTTTTCTCAGTCTTTTTTCTCCTTGACCTCTCTACAGCCTTTGACACCATCAATCACCATCTCCTCCTTGATACTCTCTTCTCTTTAGGTTTTCAGGATACCACCCTCTCCTGATTCTCCTCCTACATATCTGACCATTCCTTCTCTGCCTTTTTTTTTTTTTTGCTGTATCCTTATCCATAGTATATGCTCAAACCATTGGTGTCCCACAGAATTCTGGCCTAGGCCCTCTTCTCATTTCCTTATACACTTCTTCACTTGATAATCTCATCAGCTCTCATGATTAACCATCTTTACATTGATGATTCTCAAACCTACCTTTCCTGTCCTAACCTCTCTACTGACCTCCAATCTCATCTCCAACTACCCTTCAGAAATCTTGAACTGGATGGCCAATAAACATCTTAATTCAACCTATCCAAAACTGAACTTATTATTTTTCCCCTATACCTTCCCCATTCCCATCCTATCTTCCCCATTACAATAGAGGCCAACACCATCCTCTCAATCCACAGATACAACCTACTCTCAACTCCTCACTGCCCCTTATTCAATCTGTTGCCAAGTCCTGTTGATTTCACCTTTGCAACATTCCCCTCCTCCTTCTCTCCTCTGATGCTGTCACCACACTAGCACAGATCTTCATCACCTCCCACTTGTACTGTTGCAATAGGCTGCTGGTGAGTCTGCCTGCCTCAAGTCTCTGTCCACTCCAACCTCTCTGCCATTCAGCCACCAAAGTGATTATCCTAAAGCACAGATCCAAGCATGCCACCCCCACTCAACAAACTTCAGTGGCTCCCCAACACCTCCAAGGATCAAATACAAAATCCTCTGCTTGCCATTCAAACCTAGCCCCCATCATAAACTAGCCCATTCCTACTTTTTCAGTCTTCTTAAACATTACTTCCTGCCACATACTCTTCACTTCAGTGATTCTGGCCTCCTTGCTGTTCCACAAACAGGACACTCTTATCTCTTGGCTCTAGATATCCTCCATGCCTGAAATGCTCTTCCTCATCTCCAACTCCTGGTCAAAATGCCAACTAAAATCCAATCTTCTATAGGACCTTCCCAACACATCTTAACCTTAATCCCTTCCCTCTCATTCATTTCCTATTTATCCTATATATAGCATATTTATACATATTTTGCTTGTTGGCTCTCCCATTAGATTGTGAGCTCCTTGAAAGTGGTCACTTTCTTTTGCCTCTTTTTGGATCTCCAGTGCTTAGTATACTGCTTGGTACATAGCAGATGCTTAATAAATGTTTGTTGCCTGCCTTAATTTGTGCAAAGCCCTATAATACATACTGAGGTAGACACAAAAAACTCCAGATGTTGCTTAATCAGGGACAAGTATGTTGAAATATTGGACATAGAGGTGATGTTGGAAACCAAGGATAAGTTTACAAAGGGAGGGAGTACAGAAAATAGCCGAGGACCAGAAAGTAAACACTGAGCTCCCCTTGAGGAAAGGTTGTTTCATTTATTATGTTGATATCCCTAGTGTCTAGCATCATGCTGGTCACATAGTAGGGTGCTTAATAAATACGTGTTGGTTGATTCATTTGGGAAAATACTCACATTTAGAATGAGAGAAAAACAATAAACCAATGAAGGTGATTAAAGGAAAATTAGGAAAATGCAGAGCCTTGGCAGCCAAGACAAATAAGCCAGGGGAAACTTAGAAAGCAACAGTAATACAAACCAAAAAGTGCAAAAAGCCTCAAACATGTGTCTTCTCCTCAGGAAGCTTGGGGGAAACAAATATGTGGCAATGCTAAGAATCTTAGCAAATTTAAAAATGACCAAGGACATGTGGGGTTTTTAATTCCAGGAGAATCCATAGGATTGGTGTGTGTGTTAGTCCTTCACTGCCGAAGAAGACCATGCCATCAGAGAAATGATGACATGACTTGCACTTGACTTTGCTTTGAGTGAGAGAGGGCTGTGCAGGTCACTAGCCTCCCTTCTTCTCCGGAGCCATCTGGATCCAGTGACCAGATATTCATCAGGATGGCTGGAGATGACCCAGGATGAAGCAATTGGGGTTAAGGGACTTGCTCAAAGTCACACAGCTAGTGAGTGTCAAGTATCTGAGGTGAGATCTGAACTCAGGTCCTCTTGACTCCTGCACTGGTGCTCTATCCACTGCACCACCTAGCTGCCCCCCATAGGATTGGAGGCATTTGCTGGAACCTCATCCTAGAAGAAGGCTCAAGCCCCACTACTCCATTAGCTATCCATCCTTTTTTCACTGGAACTCTGTTCTAGAGTTCATTGAATATGAAATCTGGAACAATGTGTTCCTGTTTTATTATCTTTGACATCCTTGTTTGCTGTTGGCTCCTTTTTATGGCACAAATTTGGCATTTCCCTAATTGTATTTCTGGTTGCCATATGTAGGGACGGGGCAGAACAAGGGGGAAGATAAAAAAGATTTCTAAGACACCTACTGAAACACAGCTTGGTTTCTCTTTGGAAGCTGTTCTTTTTCTCCTACTATTTAGATATTCTATTTAAAAAAAAGATATGTAAGCCCACCATAAAGTAAGTTTAAGCATAAAGAAACTCTGGCATCCATGCTTCCAACATGGAACTAGGAAGAACTTCCTCCTATTGCAGTGTTTTGGCTCCAGTATAAGAACTGGCCATCAGAATCAAGGATTGGTTGGCATCCCTGCCCCAGGGGAGAGTATGACTGGATTTAAGAGCCAGAATCACACCATCTGAGCAGATGGACACAAATACCTATAGCCAAAATCATGCATGCCAAAGATGGCTGAAGAAAGCAAGAGACCACGCCATGAACATCTAAACAGCTGTCAAAAACTGAATTAAAGGAAGATAATTTTTGGCTATGACCATCCAAGCAAAGTCAGTTTTACATAGAACTGTATTTGTCCTCTGGAGAAGTCAGAAATGTCAAAAGAGTTTGTTGGAGTCAAAGACTCCATGTCATAAAAATAATAACATATTAGAATGAAATGTGAGTGAAAGTCAATTTTTTTCTTGTGTGTTTATCACCTATGTACAAATTAGCACCATTTATAGTTGCACGTTGGCATGAATCTTTTATATTTACAATGTGATGGATAATCCCATTTAATAAGCATCTATTTAACACTTACAATGTGCCAAGCACTGTGATATATGCTGGGCATTGAGATCAAAATTAGAGTCCCAGCCCTTGAGGAGTTTAGGGCAAGGGTGATTAAAAAATAAGGAAAAAATACATTTTTTTTTAAAAAGGAAGCTTATTTATTTGCTTGTGGAGGAAAGAAATTTAAGAATTGGTTAACATGGGTGCAGCTAGGTGGTACAGTGGATACAGCACCAGCCCTAGAGTCAGAAGGACCTGAGTTCAAATCCAACCTCAGACTCTTACTAGCTGTGTGACTCTGGGCAAGTCACTTTGCCTCTTCCTCCCTCCCCCCTCAAAAAGGAGTGATTGATACCTTTTAAAAATTTCATCATGGGATCATAGAAGGAAATTTAGAAGATGCCGCAAAGGTCATCTAGTCCAACTCATTTATTATACAGATGAAGCCCAGGGAGGTTAAACTTGAGTAACTTACCCAAGATTACACAAGTAGCATTGAAGATGAGATTTGAACTCAAGTCTGTTACATTTGTTAGAGCCTCTACGAATGATTGGACAAGAGGGCCAATGATCATGTCTTGTCCACTGTAAGGTCACATGTACAAGTTTCTTTATTCCTAATATGGTCCCCATTCTATCTATCCAACTTTATGTCTCACTATTATGAACACTTTGCTGCTCCATTAGGGAGAGCCTTCTTAATTTCCTTCAGAGGGCTTGTTCTAGACTTCAAACCTCTAACCAAGCTATTTTTTCCACCTGGATTTCCTTCAGAGAGAAGGAAATTTTCACCCTTTCCCTTTTACCCAGACAAATTCTACCCATCTTTTAAGTCTTTTCCTCTTCATGAAGTCTTCCCTGATTGCTCTAATCCATACTAATCTACAGAGTCTCTGAATTATTATACTTTGGAGTTAATACTACATACGTGAATGTTTAATGGCCTTATTATTTCATGAATGTTAACTTACATTTCTTTTGTGATCTCCATAGAATTCAAATAAGTTCTGGGTACACGGGACTAATTATTTGTTCCTCATGGCACCTAGAGTAAGAGAATATTTGGGGATGGAATAAGTAATCTGCTCACAATACCAGCTCTGACTAGGTTATAGAAAATTGTAATCAATTTCCAACTATAAAATTGTATCTGTGGTATCCTTAATTTTATAACTTTAATAAAGCAGAATTCTAGCAAGGAAGGCTGTTAATCCTCTTTCACAATAATTTATCCTAAAGCAATTTTTACATGACCCATCTTTCTTAATACTATCTTTCATTATTGACATTGACAGGAAACTAAATATCTATAAAAAGGAAGATAAATGTCTGCACTACACTGGAATCAATGACAGGGTCACCACTGCTGACCTTGGAGACTATTTATACATATGAGCCCATTAAGCACTACCTAATCAGTACCTGGTCAAATTCTGTAATTCATTTATTGCATGATTTCATACTCTGTGGCATACTCGGTATAAGAACTCAAAAGGCTTTGTGGTCCGGAAGGCAACTATGTACAGGGAAAGAAATGAAGGCAAAGAGCTCTGAAATTCACTGGAAATTAGCTATGGAACCACAAATAAGCAACTATACTTGCAATTTCCTAACCCACTCCTACCCCATTCTACCTTCTACATGAAGCATTCCCCAACCCTCTCTTAATTTTAGTATCTTCCCTCTACTGATTATTTCCAACTTACTCCATGTATAGCTTGTTATTTGCATGTTGTCTCCCCCCCGCTAGACTGTGGGTTCCTTGTAGAAAGGGACTGCCCAGCACAGTCACTGACACAATGCCTGGCACATATCAGGCACTTAATAAATGTTTAGTGACTGACTGACTGACTCCATCTTTTTACCACTATTAGTACTTCCAGCTGCTGCCCTCCCTTCTTATCTTTCAAGTCAAAGCAGGGTCTTCCATGTCATCTTTGCTCACACTGGGTAGATTCCTTCCAGTCCTTCTCCACAGAAGACAAAGATGGAGTAAGGTGGAATGCACAGCATTGAGAAGTTGCAGGTAAAGGGCAGGACAGAATCATTGCTTTTAGAGCTATATCCCTAAGGTTTCAAAGTCTACTGTGAGTTTCTCTGTCTTCAAGATAGCCCTATAAACTCATTATTTGATTTCTCTTTGTATTATTCCCATCAGTAAAATCAGTATTTTAATTTTTTATTTAAATTTAATAAATTTTAATTAAATTTTAACTTAAAATTATTAGTAACTAACATTTACACAATGCTTTAAGGTTTACAAAGATACATATATATACATACATACAAGTACATAATGTATATTTAGAATGCCTTGAAAAGATACTATAACTATTATGACTATGCTCTGGTAAAGACTAGTGGTTGGAGTGCTGGCTTTGAAGTTGAAAGGACCCAAGTTTGATTTTGCCTCAGATGCTCAATAGCTGTATGACCTTAGACAAGCCATTTAACATCTATGAGCCTTAATTTCCCCATCAACAAAAATTATTGATTATAAAAATTATAATTCTTCTATCTAGAAATATTTGATTATAAAAATTAGAATTTCCTTATCTATAAAGATTATAGAGTATAAAATTATAATTTCCCTACCTATAAAAATCTTGATTATAAAAGTTATAATTTCCATCTATAAAATTATATCTTTTCATTATAAAATTAGACCTTTTCCATCCATAAAAATTCTAGATTGCAAAATTATAATTGCCCTATCCCTAAAAAATTCTAAATTATGAAAATTATCATTTTTATGTATATAAAAATTATATATTATAAAAATTATAGATGAGGAAATTGAGGGTCGGGGATGTTAAATGGCTTGCCTAAGGTCAAACAGTCAATAAGCATCTAAGGCAGAATTCAAACTCAAGTCTTCCCAACTTCAAGATCAGCACTCTAACCATTAGACCATCTTGCCTATAGGCAAGGATACCTATTACAATAATAGTTAGCATCGTATTGATAATAACAATAGTTGCATTTTTTTTCCTCCTGGTCGAGAACTGTGATTTCAGCAACAACAGTTACCTGCAGTGTGGATGTCCCCTCCCAAGGCTAACAGAAAACTAGACTGCAACCTGTAGACATATAGAGTTATCTGAGACACTGAAAGTTTAAACAATTTGCCCAAGGTCATAAAGCTAGTATATGCCAGAAGCAAGACTTGAATCCAGCTCTTCATAACTCCGAGGCCAGCTCTCCAGCCGTTATGTTCATTATCATCATTATTGTCTCAGATTTCTTAAGAGATTTAGGGCTGGAAGGACCCTGGGAAATCATCAGGCTCAACCCTCTTGTTTTATGGATGAAGACTGAGACCCAGACAGGTGAAGCGCCTTGCCTAAAGTCATAAAGATAGTAAATGGCAAAGCTGTCATTCAAAAAGGTTCTAGGACTCCACATCAGCATTCTCTGTACCATACCATGTTGTTTCCAAATAGTTCAAAATCTTCCTCTATATCTTTTCACATTTATCTTTCCATCACCTCTTCCATGTAATGACAGGCACAGAGAGGCACGATTTCACAAATAAGGAGATGGATAGAAAGGTTAAGCTTTCTGCACAGGGATGCATAGTCAATCAATGCTTGTCCCAGAACTAGGATTCAGGTTACTTAGCTATAAATAGCGGCTAGACTGAAAGCAACTACTGCATAGCATAGTTAGAGTACCTTGAAAAAATGTTCTTCTCATTATATTGGGAAGATTTAGATAATTCCACCCCTGAACAGAAGGGAGCCCCTTCCCTTTACTTTCTAAGCAGGTGGGCTTCATTTTCCGATTAGTAAAATTGATTAAAGGAAGGTCAAGTTCTATAGTTCTGGAAAAGTCAGACATTACAGACTAATTTCTTTTGGCTTTGAAATGCAAGAGTTAGACCAGAGGGGATTTTAGCCTGGCTTAGAGGAGTGCCCAAGTAGATACAGGTTGTGTCTGAGTGTCTGGTTGGATGTGTTTAAAAAAAAAAAACAAAAAACAAACCCTGAAACCTTGATTTGTCACTTCAAATAGATACAGAAGAGAAAACATCAAACAAAATAAATACAACATGGAAAGAAGAAAACACAAAGCCAATTAAAGATACAGAATAAAATGGGGGGGGCAGTAATCTTGCAATGTTACAACTCAATTGTCAATGCTTTAATCCCATAGGTATTACCTTTCTTGAAAAAGTCCAATTCCATGACAATAGCTGTACTTATTATAATCAATTACCTCAGACTCTCATGCTCAGTGAGAGATGAAATTCTCTCACTAATGACTAATGACCTAGAACACATCCCAGATTACTAACTGAAATGAAGATACAGAAAAATGGGGGCAATGTGGCCCCTTTCAGGGATAGATTCCAATAACCACTTCTTGATATTGTTTATGAATGAGCACACATTTGAACCCTATGGAAATAAGTGATGAGACCTAAAAAATGGGTATGACATATTGCCTCTGTATTCCTCAAAAGAAAGTAAATCTGTCCTCCCTCCACTCACCTGAAGGGTAAATGTAGCTAGCTATTAGAGATAAAATTCCAAATTATTTGACAAATGAATATAAGAAATCTTTTGCCATAAAGACCTAGAATCCTTGTGTCAGAGGCCACCTCTGCACATGGAAGACCGGGGGTTAATTTTGGAGATCTCTCATTTCTCTGAATTATTGCCCCCATTATTCAGAAAAATGAGTGATTCCCAAAATGAACCCATGCCCTTCATACAGACAGAATCTAAGAACAGTGGTGTCCAGGGTCCTCTCATAAGCACCGGAGCTCACAAGGCTTAAAATTTAACACAGTTTTCTTCTTAAAAATTAATGGTTATAGAAAGACTAAAACCAGTCCTTAAAGTCCCTAAAGAGTCGAGACCTCCACAGATACATATCCCAATGACTAGCAGAATTGCTCCAGCTTGGGAAAGGGAATGAGGAATATGTTCTTCTCCCTTGGTCCCTACTCTTTACCTCATGTAGACTCACTCCCTAAGCTCCCAGAAAAGGGTCATTCTTCAAGCCCTGTTCAATGTCTTCTATAGTTCTGCTTCCTGTAGGTTAACTCTCACCATGGCAGTACATTCGCTTCCTGTAGTCCTGCTCTCCAAGTAGCTGTGAGTATTTCAAAATGAAAGGATCAAAGAGACATGATAGAGTGGAAAAGGTGCAGAATTTTGAACCAGAAGATGATGATTAAAATGTTTGCTTAGCTACTGGCAAGGACAGCTATAATCGCTCCCTGAACCTTAGTTTTCTCATCTGTAAGATGAGAAAATTGGGTAAAGGGACCTGTAAGATCTCTCTAAAATTCTATGACCCACTCTTTTTGTCCCATGGCCTTCCCACTCCAAGAGTTTTTCAGGGTGCTTTAGAAATGCTTCCTGTTGACCTACACAGATGAATTTCTGCTTTCAACCCCCAACTGGCTAAGAGTGTCGGTCTCACTTGCCTCAGTGCCCACCCAGAATCTGACAAGCATACCCCCCTCCTGCAATAGTACTTCTCCCTGAGTCTTGAGGTTCAGATAGGCACCCCACCAATGTGTCCTGAAATCAATTCATAACAGCTCATGAAGGCTCATTGCTAAATTCCAGGGTGAGACTTTACAGCTCAGAAATTGGTAGAGCTATAAATCAGGACTTGGTGTATTATTTTCCTGATTGTCGAGACTTAAGAAAGTGATGGAGAAAATGTTATTTAGGTAGATTAAACTTAAAAATGTATCATGACTTACAGTTTCTTCTCCAAAGAGCCAGCTGTTAAACCTTTATCAGCATACTATTGTGCCCCTTCATATGCTTGCTTCCTCCATGTCTTTCTATACTTTACCATTCTAGATAAACTGGGCTGGTTTATTCAAAATATACCAATATTAATTCAACAAAGATCTCTAAAGGGAAATGGAATGGGGGTGGTCAGTTGCTCCCTGAATAACAGGAGATAAACCTGTAATAATAACATTAACATTTACATAGTACTTAGACACTTTACAATTATTATCTCACAAAAACTCGGGGGAGGAGCCAAGATGGCGGAGTAGAAAGACACACTTATGCCAGCTCCGAAACCACAGCCTATAAAGTATCTGTAAAGAAGAACTCCTAACAAATTCTGGAGCAGTGGAAGCCACAGAACAAGAGAGTGGAGGAGATTTCTGTTCCAGAAAGACCTGAAAAACCCTCACCAAAGGTCCTTCCTGCACAAGACCACAGTGGAGCCCAGCCCTACCTTGGCCGCACAGCCCAAGGAAGAGCAGATCTGAGCAGGCTTCAGGGACAGAATCTCCAGTGGCCACGAAGGTCCCTCCATGCACAGGTGCTGCAGGTCAGTGAGAGAGACTTCTGGGCTGGCCGAGAGGGGAGCGGGGTGTCTCCATAACTCAGGGCCCCTCGGGAGACAGCAACAGAGGCGGCCGCGACCAGAGGCTCCTGGAGCAGGCAGGAGCTCAGCAGCAGCTCCATTACAGAAGGTCTCTGCATAAACCCTCTGAGGGAACTGAGCCTGAAAGGTAGCCCTGCCCTGACCTGGAACCTGAATTTAATCTTATCCTGAATAGCAGCCAGGCATGCTGCTGAAAGCCCTGAGGCTGGGGAGTAGCATTTGTATCTCAGACCCCAAGCACTAGCTGGGTGGATCTGGGCAGGGGTGGAGAGGAATCTCAGAAGTCAAGTAACTGGCTTGGAAAATGCCCAGAAAAGGGAAAAAAAATAAGACGATAGAAGGTTACTTTCTTGGGGACCAGATATTTCTTCCTTTCCTTTCTGATGAGAAAGAACAATGCTTACCATCAGGTAAAGACATAGAAGTCAAGGCCTCTGTATCCCAAACATCCGAAATAGATATTCAATGGGCTCAGGCCATGGAAGAGCTCAAAAAGAATTTTGAAAATCAAGTTAGACAGGTTGAGGAAAAACTGGGAAGAGAAATGAGAGAGATGCAAGAAAAGCATGAAAAACGGGTCAATATCTTGCTAAAGG
>CM053770.1:558625625-558657875 GCA_028658325.1 Potorous gilbertii
CCTTTGTAATTCCATATATTTTGTTTCATGCATTTAGATGTCATTCTGGGAAGGAATCTATAGGCATTGCTGTATTGCTGAAGGGGCCTGAGATATACAGAATGTTAAAAACTCCTAATCTAATTAATTTTATTCACCTTGGATTTGTGGTACATAATCACAGCTATAGTTACACTGCTTGACAAATATATTCTAACCTTATTGATTTACTATTTCTTTTTTCCGTCTGGACTGATCTTAACCTCAGTTTCCTAATCAATCAAACGAAGGGGAAAGCCTAGATGGCTTGAGGTCCTTTCTTACTCTTGATCTATGACCCCACGGAAACAGGGCTTTGTACATACCCAGATCACTTAAGAAGGAGAGATCCACATGGGAAATGTCAGGAACATTCTGATGGGAGAAGATATTCTGCATTGCCCTACCATATGGGTGGGTGTAGCCTCTTTTTATTGTCTATGTAGCTAGAACCAGCTACTTTAAAACCACCCGAGGGGATAGTCTGTCCAGCTTTGTGCAGGGTAAAAGGTCTCATTCACCCACACCACTGGGCACCATACACTGAGCTTCTTTCAGGCCTTGGGGCCCCTGAGATAAGGGGCTTTGGGTTTTTGTCTGTTTTGTTTTTTTCAGCTCTAGGAATAGGAGGTTGAATCTCTGGACCCAGGAAGTTGAGTCATGGTGACCTTGGAGTCAGGATTCCAGGATGGTTGTTATTGCCAGCCTAGCAGGAAAACCCTGAGAAGCCAGTGTCCCAGAATGCCAGCCTAGGGAGGCTTTGGACTTGGAACTTTGTGTGACTGATGCTATATAAGAACTGAGCTAAATGATGAACCTAATTCCACTTTATTCCCAGTTCAGTGCATGGTACCCATAGATGTGGGTGAATAGACCTTTACTTCTGGACACAACTGTAAAGAAAGACTGTCTTAGTCTAGTTGTTTTCAAAACAAAGTCAGTTCCAGCTACATAACCATAGGAAGAGGACATTGTTCACATGATAAGGGAATGGACACAATTTTCTCCTGTGGCAGCTCTCTATCATCTTCTAAGTGGGTGCTTCCATCTTAAGTGATCTGGGCATGTGTCAAACCCCATTACACCATGATCAAAACTTTTTTTTAAAATCTCTCCTCACCCCCCAAAACATTCCCATCTTCAGTACTCAAAAGCAAATGAGTTAAACTCCAATTTTAGTAAGATGGTTTAGGAATTCACTCCTCGAGTCCTCAAAATTTCTCAATATCATCACTTTCTCTCTGATTATATCTATGTCATTACTTTCCTCAAAAATCTTTAGTGCCCTTATTGCCTTTTTTTTTTTAAGACTAAGCACTCTCTTCTTCCCAACTTCCCTAATATTGTGTTAATGGAACCACTATTTCCCCAGTTATCCAAGCTTATCACTTAACTGTACTTCTCAGTTCCTCACTTCCACTCACCCCACATCTTCAATTTGTTGTCAAATCATGTCATTTTTTCTTACCTTCACAATATCTTTCTTATACATCTCTTTCTTTCCATTCACATAGCAACTGTTCTAAAACAGGCTCTTATCACCATGCACATGGACAAATATTCTTCTCTTGGTCTTCCTCCCTCAAATCTCTCATCTAATGTTTCCTCCAGACAGTTCCCCAAAGTGACCTTCCTAAACCACAAGTTTGGTCATATCACCCTAGTACTCACTGAACTCCAATGACTCCTTACTCCCTCCAAGTTCACATATCAAGTTTTTTATTTGATAAGTAAGCCCTTCACAATTTGCCCCTTTCTATCTTTCCAGTCTTCTTACCCACTAGTTCCCTTCATATATTCTACAGCCTAGCTACAGGGTTCTGCTTTGCACACATCGGTCAATATCCAGCTTTTGGACCTTTGCCTGGAACACTCTCTCTCCTTACCTCTATCTCCTGGCTTTCCTGGTTTCTTTTAAGACTCAACTCAGAGTTTACCTTCTACAGGTTCTTCTTCCTGGTTCCTCCAGCTGCTAGTGCCTTCCCTCTCATCTTCCATTTATAGCTGACAAGCAGCTAGTAAACAAAGCTATCTCATCACATGCTCTGATTCAAATATGTCTGGCAAATGAGGTTTAGAAATGTCTATTTTGGAAGACTGCCCCTTCCTGTACCCATGTCGCTAACTGGGGAATGTGGTAGTTGTCTTCTGGTTAAGAGGAGAAACTGGCGGGTGGGCTAAACCAGGTTGAGGGTAACCAAAGGGTCCCAAACCCAAGAGGAACTTAAGGAGGTGTCTGCCCCAAGCATGTGAAGACTTCCCTTGGTGGAATGTGCAGATAAAAAAAATTTGTTCCAACGAACATGAGGGTGGTTGAAGCAGGTGCTGTGGAGTTTAAGAGCGTGGTCAGACATCAAAGATGCCAAGGTCATCCGCTGCTTCCTGGGTTATCAACAGCCATCCTGAGTTTGGTTTTGTCACTGGACTTCCATGACTCTAGAAGAAAGAGGGAGGCTGACAATTTTGTGCAACTCTGCCTTGACTAAATCCAATTTACGTGCAAATCAACCTTAAGTCATTGGTCCTCTTTGAAAACAATGAGAAGGTACAGCTTGTATGGATAGAGTTCTTTGTCTGTTGTCTCAAGCTCTTTGAGAACAGGTACTGTGTTTTTGTCTTTCTTTGTATCTTCAGCGCTTGCCAAGTGATTTACTAACTGATGTGTGATCAGACCTTCAATAGTATAAGAAACTTCCAGCAAAGAAAGTAGATCAAATGACTTACCCAGGATCACACAGCCAGTATACATTGGAATAGCATTTGAATCTAGGCATTTTTGACTCCAAGACTGACTTTTTCTTCCTGAAGCCACACTATGTTTTTTCACCCTATTGACTTCCAGTAAAATTAAAACTTACTGTCTTTCCTCCACATATAGCCTTGTGTTACATTTAAGATGCTTTTGTTCAAATGGTTTCTCCTTTCTCTTATATGAGTTCTTGAATCCATTTTTTAAAGCTCATCTCTCACACTGTAATTTTTTTAATGTAGTTTTAAGGCAGTTGTATTTGACATGGGCTTTAAAGGATGTATAGATAGGTCTATGATTCCTAAGAGATTACAGGTATGCCTGGTCTAATGTCTAAATTTGTGAATTGATTCTTCTATACAATGTTAAATCAGTCAACCCATACTTAGTTATTATGTACCATGTGGTGGTTATTTTCTTTTCACTAGGCACTGAAAAGAGAAAGACAAAAATCAAAGAGTCTCTGCCTTCAGACAGCTTATACTCTATTGGGGAAACAATATGTATTCTTATAAGCAAATGCAAAAATATATGCCAAGGAATTGTTTTTTTTTTGGTGGGGAGGTATAGCATCTGATGAGAGGGGGAATCAGAAAAAGTCTCACATAGGGGAAGGCCCTTGAGCTACTTTAAAAGAAGTAGATTTTAAGTGACTTTTTGGAGGGAATGAAAGCATGAAGGACAATCTGCAAAGACACAGAGATAGAAAATGAAATGTGGCATACCAGAACAGTAAGAAGGTGAGTTTGATGGTATCAGAGAATACTGAAAGGGTAGTAATTTATAAAAAGCATGGAAATGTAGGTTAGAACCCCATTACAGGGGACAGTTAGTTCAACAGGAGCAGTGTTATAAATAGGAGACATTCCTGGGAGGGTAAAATTTGTGCTACAAGAGATTAAAATAGAACTTTATAAATACCTGAGACATAGAGTCTTGATAATGGTGGAACGAGGCATACTGCTCAGGTACAAGAAGTGGCTTTGAAGTCCCTTAAAATATCCTGTTACAATGGAAATCCATTTTTTTTAGTCTATCTTGACCTATTTCTTTATTGGCGTAGGGATCACTTGGTGTGAAAACTCCCTCTACCAAATGATTACTCACAATGGATAAGTAACTTGTGGTTTTAGAGAGATGCCTAGTGGCACTGAATGTTTAAGGGGTTCATCCATGGCCTGGCATGGTGGAGCAGGCCTGTGATCCTAGGCACTAGGGAGGGTGAAGCTGTTGAATATCTTGAGCTCTAGAGTTGTGAACTATAGTGGGTGAAACTGATCAGGTGTTCACACTAAATCTGGCATCCATATGATGAGCTCCCAGTAGATAGAGGACCCAGTTATCTAAGGAAGGATGAGTCAGGTCTGAAGTTGTTGTTGTTCAGTCATTTTAGTCATGTCTGACACTTGCTGACCCCATCTGAGGTTTTCTTGGAAGCAATACTGGAGTGGCTTGCCATGTCCTTGACTTGCTCAGGGTCACTTAGCTAGTAAGTGTCTAAGGCCAGATATGAACTCAGGAAGATGAGTCTTCTTAACTCCAAGCCATGCACCTTTCTCCATTTTGTTACCTAGCTACATAAGGTCAGAAGTAGAAGAGGTCAAATCTCCCCTACCTATAAATAGTAGAATCAGGCTTGTAAGTAGCCCCTATACTTCTAGACATAGAGAGATCTAGTATTCAAAATGGGTTGCAGTGACAGGGGAGAGGGGAGAGGGGGAAAGAGAGAGAAGGGTGGGGAGGGCTGTGAGGCAGGAGAGGGGAAGTGGGAGTGGAATGGGAGAGAGAGGGAGGGAAGAGAAGGGGCAGAGATTTCCCATGGCCCCATAACTAGGGTGTGTTACAGATGCAAATAGATACTGAATCTTTGGAAAAGCAGTCCCTCTAGTCATTATGCCATGCTGCTTCTCAATGGCAATAAATATTAAATGAACATAATAAAATAAACATTAGATTTGAAATAAAAACGTTACTAATTTCACACTACCATATTATTTTTGAATGATATTATTGACATTATTCAATAATTAATCCAAATTACTAAGGTTATGAAATTTGGTGAAGAAAAACAGATCGACATTCCCTGGACAAATGCTGTTGGGGCTTAAGCTTTAGGTTTGGATTTGTGTCCAATCATTTTTTTCACATCTAAATTATGAAATCAGCTGAACTATATTACAGGATAGCTCTCTGGCATTGGAATGGGGTTTGATTAGAATATATTAATGATATTTTTGAGAAGGTATGTTGAGTGGTGCAACTATATGGGATATGCCTTTAATCTTTTATCTTCTCCTTTACCTTTGAACTCCAGAGACAGTTTTATTTGAGCAAAACCAAACTCATTTTAACAAATCAGAAGTAACTGCATAATATAAGCCGTAAATTTATGTCTTTGGAAACTTGGACATCTGGACAGAATGAGTGTGGATTAACGAGACCTGACTGTACTTTGTACTGTGGTGACTTGGTATATGTGGCCGGCTGATCAAAGGACTCCGCTGTAGCCTCTCTCCTTGAGATACTGAATGAAGCAAGAGCTCTGGTTGATAAGAGTATAGTGAACCAAGCCCATTGTAAATAAGGTTTTTCCAGGAATACTAAAAATCTCAGCTTCTGATGGATGGATATATAGGCAAGCAGAATTTTAATTAATCAGACTCAGGTTGGGGGTGTGGGTGGAGATTTTTGTACTACAGATAGAGAGGAAATCATGCATGCTTGAAGTGAGCCTCAGTGGTAATTATGTATTAGTTACCATACTCATCACACACATAATTTATTAAGTGGATTGTCAATGAGCCAGGGATCGAACTAAATCCATGCACTATGGGAGTTCTTGACACTGATATAAATGGGAACCTAGAATTACATCTGGGATCCCTTATTCCTGGGATGCTAAAAGTCAATCAGTTTAGTAAGTGGGGTGAGAAGTTAGTATGGCAGGAAACATCTCTTATTTACTTCACAACAATGAGTTATTTAACTCTTAACTTTGTCCTTTATGTCTTTGTTCATATATGTATTTACATTTATAGTAATTTAGCATAGATTCACAAAAGTCAATAATTATACCAACAGATGGCACATACTTGCCGAGTGAGATCTTTTTTGCATCAAATGCCTGAAATAAACATTTTGGGAAGATGTGGAATAATTAGAAGGCATTCCATGCCCTCATAGAGCCAATCAATGGACAACATATCTATTAAAGCCTTATGCAAATAAAAGATTTGTGGTTGTTCAGACATGTCTGACTCTTCATGACCCCATTTGGGGTTTTCTTGGCAAAGACACTAGAGTGGTTGGCCATCTCCTTCTCCAGCTCATTTTACACGTGAGGAAACTGAGCTTAGATATTTTATCTTTCATGGAGAGTTCAGTTGAGGAATATGTCGTACATATTGATGTGGCATTTGTTCATTTAGTCTGTTCAAAGAATAACCTTGTACCTGCTTTCAATTGTCTAGTTGGGAAGATGACATCCACATAAAATCATTATCTAAAATCATAATATGGTTACAGTTTAAAAGATTAGGTAGAAATTTTCTCCATTAATTTAGATTATGACCCATCTATGCCTTCTTATCCTGCTCTGTCTTCTTCCACAGATCTTCCATAGAGGAGCTACCCAATGCATTTGGAGATGTTCCTTTAGGTCTTTCATTTCGTGTGTTGTACCATGTTTTCTACATATGACTGGCCTCTCTCCTTTTCTGGGATCATACATTTCAGTGGTACCATGTAGGCCACTTCTTCCATCAAGGGATGGAGTGTACTACCTCTTAATTGTACCTACCATGTTTCTCTATTGCTCTTTATATCATCCACAGTTCTGATTCTTTTTGGATCGTGAAGAACCATATAACATCATTGGGAGAATACGTGCATTAAAAAAGATAGATTTTTGATCTGGAGGTGTGTGTGTGTGTGTGTGTGTGTGTGTTTAAGATTTAGTAAAAGTTCTGCCCAATCTCCAAAATGCAATCTAGCTCACTCTATTCCTATTAAATTCTCAGTCCAGTTGCAAGTTCATCTTCAGTGCCTATACTTGATAGATGAACCAACGAACTGGCCATACAACTGTATGTCATGGTCTTGACTACCCATTTTTTATCCATTTTATTTTCCCCTCTATGTATTAGGCTCTTTCTCTTTCTCCTCCCTCTCTCCCAGCACTCCCTTCATTTTCTTCTCTCTCTCAAGAATGATTCATTTTCTTTCCTTCCCATCTCTCCCCTACCCATCCCAATAAAAAAGAAAGGAAACCCGTCCTTGTAACAAATATGCATAGTCAATCAAAACAAATTCTGGCATTGGTCATGTCCAAAAATGTATCTCATTTTTCACTTTCAGTCCATCATGTCTGTTTCAAGATGGGTAAATGCTTCATTATACTGGAATCATACTTATTCATTGCATTGATAAGAATCTTTAAGTCTTTCAAAATTGTTTATCTTTATAATGTTATTATATAAGTTCTGATTCTGTTTACTTCATTGTGCATTAATTCATGCAAATCTCAGGTTTCTCTGGAAACAGCTTTTTAAATATTTTTTATAGTGCAGTGGTATTCTATTACAATTTTATGTTATAATTTGTTCAGCTACTCTCAAATTAATGGAAACCCCCTTAGTTTCAGTTGTTTGCCACTATAAAATGAGTAATATAAAGAGTAAATGCAAATATTTTTGTATATATGAGTCCTCTTCCTCTTTCTTTGATCTCTTTAGGGAAGAGTTGGCTGGTCATTTTTTGAATAATCATGGATCTCTTTAAGGAAGTCCTGATGTAATCACTACAATATCATTCAAAAACAGGAGCAAAGGGAAGACCCTGTTTTCATTTGTTCTGCTAAAGGACAACCTGCACTCTGGTGAGCACATATCTTTCTGTTTTATGTACTTTTTGATGTTAATAATCCAATAGTTACTGAAAAGTTATTTCTGTGATCACATTTAAGGAATTTTATGTGATCCTAGCATATGCATGACAGAACCAGTGATGAGGCAGAGCCTTTCAGTCTGTCAGGCAAAAGCTTAAAAAAAACAATTAAGAAATACAGCAGGATCTAGTATTCTCTGCACTTTTATTTTTTTTTAAAGTTATTATTAATGTCTTGCTTCTTACATAACCATAGATATCCCATTTTTTAAATTAGTTCTTTTGGAGCTAGATCTATTTCCTTTTCTGTGATTAAATTATTAAAGATTCATCTCTGTGACCTCCTAGAGTGAATGAAAGAATCACAGAACTGATCTAGACAGTTCTGAAATTCAGATCTTTGTAGAGAGTCTTCATATATCAGTATTTACTTTATGTAAAAGGCACACAACTTAATGTACAATCTATAAAACATCAAGTTTCTTCCTGGGTATCTAGGCAAATAGTAGACCAAAAGAGAATAGTTTTGTTTTGTTTTGTTTTTAAAGTGAACATCTTCATCTGGCAGCTGATCAAATCTCAAAGCTCACTTTGCTCCCATTGGACACCTCAGCATACACCCCCTTTCAAACAAACTACTGCTGGACTGTCTGTTAGTTGTGTTGTTAGGCATGGTATATGTACAATGCCTCTTTCTTTTGTAAAACGCAGAGCCACAGATCTGTCATCTCTTTCTTGAAAGTGGCAGGTTTAAGCCAGAATCATCACAGAGTGAGATAAAGATAAATAGGGAAAGTCACTATTGATGTTTGTAACTGCATACTGGCGCCTGAGCAGATCCAGAAACAGACTGGACACTGCTAGTCTCCAGAGAGCTGTATTGCACAGCTGTCCTTCCCAACTGGTACTGAACTCTCTGCCTCCAACATTCCTTCCCTCCAGTGGTAAACATGGGATGCCTCTCCCATCCGAGCACCTAAAACACATGGCCATTTCACAATCAGTCTCTTGGAAGGCTTTCATTTGAGATGGGTTTTTTTTTGCCAACTTTTAGAAGATGGATCAAAGTAAAGTTGTTCCTCAAAGCAGCCAAAGAACAGCAGACGTCAGAACTTTTAAACATGATTGTTGGCAGTAAGGGGGAGAGGATGACGACATTTAATTTTTACTTTCTTAAACAAAGAGATTTACTCACTCATCATAGTATAGTGGAAAGAACACTAGATTTGGAATTGGGGAACTTAGGGTCAAATTCTAGTCCTACACTAGTGAGGTGTGTGACTTTGGGCAGGTCTTAGTGTACTTCTCTGGGCCTGAGTTTCTTAATTTATAAAATAAGGGGTGTGACTAGATAACCTCTAACCTCCCTTCTTAGCCAAAAATTTCTATCCTAAGATTTGGAGGCATAGAAAAAAAAGATGAGATTGTACTGTACAACTCTGCAAAGCTACCCTTTCAAGCTTCCCACCAAGGAACCCCAAGACCCCAGGAAGGGTCTTGCTTTTAGGGGAGAGTCTTCTGTCTGATCCAGAGCTATCTTCTTTTCTCCAGAATCAACAAATTCTTTGGATGGGGAAGTGAAGATGTTACCCTGTCAGAACTAGGAACAAGGAAATGGGACTTCCTCTGAAGATAGGATGATTTTTTGTCATTTTTCAGTTGTTTCTGTTGTATCAGACTCTTTGTGACCCCATTTGGGGTTTTCTTGGCAAAGATACAAATTTCTCCTACAAGTTTCTGAAGAAAAAAAGCCTAATCTAAATTCTGATCCAATTCCTGTCCCTCCTGCGGACCTTCCTGCCAGTTACCCTATTCATTATTTACAAAAATAATCCCCCCATTTTTTTCCCATTTCTTACTCAAAAATCTCAGGCGTGCAGCTTTATCTTGCTTTAAACTCCTTAGGGCTACCTCTGTCATTGTTCTTAGCAGCATCTAAGTTGAAACCTTCAGCAGACCCACACCTAGAGTGAAGCAGTGGAGATTTTGTCCCCAGGTGCCAAAATTGAGGTGTTGATAGCACCTACTTCAGCAGCACCTACCTAACAAGAATTATGAGGTAATTCAAGAAATGACACCTAAAGATTTCAGGGAAATATAAAAAGACCTAAAGAAGGCAGCATGGTACAGTGGAAAGAGGTCTTGAGTCAGGGAATTTGTGTTCAAATCCAGCTCCTGATGCTCATAACATATGTGACCTTGAGAAAGTCTCTTAAACTCCCTGTACCTAAGTTTCTTTATATGAAGAATGCCAAGATTATACTAGATGGCCTCTGAGGTCTTTTCTAGCTCTATATCTTTGGGTGAGCTTCTTCAATAGCTGAAGAGCACCAAGAAACATCCTTATTCATTCTGGCACTGAGCTGGTCATCTATTCTGTGCTGCTACACCACCAACACTTATTTGATTCTGATTGGCCAGCTGGTCATGCTCCTTTGACTTCCCATTAACCGCCCTGCTCACCTGTCCAGTAAGGAACTCAGCCCCACATCTCCTTTTCCTATATTGAACCTTAACTTCTATCCTTGTGCTCAGTTTCCTGGCTTTGCCCTATGCTGAGTTGAATTTTTCACCCATTCATACTCTCAAGTTGTTGCCACTCTTATAAGCATGGGCCATACCACTTAACCATTCCAAATATCTTCTTGTTGTTCAGTCATTTCAGTTATCTGGCTCTTTGTGTCCCTGTTTGGGGTTTCTTTGGCGAAGATACTGGAATGGTTTTCCATCTTCTTCTCCAGCCCATTTTACACATGAGGAAACTGAGCAAAGAGGGTTAAGTGACTTACCCAGAGTCGCACAGCTAGTAAGTGTCTGAGGTCAGATTTGAACTCAGGTCTTCCTGACTCCAGATCCAGTGTTCTATCTCCTTTGCCATCTAGATGCCTTCAGAAAAGCTGCAGGATATAAAGTCAACTCACAGAAATCATCAGCATTTCTATATATTACCAACAAAGTTCAGCAGCAAGAGATAGAAAAAGAAATTCCATTTAAAATAATTGCGGTTAATAGAAAAAATTCTTGGCAGTCTACCTGCCAAGACAAATCCAGAGATTATATAAACACAATTACAAAACACTTCACACAAATAAAGATAGAGCTAAACAATTAGACAAATATTAATTGCTCATGGATAGGCCAAACCAATGTAATAATCATTACAGTCCCACCTAAATTAATTTACTTACTTAGTACCATTCCAAGAAAACTATGAAAATGATTTTATAGAACTAGAAAAAATGATAACAAATTCATCTGGAAGAACAGAAGATCAAGAATATCAATGGAATGAATGAAAAAAGTGTGAAAGACCTGTTTTCAGATCTCAAACTTTATTATACAGTGGCAATCATCAAAGCAATCTGGTACTGGCTAAGAAACAGAGTGGTAGATCAATGGAATAGATTAGGTACATAATAAACAGTGGTAACTATGTTTGATAGTATCTAGTATTTGATAAACCCAAACTTTTGGGACAAGAATTCACTATTTGACAAAAATTGCTGGGAAAATTGGAAAGTAATTTGGCAGAGATTTGGTATAGACCACCATCTCACACTGTATGCCAAGATCAGGTCGAAATGGGTACATGATTTTGACATAGAGAGTGATATCATAAGCAAATCAAAGGAGCATAGAGTAGTTTACCTGTCACATTTATGGATAAGGGAAGATCTTTCACCAAATGAGATAGAGAGCATTACAGGATGTAAAATGGATAATTTTGATTACATTAAATTGAAAAGGTTTTGCACAAATAAAACCAATGCAGCCAAGATTAGAAAGAAAGCAGAAAAATGGGGGAAAATTTTTAGAACAAGTTTCTCTGATAAAGTTCTCATTTCTAAAATATATAGAGAACTATATGAGTCATTCCCCAGTTCATGTGTAGTAAAAGGATATGACAGGCTGTTTTTGGGTGAAGAAATCAAAACTATAAACAGTCATATGAAAAAATGTTCTAAAATGATTAGAAAAATGCTAATTACAACAATTCTGAGATACCATCTCACATCTTTCAGATTGACTAATGTTACAGAAAAGAAAAATGACAAGTGTTGGAAGGGATGTGGGAAAATTGAGACACTAGTGCACTATTGGTGGACTTGTCCAAATATTCTGGAGAACAATTTGGAACTATGCTCAAACTATGCCATAATACTGTGTGCATACCCTTTGACCCAGTAATACCACTACTATCTCTGTATCCCAAAGAGATGGGAGGTGGGGATGGGAAAGGAACTATATGTACAAAAATATTTATA
Organism: Potorous gilbertii; assembly: GCA_028658325.1. Taxonomy (NCBI): domain Eukaryota; kingdom Metazoa; phylum Chordata; class Mammalia; order Diprotodontia; family Potoroidae; genus Potorous; species Potorous gilbertii. The sequence continues at coordinate 558,637,542 of CM053770.1, forward strand.
GTAGCTCTTTTTGTGGTGATAACAAACTAGAAATTGAAGAGATATCCATTAATTGGGGAAAGGCTGAACAAACTGTAGCATGTGATTGTGATGGAATACTGTTGTGCTATGAGAAATGGTGAGCAGGATGCTTTCAGAAAAACCTGGAAGGACATGAAGTGATCCAAGATGAAGTGAGCAGAACCAGGAGAACTTTGTATAGAGCAATATTGTATGATGATCAACTGTGCATGAATAACTTAGCTATTCTCAGCAGTATAATGAATTCCAAAGGACTCATGATGAAAAAAGCTGTCTACTCCCAACAAAAGACCTAATGGAGGCTAAATGCAGATTGAAGCATACTTTTTTTAACTTCATTTTTCTTTCTTTTCTTTTTTTGGCAACATGGCTAACATGGAAATATGTTTTGCATGATTTCATGTGCATAATTAATATCACATTTCTTGCCTTCACAATGGGTGGTATGACTGGAGGGAGGGAGAAAATTCAGAACTGAAAAATTTTTTAAAAAATGAACGTTAAAAATAAATCAATAATAAAAAAATTAAAGTCAATGAGAGACTATTTTGGTTTTATCTCAGTATCATCAATGCCTTGAATAGTTATTTACACATAAAAGGTATGTGTTGTTTTTTTTTAAGTTCAAAGGGCAATAAGGCATAGTGCATAGAGAAATGGTTTTAGAATCAGGTTGACCTGGGTTCAAATTCCACCTCTGGGACATGCGGGTTATGTGACCCTTTGAAAATTTTAGTGCTCCAAGCAATTCTCTCAGATTCTAACGAGCAGAACAGGTATCCATTTGCATTGATAGAAAGAGTTAACTACATGAATCAATTTTTAAAGGCCAGGATCTTTTACCTGAATATAGACATATGCCCAGCCCATTAAACGAAATAGCTCATATTTATATTTATATATCATTTCAGGTCCTTCCTTACAATAAGCCTGTGAGATATGTACAACTATTACTATATCCATTTTATGAATAAGAAAATTGAGGTTATGAAAGATTAAATTGCTTGCCCAAAGGCACAAAGCAGGTAAGTGTCCGAGTTATGGCTTCCAGGAATAAGTCTTACTGTACTCTACCCTGCTTAGACCATATCTGGGTTATTATACCCAGTTTAGGGTCCTGCAATTTTTAAGATAGCTGGTTCTCCTCACTGGTCCATGGGCTAGACTTCCATAAAGGACTAACTCTGAGTCCAGGATTACCTGTTACTGGCAGTTACTTCTGAGTACCTGGGCCAAGAACCTATCTCTTTACCCACGACTCCCAGTCATGCTGAAGACCTCTGGTGATAGAATATGGTATAGTAGACAGAATACGAGACATGACTATTAATAACCAATGATTTTTGGGAGATTCAGGTTTTTCCCTTTTTTTTAATCTTCATTTCAAGGTGTCAGTCTCTGAAGGTTTAGCTAACCTTCTCCTCTATCCAGACCTACCCCAAGTGGGGCAACCATTGTGTTCTTTTCAGGTTTGGGTGAGGACAAATTCCTTGAATAGATTGCCCAAGGTTCAGGGTAACTTAAAAATTAAATGATATAATCAAAGTTCATGTTCAATGCCTCATTGTAATATTCGTTCTCTCATTAATTGTTAACCAATCAGAGTTGATCGCAACCCTTGGGAACATGCCTCTTCTGATAGATGGGCATATAAACCATGAACCTGCTGCCATGATTGTCTTTGATCTAAGAGAGAGAGATGGCCGCATGACCATTCTTTAATTAGAATGCTGGCATTATCAATAAAAATGATTAAATTGCTCAGAAATTATATCTCCTGAACCTTTTTTAAATGCCACAAGTACCAGACTTAGACTCTGGAAGACCTGAGGTCAATGCTCAACTCTGACACTTGCTAGCTATATGGTCATTTAAAGAAATTGCTTATTTCTCTCTGAGTCTCAGTTTCTTAATTTGTAAAACTGGGAGATAGTCTAATAGGTTATATTCTAATAACTGTGGCACTTAGGTTGTGGTGACTGAGCAAGATTATGTATACAAAGTATTTTGCAAACCTCAAAGCACTATATACATGTCAACAATTATTATGTTCCAAGGCAGTATATCACCAAGGCAATATTCACAGCACCGACGGTGACAATGAATAGGCCAGCATAGTTCTGAATCACAAAGTGTAACAGACTCTCCATATAGAAGGCAGAAGAAAACCATTTATTCAGACACCAGAAACCAAATCCCAACACCAGAAATCCAAATCCATTATAGTAACCAAGAAGTTAATACACATTAGTACTTCAGGGGACAACTCCATTCCCAAGCTTTCTCTCCTTGTTGGGACCTTCCCACAAACAAACACTCACAAGGCTAACTGTGCCTGCCTGTGTCCTCTCTCTCCTCTACCCTAACTGCTCTCATAACTTCCTCCTACCTCTGCTCCACCCTTTTTGTTCCACAAGTTCAGCAAGCTCCTCTCACCACCTATAACTTAGGCTTCCATGTGATTTAAGCAGGGCACATGAACCTTTTAATAGGTGGGAAAGATCTTCAAATAAAGCAAAAGTACATTAACAATACAGGAAGTCTGTTTCATTTTTAAACAGCTTAAATAGAAAATTCTCCCATTTATTGGACATAAAATCTGCCCCTCTATAACTTTATCTGTGGTTTTAGTTCTGTCCCATGGGGGTCAAGCTGAATGAATTTTATCCTTCCACATGACAGTCTTCTAAATAAGTTCAACGACTCCAGGTTAAGAGCCCTGTTCTAGATGATATCTAAATTTTCTTCTGGTATGAAATCCTCTGGTCTTATAAAGAGAGAAATAGACAGAGACAGACAGACACAGTGACACAGAGACAGAGAAAGAAGGTGAGAAAAACAGAATTATGGTAGTTCATATCAGGTCCTGAATCAATATGGATGCTTATCATTTAAAAAACTGTAAGGTATGGTATATAAGTAAATATTTTTAAAAGCAGTCAGGGGAGTATGTATGACATTTTAAAGTATAACCTTTAAATATTACTAATATCTCCTCCATTACCTTCTTAAATCTAGACAATCAAGAAAACAATAAACCAAGCCCTAATTTATAGCATTTGATAATTTCCAAAGTGTAAATATTCATATTGGTAGGAGCTGGCTCCAGTCCACCTCTGCCTGAGAGATTTCATATATGATCTGCACACACACATGAAAACACATGTATGTAGATATACATATGTAATATAAACATACACATAATTACATCTAGAGATAAATGCATACAGCAATGCATATATAATATACCAACATTTAAAAGTTTTATAGGTATGCATGCTTCTAAATATTTGAATAAAATGATCATATTCTCCTGTAAGTATTTTCTTCTTCAGACTTAAACATCTTCAGTTTCCTCAACATTTCCTTACATATTATTTTTTTAAATGCTCTTCACAATACCACCATCATAATTCCAGCATCTGGATGTACTCCAGCTTGTCAATATCTTGTTCAAATACAGTGCCAAAAAGCTGTGGGATCAGCAGAGAACACATATATAATTGGAAGTTTTGGTTTTGCAGTTAGACTGTAATTTCCTCAAAGTCAGAGATCTTATCATTATGTCTTTTGCTTTTTGACATTGTCCCATACAGACAGAAAAGAAGCTTGATGTGGTGGTTAGAGGGCTGGATTCAACACCAAAATGAGCTAGACTTAAGTCCCGCGCCTGACACCTACTGTTTGTTTGACTATAACCTTTCCTTGCTATAGAAACCTGTCTAAGCCAAGAAAGGGCCTAAATTGGCTGAGGGATTCCCCTCACCTGGTAATTCTTACATCGATGAAATCAAAATCTAGTGCCCCATCTCAGATTCACTTTGCACTGTGCTGGATGGACATACAATAGGCACTCAATAAATGATTACTAAATAGTATCTCAAGCAAGACTCCTTTTTCAACTTAATCAGAAATTATTAATGGCCTTCCACCCACAAAGCACTGTGCTATGAAGATGAAATAAGATAATGAAGTAACAGCCTTTGCCCTCAAGAGACTTAATATTGAATGTGGCAAGGGGTGGCATAAGGAAAGATGTGCAAACTAGTAATTAGAGCATAAAACAGAATGTCCTAACAGTAAAGGACAGCGCCAAACAAAATGCTGTGAGACTATTTATGATGGAAATATTTTCACAGGGTTGGGGGTAGGGCTACATAGAGGAGGTGACATATTAATTGGGACTTGAAAGAAGGTGGAGATCAGGTAAAGGGGAGTTCCATTCCAGAAATGGGTGAGCCAAAGGACAGAGAGGGGAGAGGGCAGGATGAGGACAGAGGAGGGAGAGTAGACAAGTTTGACTGGAATTTAGAATATGCAAAGGGGAATAGTATGAGATAATGTAAAAAAGGTGACTTGTGAACAGATGAGTCCAATGCCAAGATTAGCAATTTATAATTGATTCTGTAGGCAATATGTAGCTGCTGCTGGTGGTACCCTGAACAGTTGCTCGTCCTTTATTTTCAAAAAGGACATTACGGGTGATGACTTGCATGTGAATTGGATTTAAGTGAGGCAGAATTGCACAAAGTTGTTGGCCTCACTCACTTGAGAGAGGAATGATGTAATCAGAGCAGTACAGAGGTATGAAGGACTGATTGGACAGGGGAGAAATGATGCCGAGAGTTAGGAGGCTAGCCCCTAACTCCTCTAAAGGAGGGCTTTATTTTTCATACTTTAGTGATAATAAGCATGGAAGAACATCTAAAGTATTCTTATATGCCCTATCTTACACATTAAGGGCAATGTGGGAAATCAGTTTCATTACACTGTTCCATAGCAACTGTTGAAAAGGGTGGTTAAAAATGCCAAATGATGATGGCCTAGAACCTAGAAGGAGCGTTTGATGTGGAGTCAGAAGACCTGGATCGAGTTCCAGTTTCAGCATTTATTAGCTGCATGAACTTGGATGAGTAATTTAACCTTTCTGGGTTTCAGTTTTCTGACCTACAAAATGCGAACAACGTTTGCGTGACTAACTTTACCGGAAAGATCCATAAAATAATTCTCATTCATGTAGCATCCTAAGGTTTGTAAAGTTGTTTTTTTGCAGCATTCTTATGAATATAATGATTCCTATTATCCCTATTTTAAAAATGTGGAAACTATGGCACTAAGAGGTTTGACCAGTTCCTCAAGGTCATCCAGGCAGTAAATGGTTGCGGTGGAATTTGAATCCGGGACTCCTGAAGCCAAATCTTTTTTTACTCACCATATCACGATGCCTCCTCTCAAATGTCTTCAAAGATCTCACCTTCTAATGGGGGAGATAACAGGCAAACAAAAATGGATAGAGAAATACACAGTAAACATATATCTGAGATGGAAGGGCAGTGAACTGGGAAAAACCTCCAACTGAAAATAGGATTTGTGATGAGTCCTGAGTGAAGCCAGGGAGGCCAGGAGGTAGAGGTGAGAAGCAAGAGAATTCCAGGCATAGGGAACAGCCAATACAAAGAGACCTGAGAGTGGGGATGTTGTGCTTTAAGAACAACAAGAAGGTTGGTGCAATAAGAGTGTAAAAATAGGAAAGGGCAAGGTTGTAAAGGGCTGTAGATTATGTAGAGCATTTGGTTTTTGCTCATGAAGATAATGGGGAGCTATTAGAGTTTATTGACAGGCAGCTAGGTGTTACAGTGGATAGGCTGCCAGGTCTAGAGTCAGGAAGACTCATCTTTCTGAGTTCAAATCTAGTCCCAGATTCTTTCTAGCTGTGTGACCCTGGGTAGGTCACTTAGCCCTGTTTGCCTCAGTTTCCTCATCTGTAAAATGAGCTGGAAAAGGAAATGGCAAACTACTCCAATATCTTTGCCAAGAAAAATGCCAAATGGGGCCACAAAGAGTTGGACATAACTGAAAAACAGCTGATTGATAACAAAACTTTATTGAATAGGAGGTGACATGGTTAGATATGTACTTTAGAAAAAATCACTTTGGCAGCTGAGTGAAGTATGGATTGGAATTAGGAGAGATTTGGAGCAGGAAGACCAACCAGTAGACTACTGAAATAGTCTAACTATGAGGTCATGAGATCTGAACCTGAGTGGTGACAATGTCAGAGGAGAGAAGGGGACATATACTGACACTGATGTGAATGTAAAAATGACAAGATTTAGCAACAGATTGGATATGTGGAGTGAATGCAAGAGAGAACTTGAGGATAACATCCAAACAGAAAGCCTGGGTGACTGGGAGGATGATGGTACCCTGAACAGTTGCTCATCTTTGTTTTCGAAAATGACATTATGGATGATGTGAATTGGATTTAAGTAAGGCAGAGTTGCACCAAGTTGTCAGCCTCACTCTCTCTTCTTGATTCATCAAAGTCTGGTGGTAAGACAAGTCAGACCAATTGGTAATGGTCTAGGATGCAATGGATAACCTTGGTGTCTCCAATGCCTGACCAAGTTCCAAGCTCCACAGCACCTGCTTCAGCTGCTTTCATGGCCACGGGAACAATTTGTTCTCATTCACCTGCTCTGCTGAGTGAAGTCTTCACATGTTGGGGTGGATATCTCCCTAACTCACTGACAGGTTTAGGGCCTGTCTGCTGAGATGGTTTACCAGGAGGTGGCCACTGCATAGGCAACAGCTTCTTGGAGCCATAGATGAGAGTTGGGTGAATCAGGTGGACACAAAACCCTCACACCAGAGGTGCTCGTCCTCCCTGAACACTCCATACCCACCCTCAACAGTAATAGAAAGTTGGAAGAGAGAAGGATAAAAGATAATGGATTCTGTTTGGGACATATTAAGTTTGAGATGCCTATGTGTTTGAGATGTCCAAAAGGCAGTCAATGATGGGACATAGGCTCTCAGGAGTGAGGTTAAGGCACCATACTGCTTTTGGATTGCAAACCAATCATTTAACTTGTGCTTACTGACTTCTTCCTATATACCAAGCTGTGTGTTAGACTTTGGTGGGGGGACTTATGATGCATCTTATATAAGTCTCTGCCCTCAAGGAGTTTATAATCTACCTAAAGCATGTCAGTTCTATACATCCTCACGTGATTCAGGCCCCTGGGACTGACCATAAAAATCCAATAGAGAAAATATTAATAAGGAGTGAAGATGGGAGACGCTAAAAGGATGAGAATCTAGTTACGGATAAAGTAAAATTTAATGTAACCAGTAGCTGCTTTCAGGAATACATCAAAAACAAAAACTGAAAAAAGGCATTATGTTATAATGAATATTAAATGGGGGTCTGTTTTAAATGAGCTTCCAGCATATAAAGATCAGTGTATTATATTTGCATATACAATATATAGATCCATGTTTATACAAATTATATTCATGTGTAGCCATTCAACCCATAAATATAAAATGCACATTGTATTTTGCATAATTTAGATGTGATTTTACTGCCTCATAATAAAATCACTTGGAAATTTTGGCTTGGAAGTCACACAGTCTCCCCACTTCTACAGAGAATTTCATTGTGGCAGCACAAACAGGTTCAATTCAGTAAGCATAGATTAGTGACCTGCTCTGTGCCAAGCATGTACCAGGCACAGAGGTATAAAGGCAAAAACGAAACAGGTCCTGTCCTCAGGGAAAGGTTACTTTAAAATAATAGGCTTATTATTCTTTACCTGGTCTTTTTTCCTAACTTGGAAAAAAGAAATTCTTTTACCTTTCTTCCCATGCAAATGATCTTTAAATGTTCATGGTCCATTAATAGACTGTATTCTAGCAGAAGTATAAGCTCTATATGAACTTATGTTAGAATTGAAATCTATATATTAAAGAATATACAAGCACACACATGCTACTATAAGCTTCTGGTAGATAGGGGCTATTTCTTTTTTAATTCCTGTGTCCCTTGCACCTAGCAAAGTAGCTTTGTGCATATGAGAGAAAGTAATCTAAGTATAGCAAATTGGAAGTGGTTATAGATTTAGAAGCTTTCTGGGGTGTTTAAAAATTGCTTTATACCCATATATGTATAACATATACATACAAATGTCTTTGACTCTGACACATTTTCACCAAGTTTTTCAAAGTTGAATATGCTACTGTTACCACAAATCTACTGTCTCCCTTGATATCACTTGTTTATCTATCCTCTACAATGTGTCTGCTAGTTTTATGAGCTTGTGATAAGAAAAATTCAAACTCTTAAAAGTATTTCTGACTTCTTAGGGAATGTTTGTGAGGATGGGCTAGAAGCTAGTCCTTCCTGAGTATATTTGAAATCCTCCCCAGTAATCTTCTTTAGCTGATAAAACATGAAAAAGAGGGAAGGAGAAGGTATTCTTGGAAATATTTACCAGAAACACATGCAGTTACCAAGTACCCATGCAGATCACACTCGCATCACACACTCAATGGTCCAGCCAAATAGAACTGGTTTAATTGAATTTCTATGCTTTTGAGCATTCTTTCCCCCATGTATAGGATACCCTCCATTTCTGCCTGTTGACATCCTATTCATTCATTCATAGTTCAAATGCCTCCATGAATCTCCCCCACCCAATTAGAAGCTATCTCTCCCTCACATGATCTCATTACTTTGTACTGTCACTTGAGTATGCCATACCTAGTATAATGCATAGAGAATTCTATGTAACCATAGACTCTTTGAGCCTCAGGTTTTTTTTTTTTCATTTGTAAAATGGAGCTAATAATCCTTATGCTATTTATCTCAGTTGTGAAGAAAGTGCTTTGCGAAACTTAAAATATTATATAAATGTGAGTGACTGTTATTTTTCTTCTCTGTTCATCTTGTCATTCCTCCTATTAAGGATCTTTGAGGGTATAGAGCAGGTCTTATTTATCTAAGTAATTCACCCAGAACCTAGCACAGTGCATTTGAATTTGTTGTTCAGTTGTTTTTCAGTCATGTCCAATTCTTCATGACATCACGTGGGGTTTTCTTGGCAAAGATACAGGAGTGATTTGCTATTTTCTTCTCCACCTCCTTTACAGAAGAGGAAACTGAGGGAAATATAGTTAAGTGGCTTGTCCAGGATCATACAGCTAGTAAATGTCTGAGGCCAGATTTGAACTCAGGAAGACTCATCTTCCTGACTTTAAGCCAAACATTTTATATACTTCACCATCTAGCTATCTGTGCTTTGAATAAAAGGTGCTTAATACACGTTTGTTGTAAGCATGTTTGCATAGATGATGAATTCCAGTCTTATAGTTTTCCACCTTCTGATTAATCCAGTGACACTTGTCTCTTTGTTGTTTCTCATGACCTCTGTGAATTTCTCCTTGTTACCCCCCATGCCTGGAATGCTCTTCCTCCTCATATCTGCTTCCTAACTTCCTTCAAGTCACAGCTAAAATTTCGTCTTTGGTATATGCTTTTCTGATCTTCCTTCATGTTAGTGCCTTCTCTCTGAGACTATCTCCAACTTTACCCTGTATGCATCTTGTTTGTATATAGCTGTTTGAATATTATCTCCCCCAACTAAATTGTGAACCCTTTGATGGCAGGAACCATTTTTGCTTTTCTTTGTATCTCTAACACTAAGCACAGTGCTTGGGACATAGTAGGTATTTATCAAATGCTTATTGACTTGGCCCGACTTATAAGAACACTGTAATGGAACGGTGAAATACGATGATTATCCATTCACTTCTCTACAAACTGTATCTCCAAGAGGTCAAGGTCACAAAATGAGTCAGGGTTGGATCTGACTTGCTAGCAATTAGCACTTTCTGAGGTCTCCTACTAGAGATGGGTGCTATTGGGATTAAAAAATGAAAACTTACCACTTGGATTGCTGATTTCTCTAGTGAACAAAACACTATATCAGGAAGAATAAATGTTGTTGATGAATGCCAGTTGTCCAAACAGGATCGTGATTTGATGACCTGCATAAAGCAAACAGAGAAGTTACCATACCAGGAGACAGAGAAAATTCTGCATTTTCTGAAGAGAAAGAGTGATGGAACAGAAATTATAATATAGTAACATGCTTCAGAAACTCTCATCTCCTAAAGAATCTAGTACATTTTTGAAGTTTTTCTTATTTCTCTTTGTTCATAAAACTCTGTCTAGAAATTCAAAGAATTCAGCAATATTTATTAAGCACCTATTACCTGTAATCTGGGAAAGTTAAGTGGTCCAGTGTATAGAGGATCTAAAGTCAGGAAAACTCATTGCCCTGAGCAAGTCACTTCACCCTGTTTGCCTCATGTTTCTCATCTGTAGAATGAGCTGGAGAAGTAAATGGCAAATCACCGTATTTTTGCAAGAAAACTCCAAAATGGGGTCAGGAAAAGTAGAATACAACTGAAAAATGACTGAACAACGAGCTGTAATGCACTATAAATACTTAAGATACAAAGAAAAAACCCAATAGTCCCTGACTCAATGAGCAGAATACTGTATTCTCCTGAAGAGACACAAAATATATGGAAAACTCGGTACAACATAATATTTAGGAGGGAAAGAATGATCACAGTGATAGGAGGATTATTGAGATAATGAGCATGAAAGTGCTTTTGGAAATATAAAGTTCTATTTAAACACAATGCCGTAATGACAGTAATTATAAGCCATGATCCAAAACCTCACTGTGATTTTTTTATAGGATCTATGTTCAATCTGGTGGCATCCCACAATTCAATATCTTGCTAGGATCCTATCAGACTATAGTTTGTGCCTGAATCTACTACTGATGAAGAGCAAGGTTTGAGTTTCCTCCTCTGTGTCTTAGCTCAGTGTCTTTCTGGTCCTCAGATCCTGACTGGGCCAGGAAATCAGCTTAGTTGAGGAATTCTTCTTCCTTTCAGGATGTTTGGTCATAGAACTCTATTAGGTGGTTTCCCCCACTGTGGGCTCCCTCCCATTTTGTAGCTACATAAGCAAGATCCAGATTCTGATGTTCCCAAGGGAAGCCAGAGGTGTTGGGGTGCAAGAGCCAAAGAGCATGATTTATATGTGAAGCCCCCAAGACTGAACCTGGTCTGTATAAATTTAGAGCCTCAGGTTCTAGGAAATGGATCACACTCCAAAAGCTATTATTTTCTTCTTTGTAATTTATACCATACTATATTTCTGGAAACATCAACTCTTTCCAGATTATAATCTATATTTTTGCTGGTTTCACAAAAAAATAAAAATATAATTGCATACTCCCTGTAGAATTTAATATGAAAATTTGTTCTTTGGCCATGCTACGACACATCCAGAGAAGGGCAACTAGGGAAGTGAAAAGACTCTGAGTCATGCCACGCAGGAGTTTGTGGAAGGAATGGAAGCTGTTTATTTGGGAAAAGAAAAGAGTGAAGGTAGGACACGCTTGGGTTTTGTGGATCAGTATGGCCATGCTCAAAAGCTGAAGGGTTGGCACGCAAAAGAGGAATTAGATTTGTCCTGTGTGGCCTTGGTGAGAAGGACCAAGACTAGTGTACATGAGGTGTAGAAGTAGATTTGGAGTCAACAGAGTACTTCTTCGAAGTCAGATTAAACAAAAATGGAACGGGCACTTAGTGTGGGGCTGGGAGTTGGCATTCTCAGTCAGTGAAGGTTTTCAAGGGGAACCTGAATGGATTTGTCTGACATTTCAGAGGGGATTTGTAATTTGGGTTGGGATAAGTAAAAGGGATTTTGAGGCCTTTCTAACTCCTGAGATTTTGTAAAGAAAAAAAATAGTAATTGGTTAGAAACCCATTAAAGTGAGTGACACGTGAATATACTTGTCAAGTATTTTTTAATGTCTGCCTTAAAAGATGTCACAAGGCACCGTATAAAGGAAGAGAGGCCTCATTAATTTAAGCAGAAATAACAGTAATGTAGACGGTAAGGAAAATCTTGGGAAATGAATGAACAAGGGGAAACGTTCACAGACTGTTAGAGATGATTCATTCACTCACTTAAACAATTTGATGTCATTATTTTCATGTCCATCAAATGTTTATTGAGCATCCTGTGTTCCAAGAATGTGTAGCAAAAGAAGAAACAGGAAACACAAATAGCAGTTAGAACACTAGGCCTGAAGTCGGTATGATGTGAGTTCAAATCTGGCCTCAGACACTAGCTGTGTGACCCTTGGTAAGTCACTTAAACTTGTTTGCCTCAGTTTCCTTATCTATAAAAATGGGGAGAATAATCCTAGCTCTCAGAGTGGTTGTGAATCTCAAATGAGATAATATTTGTAAAGTGCTTAGCATAGGGCCTGCTAGATATTCAGTGCTATGGAAATGTTAGTTATTTTTCCTATTATTATTACATAGTATCTGACCTAGAAAGACATACAATTTAATAGGTGGGACAAGACAGATACACATGAAATAAAAACAAATGTAAGGCTACGTTGATTCCATCTTCACAACTCTCACCTATCCCTTTCTCATTCAACCTATATTTATTAATCATCCATTATATGTCTTCAATAGATATTTATTAAGCATCAATTATATGAGAGGCACTGTGCTAAGTGCTTGGTATCTTAAAACAAAACACTCTAGGTCCTGAAAGTGCTTGCATTTGGTAAGGGTAAGGGTAAGGGTGTGTGTGTGTGTGTGTGTGTGTGTGTGTGTGTGTGTGTGTGCGCGTGCATGTGTGTGTGTGCACAAGATGATTTTGGGGGGAGGGGGAACATACTAGCAGGCAGTAGTGGGGAGGGATCAGGAAAGACTTTGCATAGAAGGTGTCCTTTAGCAAAGCATTGAAGGACACAAAGAATTATTCACACGTGTGACCACCACCATATTTAGGCTCTTATTGCTTCTCAGCTGGGCTAACTGAAATCCTCCTAACTAGCCTCCTTATCTCAAGACTTTCACCTCTGCAGTCCTCCACATAGCTGCCAAAGTGATAGTATAGAGCACAAGTCTGACCAGGTTACTCCTTGTGCCCAATAAATTCCAGTTGCTCTCTATAACTTCTAGGATTCAATAAAAAACCTCGTTTGTTTTTCAAAATAGATTTTTATTGACATCATTTGCTTTTATAGCACCTAAATTTTCCCATATCTGCAGCCCTGCCCTTTCAGAGAGCCATCCTTCATTAAAAAAAAAAAGTTAAAAGAAAAAGTAAAGAAGAAAAAAAATCAGTGAAACCAATTAATACATTAAAAAATCAGGTATTTTATGCACTATTCCATCCCTGTGGATCTCTCCTGCCCCACTTCTGCTGTGCAGTGGGTAAAAATGTCTTCCTGTACTTCTTCTTTGGGGTCAAGCTTGTTCTCAAGTACAAATTCTTCTCACTCAATGCCCTTTACAAGTTGGCACCATCCTACCTTTTCAACCTTATTATGCATTCTTCCCCTTCATGCACACTGTAGTCCAGTCAAACTGGTTTTCTGGCTGCTCCTGACATATGATATTCCATTTCTATGTCTGTGTACAGGCCAATGTCTTTCCTCATTGTTGGAATGTATACCTCACCTCCGCCTCTTAGCTTCCTTCAAAACTCAGCTCAAGGTCAACTTTCTTAATGAGGACTTTCCTCATCTCCCTAATGACTAGTCCCTACTCTACCAAATTATTTACTTTGTATACATAATACATATGTATATATATATATATATATATATATATATATGTGTGTGTGTGTGTGTGTGTGTGTGTGTGTGTGTGTGTATTTTGCTGGAGGGGGGATACAAACACATTGTCTTCAGTAAAAATGAAAAGGTTCAGTAGTTCTATTGTGCAATATTTGCACATGTAGAGTAGAGACTTTTGTTTTCTATCTTTGTACCTTGAGTGTCCGGCATAGTGCCTGGCACAGGGTAGGTGCTTAAGAAAGGCTTGTTAATTTTTAATTAATTGATAAGGTCTACAGGAGTTCTTCAAAAGGAAGGAATCAATGAGAGCTGGAATGATTGGGGACAGCCTTGTAAAGGAAATACTAAGTGATCCAGATGATGGAGGATTGTAGGGTTTAGATAGGTAGAGGGGTAGAAGAACATTCCTGTAATGGAAAAACAGCGTGATCAAAGGGCAGTCTCATCATCTTACTATTTTTTATCTTTATAACATCTCTTATACATGTGCCTCTCTCTGCACTCACAAAGCTACTACCCTAGTTCTTAGCCCTCATCACCCACCTCTTTTTTGAACTGTTGAAATAGTCTGCTAATTGCTGTTTCTGCCTCAAGTCTCCCTTCATTCCATTCCCTCTTGCACTCAGCTTACCAAAGTGATCTTCCTAAAATCTGAGCCTGACCACATCACACAATAAACTCCAGAGATCCCTCATTGCCACTACTATCAAAAAAAAAAAAAAGTCCTCTGGCATTTAAAACCTGTTACAACCTGGCCCCCTCCTACCTTTTCTGTCTTCTTACACTTTATTCTCCCTACAATTTAGCTACATTGGTCTGCTTGCCATTCTTTGCAAACAATAATTTATTTCCGATGTCTTTACACAGGTTGTCCCCCATCCCTGGAGTATTCTCTCACCTGACCTCCTCCTCCTCCTCCTAGTTTTTCTGCCTTCTTTTAAGACTCTGCTCAAATTCTACCTTGTCCTGGAGGAGATACTCCCTACCCCCACTTTCCCATGAGAGAACTTAGCATTTACATTGTATTTATCTTTTATGTACATAATTATTTGTAAGTAGTCTTCCTTCAAGGTGATTTTTTTTTTTGCTGTCCATAGGGCAAGTGAAAAATTTTAATCAATGTTTATTGATTACTAGGGGATTTGAATAGGGACCATTTATCACTGGAGGCTAGGAGGTCACACATCTAGCAAGTTCCAGAGGTTGGATTTGCTCCCTGGCATGGTGTTCAAATGTCAAATATAGGTTTGCCTAAAAGACTTTTTTGGAGAACTCACATAACACAAGCGCAATCACAAGGATTCAATCAAAGTTTCTCTTAAGAAATTTGGAATCAATTGCATGACATTGAAGACACTGGCAAAGGAGTGCCCAGCATGGCCCATGATGCCCACATCAAAGAAGGCACTGTGCTCTATAGGTGGCGCAGAGTGGATGTAGCTCAGAAGAAATGTGAGATGTGCAAATTTAAAGACTTATCCACTTCAAATGTTCATGTGAACTATTTGTGCCCAATCTGTGGTAAAGCCTTCTGAGCTTATATTGGTCTGAACAGCACAGCTGGACATATTGTACCTTGACTCCAACATAATAATGTCATTTTGCCAACTAATTTTCCACTGTGTCACACTGTCTCCTGGGTTTGGATTTCAGGGAGAAAAATGCCTCCTTACTGGAGCAGCAGGTTTGTGTGGAGAGTTGAAATAAAGGAGTTAGGAAGGGTGGGGCTAGATCAGGGAGGGCTGAGAAGTTTGTACTTTATCCTGTGGGTTATAGGAAAATCACTGGTTATTTGGTGATAGGGTGGGGAAGAAGAGGGTGACACTATGGAAAGGCTTTTTTGGAAAGTTAACTGGCAGGCTAGATCAGAGCAAAGAGGACAGTTAGCAGACTAATGAATAATGTAGGCATGAACTCACATAAGAGCCTGGCCAATCTTCTGAAAATTCTGACCAGGACTGTGCTAAATAGCTTAAGACTTTGGGGATATTTCTGTATTGAAAAATACACAGTCAGAAATGAAAATGAAATGATGTTAATTATCTTTCCTGCCTCTTTGAAATAATATTTGTCACCTTAAGGAAATTTTAATACATATGCACATAGGATACATACAAATATATATATATATATATTCAAAGCAGTGCATATTTTGTATTTGGATTTCTATTTCTTCCTAAGGGATTTTACATCCTTAGATGACTCATAGGGTCATTTCTGCCTCCAATGAATTAGGTCTTGGGCTAGGAGCCAAGGTAACACAATTTGGTCTTTACAAATAGCCTCATCTCATCTGTTGGGCCAAATAACAAGTTTGTGGGACAGCATGGCCCTCAGTATGTCCTTGGTATTCCCCTGGCAGGGAGTCTTGGGGCACTCTAGAATTAGCATCACTATATATCAAATTATTCCCCAGAAAAATGCAATTTCCTGTGTATGAAAGAAGCCAATGTCTTTTTCTTCTTCTTCTTCTTCTTTTTTTTTTTTTTTTTTGGCTTGGAATGTGCATTGACTTGGAAAGCAAATTGTTTAAAAGGTGAGTGAAAATTGTGTAACAAATAACACAGCAGAGGCTGGGGTGGGGAGGGACAGAAGGGTTTATTTCCAAAACCTTTGTCTCTTACCTCTGTAATGTGCCCTTGGATGAAACATCCATGACTTCCATTGGGCCAAGAGGCCATCTGATTTGCCTCCCTTCCTCTGGAAAATACTTCTTTTATCTTGTGAGCTGCTACACAGGTAATGAGTATGCCATTGTTTTAAGCACTTTACTCCTTGACTAAGATCTCCCAGTATCTATGGGGCCAATTTGCTAATGATGAACATGATTAGATAGAATGCTTAGTGGGTGGAATATGTAATGTGCTGAGAAAGGGAGGAAGATCCTGAGTGAACTTCTCAACACCTATTTTTCCTCTTGAATTTCTTTGTTTTCTTTTGCTTCCTGGGAGGGTGGCCTGAATGATAGTTTGATACCTTCTCTGACTAATGGTAGATGATAAAGTTTAGCTGGGGTTTGATCTTTCCTGGCTTATAGATCTCATCTCAGCTCAATAAATGCCCTGGTTTATTGGTGATTCAGTAAGTTTTTATCTGGGTGTTGGCATTTGACCTGAGTCAGTCAGATTAGGGGAATCTCTAGTTCAGTTTAGCTGCTGAAGAAGAAATCTCCTACAAATATTAGTTTACACAACTGCATTAGGGTCAGTGAAAATATTCATAGTCTTTGGGCTTTAACAGAGAAGATGTACATCAAAGTGAGGTTACTCTCAGAACTTGTGAAAATAGAGCTGATAAAAAAAAAGACATCAAGGCAAGACCTATCATATACCAGGAGAGTTCAAAGTAGGAGATATATTTGTGTTTTCCTAAAATAAGGTGTCCCCATAGGTCCAAACATTTGCGGCCCATTACATGAATATATTTATAATTGCATTGTTTAGTCATTTTCAATTGTGACCCCTTTGGGGGTTTTCTTGGCAGAGATACTGGAGTGATTTGCCATTTCTTTCTTCAGATCATTTTATTTTATTTTATTAAGTAACTTGCCAAGGTCACAGGCACTAAGTGTCAAGTGTCTGAGACTGCATTTGAACTCAGATCCTCCTGACTCCAGGGTACTACTATTCATTGCTCTACTTAGTTGCCTCTTCCAGCTCATTTTAGAGATGAGGAAACTGAGGCACATGAGGTTAAGCGACTTGCTCAGCATCATACCTGGTAAGTGTCTGAGGCTAGATTTGAACTCAACAAGATGAGTCTTCTTGACTCTGGGTCTGGTGCTCTATCCACTGCACCACCTACCTGCCAATGTGTTTATAATACAAATAACTTTTATTATGGTTTTTGGGAGAAATTGAACAATTTTGAGTTAATAATTAGGAGGGACAGCAGGGTATAGTAGAGAGAAAGCTGATGTTAAAGTCACATAAATCTATGCTCAAACCCTGACTAACACACACTGGTTATGTGACTCCAGGTAAGTCACTTACTATCTTAGTACCTGTAGGCAGTTTCTGAAGACTGTAAACTGCAGAGCAAGGGCACTTTGGTACAGGAAGTCCCAGAACTTGGCAAAATCATAGGTTTGGTCTGAAAAAAAACAAAACAAAACCCAAACCAAAAAAACCCAACACAGGATTGTTGAGATTTGAAGTGATTTTGACACTGAGACAAATGTCTAGGTGGAGGTAAAAAAAAATCACTTTAAAATTTCACTTTTATTGATACAAAGGAAACCAAAACATAAAGCAAAGTCTTATAACTACAGGAACTTATTGAACATTGTAAATAGTCTTTAAGTACCAAATGACTTTTATCTCCTTCTGTGAATATCAGTCTTTGAATGTGACTTAGCAAGAACCACAGAAAAGGGAGCTCTAAGACCAAAAGTCTTTAAAGGCTGGTATATGGCAGAATTCAAGTTAATTCTGTAAACAAACAAGTTTGTGGGACATTATGGCCCTCAGTATGTCCTTGGTATTCCCCTGGCAGGGAATCTTGGGGCACTCTAGAATTAGCATCACCATATATCAAATTACCTACACTCCCCCAAGGAGTGTAAGTAAAGTATGTTTTTCCATTCATAACCACAGTTGATGTGATAGCTATAGTCATGAAGAAACCATAGGATCACAGAGCCAGAAGGAACCTCAGTTACCATAGAATCTAATCCTCTCATTTTATAATGTAGCAAAATAAGAACCAATAAGGTCAGTTGACTTCTCTAAGGTCAAACTGGTAGTAAGTAAGAGGGTAAGGATTTCGACCTAGTTCTTTTGGGATTTATAGGATTACAGAGAGCTAGAAGGGGTCCAGTAAGACAGTTACTGTTCAATGCCTTATTCTTATTTTAAAATATAGTTTACCATAGTTTTAAGGTCTGAAGTCCAGCCAGGAACAACTCCTGGAAGTTTTTTTTGTCATTGTTGTTTTAAGTCAAGGAAAGTAAGAATTTGGATATAGTTTGGTGGGACAAGATCACTGATGACTATGGCCATGTGCAAAAAGGAATTGAATAACTAAGGTAAGAGGTATTTAGGTAATTCACTTCTCCTCCAACTCCTTCCCCCCTGTTCCCCTTTCCCCCTACCCTGGCCACATGCTGCCCCTTAACCCATCTAGATATTTTAGATATTTTTGACAAAAATAGGGTTTTTTGTCTGAATTATCCAAATAATCACCAAAGTGTTCTGTTCATATTTGATATGTGTATAAGTTTAAAATTTTCTGTGGGGACTTATTCCAGCCCTGGAGTCAAGAAAATTTGAGTTCAAATCTATCCTCAGATATTTAACTAGCTGTATGACCCTGGGGGGTCTCTTAACTCTCTTTGCCTCAGTTTCCTCATTTACAAAATGAGCTGGAGAAGGAAACAGCAAACCACCCAATATCTTTGCTCAGAGAACCCAAAATGGCGTCATGAAGAGTTGGATGCAACTAGATAAGACTAGATAACAACGAAAATGGAATAGATTGCCTCAAGAGGTTGTGGGTTCCTTCTAGATAGAGAGGTGATAGACTCAGAGTGCAGATTGATACTTTGTCGCTGTTTTTCTAAAATGGCCAATGTGGAAATTTGTTTTGTTTGATTATACATGTTTCCATGTTTTGAAGAGATTTTGTTTTCATTGCTTTCTCATTGGGGATACTGAAAGGGGAAATGGAAGGGAGAGAATGCAGAGGTGAAAAATAAAATTAAAAAAAAAAGAGATGATGAATTCACTCTTCTTGGAGGGCTTTTAACAGGGGCTGGATGACCATTTGGGAGGGAGAAGTCTCTAAATTTGTGCATCTCACATTTCTTTAGAGTTACTGCAATTCTACTTTGCTCATAGAGCACAGTGCCTTCTTTGATAAAGGTACACTATGCTGGATGATCCTGTGCTAATGTCTCCCATGTCTCACAATGGACAACAAAGTTCTTCAGAGACACCATGAGATGTCCTTGTTTTCCTTCTTATGACCTCCCCATACTTCTCTGTGAGCTCTTGACTTATGTGAGTTCTCCACGAAATGGTCTTTTAGGCAAAGGTACATTTGATGCGAAACCATATGGCCAGCCCATTGGAGTTGTGCTCTCTGTGGTAGAGTTTTGATAGCTGGTAGTTTAGCTTAAGAAAAGACCTAGGTGGGGGAAGAGCCAAGATGGCATAGTAGAAAGACACACATATGGAGGCTGCCCCCCACACAGCCCATAAAACACCTGTAGAGAGGGACTCTCAACAAATTTTGGAGCAGCAGAAGTGGAGAACAACATAGTGGAGGAGATTTCCAGCCCAGGGTGATCTGAAAGACCCACAGGAAACGTCAGTTGCATCGGACGTGGAGTGGAGCTCCGAGCATGGAGCCCAGCCCAACCTTGGCCAACACCCTCATGAACAGCCCTCTGGTGCAGATTTTCCAGTCACAGAATCCCCAGTCTCAGCAGCAGAGGGTTTGCAGATCCCTCAACCCATTGGCGCCAAAAGGCAGTGATGGGGTTTATTCAGCTGGCCAGGAAGGGAGAAGGGCCTTCACATTGGGCAGGCAGCAGGAGCTCTCAGGGCAGCCCCTATAGCAGCCTAAGGCCACAGCTGGATAATAAAAACCCCTGGGGGCTCTGAAGATCTGAGTCTTACCTCAGCCCTATGTAGACACACTGAGGCAGCTGGTCTTTGTCTCGCACTGGCAACTTGACTGAATCCATCCCCTCAGTGCTAGCTTGGTGGAACTGGAGGTCAGATGCCTGTGGAGAGGAAACGCTGCTAAGATTCTGGGCACAAAAATCCTTCCCTGTGCCCAGACCAGTACACACTTGATTGTGCCACCTTGGAGGAACTGAGACCTTACAGATTCC
>CM053770.1:558658375-558676204 GCA_028658325.1 Potorous gilbertii
TGATGTGGTACCTCAGAGTTGTTTTGATTTGCATCTCTCTAATCAGTAGTGATTTAGAGCACTTTTTCATATGATTATAGATATCTTTAATTTCTTCCCCTGAAAATTGCCTGTTCATATCCTTTGACCAAAACAACTGTCTTTTAGCTCTTAGCAATGCAAGGTTCTAAGACAATTCCAAAAGACTCATGATGAAAAATACTATCCACATCCAGAAACAGAACTATGGAGTCTGAATGCAGATCAAAGCATACTATTTGCTCACTCTCTTTTTTGTTTGTTTATTTCTCCTTTCTCGTGGTTTCTCCCATTGGTTCGAATTCTTCTTTATAACATGACTAATGTGTAAATAAACCCTATATCAGATTGCATACCATCTTGGGGTAAGGAGAGGGAGAGGGAGAAAATTTGGAGCTCCAAATCTTAAGAAGTGAATGTTGAAAATTTAAAAATTAGTTAATAAAAATGAACAAAAAACAACAATTATCTTTCTGGTTTTATTTATTTAAGTATCCCATATTATAATATATGTAACTTCACATGAACCAAAGAATCCAATGAATATTGAACCCTAAACAACTTATAAGAAAAAAGTAGACTTGAATCACAGAATGTCAGCATTGGGAACAACATCAGAGGTTATGCAGTCTAAACAGTACCTGGTCACTTGGCATCCACTCAAAGATCTGAGGGTGAAGGGGAATCAGAGGATTCTAGATCTGATGCTGGATCAGACTCTAGCGGCCAAGCCCAACATCAAGTCCAACCTTTTCATTTCACAGATGAATAGGTCTGAGGTCATAAGAGTAATAAAGGACAGAGAGAAGACATAAACCAAGATAATCTATTTTAAAATCCTATACTTCTTTCAGAGGTATTTTGGAACTGTTAACTCATACCAACCCTGGGACAGCGAAGTGGTACAGTGGATAGAGTGCTGGGCTTAGAGTTACAAAGACTCATCTTTCTGAGTTCAAGTCCAAACTCAGGCACTTAACTAGACATGTGATTCTGGACAAGTTACTTAACTCTGTTTGCCTCAGTTTCCTCATTGGTAAAAAATATGAGCTGGAGAAGAAAATGCAAACTCACAAAGAGTCGGACACGACTGGAAAACAACAGAACACAGCTTATCACCTTTTAAGAGCCAATTGTTAGTTTTTTTAGGTGAGTATACCTCAAAAATCAGAAAATACTATACACTTGGTTTAAATTACTAGTCTGTTGATGTTTAGCCTTCAGAAAGCTATGAGGGAAATATTGATAATGCAGATTAAATTTAAAAATGCATCAGTATATTCCCCTCCACCCAGGGAGCTGGCTGTTAAACATTTACCATTACCCATTCATACAGTTGTCATTATTTTATATTATATAATATAAATTTCTGCATTGGAAGTTTTGTGGGGTTTTCTTGAGGGAAGGGGAGTTATTAGATTTTCCATATTTTCTGTTCCTTATAATTATGACTAGTTTTTATTGGATATTTTAAAGTTTACAAAAGACTTTCTCATCTGATAGACAGGAGTTACTGAAAACATTTGTATTTGTAATCATTCATTCACTCACTCATTCATTCATTGAACCAATACTTATTGAACCTCTGCTGTGTCCAAGTCACTATGCTAGATGCTTTAGAGGCATTCAAAGATGAGGAAGACACAGCCTAGGCTCCGAGAGGCTTGTAATCTATAAAGGTCCTTTTATGTGTCATCATTTGTAAATCAAATTTTAAAAATGACTCTCCAATTTGCATTTTAAAACATAAAGCCTCCTATTAGTTTCTGTTCCAGAGCAGTTGGTATAGTCACTGTGACCACTCTTGCTATGGATGTTAATTTATTCTTCAGAAATGGAGCTCTGATAGAAATACAGATTTCAGAGGAAGTTCATGTGATTGATGTGATGGCAGATTTTGGTGATAATGGTATATCATATTTCTTAGCATCTCTCTGGAGCTATTAGTGGATAGGATACTGGATGTGGAGTTAGGAAGACTTGAGTTCAAATCTGATCTCAGACATTTATTAATTGTGTGACCCTGGAATGTCACATTGTTTGACACTGTTTGCTCCATTTCCTCATCTATAAAATGGAGATAGTAGTAACACCTACCTCAAGGGTTATTTTGAGGACCAAATGAAATAGTTATCCCTTCCACAACTCAGGAGTTAGGGGAGGGTGCCCCTGAGATCTGAAAAATCTGCGTAAAAATTTTTGGCCCTCCCTTCATATCGGAGAAGAAATCTGAGTTGTTATGGTATTGAAAGAAAAAATATGTTGATATGATATAATACTATGGTATATATTATGCATTTCTGAGTTTTTAAACTTTTTCTGTACTGTCTGCTAGCCTTTGCGTGTCATCTGTGGCTTCTGCAAAACTACAAAAATTCCCACTTAAATTCTTATGCCGACTCATGATATATCAAAACTGCAATGGGAAAGTCATGATGTGGAAGGGAGAGCTGTCATATTTTTAAAGTGTTTTGTAAACCTTAAGGCACAATATAAATGCTAGATAGTATTACTAGAACTACAAGGAAATGTTGAGTTAATCTATTCCAAGTTCCTTATTTTGCAGAAGAAGAAATCGGGGCCTAGAAAAGACCACTGCTTTACCTAAGGTCAAATAAGTAGTAAACAATGGATTGAGGATTTGTGCCCAGGTCCTCTGACACCAGTGCCACCATTCTTTCCACTGCTGCATGTTGCCTCCTCAGAGGAGGCACAACCCCTTTCTTGCCCCCAAAATTCCCCTCAGCGGAGCTGTCCGGGCTATGTGCAAATACTATCTAATGGAAAGCATCCCTGTAGGGAGATTACAGGGCAAACTGTAAGAGATGACATCATGCAAGAAATATCCAGAGATGCCTCTGAAGACAAGGTGGCTGTGCTGAATTGGAATGGAATAGCCAGAAGTAAGGGGAATAGAAAGGTGTGTGTGTGTGTGTGTGTGTGTGTGTATGTGTGTGTGTTCATGCCTGCCAGTATATGAATGGTGGCAGGGGTGGGGGCTTTGTGACTCCAAGCAGACACATTTTTAAATGACAAATGACAACCTCTGACCAGCTCTCATTTGACTATTGGGGGTGCTGATGAGCTTTGGAATGGGGTTGGAGCAGGGTGAAATAGTGCTTTGGCAAGAGTAGGACCTGCTTCTGTGTACCCAGTGACATGAAGCATCACCCCATCTCTTGGGAAAGTGGAATCAATGACCCACTTTTTTTAACCAGTGGATTGTATGCCAGGTTAATCAATGCTTGTGTATTGCACCCTTCTCCTGTACTCCCTTGCCCTCTACACACACACACACACACACACACACACACACACACACACACACACACACGTAAAATAGTGCCCAGGGATGATATATACTTGTCTTTCATGGGCAGAATGGATGTCCAGAGGTAAGTGACTTTCCAAGATGGTTAAACCTGTTCGTGATAGGACTAAAATTTGGACTTGTGATGCTCTGTGACACAGACCACAAAAAAAATAAAAAGTACTTTCAACTGCTAAATATTAATTAGCTAAAATTATCAGCTAAATATGAATCACTTGCTAATTATGCTTCTAACCAGACTCTGGCATCTTCTTGGCCCTCTTTCCTTGTGGAGAAAATAATGAGACTCAAGAATTGTGCTAAGTAAGAAATTTACCTTCGGCTGTCATCAAAGTCCTCTCACCTTCCTAAAGCAGCTATTACTCTATATTATATAGTGCAGGGGAGCACTTTTATTTATTATCTTTTTATCAAGGAGATTTGCTCATTGAAGATTGGACTCATTCCAAGGGCTGCACTTGAGGATCTAGAGGGCCACATGTGGTCTTGAGGCCATAGGTTTCCTGCTCCTGCCTGTGGAGACTGATGGAGGGACCAGGGTTCTTATCCTTAGCCTGTCCCCAGAAATCTCTCCCCATATGCCTGTCATGGAAACCCAAGAAGCCTTTCCTCTTAGTTCCACACCCTGAGCATGATTCCAAAGCTCTGCCTCTGTCTCTTCACATTTTGTCTCTGAAACTAACCACTAATGGACACATTCCTCTCTCTCATGAACCCTGATTTCTTTCCTTGTATTATTTTTAGTTCTTTCTTATTTATCCAGGATATAGCTTACTTTGCCTAGATTTGTCTTCCCCACTGGATTTCAAGATTCTTGAGGGCAGGAACTGTCTTTTGCCTCTTGTGTCCCTAGTGGCTTAGCACACAGTGCCTGGCACAGAGTGGGTGCTTAATAAATGCTGATTGTATTGAACTGAATTATTTCCCTCCATGGCTATTCCTTACCCTGTGACAAACATAGCCAGAAACTAGAGCTGATTGCCAAAAAACTAATATTTGTAGATTAAAAAGTGTGCCAAAATTTTTTTCTATATAATCAAATAAAGTTGGAGATGACTATTGTAGATAATAAGTGGGGCTGGAGCAGGAATTCAAGCAGTATGTGATGGTAAATGTCTGACAACTGGCTCTCTGGAAAAAATAATGCATCTTAGAAGATTGATATATATTGTTAACATTTTCTCCATCACTTTCTTAAGTTTCGAAATCAAGAAAATAATGAATCAAGCCCAGATTTATAGCATTTGTCAATTTCTGAGGTGTAAATGTTCACATTAAAATTTTAACCATCAGCTCTTGGGAGCTAGGTCCAGCTGAGTTCAGGTCAAAAGAAGTAACAATGATTGGGGTCAAGAGGGAAGGCTGAGGAAGAGCTGAGCTGGGACTTGAAGGGTATGTGGGGTTTAGAATAATTCTAAACTTATAATAAATCTAAATTTTACATAAATAGAGATAATGGAAAGGGAATCTCAAGCAAGGAGAACAGTGTGAGCAAAGGGAAAGAGAAAAGGGTGTATTGGCATGTTTTGGAGGTGCTGAGGCTGCAGTGAAAGGCTTATATCAGAAAATTGTGTGGGAGACTGATTTGGGGAAATAGATTAAAGGACCTTGAATTCAACATTAAGCAATTTGGACATCATCCCATAGGCAGTGGGAAGTCATTGAATGTTTGGGATCATATGAAGCAGAGTAAAGGGAGCAGCAAAGAATGCACAAAATGATACCTTAGAAAGATTACTCTCCCAAAGAGCAATGGAAAAATGCAAGTTGAGAGAATGTGGGCTGCCACAAGTCGCCAACCCTGACAAGTGGAGCATGAGAAGGGGTAGAAAAGACATCATCAAGGAAATGTATGACAAGACCATGAGAGCCTCTGGAGCAAGACTGATGGACGAGCCAAAGTGCTCCACTTATGAAAAGAACTAGAGGAAGGTTTCCAGCACATTGAGGAGAATTGCCCTGGAGGATTTACAGGAAGATGTGAACAAGAGTCCTGCTGGCTTGGCAAGTAGTTAGTGCTAAATAAATGCTTCTTGACTGGATGGCACTTGAAAGTGTGGGAGAACTGTGAGTGTCAGTTGTGGAGGAAGCACCCACATTGACTGGATAATCACCCATGGAAGGATGGAAGTCTGCTGGTTGCTGTGAGTAGGATGGAGGACAGAAGGAAGAAACTGGAGGCAGGGTGAATATTTTAAAACTCAAGACTTCGGGTTAGAACAAGTGAGAGAAACCAGAGGAAGAGCTCCATAGAGGTCAAAATCTATCAGTCTCTCCCCTCCCTCTAAATCCCCCCAGCCCCAAAGCCTTGGTGTTCCGGCCAAAGAGGATCTCCAGACTCAGAGGCAGATAGAAAGAGAATCCAACTCATGTCAAAAATCAGGTCTTACAAAACTGCATTTTGATGAGTCAGGAGTAAATCCATCCCAAACATAAGGATTAAATTTCCCCTCAGATACACAGGGGGTGTAACAAAAGGCTCTGGGGGAAGGGAGAGGAGTAACTAGCTGAAAGGCATCCTGAGTTTTGTCAAAAAAGCAGTATTTGAAACCCAGTGACAGATGTTTTGTGAGTCTTAAATCTTCTCAGAATCACCCAGTTTCTAGATAGCAGAAGCATTCATGCTGTTCCCATGTACAGCTGTGTGCTTGTCCCTGGGAAGAGAGCTTTAGAATTGAGCTGAATTATAGAACTTTTCAACTGTAATCTGAGTTGGAAGAGACCTCAAGAGGTCATTGAGTCCAATTACTTCCCTGTCACCCTCTACTTACATGAATTCCCCTCTACCTCAACCAGACAAATGGCCAGGCAGCTTCCTGAATACCTCCAAGAATCCCATTCCTTGGGCTTGTCTTCAAAGGGGAAGGAAGAGAAGCACCCCACTCTAATGTGCCATGCTGTGTGCAGGGGTCCATTTTGTTAGTTTTGGGCTCCTGCTGTCTTTTCCTGTGGCTTGGCAGCCCATAAGTCCAACTCTGCAGGCTCCTCCAGGCCGTCTCCTTCCCCAAGGCTCAACTTTACTTGATCAGCATCTTCTCAGCTGGAGGCTACACTTGGATCAAAACTCAGGATTTATGCAGTGAACCATTTATTGCTCCCTAGAGTGGAAGCTTGCAAGGTTGCAAAAGAGAAGTTCAGCTGAGGGCCAGTCTAGACACAGGCCAGATTTCCACCCCCATTGACAATTTCTCTCACAGAACTTTGGAGTTGGAAGGGACCTCAGAGGCCTCCTAGTCTGGGATGTAACTGAAGAAGGACCCCATCTATAAATCTATGGCAAGTTCCTTTACTTAAAACCCCCACCTTGGGGAAAATCCAACACTTCCCTAAGAAGGCCATTCCAGTATTAACTTTAATTATTAGGAAGTTTTTCTTTACAAGTTTACTTTTCTGAGACAAGACCTACCAAACTGTCCAATGGCTAGTCTTGGGGACATAGAAGAGATATTATAGATATAGAATCAGAAGGGATCTCGTTGTACTTGTTTGTCCTTTGTTTTAGAAGAGGACCATGGGTGATGTCTTGCCTTGTGCATGAATTGGATTTAAGTGAGGCAGAGCTCTGCAAAGTCATCAGCCTTACGCTGTCTTCCTGAGTCATCAAAGTCCCGTGGTAAGACAAAAGTCAAGATGACTGATGATGGTCCAGGATGCAGTGGATGACCTTGACATCTTTGATGACCAAGTTCTAAGTGCTCTACAGCACCTACTTCAACAGCCTTCATGGCTCTTGGAAGAAATTGTTCTCATTTCCCCATTACACCAGAAGTCTTCACATGCTTGGGGTAGACACCCCCCTAACTCACTGATGGGTTTGAGGACTGTCAGTTACTCTCAACCTGGGTTAGCCTGTCTGCCAAGATGGTTTTACCAGGGTGTGGCCACTATGCATGCTACAGCTTTTGGGAGCCAAAGGTACAGGGGGAGTTAAGTCACCTGTACAAAGGAACATGGATAAACATCACAGGCAAGATTTAAGCTGTGGTCCTTTGACCCCAAAGACAGTGCTCTTTGTTACATTATAATGCTCATATTCCACTACTGAACACTTGTATGGCTGCTCAATCATTCCATTTCCAGTTTTTCCATCAATAAGGTATTTATCAAAATACCTGCTTCCCCTCTTCTCATTTCCTTGTTAAACCTTTGCTATCTGGCTTCTGACATCATATTCAGTTGAAACTACTCACTTCAAAATTATTATTGATTTCTTAATCTCCAAATCTAACGACCCTTTCCCAACCCAAATCCTTCTTTATCTCTTTGTGACATTTGACACTTTTAAACATCATCTTCTCTTGGATATTCTTCTTTCCTTACAGGTTGGGTTTTTTGGGTTTTTTTCAGTGATGTTCTCTTGCTGTCTTTCTATTTGTCTGATCATTTGTGGTCTCCTTTGATAACTCATCATGTACTTCCTGTTGGCTAACCTTAAGTGGACCCACAAAACTCTGTTTTGGCCCCTATTCTCTTGGTGCACTCTCTCATTTTTGACAGCTCCCATGGATTCAGTTGTTGTTTCTATGTAGATGGCTCCCCAACATAAATATCCAGCCTTCATCACTCTCCTGAGCTCTAGGCCCCCATCACAAATGGGCCATTATTCCTATTCCCCAGAGGCATCTCAAACTTGACTTGTTCAAAACAGAACTTATTACCTTTTCACAAAAATCTGCTCTTTCCCCAAATTTCACTGCTACTATTGAGGATACTACCATCCATGTAGTCACCAAGGTTTAAAGCTTAATATCATCCTCAGCTCTTCACTCTCATTCACCCAACACGTCCAGTAAGTTATTAAATCTTGCCCTTTCCATCTCCCTGATATCTCTGATATGTCTTCTTCTGCCACCCCCCTACTCACCACCTTAGTTTAGGCCTCATCCTCTCTTGTCTGGACCATTATATTAGTAGTAGTCTTCTAATTGTTCTCCCAGCCTCAAGTATCTCCCCATATGGTGATTTTTTTTCCCTGAAGCCCAAGAATGACTATGTCACGTCCTCCATTGGTAAATTGTAGTACCTCTAGTATCAAACGTAAATTCTTCTCATTGACATTCAAAACTCATTACAACCTGCCATTTCCTTGTCTCCAGTCTTCTTACATATCACTTCCCTCGGCCTTCTTACTGCTTCTCCATTTCCATCTTGGTGTCTTTGCCATGATTGTCCTACAGGCCTGGAGGAACAGTCCTCCTAAATTCTCTAGTCACACTTCTGCCTCCAGGATTCCTTAGTTTCCTTCTAGACCCAACTCAAACATAATCTTCTGTGTGAGTCCTTTCTTGGTGCTCTCAGTTGCTGGTACCCTCCCCTTCAAAGTTATCTTGTATTATATTTGTATAAGGTTTGTTTATTTGTATAAGTCTTGTGTATTTGTATCTGTATACATCTTGTGTATACCTATGTTTATGTATCTGTGTCTCTCTCTTTAGAAGACTCCTGGAGAACAGGACCTGTTTGTTTTCATATCTCCAGGGTTTAATACAGTACCTGGAACATAGTGAGCACCTGCTGTATGCTTGCTGATTGATTTGTAACACGATTGTACAATAAATAAGCTACTATCTGAGAATAAATCATCCAAAAACAAGTAACTTGAATTACTCAGACACAATTGGTATAATATTGGTTGGCAGGGTAAAGATAGCCCATCCAAAAGATAACACCAAGATAGCATTTTTCTTTGCTCAAGCTATCCATGAACCATTTGGGCCCTGGAGTTCCAGGCAAAACAAATGGTGAGAGGTGCCCTTCTCCCCAGCTTTCTTGTCAATATCTTCTTTCCCTCTCTCCTCCTGGCTGGACACTGACCTTTGCCATCTCCACCCTTTCAGCCTATAACCCCCAACCCCCATTCCTCTTGAACTTTCAGGCTCACTCTTCCTTCCCAAGCCAGGCCCCTCCTTGCTCTTAGAGTGGACAGAGCTACATTCCACCATTTGGATGAATGAGTCACCAACTACAATTCTTCTTACCAGAAGATGGAACCATCTTACCAGAAGATGGAACCATCTTACCAGAAGATGGACACCCTTCTACTGTGTCCCAATGTCCTCAGGACTTTACGATCTTCCTTATTGTTTCCGCACCCCCCCCAGGCTCTCAGGCTCTACTACTTGACCCACTCTAAGAACCCCTTGCTGTCTACTCTGCAGGCATATCCTTAGGACTTTTCCATCTTCTCAGTGGTTGGACCCTTCTGTGTGTGCTATCTCAATGGGAAATCCTTTAAGGTAGGTACTATCTCACTTGTAGACCCAGTACTTAGCAGTGCTTGGCACACAGTAAGAAGCTTTAAAAATGTATTTTCATTCATTTATACAAGAGAATACCTAATTCAGTCCCCCTTCCATAATAACTAGAATTTATTTGCTAGCTTTGCATGTATCATTTGACCCTCACAACTTTGTGAAGTAGATGCTGTTACTATCCTCATTTTACAGATGAGGAAAGTGAGGTAATAGAGAACTTAAACGACTTGCCCAGGGTCACACAGTGAAGTAAGTGTCTAAGGCAAGATTTGAACTCAGGTCTTTCTAACTCCAAGCCTATCAACCAACTCTATCAACCAAGTCATCTGTCTGCCATTGGGTTATTTTTCAAATATTTGAAGATAGCCATGATATCCCTATAAGTCTTCTTTCCTCCAGGCTAAACATCACCAATTTCTTCAACCATTCCTACCCATTCATGAACCTGAGGTTCTATTCCATCCTTAGCACCTTCGTGAGTTATCCCAGTTTAAATGACAAATTACTTCTGGAAAAGTTGTAAAGAAATAGGATGCTAGTAAATTAGATTACATTTCAAGTTCACTAAAGGTATTGGCAATAGGAATCCTGGGGTAAAGTCATTTATAAAGGGAATAATTATCTCCCCTTCCATACTAGCTTCCACATTGGTTAGTTATATAAATTAAAATTTTTTGTATATAATGTTTGTGTTCAGGTGAAGCTGAACAGGACTGAAGAATCTCCACTGAGTCTCCTTGATAAGATTAGCTCTTTGATAAGATGTAGATTAGACTGGTCCTAAGGATTTCTCTTGATCCTATAATACCGTATTAACAAAGACTGATTGATTAATGCCCAGTTCCTGTCGCTGGGCTATACTCTTAGACCTTGACCTTTAAAATAAAAGGGTCAGGAGGCCGAAGATGAAGAACTAGAGAAACCTAGAGAGAAGAGGAGCTACTCACAACTTCCCAGGAGTTGTTCAGGCTTTCATTTGTGTTTTGATTGTGATCCCATGTGAAATTTTCTTGGCAAAGATACGGGCATGGTTTGCCATTTCCTTCTTCTGCTCATTTTACAAATGAGGAAACCGAGGCAAACAGGGTTAATTGACTTACCCAGGATCAGACAGCTAGTAAGTGTCTGAGATCAGATTTGAACTCAGAAACATGAGTGTTCCCAATTCCACGCCCCAGAATTCTATCCACTGAACCACCATATATCTAGAAGACTACATAGGTTGCTTAGCGGTGGTGACTTACCTAAAAGGGAAGGAGAGTTGTTTACACTATTTTGGAACTGGGGTATGAGTCCTTTGCATTTTTTTGGTCAGGTTAAATAAACCTGTTAGTATATTGGATATTTTATTAGCAGCAAGACTAAAAACCTGTGTAATGAGTCAAATTCTGATGTTCCCAGGAGAACTCTGAGTGGAGGCATTAGTGAGATAAATTAGTGAAAGATAATTAGTGAAACTGCCAAGATTAAACTTTTGGTTCTAAGGCTGTGTATTTCAGGAATATTGGATTTTCTTGTGTTGAAATGCATCAATATCTTTCTCTGTCATCCACATCACAATCATATTTATGTGCTTAAATTTATGTAGAGGCGCATCATCACCCTGGGACTGACACTCTGGTATGAGTAACATACATGCACATACCTTCTCAGATGAACAGAAGCACTACGTACAAATCTACCCGTGACCCAGGTCAACTCTACTCCAGCTAAATGCTTGCATTATCATCTAGAGGAGGATAAGAACTGTAGAAATGTGAATGAGTGGGGATACCCTATGGCACATGAAGAAATGAAGCAGCCCAGGGCTCTTGGGATGCATGGTGCAATCAGTAGCATGAAGGAAGGAAGGCAGAGCCCACAGTGGCAGTGGAGGGGCCCCAGGTTAGAAGCATGAATAACAGAGGATTCAGTGCAGGAGAGAAGGCTCTGGAATTGGGTGAGTGACAGAGCATGTCTCTGAAATTCAGGTCTTGCAATAAGCAAAGAGGATATTTTTACTTTCATACCTATGCATATATTTCTTATCATTTAGTCATTTCAGTCATGTTTGATTCTTGTGACCCAACTGGGGTTTTCTTGGCAAAGATACTGGAGTGGTTTGACATTACTTTTCCAGCTCATTTTACAGATGAGGAAACTGAGACAAAGAGGGTTAAGTGCCTTGCCCAGGGTCACCCAGCTAGTAAATATTTTGAGGCCAGATTTGAACTCTGGAAGATGCATCTTCTTGACTCCAGGCCCAGCACTCTATCCACTGTGCCAAGTAACTGCAGATGCATATACTTAGTGCTTAGTAAATTTAGTTTCCTATGGTGACACAATTGAGTCAATCATTAATAAACATTCATGAAATACCTGCTATTATGAAGGTACTGTGCTAAATGCTGGGGATAAAAATAGGAAAAAGAAAGATTGTCCCTGCCTAGGAGGCGTTTGCAAATAATATGGGAAGACATCCCATGAAATAAAGCTGAAAGATTGGGAAAAGTACCCAGGGTGGGGTCAGATGGGAAAGCCAAGAAGTCCAAGATAGTGCAGCTAGAGAAATCTAAAATGAATGCATCCAAGTGGGAAATAAGGGGTGTCGAAGGGATCTTTAAGATCCTCTTGACTCTCTGAGGTACTTTTAGATCATGGGAATCTAGGATCACAAAACCAGTATGGCCAAAGAGAAGACCCTGGCCTGGGAGCCAGGAGATGAGAGTCCTAAGCCAGGATCCATAGCTAACTCTGTGTTCTTCCCTCCTGAGTTGCCACACTCCATCTGCTCTAATTCTACTACCCTCACCACACCAGGATATTAAACCGACATTGATCTCCTTCTATATGTGTGTTCGTCCTTTGTTGCCGAAGAAGACCATGCCATCAGAGTCAATGACATGACTTACAATTGACTTTGTTTTGAGTGAGGGAGGGCTGTGCAGGTCACCAGCCTCACTTCTCCTCCAGAGCCATCTGAATCCAGTGACCAGGTATTCATCAGGATGACTGGAGAGACCCAGGATGAGGCATGGGGTTAAGTGACTTGCCCAAGGTCACGCAGTTAGTATGTGTCAAGTGTTTGAACTCAGGTCCTCCTAACTCATGCACTGGTGCTCTATCCACTGTACCACCTAGCTGCCCCAAAGCCTTTACTGAGGCATGACAGAGGTCTTTTTTTCCCCTTGAAAGAAAATTGTATTTTCTCAATGAGAAATTTTGCTAAGAAAATAAAGGGAAACAGTTTTTAAAGACTATGGTAAAAAACATGAAAATAAATGAATTTTCTGAGTTCAGATTCATAATCCTAACTTTAAATAACATCTAAGCCAAATGTGGCTCTGGTTGCCTCAGCATATAAAACCTCTGGCCCCAGCTAGTCTTTCTCATTTAAATCTTGTCTACAGTAGATGCTAAACAAAGACACTCCTAGCCAGAGGTAGATTTGGATTGACACTGCTACCAGGTCTCTTGGGATCTGCCATCTCTGCAAGAGCTTGATTTCTAGTCTTAGCTCTATTTGTGGACATCTCAGCTCATCCCCTCCAACCCTCAGTTGCATGATACTAGGTGGCTTCTTAGCTTGCTGAGATTCTGTTCTGGTCCCTGATTGAGAAATGTATTTTCCCATTTAACCTTAAAAGATCTCTCCTCTTGGACTCGGATCTTTATGCTCTGAGCTCACTCACTGTCACTTCATTTGTCCCTCTTCTACTTAGACCCAGGAAATCCTATTTATTTTTATCCCTGACCAGTTTCTTTCTGTCTTGTTCTGTTTACCTGATGCACAGCCCCATAATAAAGGCATGAATTCAGAATAAAGAATTTGTTTTGGGGTAAGGCCACAATAATAACTCCATTTAGGAAGTTTTGTCCTTTGTCTTCTGCTCTCCCCACCCCACCCTCTCACCTTTTCATTTCCATGAGAGACTAAAGGATCTTGGGACTGAGAAAAACTGGAGGGCCTGTCATTCTTATCACTCCTGTGGCATTCCTCAGAAGATTCTTCTTCTGAGATGAATTTAGGGCCTGTAATGTTAATGGAACAGGAAGATCTTTACCACCCATTAATAGCGACTCTGAACAGCCATTTGTTAAGAGCCCCCCCCACTACTCAGAGGCTTGTGGTGGTGTATGTAGGTAGTTGTATTACAAGTCACAGGAGACCAGCAAAGAACACACCCAACAGGATCAGTGCAGTGACATCACCAGATGGCGCTGGCCGCCCAGTAGCTTAAAAACCATGATTTTGCTACCCACCTGTGCCCTGGCAACACATGTTCTCTATAGGTTTGCCCTTCCACTTGTATTTTCTAGGTGTATACACTTTTTCCACTATTGGTGTGAGTATTTGTGGCAGAGTATGTCCCAGGTTTTTGATGGAAATATTCTACTGCTACTTACTATTATTATGCTACTATATTAAATATCTTTGCTTTGAACTAGTAGTGACCTACAGCTGACTACTAACAGTAAATACATCAGTAGGGGCTGATGAGCAATGTCCATTGTCCTTGAACCAGGGACTAAAGCATGAATAGGTGGGGGGTGAGGGGGAGGAAGGAGAACCATATGCTAGTGAGCATACCTATATGTGTTCACTCATTCATCTATTAAGGCTGGTTCTGCCTCTCAGTGAAGCTTATTTTCTTACCAATTCTTATAAACTAGAATCTAGGGCAGCTAGGTGACACAGTAGATCAAGTGGTGGGTGTGTAGTCAGGAAGACCTGAGTTCAAATATGGCTTCAGATACTTACTAGCTGTGTGATCCTGGGAAAGACACTTAACCCTATTTGCCTCAGTTTCCTCATCTGTAAAATGAGCTAGAGAAGAACATGGCAAACCACTCCAGCGTCTTTGCCAAGAAAACCCTCAAAAAGGGTCATGAAAAGTTGAATATGACTGAAAACAATAAAACAACAGAATCTGGGTCTAGTCTTTGAACCATCAGCCCCTACCATACTGCCTTGTGTACCATGCCTTCCTGTTGTTCAGTTGTTTCAGTCATGTCTGACTCTCTGCGACCCACATTTGGGGTTTCTTTCTCCAGCTCGTTTTATTGATGATGAAACTGAGACAAACAGGGTTAAGTGACTGGGTTACACAGCTAATATATGTCTAAGACTGGATTTGAACTCAGGAGGGTGAGTCTTGGCATTTTATCCATTGCAACACTTAGCTGCCTCGTGATACATTCTGACAATACAAAAATAAAAATAAAGCACTCCTTCCCCTAAAAAATCCCCACCTCAGTTCTATTGTTGTGTTTTTTAAAATCATAGTTGTATAACTTAAGCATATGGTAGGAATTGTTGATGTCATTTTCACCAAAGGAAGAATAAGGGCCTTGGCTCAAACAACTTCAGGTGTTAACAACCTGCTTGTCAATAGGAGGGTTAAATAAGGTCCATGGCCCACCTTGGCTTCATAGGTAGATGTAATAAGCAAAGACATCATCCATGTCCCCATAATATCTCCCTCCCAACTCTGACATGGGTACTTAAAAGCCCTAAACTTCTCATTTCTTTGGTTAAAAAATTAAAGTCTCCTATTAAAATAATATCAGTTAACACCTTAACTTTTATAACTTTAGCAGATATTCTCTAGAGCAAGTCTCTGAGAAAATCAAGCATGAGAAAAGTGAGTTTTGATAGGGTTGAGTGAAAAGGGAAAGGTCAGGAGAACAGGATGTTGTTTAGTTTCTAGCAGGGATCTCAGAGCATTAGGGTTCTAAAATTAGGGCGATTAGCAATGGATTGGTTATAAGGTATTCAGAAAAGAGATAGAAAAGCACTGAAGACAGACTGACAAACTGCCTACATCATCATTTTGCCCAAGGCAAAAGCTTCTTGGCAGACTCAGGTATACATAGTGATAAAGAAAAAAAAGAGGGAGAGGAAAAAAGACAATTAACAGAGAGAAGAAAGGAGACAAGTTGGATAGGGAAGGGGAGGGGGCAAGGAAGCAAGAAAAAAAGGGGAGGGAAGAAGAACAAAGAGCATGGAATGCCAGCAAGCCACCAAGAGTTTCCAGCACTGGAGGCTATTTACCCACATCCTAGAAAGGGATAAGGAATATCTTTTCTTTGATCCAATGAGAAACCACTTCAGAACTTTGGATAAAAACCATATTATGTTCTGGACATGTGCTTAAAAGTTACATTCTGATAAAACTGAGTTGGAGTTTGTTTTTAGTCTCTCCAAATTATGAGGAAAGTAGTTTTTCACCCAATATGGTGAGTTGGAATTGTTTGTTAAGGACATTATCTATGGATATCTTCAAGGCAAATGTTAGATTCAGATGAGGGCAAGAGTGAGATCTCCTTAAAAAAGGAAAGAAAGGAATCAGAACTAGAGAAATCTTACTAGAAAAGACAGTTGTGATATTTCATTAGGGTCAACCAGTCAGTAAACAAGCACCTATTAAGAGCCTGCTATGTTCAGGACATGGCACTAAGTGGAAAGGATGCAAAGAAAGGCAAAAACCAGTCCCTACTATCAAGGAACTCACAGTCTAATGACATTGGGGATGGGAGGTGGAGTGTGCAGTCTGTAAACAACCATGCACGAATGAGCTATGTACAGGATAAATCAGGGATAAATACTTGATAGTCATTGATTGACCATGGTGCCCCCAAAGATCAATGGCATTATGCTACAAATTAATTCTTCTCTGCCCCTTTTCTCCTATAATTTTTAACACTAAGAAAATGCAAGTGCTGAGATCAAAGAATCTGGAAGTGCTAAAAGGGGACATTTTTCATTTTAAAACATTTCTAAATAGATAGTTAGAGGTTTTTTATTAGGGAGACTAGCAAAGATTGGAGTAAAGCTGCTTAAAAAGACTTCTGTAGAAAAGCTAGCTAGTGGCCCTGGAACTGCTGACAAACTCCAGGTAGGTCCAAGACAGGTTTAGGGTAAGTTAGAAGGAAAGATTATGTTCCAGTTTGAGGAAAACAAGGTCAGATTGAGGAGTGTATGACAACAGAAGGATTTGTGACAAAGGCATCAAATTGAAACTAGGAATTCCTTTCTTCAAATTGTACAACCATTACTATCTTGAATCAGCCTTCAAAGGCCAACTATTCCAACCTGAATCTGAACCAGAATCTTCAGGAGTCACTTCTCTAATTGGATAATCACACTCACCGAGATTCCCCAGTGGCTGACTATCACTATTATCAGTATTCTAAAGGTAGCTCCTACCTACCCTAGGTGAAATCCTCACATTTCCCCAATGTGTTCCCAATTAAAAATCAGTAGTTGATTCCATTGTCTTTTAGAAAAAGGATTTCCGGGGGAGAAGCCAAGATGGTGTAGTAGAAAGATACACATATGCTAGCTCTAAAACCACAGCCTATAAAATATCTGCAAAGAAGAACTCCTAACAAATTCTGGAGTGGTGGAAGCCACAGAACAACAGAGTGGAGAAGATTTCTGTTCCAGAAAGACCTGAAAAACCCTCACCAAAGGTCCGTCTCGCACAGGACCAGAGCGGAACCCAGCCCTACCTTGGCCGCATGGCCCCAAGAGGAGCAGATCTGAGCAGGCTTCAGGGATGGAATCTCCAGTGGCCACGAAGGTCCCTCCACCCACAGGCGCTATAGATCAGTGAGAGAGACTTTTGGGCTGGCCAAGAGGGGAGTGGGGTGTCTCCATAACTCAGGCCCCCTTGGGAGGCAACAGCAGAGGCAGTGGTGACCAGGGGCTCCTGGAGCAGGCAGGACCTCAGATCCATTACTGAAGGTCTCCACATAAACTCCCTGAGGGAACTGAGCCTGGGAGGCGGCCCTGCCCCCACCTGAGAACCTGAATTTGATCTTACCCTGATAGCAGCCAGGCATGCTGCTGAAAGCCCTGAGGCTGGGGAGCAGCATTTGAATCTCAAACCCCAAGCACTAGCTAGGCGGATCTAGGTGGGGGTGGAGAGGAATCTCAGAAGTCAAGTAACTGGCTTGGAAAATGCCCAGAAAAGGGAAAAAAAATAAGACCATAGAAGGTTACTTTCTTGGTGATCAGATGTTTCTGCCTTTCCTTTCTGATAAGG
Organism: Potorous gilbertii; assembly: GCA_028658325.1. Classification (NCBI taxonomy): domain Eukaryota; kingdom Metazoa; phylum Chordata; class Mammalia; order Diprotodontia; family Potoroidae; genus Potorous; species Potorous gilbertii. The sequence continues at coordinate 558,676,009 of CM053770.1, forward strand.
AAGAACAATGCTTGCCATCAGGGAAAGACATAGGAGTCAAGGCCTCTGTATCCCAAACATCTGAAATAGATATCCAATGGGCTCAGGCCATGGAAGAGCTCAAAAAGGATTTTGAAAATCAAGTTAGACAGGTGGAGGAAAAACTGGGAAGAGAAATGAGAGAGATGCAAGAAAAGCATGAAAAACTGGGCAATAC
>CM053770.1:558676704-558706243 GCA_028658325.1 Potorous gilbertii
CCCAAAATCTTGTGAAAATGAATGTAAAAAGTTAAATAAATAAATTTATATAAAAAAAGGATGTGATAAAAATTTAATAATTTGAAACTATGATATTTGGTTATAAATAAGTAATAGTAATATACTACTGATATTTACTATAATATCAGATTTTCCATTTAAAATCTTGGCTATTATGAAAATAGGTACAGTGGTTTAAAATTATAGTTTATTCTCTGGGCAAGGTGATTTAGAAATGCATTCACCTAAGTTGAAAATGGGTTGTTTCCAGTTTTAAATACATAATAAAGTTTAGGGCATTGTTATAAAAAAATAAAAAATATAAAAAATAAAGCTTTATTAAAACTAACTTCTTTATTCCCCACTTAATAGTATACTATTTTTTTCTAATTACATGTAAAGGTAGTGCTGAACATTCATCTTCATAAGATTTTGAGTTCCAAATTTTTCTCCCTCCCTTCTCTGTGCCCCCCAAGACAGCAAGCAATCTGATTTAGGTTATACATGTACTATCATGTTACACATATTTCCACATTAGTCATGTTGTGAAAGAAAAATAAGAACAAAAGAGAGAAACCGTGAGAAAGAAAAAAAACAAAAAGAAATAAAAATAGTATGCTTTGATTTGCATTCAGACTCCATAGTTCTTTCTCTGGATATGAATGGCATTTTCCATCATGAGTTCTTTAGGAATTGTCTTTGATCAGTGTATTGCTGACAAGAGGTAAGTCTATCAAAGTCAGTCATCACACAATTTTGCTATTACTATGTACAATGTTCTCCTGGTTCTGCTCCCTTCACTCAGCATCAGTTCGTATAAGTCCAGGTTTTCTGAGATCAATTTGCTCATCATTTCTTATAGCACAATAGTATTCCATTACATTCACACACCACAACTTGTTCAGCCATTCCCCGATTGCTGGGCATCCTCTCAATTTCTAATTCTTTGCCACCACAAAAAGAGTTGTGATAAATATTTTTTGTACATATGGGTCCTTTCTCCTTTTTAATGATCTCTTTTAGATACAGACCTAATTGTGGTATTGCTGAATCAAAAGGTATGCATAGTTTCATAACGCTTTGGGTAGAGCTCCAAATTTTTCTCCAGAATGGTTGGGTCAGTTCACAACTTCATCAACAATGCATTAGTGTTTCAGTTTTCCCACATCTTCTCAACATTTATCATTTCACTTTTCTGTCATATTGGACAATCTAATAGGTGTGAAGTGATACCTCAAAGTTGTTTGAATTTGCATTTCTCTAATCAATAGTGATTTACAGCATTGTTCATATGATTATAGACAGCTTTAATTTCCTCATCTGAAAACTACCAGTTCATTTTCTATGACCATTTATCAATTGAGGAATGACTTGTATTCTTACCAATTTGACTCAGTTCTCCATATATTTGAAAAATGAGGCTTTTATCAGAGATACTGAATGTAAAAATTATTTTCCAGTTTTCTACTTTACTTCTAATCCTGGTGTATTGGTTTTGTTTCTGCAAATAACTTTTTAATTTAATGTAATCAGAATTATCCATTTTACATTTCATAATGTTCTCTATTTCTTGTTTCATCATAAATTCTTCCTTTCTCCATATATCTGACAGGTAACATTCCTTGCTCTCTTAATTGCTTATGGTATTACCCTTTACATCTAAATCATGTACTCATTTTGATCTTGTCTTGGTAAATAGTGTGAGATATTAGTCTATCCTTAGTTTCTACCAAACTATTTTTCAGTTTTCCCAGTAGTTTTTGTCACATAGGAAGTTCTTATCCCTGAAGTTGGAGTCTTTGGGTTTATCAAACAGTAGATTACTATAGTCATTGACTACTGTGTCTTGTGTACCTAACAGATTCCACTGATTCATCACTCTATTTCTTAGCCAGTACCAAATAGTTTTGATGATTTCTGCTTTATATTACAGTTTTAAGTCTGATATGAGCTAGGCCACCTTCCTTAGCAATTTTTTTCATTAATTCCCTTGATATTCTTGATCTTTTGTTCTTTCTGATAAATTGTATTATTTTTTCTATAAATAATGTAAATGTAAAACAATAAAATAATTTTTGGTAGTTTAATTGGTATGACTGAATAAGTAAATTAATTTAGGTAGAATTATCATTTTATTATATTAGTTTGGCCTACCCATGACCAATTGATACTTTTCCAATTATTTAAATCTGACTTAATTTGTACGAAAATTGTTTTATAATTGTGATCATAGAGTTTCTAGGTTTGTCTTGGCAAGTGAACGCCCAAATATTTTATATTGTCTACAGTTATTTTAAATGGAATTCTCCTTCTGAGCTTTGTTCTTAATACATAAAAATGCTGAAGATTTATGTGGGCTTATTTTATATCCTGCAACTTTGGCCAAGTTGTTAATTATTTCAAGTAATTTTTAGTTGATTCTGTAGGATTCTCTAAGAATACCATCATATCATCTGCAAAGAGTGATAATTTTACTTCCTCATTGCCTATTCTAATTCCTTTGATTTCTTTTTCTTCTCTTATTAACAAAGCTAACATTTTTTAATTAAATAATGGTGGTGATAATGGGCATCCTTGTTTCACCCTTGATCTTATTGGGAAGGCTTCTACTTGATCCCCATTACAGACAATGCTTGCTTATGTTTTAGATAGATACTACTTATTATTTTAAGGAAAACTCCATTTATTATAGATCTGCTTCCATTTTATTGGAGAATTCATCCCATTCACATTCACAGCTATGCTTACTAACTGTATATTTCTCTCCATCCTATTTTTCCCCCATTTATACTTTTCTCTCTCCTTTCACTCAGTCCTTCCTCATCAGTGTTTTGCTTCTGACTACTGCCTCCAGTCTGACTTCCCTTCTATCAGCACCTCCCCCTCCCTTTTCTTTCCCCTTTCCACTCCTACTTCTCTATAAGGTAAGATAAATTTCTATACCCAACTAAGTGTGTATGTTATTCACTCTTTGAACCAAATCTGATGAGAGTAAGGTTCAGACAATGGTTGCCTCCCTCTCTTCTTTCCCTCTACTTTCATAGATCTTTTGCATCCCTTCCTGTGTTATAAGTGACCCTATTCTGCCTTCCCCTTTTGTATTCTCCCAGTGTAATCCTTTTTGTTTATCCCTTATTTTTTTATATCCATCACATCAAAGTCAACTTATTTCTACACCCTGTGTCTACGTATACTCCTTCTAACTGCCCTATTAGAGATACAGTTCTCTAGAGGTACAAACATCATCCTTCTGTGCAGGTATATAAACAGTTTAACCTTATTGAATAATGTGTTTTTTTCCTGTTTATCTTTTTGTCCTTCTCTTGTGTCTTATATTTAAAGATCAAATTTTCTGTTCAGCTCTGGGTTTTTTTTATCAAGAAAGTTTTAAAATCCCCTAGTTCATTAAATGTCCATCTTTTCCCCTGAAGTATTGTGCTCAATTTTGCTGAGTAGTTGGTTTTTTATTGTAATCCAAATTGCTTTGCCTTCTGGAATATCATATTCTAAGCCCTCCAATCCTTTAATGTTGAAGTTGCTAAGTCCTATGTGATCCTCACTATAGTTCTGTGATACTTGTATTGTTTTTTTCTGGCTGCTTGTAATATTTTCTCCTTGACTTGATAATTCTGGAATTTGGCTACAACATTCCTTGGAATTTTCATTTTGGAATCTATTTCAGGAGATGATTGGTGAATTCTTTCAATAACTATTTTACCCTCTGATTCTAGGATATCAGGGCACTTGTCCTTAATAATTTCTTGAAAGATGCTGTCTAGGCTCTTTGTTTTTTATCATGGCTTTCAGGTAGTCCAATAATTCTTAAATTATCTTACCTGGATCTGTTTTCCAGGTCAGTTGTTTATCCAACGAAGTATTTTACATTTTCTTGCATTTTTTCATTCTTTTGATCTTGTTCGACTTATTCTTGAAGTCTTGTAGAGTCATTAGCTTCTATTTGCCCCCATTCTAATTTTTAAGGACTTACTTTCTTCATTTAGCTTTTGGATCTCCTTTTCCATTTGACCAGTTCTACTTTTTAAGGAGTTGTTTCCTTCAGTTGATTCTTTCTTCTATTTGGCCAATTGTATTTTTTAAGGAATTGTTTTCTCCCCTCAATTTTTGTCCTTTTTCCAAGCTGTTGATTCTCTCTTGCATAACTCTTATTTATTTTCTCAATTTTTCTCCTACCTCTCTTATTTGATTTTTAAAATCCCTTCATCTTCCCTTTTGAGGCTTTGCATGTAAGCATTTCGACATTGCTGTCCTCTTCTGAGTTTGTGTTTTGATCTTTCCTGTCATAGCTTCCTATGGTCAGGGCTTTTTTCTGTTTTTTACTCATTTTTAGCCTATTTTGTGACTTTTAACGTTGAGCTCTGCTCCTGGGGCACAGGGGACACTGTCCCAAGCTTCTTCTGCTGGGGTCACTTGCTTTCTGCAGCAGGGCCTTGGGTGCTGGCAACTTGCCCACTGTGCTGGTGGTTCCTGAGCTGGCAGTTTACCTTCTGTGCTAGGACTGGAGGCCTCACAGCTGACCTGCTGTGTCACTAGGCTGCTGGGCCAGGACCAAGATACCTCGATTGCTGATCTGTTCTGTGACTGATCTGTTCTGTGCTGATCTCCCACTGGCTTGACCAGACACCATCTGCACTGGGCTGTGCTCCCCTTTTGCTCAAGTGAGACAGACCTTTTTTGAAGTTCTTCTAAGTTATCTTAGCTATAAAGTTGTTTCACTCTTTTTTATGTAGGTTTTGTCACTCCAGAATCCATTTAGAGGCTTGACTTAATGTTGTTTCAAAGGAAAACTGGAGAGAGTTCAAATAACTTCCTGGTTTTTCTCTGCCATGCTGGCTTCATGCTCTATTTTCACTAACTTCTAAGTGAAATTTAGCATTTCTTCCAATTATCTAAAAATATTATTTTGAAGAGTCTATAGGTTTCACCAAATTGCCAAAGGAGTCCATGGCACATTAGAGAGTTAAGAACTCCTGATCTAATGGGGAAATCACTGACCGTCAAAGACATTAGCTGGAATACATACACCTTGATAATTCCTATCTTCTCAGAGTTCTTGGTCCAAATGGCTCTGAACTTAGTCAAGTCATCCTCTTTGAGCTGCAGGTTCCCAAAGTGTGAAATGAAGCTAGGAGAGAGCATATAGAGGAAAGAACATGAACCTTAAAGTTGAAAGACTGAGTTGCCATGTGACTTATTGACCATGTTATTTTAGCTATTGCCTTTGCCCTTGGTGTTCTTACCTCTAATATGAGGATCTTACGTCCACAATCCACCTTGCAAGGTCTTTGTGTGGGGGAGGCAACATGGTGCAATGGAAGAAGTATAGGATTTGGGGACAGAGAAGCTGGGTTTATAACCAGCCTCTGCCACTTGTGACCTACAAGTCACTTGACCTCTCTGGACCTCATTTTCCTCATCTGTAAAATGAGGAGATTAGACATAATGGCCTCCAACATGTCTTTAAGCCGTCACAATCAACTGAGATGATGTATTATAATACTGTACAAACCTTGGAGAGTTCCACGCCAGCCCTCACTATTAGTACTATCGGCACTAAATTTTATATTGACATGGAGGGATGGGAAATAGAGTGACACGGAAACCAGCTTCTAAGAAAATAGAAAATTATCAGCTCATACATTTAAAGTCTGAATAGTCTTCTAGGAAGGACCTCAGAAGGGTCCAGAAGCTACCTAGTCTAACCCTTTCATTTAACAGAAGAAGAAACTGAGGATCAGAAAGTTTAAGTGTCCAAGATCATATAAACAATGACCATCAGAGACAGGATTTGAATCCAGATTTTTTTTCACCATACCACACCTTTTCCTATTTAAAGAATTGATCAGCATGGGATTTGATACAAATAAGAGATAAAGACTCATCCTGTACCCTTTTGTTTGTGAGGGCTGATTTTTTACTCTGTGTGTGTGTGTGTTCATCCTTCATTGCCGAAGAAGACCATGCCATCAGAGAAATAGTGGCATGACTTGCACTTGACTGTTTTGAGTGAGGGAGGGCTGTGCAGGTCACCAGCCTCACTTCTCCTCCAGGGTCATCTGAATCCAGTGACCAGATATTCATCAGGATTGACTGGAGATTGGGGTTAAGTGACTTGCCCAAGGTCACACAGCTAGTGAGTGTCAAGTGTCTGAGGTGAGATTTGAACTCAGGTCCTCCTGACTCCTATACTGGTGTTCTATCCACTGCACCACCTAGCTCCCCTGATTTTTTACGAGCTACAAAGGAGAACATGGCAAGGGGTTGGTTACCCCACAACACAGAGAAAGAAATGAGAATTTTCTATGTAAAAAGAGGTAGAAATGACTAATAGTATATCTCATTTTGGGTATGCAGAAGATACTTAACACTTCCTCTCTGATAAGTATAAGCAGGGAATAAAAATGCCCTGGTAATAAGGAGTCAGTTAATATGATCGGTCAAGTTGTGGACAGTATGGGTACCACATGATTTGTCCATCCAAACAGTGAAAAGTGATGCTGTCTCTTTAAACTGGAGAAGAGTACTGATCTTCATAAATCATTCATACTATTGCACCTAGTAACTATTTAGAGGCAAAGTTTAGGATCTGATTGTATGGATTTCTTTTCATTTTGTTCTGAGTCAGACATAGAACTACAGATTTATAGGTGGATGGGACATTTAGAGGTCATTGAATCCCATTTTCTCATTTGAAAAAGAAACTAAGGCTCAGAGAAGTCTAGAAGAATTGTCCAGGGTCACACATTTAACTTAGTATTGGGGGCAGGATTTGAACCCAAATCTTTCTCATTTCAAGTCCTAGTCACCATATTTTGAAATGCCTAACCCCTATCTTGTTATAATATATAGGGCTTACAGTAGGTGCGTAGCACTTGTGATTAACAGTGACTATACGTGTGGATCAAATCATGAAGCCATAATTACCAAGACTCTAATGATCTTTGTTTACTTAACTACCAGAAATCTTCAATTCTGCACACATATTAGGCACTCATTTTAATTAAACTAAATTAGTTATATTTTCACCTAAAAGGAATGTTTCATTTCCTTGAACCAGTACTAATCAAAACTTTCTGAGTTATTTTTTGCCTACTGAAAGCCATAACCCTAGACACCATCTTTCAATGATCCAAACTCTAGGCAATGACTAGAAAGAGGTAACCAGTGCCCATAGGGCTGGCTTTGCAAATTTGCAAACTCTTCCAGTAACAGCAAGTGTACATAGATTTTTCTAAAGCACTAGTAGGCTTGTAGAAGACATCAAGAGTGCTAGAGATTCCATTACACAAGAAGTGAACCATTTAAGAGACAGGTTTTTTTGTCCAAACAAGGTGTTTGTTATTTCAGTTTTAAACCCATAGTACTGCATTTCTTGCCTTCTCAATGAATAGAGTTGATGGTTTATCTTTATACAATTCACAATGAGGAAAAGTTCCTCAATACTGCACAATGACTTTTTTCATTCATACCTACCATTTAAAGACTATTATCCAAGGTAAGAACCTTATCTTCTAATATTTAATTTTAAATAAACCTGAAATCTTATAGGACTCAGTAGCAATATTGCAATCACTAATATAGATTGTTTGCTTGAGATTTTTATTACCAGATAATATAAGGTAATTATCAGATAAACTGACCTGTATCTCATTGTGTAGGGACAACTTCCTGTGTCCCCATTCTAATAATTTCTAATAGTTCCTCTTCAATCTCAGCAAATAAACTTTTCACACAACTTTGGGAGGCATTCTCTCTGGCTGTCTCTCATGCCAGAACACTTCCTCATCTTCCTCCTCCTCCATTCAGGCCACTGACCTCCCTGGCTTCCCTCAAGTCCCAATTAAAATGTCACCTTCTACAGGAAGCCTTCTCCAACCCCTTATATTTCCAGTGCCTTCCATCTGTTAATTATTTCCTGTTTATCCTGTATAAAATCTTGCTTTGAATATTTGTTTTCATGTTGTCTTTCCCCATTAGATTATAAGTCCCTTGAGGGCAGGGGCTGTCTTCTGCCTCTTTTTTGTATCCCAGAATTTAGCATAATACCTGGTACGTAGTAGGAATTTAATATATGTTTATTGAATGATTGTGTGTTCTTTCCCAACCCAACATCTCAAAGAGCTTATCAGGTACAGTGTTTGTAAAAGGTGGTTGGACCTTATTTATTTCCAAAAAAAAATATTCAATAAGATAGGCAAATGCAAATATATACAGGTTGAAATTTATTTCACACCACCCAACTCATCACATTTTCAAGTGAAACATTCTGCTCAGTATCACCTACACTTAAAAACAGGAAAACACACCTTGGTAAGGCACATATTGAGAAGAGGCGATGTGGAGGACATTTTCCTCATTTTGGCTTTGTAAAATACCTGTGGTTTTTAAGAATATATCTAAGAACAGAAAGCATAGTGTCCATAAAGTTGCAAGAATGTGGTTCATATACACATAGTAAAAAAGATAAAACAGGCTCAGGTACATCACATTTTCTGAAACAGTAACATTGCCCTAAAGTTTAAGATTTACATCAGACTAGCACACTTGGGTGCTGATAAGAAATCATCTTTGCAATACCAAGCTGCAAGTTTACATTTAACAAGTTTTCTGGGCTTTGAAATGAGTTGACTTCCTATCCTCACAAACACATAAAGTTTTCAGTTTCCCTACCCTGCCTAATTTAACAGACAAATAAATATGAAGAGAAACCTCTGGCCCAATCCCAGCTTTCTCACTCCATAAAACATTGTAAAATATCAAAATCCTGCACTCCTAAAAACAACCCACCAAACTTTAAGCATCTGGGTTAGCCCAAGCACTACTAGCATTGGGCTCTGTTCTTGGCTCAATTTTTAACTTCACTGGTGTAGAATCAAGCATCCAGTAAGAAATAAAAGCATTTTAAGTGAAGCTTTCAGACCTGAAAGGTGTGTGGGTCTGATTCCCCCACCACCATCACCACCACCACCACCCCTTTTTTTTAAGACTAAATGCTTTACATAGAATCCTTTAAAAGTTAGGCTTGGGAATTGTCTAGAATTCATTCATTCAATAGTCTGTTTTAAGAATCACAAGAAGTTAAAGCAACTATAAAAATCAATTCAGCTTGTAACAAAACATTTCCAAAAACTATGGCAACCATTTCATTATAACAAAAGATAAATAGTAATAAGAGCCTATGTGTATTTAAGAGGTTTATAGGTTAATCTTTTGTTCCACATATATTTGAAAGAGGTTGTTTTTATTTTTGATAGCTACTAGCAGGAGCAAGAAAAAAATTATAGACGGGTATTGGCCTTCCTCTAGAGAACATGAGCTGAGACTTATTAATACATAAAGGCAAAAGGAGTTAGGATTCTTCTACCCCACAGCTACACAAAGATTCCCTTTCAGGTTAGATACAGACCTAAGTGAATATGGAAAAGCTAGCTTAACTCAGGGTAAGCTTGAGCTCAGTGATTAAAAAGAAAAAAAAAGAGAAGAAAAAAAAACCCCTTGCTGCACCCCACCTCTCTGTCAGACAGTGTGTTAAAGGCTGATGTGGCATTTTCCAAGAGAAACAATGCCTTGTAAATATCACCTACTAGCAAATGTGCATGACTCACAAATAATAACATTCTCCAAGTCCCAAGGCAAGCAGGAAGTTAAGGAGCTGTGAACACAGGTCTCCTGATCCATAGTGCTCAGCTGCAGCCAATTAAAACACTAGCTTCCCATTACTAACGGCAACAGCATTCTCATGATCTTTAAGACACATGGCATTATTCCGCTGCCAGTTCTTTGGGGAAAAGTCATCTGTTGCACTTAACTGAATGCTTTCACGGGTTTTTAGGGTAGCTGGTATTTTTTTAAAGTAGTCTCAGCAGACGATTAAATTAAAAGCCCTCTAACAGCACACCTGGGCTGGAATCAAAAAACGTTCTCTCTTTATAAAAATCTTTCTAATGAGGAAAAAGCCAGGTCTTTCCTTGAAAATCCAGTAATTGTGGCATATCCTTTATTCTCATTCATTTTTTTAAAGTTGAACCAGCAATATAAACAGCCATTATGTAAAGGGGAAACATGGAGGAGCACATATTGGTTGACTTTAAAAAAAGATACATTGTGTCACACAAACATTTGCTACCTCCTTTGAAAAGAGCATTCCCATGCCTTACAGATGGTACAAATTAGCCATGCAAGCCCTCAAGCACACAAAAAAGCCTGAGAGTTAGAACAAAGTGGGAAGGAGGCAGTTTGGGGCACCTAAGAGAGGAGACCTTTGGACCACAAGTCAGGAAGTTCAATGGCCACATTTTGCCCACATTAGCATGGTTATTCCCTAAAATCAAATGGAGGAGTCATTCCAACAGACTCACTCAATACCAGCATGTCATTTGACCCATATCTGCCCAATGCCCCCAACTGATTTAAGTATATATATTTTTTAAATCATGGCTTTGGGAAGGGGCTACACAATGCCAAATAACCTCTTGGATGGATTTCTTTTCTCCCACTAAATTAGTCAGGCACTTATACTTCACTGACATAATTGAATTGACCAATTGTTTTGAAGTTGTACACACATGAGCTTTTGCAAGTTTCTGCAGATTGTTTTTTTAATGAAAGTGCAATCTGCAAGGAGTTCTAAGACTAAAAATATCGTTCTTTAGCAGGCACCATGTTTCAAACAAAGAGATAAAAATGCCCACAGATGACTCTTTGTTTAGTCTACTGTTTAGCATTAAATCAATTTTCTTCTTCCTCCTATAATTTATCAGGCTCCTTTGTCCTTTTATATATTAAAATACAACAAAATCTCCATGATCTTTACTCAGGTCTGGAGTGTCTTGTCATGAGGTGTGATATAGCTTTAATGATCAGATTGCTGGAAAATTCTTAATCTGCTTTAAAAACTGTTTGCATGAAAGTATGTCTGTCCCCTTCACTCGCACAAGAATATAGAGAGAAAGGACAAAGAAGAACATAAATTGAGCTCTCCCACAATGACATATATTTATATATGTGTATATATATACACATATACACAAATTATATACATATATATATACACATTTTCTATACAGTGAAAGGAAAAGTCATTTAAGCTAATATAGCTTCTAATTTGTATTTCTTCTAAAAATGGCCTTTTCTGCGTCTGGGGCCAGCAGCATTATACCAAACAGCAATATTTCTTCCACCAAGATTTGGAAATATTTTTCATTTTGTCTGGAGTCCTATTCTTGGATTTCTTTGGTTGCTGTTGAGTGTCCGAGTGCTGAATGCCAGCCACAATGGCTGCATCAAAGACCTCTTTAAGATTTTTCTGAGTCAAGGCAGAGCACTCAATGTAAGAGGTAGCTTTGATCTCCTCTGCACACAGCTTAGCAGCCTCCTCAGCCACTGGCTTCTCCTTGCATTTGTCCAGTTCAATGAGGACTTTGACATCTTCTCGAAGGTCTGACTGTGTGCCAACCAGTATGATGGGGGCTTTGGGGCAGTGACAGCGAATCTCTGGGACCCATTTCTCACTCACATTCTGAAAGGAGGAAGGGCTTACAACGCTGAAGCAAAGCAAAAAGATGTCTGTGTTGGTGTAGCACAGAGGCCTGAGTTTGTCGAACTCATCCTGTAATGAAACAAAGCAGTCCAGAATTATTTCTTTTTAGTCACAGTTTAAAGACTCAAGGCAGCATGTTCCAAGCTTATGAAAATCCAGCTGGATATGGAAGGAGAATTGTCTAAGTAATAATACCACTGCCCCTTTGAGGTCCACAGTCACAATGTACAGATGATGACATCCATCTTCTGGATGTGTCAATACTGGTCCCTCCATTCCCACATGCCTCTAACTCTTAGCATCTCTCATGACATCAAAGAACTACTAAGGTGGCACTATAGTTAGCTTGCCGTTTATGTACAGACACTGCATTAAAAGATCTACCTTATTTAGTTCTCCTACTAGAGAGAGTAACTCAGGTCTAGATTCTCTAAACAGTAGGAACAAATCTTCCTATTTATTCAGAATTTAGTTTCTGTATCCATATCCATAAAAAAAATGGAGAAAATGTCAATGAATACCAAGTAGAAGGTAAATTTCTTGAAGATAGGAAGTCTTGCATCCCCAGTGCCTGACACAGGGTAGGCACTTAATAACGATTGATTAACAAATATTTGGTGAACTGAATTAAGAGTACAAAATACTTCAGGGTACAATTGAAAGAATTTGGAGATAGAGGACCTCATTTCAAAGCTCTGTCAATTACTTCTCTATGTGACTTCAGACAAGTCATTTAACTTCCCTGCCCTTCTGTTTTTTCCTCTGTAAAAAAAAAAAAAAGAGAGAGAGAGAGAGAGGATTGGACTACATGGCTTCTGAGCTTCTTTCCAAGTCTAGGTCCATGATCCTCACAGCAACTAGGAAGTTAATATGGGCATAGATTTGTCTGTTTCATAGAAGGGAAAAATTATATAGTATACAGAGTTTATTCAATCTTCTCTATATTAATCTTGTACGTTCTGATTAATATTGTATTTCCTCCATTAGAAAGTAAGCTGCTTGAGGACAGGAACTGCTTTATCTTTTTTTCTAGCATTCTTACCACCTGGCACACAGTAAGCACCTAATAAATGCTTGTTGGTTGATTGATTACTTGATTATTAAAAAATATACAGTCATACACTGACAGAGTGAAAAACCAAACTCAAACTTTCATTCAGTGACATGCTCTTGGTTTTCCTGCCACTTGTGTTAACTGACCAATGGATTTAGTAGGTGGCAAAGTCCTGTTCCCCATTTGACATCTATTCTCTTTTTCTCCTCTTTCTCTCTTTTTCCTACTTTCCTTTCTCTCCTAATCCATCTGATTACCTTTTCTTTTTTACCCTCTCTGAGCCAGTTTGTCCCAATCATATTACCTGTCCTGTTTCTAGAGTTCCCACATGTTACAGGGCCATAGAGGTTAATGAGTCCGTATCCTTTGTGAATCTTGGAACAATTATTCCAAATGATTTGAACTGGAAATCTGTAAAACTTTTATTAACCAGATAATTAACTTCCCCTTTTACTCCTACCTTACAAATGAGATCTTCTAATCTGTATGAATCTGAAATCTATTTTTCCCTCTCTTCATGCAGCTTTCTTTCTAGTTATGTGAAGATTTGAATAGTTTCCTACTAAAAACCTGGATAGGAATGATCTCATTGCTATTTGAAGTTCATATTTGTGGCTGCCATCCATTTTAATGTGCATCATGCAGACTTAACTATCCAGTGGCATGCAAAAAATTAAGCATTATTCCATAGTCTCCTCTACACAATTACTCATTCTGTTACATTATTTACAATCCCACATTTATACAAACATCAATCCCTGTCAAAACCTTCCTAGTCACCACCTCTCTCCCTTCCCATTTGAAGGCTTGGGGTCTCTTTTCATTGAAATTTATTATCTCCATTCAAGGTGCCACATTTCAAGGAGAGCTTGAATCAGCTAATATGAAAAGGATGTTCAGTTGAAATCCTGGAATTATTCAGAGCATTTCTGAAAAAAATCACAGTAGTTCCCTGAACTTTCAACAGCCCAAAACAGAAGTCAAATTTGCCTTTATGGATCAAATACTGAACAATAGTAAACCAGATAGGCTTTTATTTGACTCAGAAAATATTTTAATTAAAGGTTCCCTTATATCCTCAGAGGATCTCAAATTAAGAAGCACAAAGAACAAATACAATGTGAAATTAGTCCCACTGTACTTGACAGCTGAATAAGGCCAAAAACACTTGGATAGTGGCTGTGTTTGGAGGGCTTGCATTCCCCATAAAAAGCAGGCTAACTCAGATGAGACCAGACTAGGTCTATGACAGGAGGCCAGGAAGCAGGTTTCACCAGACCTCTGGAGACTGAGTCTGAGAATCTAGCAAAGCAAAGCAGAAACAGCCCCCACCTCCCTTTGCTTAAACAGAAGCTCTGTATTCACTGATGTAAATGCAATATGCACTTGGAGGGGAAGGCCAATGGAAGGCCAATCCATTCAGTCAAATGGGTTCTGAGAGCCAAGTAGTTTGTATGAAATTGCCAGGTATGTGTTAAAGAAATTGTGCATGATTAAGCTTAATCACATAGGGAGAGAGGGAAAAAAAACCAAAAAACAAAAAACCAGACAGGAGTGGTTCCTACTGTGAGGAGGACACTGCTTGGTTCACAAATTAAAGGAGCCCCTGTTGTTAGCAACTCTGTTGTGAGCCACACCATTTTGGCCATGATCTCTTTTTCTTGAGCCAGAGTATCTCTTTAAAAATTCCCAATGCCTTTCTGTTTTCACCTAAAGTAAGACTGTGGATGATGTGTTAACCTCATTTTGACCAACGTGTTTATATCTATACACAGTTTTTAAGAGAAAATCCAAATGCATGAGGAACAGTTTATATTTAGAAATTCACACTTCTACATATGAAGCTACATCTTTCCTGACAAGTTATAGAATTAGCTTCTATGGGATCCCCTCATTGAAGTGTAATCTGGGGGGAATCTTGGCTCCAATCTCTAGATATCTAAAGTGAGAAGAGACATGGCAGCCTCATACCCAATATAGGGAAAGCATGAGGATTATCTTAATCAGGTAATGTCTTTAAAACTGAGTTCCCCGAAGACCTTAGGGAAATACCTTAGGTATTGATCCAAGTCTAGGGGGAATGGAATAAATTTGCACAAGAGCTCAAAGTGACCCTGGAGGTCATTTGGTTCAACTGAGTTCATCCAGTCCAATTCTCGTCTCCCTTGCACCTATGAATGAAGCCAAGAAAGGTGAAATAACTTTGGCTAACAGCCACACAGGGAGAAAAACTAGGATTCAAACTCAGGACCTCTGACACTCTTTACTTCACCAGGATGTTTCCTATTTTGGTTCAATTTAGTCTAATTGGAATAATTACACAGCATCTATACCACACAAGGCACTAAGTACGCTAGGCTTAGAAGAGAACTCGATATGGACCTGACATCTGTCACCCTCCTCTTCACCCCTCTAGTCTGACTGAGGGTTCACCAATTTAGAACTGGGAAAAGAACCTAAAGGTTTTCTCAACCAACCCATTCATTTCAAAGAGGAGGAAACTATGACCCAGAAAGGTCAAGTAATTTGTTCAAGGTCACAGAGGACATAAATGGCAGAACTGGGACTCTAGCTCCCATCTTCTGACTACAAATCCAGAGTGCTTTCCTCTTCGAAGGTGGAGTAGTGGATAGATCTCAGGGCCTGGAGCCAAGAATCATCTTCCTGAGTTCAAATCTGGCCTCAGGCACTTCCTAGCTCTTGACCTTGGGCAAATCACTTAACCCTGTTTGCCTCAGTTTCCTTATCTGTAAAATGAGCTGGAGAAGGAAATGGCAAACCACACTAATACCTTTGCAAAAAAAAAAAGTCAAAATGGAGCCATGAAGAGTCAGATATGACTGAAAAGACTCAAGAGCAAAGAAATAGAAAAGTACACCAATAAACCTACATACAATATAACAAATCACTTTCTTCACAATTACCCCATGACACAATTACAATTCCATTTTACAGATCTGGAAACTGAATTTCAGGGAAGTGAAATAACTTACGTGTGATTACACAGCTATTAAGTAGCATAGTTGGAATTCAAACTCACATCTCCTATTCCATCAGCTTTTCCCACTTCACCAACATTTGCTGAGATTTAAAATGTCTTTCATCACAAGTTTTTAAGAGAGGTAGTAAAGTCAACACACATTGAGCATCTACTATGTGCTAGGAACTGTGTTAAGTGTGGGAAAATAACAAAAACCAAACCAGGTAGCATAAATATTAGTATTTCCACTTTTCAGATAAGGAAACTCAAGGTCAGAGACACTCCATGACTTACGTTAAGTGACTTTCCTAAGAAAAGGTTAATCAAGGGCCCAAACCCAGGTTGTTTCCTGATATTAAGACTAGAGCTCTAATTGTAGAGCAGAAGGTGCTGAGCAACAGAGATAGAAATAAATTGTTGTCAAATTCCAGTGATAGGAAAGGGAAAAAGCATCCAGGGAAGAAAGAAAGGAAATGAGCATTTATTAAGCACCTACTATATGTTAGGCTGTACCCTTTACAAATATTATCTCATTTTATCCTCACAACAACTTGTGATAAAGATGCTATTATTTCATTATTTTCCAGATGAGGAAACCAAAGCATACAGAAGTGAAGTGACTTGCCCAGGGACACACAGCTAGTAAGTGTCTGTGGCCATAACTGAACTCAGATCTTCCTTACTCCAGGTCCAATACTCTATTGTACCTGCCTAAGCTAGGCAAGGGAAGGAATCTGAGACCACTTTATGAAAGAGGACATCTGAATCTGAAGGATGGGTGGAGTTTTTTACAGGTATGGAGGGGAAAGATATTCCACAGGCAAAAGTAACTTCATGAATAAAAAGAGAGAAATAGGGCCACAAATAGTTCAGTTTTAATGGATGTAATTACTATACTATACTACATGACATCAGACAAATCACAACCTTTGTGGACCTCCTTTTTCTCATTTGTAAACTAAAGGGGCTGGGCAAGAGAATTAATTTCAATTCATGAGTGTTTATTGAGATCATACTATGTACCAGGCACACTGTCAGGCACTGAGGATGTTTTAAAAAATAACAATAACAAACTACCTTCCTTGCTATGAAATAGCTTAGTAGCTTACATTCTACTAGCATCTCTAGTGTATATTTCAGATCTAAATCCCAGGATTCTGTAATATCTGGGACTTTCCATCTTTTTAAATGAGTTTCAAAGTCCAAGAGGAAATACGTCAGAGTACTTACTCCAAGCCTCCAGTCAGTGCTGGGTTGTTGTTGTTTTTAAATACGGAGCATGGTTTCAGTGGTTTCAAAGTCAAAGAGAAACAGATATTGACTCAGAAAACCACAATATGACATCATCTACATTGTCTTGTATTTTTATTTATTTTGTTAAACATTTCCTAATCACATTTTAATCTGATTCAGTTGCATTTGAGAGTTTTGTGAGCCTTATTCAGGGAGTGTGACACCTCTTATGTAAACTGTGGGCAGAACTAAGGTCAGGAGACCCAAAGTCACAATCTTGCAGGAGACTCTTACTTAGCTATAGGATGACAAACAAATTAATCTCTCAGAGCCCGTTTCCTCATCTGGAAATGTGGATAACAAAGATCCTACCAATATCACAGTTATTTTAGACTGTGTAAAGATAGCCTTAAAGTCTGTATGAAGAGAGCTAGAAAGTCTAATGATAACTCACATTTAGGTTATACTTAATTTGGCAAAAAAAACTATGTAAATGATTTCTTATTAGTTATTATTAGGCTTTCAAACAACTTCAATATAGCTATCTACTCTTATTATTATTTTATGATTAATAAAATGTTATTAGACTAACCAGGAGATCTTGTGTGTGTGTGTGTCATAGACACTCAGCAGTCTGAAGCTTATGTACAACTTCTTAGAACGTTTTTAAATGTCTAAAATAAAATACATAGGATTATAAAGGAAACTAATTGTATAGAAATACAGTTATCAAAATATCAAACAAGTTCACAGATCTCAAATTAAGTACCCCTGCATTAGAGAAACTCTAAGGTCTTTTCCAGAGCTAACATTCTAAGCTCTCTGCAATACTCTAAATACCCGATTGTATCCGAAGAAGCTGAAAAATATGAGTTGTAAACCAAGAAACTCTATTCTTTGGGGGATCATTTGAGAAATATTTCATTTTTCCTTAAGAGTAGAGTTGTTTTTTATTTCTCTTGTTGTTTTGCTTTTGTATCTCATCAATTACATAGAGTAGGTATTTAAATAAAAACGTGATTGATATGAGGTGTTCCAATTAAACAGATGAATGAGGCTAAGTTATGTGCCAAAATGTTTCACTTTCTATATTCATGGGTGGAATCTTTATAAAATCTAAGAAATGCTTTCCTGCCTTCTTGAACAGAGTTATACTAAAAATAATATAACCATTGCTTGATAACTAAGGGCAATCATCAAAAACAAGTATTAATATCCTAAGCTGTTAACAAGATCATCATGAGCCAATGAGGTATGTAGAGCCTTATACATAAGGACTTAATAATAATGTCTGTAAATTGAATTGCAGACCTGGATAACTGGTGGGGTAAAGTTGACCCCACATGAAATGATCCTATACTTTCTGATTTCTTGTTTGCTTTTTAAGGGTTCTGGCTCTCCACTTCCTGTCATTTCAACAAACAATTGCTTTGTCAATGTATCTTCCCTGAGCAGCTTTTTGCTTGGCACCCTCTCAACCCGCTGTGTATGTGTGTCTGTACACACACACGCACACACACACACACACACACACACACACACACCTGACAAAAGGGATAACTTCTAAAATAAAGGTCAACAGGCTTTAAGTAGAGAATTGTCTTTTTTTTTTTTATCTACATGTGTGACCTTTGTAAAGTTCCTTCACCTCTGTAGGCCTCCATTTCCTCATTTGTAAAATGAGGAGATTGGGTTGGATGGCCTGAGGACCCTTCCAAATCTAAATCTATGATCTTCTGGATGGTGGAAAGGGAGAAAAGTTCTCTTGAGAGTAAAAGCTTTGATTTTATCACATCTTTTGATTGCCCAAAGGCCTCTTCTCCTTGCTTCTGATTTCCCAATAGGCTGACAGATAAGTAGATTTCTCAATAAGTGAGATGCCATTGTATCAACACTATTCAGGTTGGCAAACTTACACTGTATGAAGAAAAATATTAACTTTATAAAAGGGAATGAAACTTTCATCACAAAAATCACCATAGGATTTAACTACAGTAAAAAATACAGGAGACTTTGCTCTTCTGCATCTTTAAAGTATACTGATTTCTTTGTCCCCAATTCTGTAATTCAGCAGTTCTTGCTATTTTTTCACACTAATATAACACTAAAGCTTTTGGAACCCTTCTCACCCCATGTTCATATCCCCCACCCACCCTATGTTATCCACACACCATATAGTGGGAATTCAGGTAGTAAGCAGGAAGTAAACAGTCCACTGTGGTAGTGGGGAGGAGAGCAGTAGTAGTAGGATGGTGTGTGAACAGAAATCTAGACTGGTTCCCCCTAGGAGCCCTTCAAGTCTGAAACAGTCCCCCACTCCAGTTCTCTACTTGACTCTCCCACAGAGCAGGAATACCAGGACGATAAGCTGGCTTTAGCCCTAGTGACAGATGGCACCAAGCTTTATGAAAAGTTAGCCTCATTAAAAATGGCCATGTGGTTATCAGTGTAAAGTCACATGGTATGCAACTTTACCCCACCAGTTATCCAGGTCTGCAAGTACTTATTAGAAACAAAGGGAAATTAGTGATTGGAACCAGTTTCAATGGTCTAACAATTTAAAACCTGACTGGGAATGGGTTATGTAATGAATAAGGGTATTGCTATATCCTTTACCTTTGCCATTGGTTAATATGGTGATCCAAGGATGAATTTATGGAGACCAAATCCTCCCCTCCCTCCTTTTATTACACCATCAACTCAAAACTCCTAGCACTTCACCTTTTTTTGGGAAATGTCTGATTCTTTGCCAGACAAGAATAAATATTCAAAATATTTCAAAAGACTGACTGGGCATAGCCACCCAATTCATTAGCTTCTAGACTTGGGTCATGCTAAACAACAATATCGATGTATTAATAGATAATAGGGTTAAATAAGCCAAATCACTGATTTAAAAAAAAGAGCAAAAACTAGTCCCTACTGGCCATTAACTCTAGGACCTTGGAATAAATCATTGAAGCTTTCTGGATTCCTCAACTATAAAATCACTATTATAAAATAATATATATCTGCCTTGTAGAATGACCGCAAATGAATGGAAACAATCATAAATTACTCTGCAAATATTATAAGCATCTTTAACAACTTGCTTTCTGGAAGACCATGTACATAAATAAGGTAGTAAATTAAAAAGTATCTGATGATGATAAATGTAAAGTATTTCCTGAACACCAAGAGTCAAAGAATATTAGATATATCAAAAATAGACTTTAAGAAACTGTAGTTTTCTATATCATACAGATCAGATTCATTACAACAAACATTTTTGAAGTATTTACTATGTTCTAAGTACTTTTCTAGACCCTGGAGACCCAAGGATAAAATAGGAAAGCAGCCCTTATCCCCAAGGAGATCACACTCTGCTGGGGTGGAAGGTGGTATTTCATACACACAGGTAAGAGAAGATAAGGGAAATAAGAAGGGCAAACTAACAACTGAGAAAGATCAAGGAAGGCTTCCCGAAGGAGGAAACATCTGAATGTAAGACAAGGATTCTAAGAGACTGGGATGAGGAAGGCATACGTTCTAGAAAAAAGGGATCAGTGTGCTCCAGTGTATCACAAAGTTGGATCAAGTTCCTTTGGTGAAGACATGGAACCCAATTGTGGTCAGCCTTAAATGCTAGGCTAAGGATTTTTGTTATTTTATCCTATGGGTAAGAGGGATTCATATGAGTTTTGTTGTCACTGTTGTTTTAGCAGGCTAGAGCTCTAGAAAAATGATTTAGATCAATGGTGTCAAACTCAAATAGAAATGGATCCCTGCCCTATGGATATTGACTTGGAAAAGCACAAATTAAAAATTATCTATATTTTATTGTATTTTTATTTATTTTTGTTAAACATTTCCAATTGCACAGCTCATCATTTTAATCTGGTTCTGGTCTCACTCATGCAGATGAGTAGGGCACCTCTGATTTAGATGGATTATAGAAAGGGAGAGCCTGGAAGCGGAGACTCGTTTTTAAGAGAAGTAGACACGTTTTTAAGAGAAGTAGGCAATATGTCCCTCAAAAAAGAACTAACAACCAGATAAAGATCTAAATTATATAACTGTGCGCACCTCAAACTAAATACCCAAAACACCTTTCACCTCAAACCATCTCCCCTTTCTACATCCCTATTTCTGTTGTGGGTATCACTACTCTTCCAGTCATCCAAATATAAAACCTAGGAATCATCCTCAATTCCATTCTCATTCACCACCACCCCACTTTGTCCAATCAGTTACCAAAGTCTTGTCAATTCTACATCTGAAACATCTTTTGCATTCACCCTCACCCCCACCACTATCCACTAACAACAAAACCTTTCTGACTCAGGCCTTCATCATCATCCCTCATATCGAAGTTTCACCAGCCTCCTGATTAGTCTCACTGCATCCAGTCTCTCCTCTTTCAAATCCATCCTATATACTGCTATCATGTTAATATTCCTAAAGTATAGGTGCAAACTTGTCACTCCTCTGCTCAAGAAGTTTCAATGACTCCCTTTGGACTCTACATTTTACAATAAAATGTAAGCTGATGTGTTTGACATTTAAAGTCTTTTACAACCTGTCTCCAATATATCATAAATTTCCTTAATCTTAGTGACTTCCTTGTAAAACCTCAATATATCTTTTTGTATATAATTGTTTGTATGTTGTCTCCTCCATTACACTGAGAGCAAAAACTGTATTTTGCCATTTTTTTTGTATCCCCAGCCCTTAGCACAATGCCTGCTTAATAAAAGTTAGTTGATGATCTTTCTATGCTGACTGCACATTATTCTCTACCACACTCTCCATAACTAGACCGATGTGCTTCTCCCTGTCTAACAAGGTGGAATCCTTGAAGAAATACAATTTCTCTCTCTACCACCCCACCTCTTGGTAACCTAGCTCAACTAAAAGGTCACCTCCTACAAGAGGTCTTTCCTATTCTTCAGACTTCCAATTGTCAGTACCCTTCTCCACCAAAATTACTTGGTATTTTTTATGTATCTGTTATAAGTAGTTTCTCTCTGATGGAATGTGAACTTCTTGAGAGTAGGGACTTTCATTTTTGTCTTTGTATCCTTGATATCTAGCATTACGCTTGGCACATAACTAGTGCTCAATAAACACAAATTAAATTGAATTTTATCAAAAATTTAGGAACTGTGATCCACACAGTGACCAGCCACAATTCTCAAGGACACGAGATGCTGCCTACCTTCTGAGTGGTGAATAAGACTTTGGGGTGGGATGATGACATAGTCAGTGTGAGAATTTGTTTTGCTTGATTATACATGATATAATACGTTTTGTTTTTCTTGCTTTCTCAGTTGGGGAATGGGGTGGGAGAAAATGAAGATCTGAAAATCAAATTTAATTAGGGAAAAATAGAATTATATAAATCCAGAAGAGAGTTTCCAATATTTAACTTGTAACATTTCAAGGATATAATACATTAGTACAGTGGGGAAAAGGTGCTGAACTTGAAGTCAGAGAATGTGTGTTCAGTCTCAGCTCTGGAATTTGCTACCTGTGTGATCACAGGTGAGTCATGCCACTTCTAGGGAATCTTAGTTTTCTAGAGAATAAGGGAATAGATGCTAGATTCATATCCCTTCCGTTTCTAAACCCATAATTAAGTGTTATACTGTGTGTAGTTCACTTATAGAAATAAAACTGACATGAGGACATAGTGAGTAGAGAAAGAGACTAGTTTAAGACTTGCCTCTTTGCCTAGTGACCTTGGCCACTACCAGCTGGGCCCCACCAAACCTTTCAGCAAGTTTCTTAGAGTAATCCTCTCCCTATTCATGATATGAGAAAAGTCAAGAGCAAATATGAAAAGGATGATTTCACAATGCCCTGGAAAGATAGCTCAGTCTCTTTGTAAAACATTTGGAAACCCATAACCTCTTTTAAGAATTATTTTCAAGGAATTATTTTACTGACCTGGCCAGCCGTGTCACAGAGCTGCAGTCTCACTGGCCTGCCATCCACAGATACAACAGCTAAGAAAAAAAGACACAAAGAAAAGTGTAATGAGGGGTTTCTTTCATCATTCACAAGAGAATAGTACCTTCTACCCTCCACTTCCATTCCTACCCAGGCCCTCCCACCAACACAATTTCTTTTAGTTTCTTCAATTAATTTAGACTTAATAGCCTGAAGAGCTGGAACCAGATCAGCCACAAACTTTGGATATACAAACCCTCCAGGGCTTGACAAATTCACTTCACTGCAGCCGATAAAGTAGCAAATCACTGAAGGAAAACCCTTTGATGAGACCAAAAGAGACACAGCCCTTTCCTCCAGGTCCAGAGGATTTATTCTCTTGTCACATTTATGTTTCAGAAAGACTTAAAAACAACAGGGGGGTGGTGTGAGAGAGGGCTGGGGGTAAGTGGGAATCAATCTCACAGCTCTAAATCACTGGGAAGCCACAGTAAATATTTTTGTTTTCCCTTGGGAAAATTTTCTGACTGTAGAGTTTATCACAAAACTCAAGCTTGTTTGGAGACCATGTGCAAACAGCGGCTACCTGCATTGTTCTGTTTATAAAAGAGGTAAAAGAGGTTTCTGCTTATCTCTCCGTTCTGTTCAAATAAGGGATTTTTTTAAACCGTTCACCTTTTGACCAGGATGCGAAGATTTTTTTTTTTTGTCTTTTATTCCAACAAGACTTGGTGGAATTTTTTCATCAGCAGTGCTGCATTCTGGATTGGTTGTAAATGATCCCACCATCAATTGGGGAGGAAGAAAGGAAGGAAAAGGAGGAAACAATTCTATTGTTAATTTTTTTTAAATCATCCCAGATAATGTCCATCCAGCTTGTCTTGATGGATTAATAAATTGCTAGTTCTTCGAAACAACGAGTTACTAATAGCTCAGAAAAGAGTGTCGTTAAGGGGGTGGGTGCAGAAAGGACAAAAACTACAATAAACGTTTGCTAATCACACACTCTTCAAGGGTACCATAAAACTTCCAGAAAGTGAGAAAGACAGAGGAAAAGTCACAAAGAAGGTTGTAATTAAGAAGAGAGTTTACCTACGCTTCAACACACCCTCTAAGAACCTCGTGGTTGGGAATCGAAGTGGCTAAAGAGGTACTTACAATCGGAAATAGACCTTGCTATTGTTATGGGGAGGAAGGCCGGGAAGAAAGAAAACCTGCCTATAGCCCGGAATAATAACTCTGCTAAGAGGATTTGTGAGTTGTGATTGGTGCTATTTTGATGCAAATTAAGCCTTATCTGGCAGTTTCTACAGCGCTTTAAAGTTCAGCAAGCACAAAGTCAGGCACACCACCAGAAAGGACTGAAAGTCCCAGGGCGGGCTGATAACAGCACACCCAGTTATCACCCTCCAATTAAAACTCCCAACCCAGGCGCCAGGAGGTTTCGCCCGGACTCAGCATTTTCGCCCCAGGACAACTGTCTCGGCAATCAGAGGTTTCCCTTTTTAATTTGTTTCTTCCTCTCATTAAAAATGCGGCTAGACCTCAGAAACTACTCCCTCCCCCTCGCTTTTTTTAAATTTCCATGTGCACTTGACTTCCACCTCAGCAAGTCTGGGGAGCCAGGATCACCTCCGTACATTTCGCTCCAAACATGCTTCCCTCGAGGTTGTGATTAATTTACGGCATTTCTCTATTGAATGCACAGCAGCACCTCAGAAGAATCACTTCGATAGCAAAGGCTTTGCTTCTTTCATAACGTTCATTTATAAGAATGAATACACGGCTCTCCGTCCCTTCCTCTCCAGGGCCACGCGAGCTCCGTGGAGCCCGGTGTCCCACTCCTGCCTTACCCGAGAAGTTGTCGAAGGCGGTAGGGATGTACTCCGTGGGGTACCCGTTGGTGGTGTAGCTCACCACCAAACTCGTCTTCCCCACCGCGCCGTCCCCGACCAGCACGCACTTGATGCTCCGCCGCTCCGCGCCCCCAGCCCGGCAGCGGTTGCCCAGGGCTGCTCCGAGGGCAGCGGCGGCCGCTCCCCGGCTGCTGCGCACCCGGCGCGGGGGCACCGGCGGCACCTCGCAGCTGCAGCAGCCCGGCACGGGCTTGCTGATGTACTCCGCTTCCCCCTGCTGCGGCGGCATTGGCCTCTCTCCCGCGGGCGAGGAAGCAAAGGGGATGAAGGGGAGCCGGCGCGGGGCGCTCGGGGATCTGGGAGAGGGAAGCCTTGCTCCCCGGAGTGCAAAGGGTCCTTCAGTGCCCTGCGGACAGAGCCCCCCTGGACGCCCTTGGGGAGAGATCGCTTCCTCGCTCCCAGTCCTCTGGGGAGTACGAACCCGGTAGGGTCCGGGCGACGGCTCCCGTCTCCTCCCTGCGTCCAGGCAGCTTTGCAGGCGTCCACTGGGGGAGCCGGGACAGATCCGCGGCCCCCCTCCTCCTCCTCCGCCCCAAATTGTTTCCCTACTCTCCGGTGACAAGAGGAGACTGACCGGCCGGCACCCTCCTCACCAGGCTGTGGTCTTCCAGCCACAAGGCGAAACGGTGCGACAACCTCTTCCAACGAGCCACCCAGAAAAACTGGAATTCCGTAGAAAAAGTGGAGACAAAGGAGGACTTGGGGAGAAATGTGTCTGGCGCAGTTCCTTAATGGACAGTCACCAAGGCACAGCGCGGCCAAGAGTAAGGGACTGACCCAGGAGAGCCTCGCACAGAGCCTCCTGAAGCCCAAGCGCTCCTTGTCTCTGTGTGTGTCTCTAGCTTCACGATGACATAACTCGAGGGGAGCCGACGGGAGGGGGAAAAGAGGCGGAACCTGGCCCTGCGCCGTGGCTGCTGCTGCTGTAGCGGCAGCCCTTGGAGACTGAGGCTATAGCGCTCTCTACCTGCTCCCTACACCTCTTGCACCTTCTCCCCCGCCTAAATCAGCACCAGCCACTGCAGGGAGGTGGTGGGGATCAGACGCACTCCTGGGGGACGCCACAGGAAAGAACTCCAGCCTGGCGGCCTGTCCAGTTTCCAAGGTCGAAACAATTTGACCGATGCCTATTGGCTGGAATCGTTCTCCTCCTTCCCTCTCCCATGCCTTTCCGAACTTTGGCTCTCTCTCCTCTGGCCTCTTCCTCCTCTTTTTCCCCCTCTTTTCCCTGACTCCCTTTCCCAGAAACTTTCCCCTCTAATCCCCCCACACACCCTAACAACTTCTTCTCGATCCTTTCCTTCCCGTCCCTGTAGACCCAGAGCTCAGCTTAAAACTCCCTTTCTCTTGTCAGTGTTTCACAAATGATGAGTAAGGGAAGTATGTTAAGAGTATGTCTCAATTAAATAAACTGAATAAACGATAAGATTTGAAACTTCGTCTTTTATGTAACTGAACTCATCTTTGTTAAGGTATTTGGTTCTTTGAGAGTCATTCTTTTTCCATCGTATCTTAGACAATGACCAGAAGTCCAACCAACTGGTTTTAATATTTTTTTTTTATTAAAAATACAATTCAATTGGTTTCCGTATTTACAACGGCAACTAGGTAGGTGATACAATGACTACACGCTGGACTTTAGAGTCAAGAAGACCTGAGTTCAAATTCTACCTCAGATTCTTAATAGCCCTGTGGCCCTGGGCAAGTCATTTAACTTTTCCTTCTCAGCCTTTGTTTCCTCACATAATCTCACAGACTAAGAGAAAAAAATATATGTAAAACATTTTGCAAACTTTAAGGTAAGCTATAAGGTATGATGATGATGATGATGATGAGCCTGGTAATGTATAAGGCACTCCACTGCAGAAGAAAGGAAATAGGGATCCCCACAAGTAAAATATTCTTCCCCCCAAAAATTTGGGCCACATAATTTTTTTGCTCCAATTTCTCTTTTTAAATCTATTTTGAAAGGGAGTACCAATCAGTCATTAAGTTCTCCCATGAGTACATTCCTTTCCATTCCTGTTGTTACCACTCTAGTTCAATCTTTTCTGGGCCAACAGCCTATGCAACAAGGACAATCTCATCATCCTGTGCCACCACTTTCTCCTACTTCTAATCCGTCTTTCACCCCTCAGTTAGACTAATCTCAAGGCATTTTCCTGTTCTCCCTTACCCATTACAATTACTGCATTTGCCTGATTCTCCATCTATCTCTCTGACTGAACTTTCAGTGTCTTTGTCTCCTCATCTTTTCCCAATAAACATGACCTCTTCCATATCGTTCTAAACTTTGCTTTGACTTCAAAATCTGTATTTCCATTCCCAGTCTCTTCCCTGCCCTGCAGTCTCATACCTGACTAAGAATGTTAGTCTAGAGATTATGTAGGATACAAAGTATCCTCATTTTGTGGAAAGTGAAAAGAAGGCCAAGAAAGCTAGTGATCTCCATGTTCTTGAAAGGCATCTCCATTTGGATATCTTGGTGGCATTTCAAATGATACATGTTCCAAACTATCATAATCATTTCTTGCCCTCAAAAAAAAGTAACCCTATCTTTCCAAATAACTTCTCTTTTTTTCCTCCATGTAACCAATATGTTTCTAGTCATCTAGGTTTATAACCTTGGAGTTATCTTTGATTCTTCCCCTTTCTCTCATCATATGCATTGAATCAGTTGCCAGGATTGTAATTTCTATCTCTATAACAACTCTTGTATAGAGTTAGCACTTTCTGTTCTAGCTGAAATAATCATAGTTCAAGCCTTCAACTGTTCTCACTTAGATTTTGAAGTTTTCTAACTGTTCTTTCTGCCTCTAATCTATTCCCGCCCAATGTTTCTTTCTTCTTCACAGTCTGAATGATCTCCCTAATACACAGACATTCTACAAAACAACACAAACAAAAAACCTTCAGTGTCTCCCCATTGCATACTGAGCAAAGTATAAAATACAGGTATTTTCCTGCATTGTTCCCCATGACCTGTCTCATCTTTATCTCTGCCTCTTGGGATAAAAACCAACTTTCTGCAAGAAGGCTTTCCTAGACCTCCTTAAACTTTATGTTGCCCTCTGAGATCATCTCCAGTTTATCCTGTATATATCTTGTTTGTACATAGTTGTTTTTACATTGTTTCTCCTGTTAAACTTTGGAATCTTCCAGGACAGGAAGTGTCTTTTCCCTTTCTTTGTATCTCTATTACTAGACAGTACCTGGCTCATAGAGGTGCTTAATAAATACTTGGCACTCATGAGTCTGCTCAATCTGGTCCCAACCTACCTTTTCA
This sequence comes from Potorous gilbertii, assembly GCA_028658325.1. NCBI lineage: Eukaryota > Metazoa > Chordata > Mammalia > Diprotodontia > Potoroidae > Potorous > Potorous gilbertii. The sequence goes on from CM053770.1 coordinate 558,704,662, forward strand.
GATATTCCTCATACCAATCCCCTTCACATACATAATGTTCCAGTCAAAGTCAGCTGCTTTCTCTCATCTACTCTTATCTGGCTTCCTTTTATCTCTAAGCCTTTGTTCATACTGTCCCTCATGTCTAAAACGGACTCTTTCTATCTCTTTCTGTTACAGTCCCTCCCTTAATGATGATATAGCTATAGGGAACTGAACTTGAAGTCAGGAACAATTGGGTCTCACTCCCATCTCTGATATAAATGAGAACAGTTTAGACTGAGTAATTAAGTCAGATATCAGCCTTCAGAGGATTTAGAAGAGAATGAGAGTAGAGGAAATGGAGGTACTGATTATATACAACTTTTTTTTCAGGTAGTTTAGCTGAGGGGGTGGAGCCAAGATGGTGCAGTAGAAAAACAGATCTGTAAAAGCTCTCTTCCATAGCCCATAAAATATCTGTAAAAAAAATGACTTTAAACAAATTCTTGAGCAGCAGAAGTCACAAAACAACAGAGTGAAAGAGATTTCCAGCCCAAGGCAGCCTGGAAGGCCAACAGGAAAGGTTTATCACACTGGGCACGGAGCAGAGTGCAGCCCAGTGTGGGCCATGGCACAGCAGAGACAGGACCCAGAACAGGTTTCAGGGCACCACCAGCAGCAGTAGTTCCCAGATTACTCAATCCCCAAATGCCAAAGACAGTTTCCAAGGTCAGTGAGAAAGCTCTTTCACTCAGGAGAAGGGAACACAGTCCAAGAAATCACAAAACAAAACCAAACAAAACCAAAAGAATGAAAAAATGGAAGATAGTGTGAAATATCTCATTGGAAAAACAACTGACCTGGAAAATAGAACCAGGAGAGAAAATTTAAAAATTATGGGGGGGGGGTGGAGCCAAGATGGCGGAGTAGAAAGACTCACATTTGCTAGCTCCGAACCCACAGCTCATGGTTTTCCTGTAAAAAGAACTCCTGACAAATTCTGGAACAGTGGAAGCCACGCAGAAACACAGTGAAGGAGATTTCCGTTGCAGAGAGCCCTGAAAAACCAACCCCAGGGGCCCATCGAGCCCCAGACAGGAGCGGAGCTCTCCCCTCCCCTCCCCCTGCCCTGGCCGCACCGCACTGAGAGGAGCGAGCAGATCCAAGCAGGCTTCAGGGTCCGTAATCTCTGGCGGCCTCGAAGGTCCCTCCATCCACAGACGCACAGGTCAGTGAGAGAGACAGGCTGAGAGGGGAGCAGGGTATCTCTGGGACTCGGACCCCCTTGGGAGGTGCTGCGGCAGAGGCAGAGGCACAGCAGCTCCATTACAAAAGTTCTCTGCATAAACCCCCTGAGGGAACTGAGCCTGAGAGGCGGCCCTGCCCCCACCTGAGAACCGGCAGATAAGCTCCCATTGAAGATCAGTCAGGCCTGCCGCCAAAAGCCCTGAGGCTGGGGAGCAGCATTTGAATCTCAGACCCAAGCACTAGCTGGGCGGACCTAGGCTGGGGTGGAGAGGACTCTCAGAAGTCAAGTAACTGTCTGGGAGCATTTGAATCTCAGACCCCAAGCACTAGCTGGGCAGATCTAGGCCAGGGGGGTAGAGAGGACTCTCAAAAG
>CM053770.1:558706743-558735458 GCA_028658325.1 Potorous gilbertii
AAAGTCAAGTAACTGGCTGGGAAAATGCCAAGAAAAGGGAAAAAAACTAAGACCATAGAAGGTTATTTTCTTGGTGACCAGATGATTCCTCTCTGATGACGAAGAGATCTGTTTACCATCAGGTAAAGACATAGGAGTCAAAGCCTCTGTATCTCAAATATCTGAAATAGATACCCCATGGGCTCAGGCCATGGAGGAGCTCAAAAAGGATTTTGAAAATAAAAATTATGGGTCTACCTGAAAGCCCTGATCAAAAAAAGAGCCTAGACATCTTTCATGAAATTATCAAGGAAAACTGCCCTGATATTCTAGAACCAGAGGGCAAAATAAATATTGAAAGAATCCACCAATCACCTCCTATAAGAGATTTGAAAAGAGAAACTCCTAGGAATATTATAACCAAATTTCAGAGTTCCCAGGTCAAGGAGAAAATATTGCAGGCAGCTAGAAAGAAACAATTCCAGTATTGTGGAAATAGAATCAGGATAACACAAGATCTAGCAGCTTCTACAATAAGGGATCAAAGGGCTTGGAATAGGATATTCCAGAAATCAAAGGAATTAGGATTAAAACCAAGAACCACCTACCCAGCAAAACTGAGTATAAAATGGTCTTTCAGTGAAATAGAGGATTTTCAGGTAGTTTAGCTGAGAAGAGAAGAGATACAGGACAATATTTAGTGGGAACATTAGGATCCAGTGAGAGTTTTTAAGGTCATGGGCATGTTGGGCAAGTTTGCAGGGAGCATTAGAGAGAGAAGAGATAATATTAGACTAATCTTCTGAAAAATGCCAAAGGTGATGGGCAATCAGGATACATAGAGGCCTCAGTTAGAAAAAAATCCACTTCTTCAAACGAGACTGGAGAAAAGGAGGAATAATTGGGGAATGATAGAAGGTTTAATGAAAGGGAGAGAGAAGAGAGCTCATGGTGAAAGGCTTCCATTTTCTCGGCAAGGGGCCAGAAGTTAATGGAGAAGACTTTGAGTCAACTTACTCAATAGTCTTTTTCCCACCATTAGCTAAGACCTTTGTTGATTGATGCTGTCCCCCTTAAGGTTTCAGGGGCTACTGGCTTATCAGTTTGTACCTGTAGAAGTAAGACTAACTGATGGAGTATCAATATTGATGTTTTAAACTATAACTGTAAATACAACCCCCATTTTAGAACACTCCTAGTCAGTGATTAGGAAGATAGTAATTAAAATCTAATCTTGTCTGGGTGAATCTGGGCAAGTCACTTAAGCTCCATTTGCCTCCATGTCCTCATCTGTAAAATGAGTGTAATAAAACCTATCTCCAATGGTTGTTATGAAGGTCAAATGAGATAATATTTGTAAAGCATTTAGTTTAGCTTTCTGGTATTTAATAAATATTTGTTCCCTCCTCTATGAAGAAGAAACTTTTTTTTTAAAAAATTAGCGTTTACTGTCATTCTTGTTTTCATCTTAAGAATTAAGCACAGTTGCTTGTAGTCTCAAAAATCTGCTTTTTCAAAAGTTCAAAAGGGTGGGTTTTTTTCTACTTTTCTAATAACTTCTGAGAAAGGTCTTATTTCACCTACTGACCCCTCATCCCCAGACTAAGATAAGAGTAGCTCCTGTCAAGATCGTTTTCAGAATATTTATTAGTATCTAAGCTAAGGAGATGGACCATTCTGAGGTAATTACTGACTTCTAGTATTATTAACTATATATCATCTTAAGGTTAATTATGAGAACTAGCCTATCATAGTTTCCTCTGGACAATAAGCACCTTCATCTGAGACCTTGGAGAGTCTTGAATATGTGCCAAGTTGAAATTATCTCAACAACCAATCATAAATTTGAAAAGACTGCCCGCAGCTAGGCTCATGTGCTCTGGCCAATTGGTAATTCAAAAAAAAAAGACTATCCATAAACTCAATCATGACCAATTAGTACTTTTAATCTTCAAGAACTTGAAGAGCATGGGCCTTTATTGATAAGTTCAACCTCAGAGCTCAATACTGATAAAGATTTATCTTTTGACCCTCACACTGATACTGGTACTTGTAGCAAGGAAGAGAATTGGTCAGAGGACCAAAAAGAATTTCTACATGACCTGGAGAAGGGGAGAAAGGGGGAACAAAGGAGGAAACAAGCATTTATTAAACATCTTCTATGTACCATGCACTGTGTTAATCAATTTACAAATATTCTCTCATTTGATTCCAGAAGTATGTGCCCTTCACTTAGAATACCCAAGAAGGTCATGGGTAGCATGAGTACTCCCAGAACTTACCATTCATTGGTGACCTGGCATGCTGTAATTCATCTCTACAGTAACTCTTACTTTTCAATAACCTCACTGGAGCATAAATGAATTGTGTGTTGGGTTTTGCTTTCACTCTTTAGTGGCATAGGCATAATGTTTATCACTTAACTCTTCATTTCCAAGTATTAGTGACTAAATGTTGGGATCCTGATTACCCTACTAGCTCTTAGCCCCATGGACCTAGAGTAATTAGGTACTAAACTTATTGGATATCCTTTCATGTAGTTAGGGCGTGGGGTGTAGGTAATAACTTTGATGGTTGGCAAAGGAGTGGACTAATGTGGTAGATACTACTGAGATGGGAGGGGGTGTGGAGATGAAAGGTAAGAAATTTGCTCCTGAACATAAGAATCAAGTGTCCCAAGATATCAGCATCTGGGGCATAGACTTGGTTACCCTCTACTGATTCCAGTTCTGGGAAAATGCTTGTGTCATTAAAGGCATTTTACAGTCTCCCCACTATGATCCAGCCCATGCTCTCCTTTTTGATTCAAGGGCCTTCCACAAAGTCTGTTCAAGATATATATGCTGATAGGCCAGTTCTAAGTGTTGGCCATCCAACTGGGTATCATCGTCTGAACAACAGGCATTCTTTATCCATTTGGTTTTTCCTTTGTGGATAGTCTGAATGAAATCTTTTTAATGAATGTGAAAGAAAGTGTGGTACAGTGCAAAGAGCACTAGATTTGCATTAAAAGGATATGGGTTCAAATCTTGCCTCTTTCATTGGTGAAATGCCTTGTGACCTTGAGCAAGTCACTAACCTCTCTGAGCTTCCCTTTTCTCATTTGTATAATTGAGGGAGATGAGACTAAAGTCTAATCTGTAATCTCATTTGGAAGCTCATCAATGTGCAATCCATGCAATGTTACCTACAAAAAAAAACACATGGCAAACTTCACCAGCTTTAAAGAATTGATTTTTTTCCATTTTTACTTCACACAGGACACCCTACATCAGAATGGCAAAAAGCCTTTGGTGAGTATACATCTTCCTGTTTTGTGCCTTGTTACATATTAATAATCAAAAGGTCATTAAACAAAGTTTTCCTTACTCTTACACCTCTCAAAAAATCTTTTAGAAATACAAGAAAAGGAGGAAATTACTATGAGAAAGAGCAAAGTACCAGAAATTTTCATCAAATTAAATGCAAATTAAAAGTAATCACTATGTTGATCAAAGTTTTCTATGTAGTTTGCATTTAGATTTAGTTAGAATTTAGATTAATTTACTAACTAGATGAGGCAGCTAGGTGGTACAATGGATAGGCTATTGGGACTTAGAATCAGGGGGACTTGAAATCTAATCCTGCCTCAGACACTTATGTGATCTGTGTGAATGTTGTTGTGTTTGTCCTTCGTTCTCAAAGAGGACCATGACATCAAGAGGATGACATGACTTGCAATTGACTTGGATTTGAGGGAGGGAGGGCTGTGCAAGGTCACCAACCTCACTTTCTTCTCCTGAGCCATCTGGATCTTGTGGCATGATATTCATCAGGATGACTGGAGATGGCCCAGGATGCAATGTGAGACTGGCCCTTTCAGGCTAAGGTCTTATTGCATTCTCACTTTGAGTGAGATACACCTATTCAATGAATAGGCTCTTTAAGTAGTTACTCAAGGAATGGCCCCTTTAAAAAAAAAATCAAACTGGGAGGGGAAGACCCTTAGGGCTCCTAGGCAAAAGAGAAACAATTACTATTTGGTCATGCTACGTGGTACAGTAGATAGATTTCTGGCTCTGGAGTCAGGAAGACTTGGCAATACAGTTATGAATATATTGAAGGATCAAGATAGCATAAAAAGGGAAAAATCCAAGCTCCTGGAAAAACTCATAGATTTTTACCACTAAAAATTACAATAAAAAGGTAAACAAGAAGATATCCGCAGCTGTCAATTCATATACCTATTTTTTTCATATCTATAAAATACTTAGAAGAATGATCTACAAGTTATCAAGGATCCTTGATTAAAAGATAAACAAAGATTCCTTCTTTTATCATACAACTAAGTGAAAAGTATAAGGGAAAAAAGACTTTTTCTACTTTTTTCTTTACCTTGAACGCTACTTAGCCTCTAGCTCAAACTCTCAACTTCAGTTTTCTTATCTGTAAAATGGATATAATAATAGTACTTACCTCCCAAAGTTGTCATGAGGATCAAATATACTAACATGTAAATCACTTTGTAAACTGGAAAGTACTTTATAAATACTAGCTATTGTTATATCCAATCCAATCTAATAAATATTTAAGTACCCACTATGTGCCCACTGTGCTAAGGGGGGGGGGTGGAAATAATAAAAAACAGTCCCTGTCCTCAAGGAGCTTACAATCTATTCTATTATTACCATGGATGTATGACACTGAAGTACAGCTCTCTAAGATGCTACAAATATCTAGATAGTTGTTCAGTTATGTCCAACTCTCTGTGATGCCATTCAAGATTTTCTTGGCAAAGATACTGGAGTGACTTACCATTTCCTTCTGCAGCTCATTTTACAGATGAGGAAACTGAGACAAACAGGATAAAGAGACCTGCCCAAGGTCAAAGAACTAGTAAGTGTCTGAGTCCAGATTCAAGCTCAGGAAAATGAGTCTTCCTGACTCTGGGCCCATCACTCTAGTCATTTCACCATCTAGCTGCCCATTATTGCTATTAATCCTAATTAAATGCCATCAGAAAGTTCTTTAAAATGCTTAACAAACAGTGTTAGATAGATCTTATTCCCAGTTAAGCAACAGGGACATAAAGCAACATAAAGGAAAAATGGAACCTTAAGAGCTGTTTGAATTAGGAAAGGAAAAGAGTTTAGCAAGCTGTAGCCACCTTAAGGTCAACTTCTACTGCCACTGAGGTAGAAATCTACCAAATAGATACTGAACACATTTGCTTGAAAGTAGAGTTTTAACTAGGAATTCCATTACCCTTGACATTGAGCAGGGGCGGGAGAGAGAGAATCAGAGTCAGCCGATCAACCATTTAATAACCACTTGCTATGTGCCAGATACTGAATTAAGTGCTGAGGATGCAAAAAAATAAAAATAAAAAGCTTAAAAAACTCCCACTCTGATGCAACACAGCAGTCATAGACTCACAGATTTAGGACTAGAACAAGCTCAGAGGCCATCTAATCCACTCCCTTCATTTTACAGATGAGGAACCACCATATTTAGCAATCAAGAAGTCATTGGTAACTTTAGAGAGAGCAGTTTCTGCTCAGAAATGTGGTCAAAAACAAGATTTACAAAGGGTTTAGGAATGATGAAAAGAAAGGAAGTGGAGGCAGGAGGAATAGACAGCTATGAAGAAAGAGAGCTTAACAATATAAGAGGATTCCAGAGGGCACAGTGGCAAAGAAGGCTAGCTTCTTCATGCCACCTTTGCCCTTGATTCCCCTTCTGATCTCAGATATCCCCATGGGGTATAGGTCTAGAGGACAGGGGGTGGTGCCTCAGAGGCAGCCCAATATGATCAGAAGGTAACCCAAGGAGAAAAAACAAGAGTCAATGGGATGCAAGAGAAGATGAAGTCAACCCGGAATGGGGCAAAGGGATGGACTATTTTGGGAAACCAGCACCCCGTCTTGGGAAACAAAGCAGTTTCCTTCCCTTGCACCTTGTCAGCACTCTGAGCAAAGTCCCAGCTGCCCTATGCTAATTCTGGCTAGGCTTGAGAGAAGCAATCAACTAACAAAAATTTAATAATTGCCTACTCCATGCCAGGCACTATGCCAGGAACTGGAGATTCAAAGACAAAATGAAGAGCAGAGGAGGAAAGATTGATAGTGAAAAGAAAAAGAGGGCAGCAGGGCCAAAGGCTTGATCTTGGCCTCAACCTTGGAGAGGACGGTTGGATTATCAGAGTTCTACTCATCTTGTAAATTCATGGCACCTCCTCCATGAAGCTTGCCATCATCCCTAAAGCTCTTAATGACTTCTTCTACCTCACAAACCACTTTATTCTGTACCTTTCAAACATAACCTGCTCTCTATTGTTTTACCGGATAGTTACATATGCCTATTTGGGCCCAATGATGGACTGCAAGCCTGTTGTCTGAGGACCAACCTGGCCATGTTCAGAGAGATTTATCATCAGACTGACCAGAAGGTAATGCATTTTTTGGTCATAGTAACTTTTGAAGACAATCTTCTAAATGTTAGAAAAGTACTCTCCATAGATGGAGGGAGTCTACTCATTAAAAAATTACAGATTCTTGAAATTGCTATTTTCATGTCATTTGACTATAATAAGCTTTATGAGAACAAGGACTGTGACTTATATAAACTTTGTCTCTCAACCCCTAGCACAATGTTCTAGCATTAAACCTACCTTATTACTGTAGAGGCTAACACCATCCTCCCAGTCCCTCAGGATAGAAACCCAGGAGTCAGCCTGGATTCCTCACTATTTCTCACCACCACCATCACCACCACATCCAAGCTGTTGAGAAGGTCTTTCACCTTTGCCACATCTCTGGAATATATCCCCTTCTCTCCTCTGATACTGCTACTCTGCTACAGGTGCTCATGGAATGCTCCTCTCTCATTCTATGACTACTGACCTTCCTGATTTTCTTCAAGTTTTCTATCTTTTACAGAAAGTCTTCCCTAAATGCTCTTAGTTCCGGTGCCTCCCCTCTGCTATATATTTCCTATTTATCTTGTGTTTTGCCTCTTTTTGTATCCCCAGTGCTCAGGACAATGCCTGGAACATAGTAGGTGCTTAATAAATATTGATTAATTAATTCTAGCAGTAGATTAAATGTTTTTTGAGTCAAATTATAATTAAAGGGGTGAAATAAGCCATAAGACCCATGAATAGATCAGTACAATTATTAAATATCTAGATAGAATTTTCTATTTTGCAGGGTAATTTAATATTAGAGCACCTATGTGGCATGGTGGATAGAGCTCTGGGTCTGGAGTCAAGAAGACCTGAGTTCAAATCTAGTCTCAGATACTTCCTAGATGTATGATTCTGGGCAAGTCACTTAACCCTGTTTCCCTCCGTTTCCTTCTCTGTAAAATGAGCTAGAGAAGGAAATGGCAAATCACTCCAGCATCAATGGAGTCATGAAGAATTGGACACAACTGAAATGACTGACCAACAAAACAACCATGTAACATCCTTTTATGTTATCTCCAGGAACTTGCACCCAATTTAGGGCTTATATATTCTTCAATTCTTGCACTGTCTCCATTTTCCCCTCTCTAAATCCTGCCTCAAGTACATCTAGTACTAATGACACGGCATACATATTAATAGTGAAAAGGGGATAATTGATTTAAAACAGATGTACTGGAAAATATATTAATCAATGGAAACTTTTAATACGAATCGTTCAAGTCAAATCACCTTTCAATCACCAAGAACAGAAGTTTGCAATCCCAGCTTGGCCCTGGCCCCCAGTGCTACCACAGCCTCATGCCCAATTGAGAAGAACAGGAAGAAGTAGGTTAACAACGTATCCATCAGATGCCCATGGATAGTACTACATTTCAGTATCAGAGTCACTGAGGTTCTGCCCATGGGCTGAAGAGTTTCGAATTTTGCAGCCACTTTTCCTGACACAGGAAAGGAGAAGTCTCAAAGGTTTGGCCTCAGCAGGCAGGAAGGGGAGAAAGTCCCAGGATGTGTAAATCCTGACAGTATGAGGAAGGCCACTCAGAGCACCAAGGCAGCTTTCTGTAGCATTTTTCTCCTTTTTTACGTAAAGGGACTCTTCCTAACTTCCTTTTCTCATCTTTTTTCCCCCTCAACCTTTGTGTTTCTTTTTCCTAACCTCCTATACATCATCCTTGGGGATATCATATCATGTAGTACATGTAAACAGAATTCTAGATGATGTAATTTCCAAAAGAGCATAGTGTCATTTATGAGTAGGATCTTAAGAGCATTCCTGCAATTCCTGCATTTTAAATGAGCAAAGCATTTTTTTCTCATGACCAGTCTGTTAAGTAGTACAAGTATAACTGGCATATATACCCTAAATTGGGTACAAGTTCTTGGAGCTAACATAAAAAGATGTTAGATGGTTGTTTTTTTGTGCAGTTCAATTGTGTCCAATTCTTCATGACCCCATTGTTGCTGGAGTGATTGCCATTTCCTTCTCCAGCTCATTTTACAGAGGAGGAAACTGAGGCAAACAGGATTAAAGTTCAAGCTAGAAACTGAATCACTTCCATCTGAACTATCTTAGGAAGATTCTGAATATTACCTGGCAGGATAAGGTACCAGACAATGAAGTCCTTGCTCAAGCTGAACTGCCAAGTATTCAAAACTATGCTTCAGAGAGCGTAACTCCAATGGGCTGGCCATGTTGTTTGAATTCGAAATGTACATTTGCCAAAAAGACTATTTTATGGAGAACTTGCATGGGGCAGGCAATCACATGGTGGTCAGAAGAAGTGGTACAAGGACATTCTCAAGGTCTCTCTCGAGAACTCTGGATTTGCAACATGGGAGACACTGGCACAGGAACGCTCAGCATGGCGTGTCCATATCAGAAAGGGTGCTGTGCTCTATGAGCAAAGCAGAATTGAGATGGCATAAAATAAACATAGGATGGACAAATTTGGAGTATCTACCCCAAAACTTCATTCGGACTCACTGTGCCTAACTTGCGGTAGAGCATTCTGAGCTCGTATTGGTCTGATCAGCCACAATCAGAAACGCTGAAATGTCACTTTTTCATGGTGATGTTATTTTGGTCCTCTCTGAGAATGAAGGACAACAACCAACCAACCACAAGTATAATTATCCCCATTTTACAGATGAAGAAAATGAGCTACAGAGAATTTTCTTGGATTCATAGTTGTTAGGCGTTTGTTTTTTGGTTGTTTTTTTTTTTTAAGAATTATTAAGGGTTTCATAGCTCATCTAATCCTAGAATTTTTAACCTTTTTGTGTCATAGACAATTTTGGCAATTTGGTAAAGTTCAATGGAACCCTTCCCAGAATACTTTTTAAGAGTACAAAGTAAAATATAGAGTATTAAAAAAGAAACCAAAGATTAGTAAAAATAATCTAAATTCATGAAACCTATCCTTGGACTCCAGGTTAAGAGCCACCTTCATTTTACAGATGAGAAACTGAAGCTCACAGTGGTTATATGTGCTCAAGGTCATATACTTAGTAAGCAGCAAAGCTGAGATGTAGATCTTCAGCCTTTAACTCCAGTGCTCTTTCCACTACATCATGAGGATGTTATTAGTTACTTGATCATCTAAAACTGTAATTGAACCAAATTTAATTTTACAAACAAGTTTTGATTCTAATTTGGGATTACCTTTGGCAGTCGGGTTTTTTTTCTATCTTACAAATTAGATGCTTTCTGACCAAGCCCTGCTTCCATCCGCCATGTGCTTTTCCATTGCCTTCTGTATGATAATTATTTTTGATTATTCAAACAGGGCTGTAGTTGTGTCACTGCCATGTATAAACACCATTGTTTTATTAAAAGGATAGACCCTTGCCTTCACGGGAAACTCAGGTCAATTTTCCAAGGGCAATCCAGCCAGCTCCCCTCCTATGTTTAAATCTGGGCCCAACTTACTGTTCATCTGTACTGTTTATTCCAAATATATCTATCAGTACACAAGCTCTTGAAGGTTGTTCATCCAAATGCAATGTAATTTGGGCAATAAACATTTTCATCCACTTGGTTCTTCCTCTGTGAATTATAGACCGTACTCTTTGAATGCCTGTGAACTGCTTGAGGGCCGGGACGTCTTTTGCCTCTTTTTGTTTGCCCAGCATTTAGCCCAGTACTTGGCACACAGTAGGTGCTTAATACATATTATTTGATCAATTCATTATATCTTGGAAGAGACTCTGAAATGTTCTGGGGCTTGATGCAATCAACGCAATGGCATCCACAAAAAGGAACATCTGGTGGAGAGTATCATCCACAGAAAATCCCTCTTCAACTTGAAACCTGTGGTGGATTTCTTCCAGCACAGAAGGATGGAGCAGTTCAATATATGTAAAAACATTTTATAAATTATCAATGTCACTATATCACTGTCAGTAAAAATAAAAACCCTACCTCTACATAAAGCAATAACAGCAAATCAATAAATCAACATTTATTAAATACTTACTATGTGCCAGATACTGTGATAAAAGCTAGAAAGAATAAACAGATGCAATAAAGTTTGAATGATATTTCCATATTTTCACTGGGTACTTTTAATTTTTCTCAGCTCCCTAAGTCATATCTTTTGCATTCAAATTTACACATGACATTTTTTCATAATGTTTGCCAATATACATCTTAGATTACTACCAACTTCCAATTAATACTTCTGTATCCTCCCCCTCTCCAACACATCCCCACTCTGAAAGAGACTATCAGAATCTGCTGCCTCCTATCCAGGAATTTCCTTTAGTATCTTCTTCATTACCCTATTCCATTCAAAGGTCCAGACTAGACAAGGACCACAATTATGGTATTTGTCACTAGAAGCAAAGAAGGGAGTGTAATGGATAACAATATCGTCATTTAGGTCAGTGACCAGTTGAAGGCACACATCTTTCCACATTAGTTAATTTCACCAAGGCTGGAATGCTCCTATTAATAACCCTGAACCACTGAGATGTTTCTCCTGTTATTAACACTGATGAGTCAAGGTATATATTGTCATATATGTTGGTCTTGTGGCCTGTATTTGGTCCTTTTGCCTTCTGCTATCATTTAATTGTAAATAAAGGGAATAATTTGTGGCGGTTCCATTGATATTTTAGTCACCATATTCCAAGAATCTATGACTTCTTGGGTTTCAGAAATCCTCCCTTTCTCCCCTCCCTCTGCCAATGCAGAACAGAGACTTGCCATTAATTTAGTAAATAAATCTTAGAGTTTCCTGAGGTGAGGGTAAGTGATATCTTCAAGGTCACAAAACTAGCAAATGTCAGAGATGAGAACTATACTCAGATCTTACTGACCTTATACATTATGCTAGGCTGCCTTTCCCTAATCATCGAAAGATGTAAAAAATCTATAATCATTTTGATTGTTAGATAGCAACTTACTGAAATTAAATAACCTCTAAAAATAAAATGCTTTGTGCTTTTTGAATTTCTTTTTACAATAACACATTATAAACCTAAACTGATATTTAATTTTTTTTAAAAAGCCTTATGTTTTGAAAGTTTGAAAGAAAAACAACTTTTAATTCAAATTCATCTCAGTTTTTCTCCACAGCCAGGTCATGGCAATCTTGAAAAGGAATGTTTTCATAGTTTCAGAAGCAAATTGATCCTGTACTTGATCCCTACCAGATTTTCTAATATTGTGTTATGATTATTTTCAAGTAACTCCTTTTTATTGGTGGCTAGGTGGTGTAGTGAATTGCTATTCAGGAAAGACTTAAATTCAAATCCTGTCTCAAACACTTATTAATTGTGTGGTCGTAGGCAAGTTACTTGACCTCAGAATATTGCAGTTTCATCATTTGTAAAATGGAAATAGTGATAACTTATCTCACAGAGTTGTTGTGAGAATTGATTGAAAGATTTGCCAAACTCAAAATACTCTATAAATACTTATTATTGTCACTATTATGATAATTGAAATCCTTCACTGATTGGAAATTCCTTGTAACTATTTCGAATCACACAGGGCCAATTTTGGTCATTCTAATTAGAGTATTCAGTTTCATTTTGCTGTTGTTTTCTTTCTTCATATTGTTATTTCACATGCTCTCACGGTTCATATTGTTTTTCTGGTTCTGCTTACTTCACTCAGCATCAGTTCATATAAATCTTCCAATTCTTCTCTGAATTCTTCATATTGGTCATTTCTTCATATGCCACAGTTTGTTTTACTTTTCCTCAATCAGTAGTTATCTACCTTATTACAAGTTCTTTGCTAAAAAGTGCTTCTATTTTGTGTCTGAATATTTCTTTACATCTTTAACTGCATTAGAGTATATTCCTTAGTGGCAGGAACTCTTGTCAAAGTATATCACCTTCCTAGTCATTTTTTTAAAAACATAATTTCAAATTTGTATCACCTGTTCTGGATGAAGCCATGTTGGTTCCATGTGATCTCTGGCTCCTTTTCTAAATGTTCACAGATCAACAACTTAATAAAGCATTCTGGAATTTTATCATGAATTGAAGTCATGCCAACTGGTTTATGACTGGTAAATTCTATTCCCTTCCATTTTTTGGAAACCAAGCCATTTATTTGCCTTTCTCCAAACCTATAGCATTTTTTCATTTATTAAAATCTTTCAAAGACAAGTGACAGTGGCTCAGTAATTATATTTGGCAGTTCTGGAAAACACTAGCTTATAATTCATCTGGGCCAGGTGATTGGAATTCAATAAGGAAAACTAGGCACTCTCTAATTATCTCTTTTACTCAGTAGTTTCCACATTATTTTCTTTTGCATAGAAAACAAAATAGTTATCATCATTCCATTCACCTCAAATAGCCATCTCACACCCTTCCTTCTCACCCTCATCTTCTCAATTCATTCAGCACTCTAGTATTTCTTATATTACTCTTAAGGACCTGCTACAATGTTGTAATCATCTTCTATTATCTGCTGTTATTTCCATTTTGCATTCATGTCTTTTTAAAAATCTCAGTTGATAACATCTGTACATTCATGTTGATTCTGTGAAAGTTTGAAAGAAAGACAGCTTTCAATTCAAATTCATCTCAGTTTTCCTCCATAGCCGGGTCATGGCAATCTTGAAAAGTAATTTTTTCATGGTTTCAGAAGCAAATTGATCCTGTACTTGATCCCTACCAGATTTTCTAATATTCTCTTATGATTATCTTCAAGTATCTCCTTCTTATTGGTGGCTAGGTGGTGTAGAGAATAGCAGGTTGGACTGGAAGTCAGGAAAGACCTAAATTCAAATCCTGTCTCAAACACTTATTAATTGTGTGGTCGTAGGCAAGTTACTTGACCTCAGAATATTTCAGTTTCTTCATTTGTAAAATGGAAAGATGATTACAACATTGTAGCCTCTCAAACTTTCCTAGTATATTTTAAATGTGATTTGTTTTTAGAAAAACATTTTTATGAAAAACATGTATTTATGTACAACCCTTGAGGAATATATCTATTACATAAGATGAGGCACCCCTGTATATTCTTCCCTTATCCCCATGTCTAACTATATTCCATTGGTATGGTACAGTGAAAAAAGCACCAATCCTGGAGGCAGAGGACCTGGATGTAACTGTGGACAAGTACCTTCACGTGCCTGAACCTCAGTTTCCTCACATGCAAAATGAGAGGGATAGACCAGATGCCTTTTGAGGTCTGTCTAGGGCTGTATGTCTTTTCATTCAATTTAAGTGATTTTCAGAGACCTTAGAATAAGAACACAGGACTGCTTGTATTCTCATCCTTCTTTGGTTGTTCTTTTTTAATGAACTATACCGCTTGTATGTGTTCATTGAGGAAAAAATGAATTTCTGACATTCACATTATATTCCTGAAGAAAATGGAAGCTCATGTTGAGAAGTCCATGGAGGAATATCTGATAGGTTTGTACT
Source organism: Potorous gilbertii (assembly GCA_028658325.1). Taxonomy (NCBI): domain Eukaryota; kingdom Metazoa; phylum Chordata; class Mammalia; order Diprotodontia; family Potoroidae; genus Potorous; species Potorous gilbertii. Next base: position 558,720,563 of record CM053770.1, read on the forward strand.
GTTAGACCTCTAGAGAGCATCCCTGGGCCAGAGTCCCAGTAATGAGGAAAGCAGATACAATTTGATGTGAGTCATACTGGAGGCACCTTTCCCCCTCAAGCTCCATTGTTTGTTTTCCCCCTTTCAAATCTCCTGCCTGGGGTCTTCCCAGCTGCTGCATTTCTGCCAATCCAGCATGATAAAGAGACCCTGGTTCAGTCCCCATGGAGCTGCTGTAACATTCCTAATTTGTCCTCCCAGCTGTTACAACCCTTCTGCTACCAGGATCTCCCTCCCAACTCCTCCCAACAACTGATACCCTTCTACTTCCCCTCCCCATCACAGGAACTTCCCTGCCTAAACATTGCCCAGCTGCCAAAATCCTCAGCAGATAATAAGCATTCTTTAGAAACCCCATCTCCCTATCTGAGCTATTATGAAACCTCTGCCTCTCTGACTTTTCCAGTTACACTAAAGATAATATCTTTCTATGTAACCATTTCCCAGCAACCTAAATCTACCTTCCCGGAAACTCTGAGAAGATAGGCCTACCATACTCATCCTGGCTTCTAAGATCTACAGTCTTCCTCATTTGTCTCAAGGTTTAGACCATGGGATCTTCCCAAATCAGAGAATAAAGGTATCCTTGCCCCTCCAAAGTCCAATAAAATTAAAGAAGAAATAGGTAATATTTCCTTGAATTGTCTACTAAAGTCAGATCTGGGTTTTCCCTGATGGCATAATATTCCGAACTGTTCTGTGGAAAGTCCAAATTCCACACAAATATTGACTCATTGAGTCACAAGAAGAAACGTTCTGTATTATTTAAAATCATTGTTCTTATCAGTATCCCTGGAGGATTGGGTAGGAAGCAAATAGTACTTTTTCACAGTATAGCTAACAAGGATATTTAGATGCTTCTCACTTAGCACTCAATTAGTTTTCCCCCATCAGAGGATGCTTCTAACACAAACTAATGGTCAAATTAATCAGAGCCCTTTTAGAAAATCTAGAACACCATGGAAATACTAATTAATTTGTCCATTCCACAAATATTTATTGAATACCTAGTTCGTACAAGACACTGTGCTAGGCATTATGGAGGATGCTAAGATGATATTTTTCTTATTTCAATGGTTGTTGATAGTTAAGTTTATAATAACAATAATTCAGTTAAATTCAAGAAGTATTTATAAAGCATATATTATATGCCAGGTCCTAGGTGTGATGCTGGAATACAAAGACAAAAATGAAACTGTCCATGACTTTGTGTATGTTTATGTGTATATACATCCACATACACAATCACATACAGAGAAAATTCCAGGGGAAGGACACTGGCAACTGCCAGACAGACTTCCTTTAGGAGGTTGAATGTAAGCTGAGCTTTAAAAAGAAATTCACATATTCTAGGAGGCAGGGAAAAGTGAGTGCATTCCAGGTAGAAGAAGCCAGTCAGTTTGTGAGGAAGTTGTGTTCATCCTTCGTTGCCGAAGAAGATCATGCCATACGGAGAAATGATGACATGACTTGCACTTGACTTTGTTTTGAACGAGAGACAGCTGTGCGAGGTCACCATCCTCACTTCTCCTCTGGAGACATCTGGATCCAGTGACCATATATTCATCAGGATGACTGGAGATGGACCAGGATGCAATGAGAGACCTGGGTCCCTTGAGGGTAAGGCCTATTCAGAACTCACTTAGGGTGACATAACACACCCATTCAGTGAATAGGCCTGTTTAAGAAGTAGTCATGGGATGGCCCCTTTAATGAGGCAAAGAAAAAGAACGAAATCAGGCTGGGAGGGATGTAGAATGAAGGAGAATAATGTACAATAAGCCTGGAAAGGTGGCCTGGGGATTAAAATAGAGAGAGGAGAGAAACTGGACATATGATTTCATTGGTTTTGGAAATACCAAAGCAGGTAGAGAGCCTCCTTTGCAATGTGTAATTTTACAGACTTGCCTAGAGCACTGAGATTAAATGATTTACCCAGAGTCCCTCAGTCATGTGGGACTCTGTGAGTACATGTCAGAAATGCCAGGAAATTCTGGCTTCAAGATCAGCTCTCTATCCAATACACTATACTGATTCTCATTTTAAAAAACAGTCTTCTTAAAATTAGTTAGGTTTAAACTAGCTCTGTTATGTACTTGACTCCTAAATCTGAATTTCCATTCCTACTCCCTCTTCTGACTGCTAATCCTACATCTCCTACTACCTGGACCCCCTCTGTCAACTCAGATATGTCTTGCTCAGATATCTAGCTTCGTGTTTAAAATTGAACTCAGCATCTCCCCTCCTAAACCTGCCATTCCTTCCTCATTTCTGTTGATAGCTGCACCCTCCTTGCTCTCATGGACTCAGAACCACAATGTCATCTACCTTTTCCCATCTCCATCACTCCATCAAATTAAAGGATTAAATAGATCAGTATCAATTTCTACCTTTTCTAATTCCATAGCATCTCTCCTCCCCATCCCCTCCTTTCCACTCACATTGCCCCCAAATTAGCTCTAACCCCTAACATTCCACTTGAACAATTAGAATACCCTCCTGATTGGTTCCTGCCTCTAGTCTTCTCCCTTTTCACTTTCCACTCCATCCTTCACACAACTGACAAATTAATTTTTATAGTGTATAGGTCTGATCCTTCAATCCCCTTGTCACTGACTTCCTATTGCTAATGGTATAAATTATGCATTTCCAGCTAGAAATTATGGTACACTCATGATATTTGCCACTGGGGAAGCATGATGAAGTTGGTGGGTCAGTTGAGCTCAGGCATTCTGAGCTACAGTAGGGCTAAGGTCGACTGGCATTTGTAGCAAGACAGGCACCAACATGATGAGCTCAATACAGTGCCTAGCATAAATAGTAGGCACTTCATAAATATTTGTGGACTGACTGATGAGACCCCATAAGTGAGGAAGAAGGGTACCTGGCTTCCTAAGAAGGAGTGAACCAGCCCAGGTCAGAAAGGGAGCAGGGCAAAATTCTGTAACAATTAACAGTGAGATAAGTCATCTATAAAAATGGACTGCCTCAGTTTCCTCATCTGTAAAATGAACTGGAGAAGGACATGGCAAAACACTCCAGTATTTTTGCCAAGAAAACCCTGAAATAGGTTGAAAAAGAGTTAGACACAACTGAAACAACTCAACAACAGCAACAAAACACCAGGTCCTGTGAGTAGCTAATGCACTTCCAATTGAGGCAAAACAGAGACCTCGTCTCAAAAGGAAAGAAAAGAAGAAAACAAAAGGAGAAAAGGAAAAAAAAATACACAGTAGTGTGTTGGAGCCAGCTCATACAGTGTCCCACTCAGGTGTGACTGTACCTTCCAGGGAGATTTCAATGATTCCCCAACCTGAAGATGGAATCTTCCTCCTCAGATTTTCCAGAGCACTCTGAATTACACAGATAATTCTGTGAGATGAGAAGACACAGACGAGTTATGTGCGCTTTGTATCAGAAAAGGAAATATTCACATCACCGAGATCCAACAAAATTCCTTGCTCATCTCACACTTAACACATTTATTAGTAACTGTTATTTGTTGAATTCTAATAACAACTTATATTTAACCAATATTTTAAAATAAATTTTGTTGTTACACAGTGTAAAATCAGATAATTAATATCTAAGCACACCAAGCATCCCCCTTAGAACCAACATTTGAAGCGTGATCTGAAACTGTTTGCATTTTAATAGAAATCTCCCAATCTGAAGCTGCAGAAGTGTCTGGGTGTGAAGAATACATTGCCTCCAGAAAGCAACCAATTTGCACACTGATTGCTTCATTGACCTCTGGTTCTTGGGCTTACAATGGTTCAGAATAAAGAAGACCTAGGGGTCATAGTGGATGTGTCCTCGGCAGAGTCTCAAGGGAAAAAAAAAGCAAGACTGATTGTGCTAATTTGGACAGTCAATGAAAATTGAAATCCTTGGAATCTATACAGTTTGCCTGGTTCTTTGCCCTTAGGATTTGGAAATTTGTGCTAGTTTGTTTTGAGTTTTTATCTGTTCAGTTTTTTTGCTAGTTAGAATTGCCCAGTGTTGTTAGGTAAAGCCAGTTATCCAAGCTGTGCTTCACTAGAACTGAAAAACAATGATTTCATAAATGGCAATGCTAAACAAAGTTTTGGTCAACTACATTAAAGGATTTCAAGATCATTGAGAGTAGACCGGTCTCCCAATTTTAAAGATCACTCAGTTGACCAACACTTACTAAGTTCCTGCCTTGTATTCTAGGCATTAGGGATGCAACGACAAAACCAAAATCTTCCCTGCCTATTTTATAGGGGAGACAACATATAACCAGACAAGTAAATACAAAATAAATGCAAAGTAACAAGTGAGGGGAAATAAAGGGGGAGAAGAGGCTGCTTAACATGAGAGATACTGCTCAAGTTGTTTCATTTGAGTCCGACTTTTCATGACCCCATTTGGAGTTTTCCTGGCAAAGATCCTGACATGGTTTGTCATTTCCTTCTCCAGCTCATTTTACAGATGAGGAAACTGAGGCAAACAGGGTTAAGTGACCTGGCCAGGATCACTGAGTGTCAGAGGTCAGATTTAAACTCAGGAAGATGATTCTTCCTGACTCCAGGTTCTTTGTGCAGCACCTGGCACCAGTACTTGAAGGAAGCTAAAGGTTTTAAAATGAACAAACTCACAAAACCACTAAGTTTCAAAGCTGGGATTCTCCCAGGGCCTTCCATTCCAAATCTAGTGGGAATTACATCTTTGTGTGCACTTCTTTCTCTAACACTTAGTACAGTACAAGTTGTAAGCCCTTAACAAATGTCGGTAGAATTTAATAACATATATATCAAAAGAAGAAAAACCATTCTTTTTGACCCTTTAGATTATGCATGAAGTTTTTATAATTACCTTTTTTTTTTAATTTCCAGGCAACACTCCTGCTAAATTCCAAACTAATACTAAATGAGAATGAGATGTGCCAAAAAACACAAGCTGAACTGGTCAATGGATCCTTGAGCCTGAGTAAGTCCTACATCCTTCTATGCCTTGGTTTACTCAATTGCAAATTGTTCCCTCCTGATAGAATTATGAATAGCACTAGGGAGAAATTGTCTGTAAGGGACTCCATTGGAGAAAGGCATCAACTAGGTGATTTCTAAGTGTTGTCCTGTTCTTTCATAGGCCTGGAAGACTGAGGCTGTTTCTCCAATCTCTTTATCTCCTTACTTGCCTTTGTCTCATGTCTTATTTCTATACTGCCTTGTGTCACAAAAGGTGAGAGGCAGGACATGGAAGGCAAAATCCAGAGGCTAGTATAGAGGACACCTGGGCTGTAATGCAGGGTTTGGGACAAGCCTGCGAAGGCTGGCTGGAATCAGCTTCTGAAGGCTTCAAGTGCCTAATGGAGGAGTTTGGTTTGTATCTTAGAGGTCATGGGGAGCCATTGAAGACCAATTCCTGGAATTCTCTGAAATTATCTCCTACATATTCTTATCGGCTACCATGCCCATGGAATGTGAACTCCTCAGAGATGGGCTTTTGGTGTGTGTAATCTGACTCCCAAAGTGCAGCACAGTTGGTGAGAGCAGGAGAAGGGGAGAGTTCCAGTCTTACCAACCTTGCCCAAGCCCCTCACACTGATCTGCACCAAAGAAGAGAGTCACAGACAAATGGGATTTGGGACTTATTTTGTCTATCTGTACACACACACAGTAGAGGCAAGTAGGTTGTCCCAGTGGATAGAGTGCTGGACTGAAAGTCAGGAAGACCCCAGTTGAAATTCTGTTTCAAACACCTACTAGCTATGTGACCTTGAGTAAGTCACTTAACTGAGCTTCAGTTTCCTCACCTGCAAAATGGAGCTAACAATATCTACTACACAGGGTTACTGTGAAGATCAAGTGAAATAATATGTGTAAAATGCTTTGCAAACCTTAAAACACTATATAACTGCTATCTATAGTATTATTATTTGTTATATATTCACTATAATTATATAACATAATAATTACTAATTATTAATTAATCATTAATTATTATAGTAATTGTTTGTTCGTTTGAATTGAATTGAAAATTACCAGATGATCTTGGATAGCGTCTCTTCCCCACCTTATGCTGGTGTACACAACTGAGCATGTCTTTCCTATCTCTTGTCCTAGGTATAAAAATTTAGGCACATCACTTAACCTTTTTTTTTTTTTTAACTTTTAGCATCCTTATTTATACTGTGGGGATAGTAAGACTCATGACATTTACCTTGAAAGAATGTTATAGAGATAATATTTTAAAATGTTGAAAACTGCTGTACAGGATGTAGCATTAGGGTCTGAGCCAGCGATTTCAGTAGTATAGAGGACAAGTGGGTGATAAAACTTCCTCTACCAATGACAACTTCCCCGCCATTTGGAATCTTACGAATTTGTCTGGAGCACCAGAAGATAAGTGACTTGCCCAGAGACACTCTGGCGGTAAGGGCAGGATTTGAATTCAGGTCTTCCTGGCCTCAAACTACTTCTTTCCATAAATATGAGATATTATTGTTTTTGGAGGTAGTAGTCGTGATGATGTTAATGTTATATCATCATTGTTATTGTATATAAGATTATTTGTTGCTGTTATCCAGTCATGTCTGACACCATGTGATTTCGTATGGGGTTTTCTTGGCAAGGATACTAAAGTAGTTTGCCATTTCCTTCTCCAGTGGCTTAGGACAAACACATGTTAAGTGACTTGGCCAGGGTGAGGTCAGTTTTGAACTGAAATTTGAACTCAGTTCTTTCTGACCCCAGGTCTAGTGTTGTATCCATTGTACCATCTAGCTGCCCCATATGATATTATACTTCTTTATAAATCAGATTATTTTCTACCTCATTTTAAAGAAAACTACAAAATAAGGACAAAATGATCCTGTCACAGACTATATATGGAATCTGTTGTTCCAACCATCTGGATTTTTGGCTTAAGAGTGAGTTCTGCATCTGGTCTGCACAAAGGGAGGGGAGTATACCAGAAGGGAATGACAAATGAAGAAAACAGAATAGATCACCCCCTGAGCCAGCGGTAGGTTACGTACAAGTTCAGAGGTCCTGGGCAGGATGACTCAGTAGAGGAGACTTTCTGTTTTACCAAGCCCTGGAAGAGCCGCAGTCACTGCACCTGGCATAAATAACAGATGTGATGAGTCAAAATATGATCTGCCTTGGCACTAATAGTGAATAAGATCAGCTAGTTGCACTGCTGGTAACTGAATGAAATTGGCTTGATGGCCATAAGGTCGGTAAGATCAGCACAGGAGCTCTGGGCAAGGGTTGGGTGGGCTAGGGAGGGTGCTAAAAGAACTGTGAAGAAAATGACTATGATGATGAGAAATGCCCTTTGAAAAATTTAAAGCATAATGTAAATGTGGTTATCATTACCTGTCAGTCTCAAAGTTGTGTGTGGGCCACAATCCACAACCTGGACACTTTCCTTTGTTCATTCATTCTGATTTCACACCTTAACTCCTACCTCAGTCTATCTCTGGGACTCCCACCCTTCTTTTTGTGTAAAGTCCACATTAGGGAGAAGTAAGGTAGCCAGTGGGGACATCCCTCCTGCAGGAAATTTCAAGACACTAAATAGAGATTAGCAATCTGGGATGCCCTTTTTCAAATGTAATTCTGACTGAAATGATGGGAATGCAGAGGAGAAAGCCATAATGCAAAGGAAAAGTGGAAAGGGAAGCTGGTGAGCTTTGAAACTTGATCTGAGGGATTTACCTCAAAAACTTTGTCCAATCCAGTCCAACCATCAGAGATTAAGCGCCTTCTAAGGTACTGGATCAACAGCTAGGCAGGCAAAGATAAAACAAAAAAGTTCTCTTTGTCCCAAAGGAGTTTACAAGGAATGTGTCCTGTTCAGGGGATGGGAATACTTTAGGTCATTTTGACATCTACATTCTATGCAATAGGAGGAAGGAATCTCATTGGGCTTTTGCATTATACTGGGGCAATTAAGCTTTTTTAGTGTCTTGGACCCCTATGGCAATCTGGTGAAATCTATGGACTCCTTTTCAAATAATTTGTGTTATTAATTCATAAATGAAACATAATGAGTAAGTTCTCTGCCTCCCTTTCCCAGAGCCAGGCATGCCTCTCAGAGTTCTAGGGCACCCATAGGGGCCTGGGGATGTTTTTCTCCATTGCCATCAGCTCAAACCCCCACCGATTCTTTCCATTTATTTATTTTTAATTTATAGACTACAACAAGCATTTCCATAATATCCTATAATAAAGATGATTGCACATGAAACTGCAAATCTTTTATGTACAATTTGCTATTCCTTTTAAATACATAATAAAGTTATCATGTAAATTTCTTTTTCTCCCTTCCCCCCACCCTAGAGATAGGTACCATTAGACACACACACACACACACACACACACACACATATATATATATATATATATATATATATATATATACACATATTTATATGTTAAATTATTCTATACATACTTCTCTTTATCAGTTCTTTCTCTGGATACAGACAGCTTCTTTTACTGGTTCTGATCCCCCTAAGTTAACTTGTCAGTGACTGGTACACCAGTTCTATTTAATTATTTAATACTCATTAGCTTTTTCAAAGGGACATTTACTTCAAATATATAGCAAGAACAAAATGTAAACATTTTCCCCTAACACTTCAGGGATGCCCTCTTAGCTCACCCACTTCCTAAATAATATTGATCCCATCAAGTTCACATTCAACTATAGCATGACTGCCGGGTGAATCCTCATCTCAGCTACCATTGGCCTGCATCCCAAAGGTAGCTACTGAAGGTCATCCCTTGCTTCTTGGGGCATCAATGCATCATTGGCTGTAAATTGAAAAGCTGTGATGCCAAAACCCTCTCTTGACCTTTCAAAATTCACAATATTGGGAAAATCAATCACTTCATGTAAAATGTAAAAGAACAAATACAGGGTCTAAGGACTGAGGCTTTTTCACAAGGTGAATTCTCTGAAATTCTCCCCTTAGAGGGGAGAAGGCCCCAAGTCCTCTTCCCTTACAAACATTGTTTTTCACTAAGCACAGTGGGAGAAAAAGTCACCAAGATTCTCCCAAGATTGCAACTGAAAAAAAAAAACAGTAGGCAGAGCCTTCAAAGATGATCCCCATCCCCCTAGGCAGGCAAATGAAAAAGGTTCCTCCTAACTATGTTTCACAGACCAGTACCAGTTACTGAATGTTTATGTATGATTCACAGGCTCCAAGACTACTTGAATTAGGAGGCCCAGGTGTACACAATGTCAGAATTGGGATGTGGGGGTGGAAAGAAGGTACTCAGGGATAGAAGATACATTCTTAACTTGGGTCCACAAAGGGGCAAGGGACATCTGACTACACTGGGTTGTTAAATCAGGGGAATCATATCTATAGGGAATACTTTTAAAATTTAGAGCCACTTAGTGTGGTACTAGGTAGATTTATTTTATATGTACTTCTAATTATTTTACCCTAATGCATTATTTTTGAATTTATATATTCTCTTTTCCTTAAGAAATAAATTCTAAAACATAGTACACCCACTTTTGTGGTTTGGAATATGGAAAAAGAAGAGTGCCATAGTTTAGATTCTAAACTTAATAAAAGAATTTGTTCTGTGAAGTTTGAATTCAAAGAGCCACACATGAGGACCCAGAGGCCACTTATGGTCTTGAGATCACAGGTTCCTCACGCCTGCCCTAGATGATAGAGGAACTACCCTGACTCTAGAGCATCTAGTCCTGCTTTGAATGTTGAACCCAAGACTCCTAAAGCATCATAGACTCTCTTTTCCTGTCATGTCCTAAAGACCGTTGGGTCTGAGGCTCCTTGGCAATATTCCTGGATGTTTTTCTTCCTTGTTCCTTCTCAGTCCTACTCTGAAGGAATTAGTCTTGGCCCCAGTGTGAGGGAAGTTAATTGGGAAGTTCAAGGGTTATCCTATTTTGGAGATGTAAGTCCCAGGTCTAGAGAGAGGTTTATTGGGAGTACACTTCCATTATTTTCCCTATCCCTCACTCCCTGTATGCCTCCAGTTAAGACATCCCTTTAGTCTTTCCCTTAAATAAACCAAATAAAATAGCTTGTTGCTTTCAGCTTTGAGTAGCCCATCTAATTGCTTGTGCAGAGCTCCTCTACTCCCAGGCCTGGACTCTGACAAAATTACAAAGAAAGGAGTAGTGAATGTTATGCTGAACTGTCTAACTAGGGTGCTAGTGGTTGTAGAAGGGGAAAGGAGTGTTAGGAATTGAGTGTGGCAGATACTTCAACTCAAGGACAAGGGAAAGTCCAAGAGGTTCTTTGCCTCAAGTTTGGGTTCTGTGAGCTAGGACATTTAAAGATAGAAGCACTGGACTTGAGGGCAAAAGTCCAGAGAATCACAGAATTTCTGGGATAAGAGGGACCTGTAGAATCTTTGAATTCAACCCATACCTCAAGAAGAATGCCCTCTACAAGGTGCACACAAAGGGATTTAGACTTTCCTACAAGACTTTCACTGAAGAGAAATTCACTGCCCACTGAGATCTGAGTTCTAATTGTTAGCAAGATTTTCTTCTCCTACAGCTAAGATCTATTTATTCAGAACTTCCAGACACTGCTCCTAATTCTAAGAACAAGTCTCAAATTCCATCAGCTCTCATTCTCCCTTAGAGTCTTTTCTTCTCCCAGATAAACATCCCACAACAGTTCCTTCAACAGATGCTCATGGCACGATCCCAGGGATCTTTGCCATATTGTCTTCCATACTCTGGATGCTTTCTAGCTTACTAACATCCTCCCCCAAGGAAAACTGGCCAGTGTAAGGTCCAGAATCAAGTGCTGGATCCCATACAGAGTCAGTCGTCATTCTGAATGATCTGTAAAATGTCTCATGATTTTTTGTAGAAGAAAAGGAATCCAAGGTATTTTCTGAGGTCATTCCACCTTCCTCTGGGCAAATTCCTCTTGTCTCCCTGACAAGTATTAAAAATGACATTTAAAGAAGGAAAACCAAGCACTGAGATCATCCAAGTGATTGACTAGGGGAATCTAGCAGTGACTTAGAGCAATGAATTCTGATGTTGAATATCAAGTGAGTCATTTGAGCTCTGCCTTGCTCTAAGTGGCCAGGTATTAAGATAAGAAAAGGCCAGTATTACAAATGACATGAACTACTCTCATTGGCAGTATTAGCAGCTCCAGATATATAGTCAGCTACGAAATCTGAGTGTGTAAGAAGAAAAACCATTTGTTTTCTTTTGGAGGCGGGGCAAAGCAACGTGGGGAAAACTTGTAAATCAATCAACATTTATTGAGTGCCTACTATGTGCTAGTGCACTGTTGGTTTCATCATAGCTACATGACCACAACCTTAACTCGTCACCTCACCCTCTCTCCCAGCAGAATATAAGCTCCTTGAGGGCAGGGTCTATGTCATTTTCGTCTTTATTTCCCCAGAGCCTGGCACAGCACCAGGGACATAACAAGTATTTGATAAATGCATATTGACTGATTGCTACTACTCCTTTAGTGATAGAACATTAGAATGGAAAGAAAACTTGCTTCAGAGTCAATAAGACCTGGATTTGATTTCTAGCTTTGAAACTTATTAGCTGGGTGACCTTGGGTAAGTCTCATCTGTAGAACAAGAACAAATAAAGCATGAACTCCCTGTCTCATAAGGTTTTTGTGAGGAAAGCATTATAGATGTGAAGTATTGTTAATCTTTATCTTCTGTCTTCCATATTCTTTCTCCCTAAACTTTCTTAGATTATTCATTTAAAATATTTATTCTCCTAAGCATTTATCATCTTTCCTTCCTATTGCCCCACCACCAATGAACAAAAATAAAGCCCTCATGAGAAATATGTATAGTCAGTCAATAAACTTTTATTAAATACCTACTATGTGCCAGGCATGTAAACCTGGAGATACAACAAAAAGTGAAAGAGATTCCCTGCATTTGAGGAGTTCACAATCTAAGGGGGGAAATTCATTTGCAATCTAACATGCAAATGACTGTGTACAAACAAGCTCTTTACAGGATAAATAACCGACAGAGGGAAGGTAATCAAACTAAGCTGGGAAAGGCTTCCTGTAGAAGGTGAGATTTTAGCTGAGACTTGATGGAAGCTGGGGAGCCAAGAGGCACAGAGGAAGAGAGAGAACATTCCATGGATGATAAACAACCTGTGAAAATGTCTGGAGTTGGAAAGTGGAGTATCACATTTGAGGAACAGCACGTCCTGGATGTCTCCAGTTAAGACATATGGTCGACCCCCAAAATAAATTCCCACATTGACCATATACCAAAAATATATATATTTCATTCTGCATTTTAAGTCCCTCACCTCTCTGACAGGAGCTGGGTGATGTGTTTCATCCAGAGTCCTCATCATTTATCATTATATTCACCCAAATTCTAGTCTTTCAGAGCTATTTTTCTCTATAATGTTGTGGCCAATATATAATTGATTTACCTAATTCTACCCATTTTACTATGCATCCGTTTAGAGATATTTCCCCAATAGGTGAACACTGTCTCCCTTCCCCACCTTGGTTTCCAGTTTGGGGCTACCATGAAAAGAACTACTATTAATATTTTTTACATATATGTCCTTTTCTTCTAGCTTTCATTTCTTGATGTATAAGCCTAGTAGTGGCATTGCTGGACCAATATGTACATGCAAATTTAGTAACTTTTGAGACATAATTCTAAATTGCTTTCCAGAATGACCAGACCAATTCACAGCTCAAGCAACACTGTACTAGCATGCCTCTTTTCCCAAAGACCCTCTATTTACCAATTCTCACGTTGTTAATTTGATGAGCATAAGATGGAACCTCAGAATTGCTCTTATTTGTATTTCTCTGATTATCAGTAATTTGGAGAATTTTTCATAGATGTTGGTAGCTTAGATTTACTTGGACTACTCTTGAGGGCCATCATTTATCAACTGGTCACCCAAGCCAAGCATTTGAACTAGGATCCTTTTCCTAGATCCAAATGTCTAAGGTCCTAGTATTATAGAAAGAAAAATGTGAATCCTCACTTTTTAAAAATGGGCTGGAACAGGTTGTATGGAAGAGTTTTGTACATATGGATTTCCAAAAATACTTATGGGATAACATATAAACATAAGTAAGTATGGAGAGTACTTTCCACTGGTACCTTCTAGCATCCCAAATGGGGTAAATGCTCCAAGATCTCCAATATGGTTATAACTCTGGGCTGAAGCCAATAGGGCTAGCTATGTGTGCAAAACTAAGTGAAGGAAAGAATTCTTATCATGAGTCTCTGTGCCTTATAGAAGATGAAATTTCATTATGGAATATAAGACCAAATATTCTCAAGGGAGGACAGATTTCCAAAGCAAATGCAAAAGTGCTGATCCCCTTTCCTGTGTTCTAATAAGTCTTCTACCTTATTGGGTCTTTGGATGTAGCAGATTGGCATTATTTCTAGTACAGAGACAGGGTGTCAAAAAAGGTTTATTTTTATTACATCTAATTATGCTGAGATTTCAGTAATCCCATCTGCCCACTTCTTCTGTCAGTAATGAAAATACATGATCCATTAAAAGTGGTCCTGATCCGAACATGATGGTTATACCATCTAGCCTGATGGAATATGAAACTGGACATAGGAGAAGTACAAAATTCAGAATTTAGGGCTTTAGGAAATCTTATGCATTCTGTACTTAAGTCTCAGATATGCCAAAGCTGGAATTCCTTAAAGGAGTCTTTCCTCATTTCCTGTGAGCAGCACCCTTCTTCAGCGTTTCATTGACAGATTTAGTCACTTACAGATGAATTTTAAAAGACAGTTACATATGGAAATATGTTTTGCATGACAGCACATGTATAACCTTTATCAAATTTCTTGCCTTTTCAAGGAGTGTGGGAGAGAATTTGGAACTCAAAATTGTAAAAAGAAAAAAAATGAAGGTTAAAATCATTTTTACATTTAATTGGGAAAATAAAATATTAATATTTTTTTAAAAGATGGCACAAAAATAAATGTCTGCCTGATTATAAATTACTAAGAGAAAAGAACAAGGGAAAAGTGGTAAAAGACTGAAAACTATGAGGAAAAGCAAGAAGAAAAAAAAGAGATCAAATCTTAACAAGAATAAACAGATACCTCTGAAAATAATTATACTTTGAAAGAGCCCCCCAAAAAGAAATCTTTCTAAAGAAAGCAAAAGGGTGTGGAGCCAAGATGGAGGACTAGAAAAACACACTTATGCAGGGTTCTCCCCATAGCCCATAAAATACCTGTAGAGAGGGACTCTTAACAAATTTTGGAGCAGCAGAAGTGGAGAACAACAGAGTGGAGGAGATTCCTAGCCCACGGTGACCTGAAAGGCCCACAGAAACGTTGGTTGTGCCAGATGTGGAGCCAAGCACAGAGCCAGCCCAGCCTTGGCAGCACAGTACGATGAGACTCTGGGAGGATGACACCTTGGGGGCAGAATCTCCAGTCGCATTAACGGGTCCTCAGATCTCTTGGCCCACAGGCACCAAAGGTCAGTGACAGGGTTTTATCAGGAAGCCAGGAAGGGAGAAGGGCCTTCCCATAGCTCCAGCAGCAGGCAGCCACAGAGCCAGCACAGCAGCCCCTATGGAAGCTCCATTGTTGGAGCATAAAAACCCCTGGGGGCATTGAAGAGCTGAGTCTTACCTGGCTGAGCTGGTCTTCCTCTCAAACTGAATGGCAGCCCTGCCCATCCCGCTTATCTGAAAATCAGCCCCAAGTGCTGTCTTGGGAACTGGAGGTCAAGTGGCTGTGGAGAGGTAACTGCTAAGATTCTGGGCACAAAAATCCCTCTCTGCGTCCAGACTAGTACACACTTGATTGTGCCACCTTGGAGGAGCTGAGATCTCACAGATTCCCAGAGTATACCCTACTCTTGACAA
>CM053770.1:558735958-558763246 GCA_028658325.1 Potorous gilbertii
AATGGGGAGAAAATTTTGGAACCCAAAATCTTGTGAAAATGAATGTAAAAAGTTAAATAAATTTATTTTAAAAAATTAAAAAAAAAACAATCCTGTTTTTCAGTAAGATGCACATGATCATGGTCTCTTGGCTAAGGAGATGCCACGGAAGGAGAAGATAGAATCCTAGTTAAGATCCTTTTTTTTATTCCATAGATGGAATGAATTTAAAACAGAGAAGAATGTTCTCTATAAAGAAGAAAAGTAGGGAGAAAAGCATAAGGTTGTAGCCGCAAGGAATCGGAGATATCATCTGGTCCAACCTGCTCCCTCTGTAGGTGTGGAAACAGGAATCCAGAGAACATTAGAGATTCACCCAAAGTGAAAACTGAAATTTTAACCCAAGTCCTGCTGGTTCTGACTTTAGTGCTCTTTCCATCAGTCTATTTTTACAGTCTTGTACTTAATTTGACAGAAAGGTAAAGTTTAAAAACCACTGGGCTTGGAATCAGGAGAATATAAGATTGAATTCTAGCAATGATATTTCCTAGCTGTATGATGCTGGGCAATTCATTTAACCACTCTGTACCTCAGTTTCCCCATCTGTAAAATGAAAGAAATAATAGCACCTACCTCACAGAAAAGGAGTTATGATTAAATATTACATTTAAAGCATTTTTCAAGTCTTAAAGCATTATATACATACTTCATCATCATCATCATCATCATCATCACTGTTCATGTTGACCCTATCCACTTGTTCCTGATCCAGCCTACTATTTAAAGTACAAGATTTACTTTTCTATTATATAGTATCCCAAGTTATAAACTATGTATTGACAGGTACATTGTAGGCACACAATATAGTTAGGTAGTATATATTTATTCTAATTTAACATATTAAGCTAGCTTCTACTAGCTTCTGTTTGCAGTTTCTCCCAGTTTCATCCTCAAACACCCCTTCATTTCTCTTCTTTCCTCTCCTTTTCATCTCTCCCCCCTTCTTCATCCCTCTTTCTCTCCCTCTAGAATGTAGAGGTAATCCTGTGCAACAATGTTTTAAAAATATAAAGCAGAGACTCAGTCCATTCAGGAATAACCTAAAAGTTCTAGAAAAACATTGGATTCTCCCTGGATTATAGGAGACTAGATCAACTACTTCATGATATCCTTAGAAATTAGAATCCCTTTTAGTTAGGACCAATGGTTTGGCTAAATCTGGTCTCCCAGTACCACCCTGCATCAGCCATAAAATGACTTGAAACCTCTGGAGGGGGTGCCTCCCTACAGTATTCTGGTCTAATGACTCTACCGATGGTACAATGGAAAGATTATTGGTTTTGGAGTCAGAGAACCTGGGTTCAAATCTTGCCTCTGATGCTTACCACTTGTGTGACTCAAGGCAAGTCAATTAATTTCCCAGCTCTAAGCAGCTTCTAAGAAGAAGGTATGGTATGGTATGGTAGAAAGTATAGAAGATCTGGGTTAGATTCTACTTCTGATGCTTTCTATCTGTGTGACACTGAACACATCACTTAATCTCCTTGGATCTCTTCTTATTCATAAAATAAGGGAGCTGAGATGGCTTCTGAGATACATTCTAGTTCTTAGTCCCTTAGGACAATTGCCAATAGAAATAGATTTCCATCCCAAATCCCAGGATTTCCTTTTGTTTGGGTCAATCCGTAAACACAGGATTCAACTAGAACTAAGTCACACAAATAAAATGAACTGGACAGTTACCTAATTAGCTATCACATCTTGTAGAGATTAGTGGGGAAACAGACTTGGTGGAGCTAAGTATAAAACTTTCTCATTTGTAAAACATGAGGCATATGCCTCAGAAATGTGAATGCTGATATAAAGAGCCCAGTTTCTACAACTGTATTTGGATTATGTGCAGTTATTTTGGGGTATGGAATGGATAACAGGTTGTCAAAAACTCATCTTTTTCTCATTTCTATTTGCAGTGGCAAAATAATTCTATGGAGGATGACTCCCACTTTGTCTAGTTCTAGTCTCGCAATCTCCAAAAGGGCATGCAATGTTAAGGGTAAGCTTGGCTACTAGCCATCTATAAGGGGTACGGTGAGAGGGGGGAGGAGTAATGAAATGACTGAAGATACAAAGGTTTGCTCTTCTGAGCATGCTGATTTATCAAGCGATGTATGCCAATTTCTCAACAAACTGGGACCAAGAGTTCTCAGTTTAAGCCTGGACCCAAAATACATGAGGACACAGATTTTCGTACATAAAAACAACCAAATAAAGCCAATTGATTAAAAGGAAACAACACAACATTACGTCATCTGATTTCTAATTAGATAAAAGATTAGGGATTTTCCAAATTTGGAGGAGAGTGCACAGGTACATTTCCCTGAATTCAGAAAAAGAGGTGTTCCACTTCCTTCAGGTGTCTGTAAACAATCAAAGCCACAAAGAAACAATAGCTGATTGATCAATATGGGGCCAATTTTCAAATAAGACATATGGGTTATTTGAGATGTACAGTTGTGAAAAAAACTCTACATCATTCTTTGGATCTGATCAGGTGTCAAGTCCTGGTAACCTAGGTCTCAGTTAAGGGTCTCTAAACAACGGGAGAGGTGATCCTGTGTTTTAGCCACATGGGACTAGTTTCAAATAGTGCAATAAAGTTTTCTCCCAATTTTCATTATTGAATAAAATTTTCTCACAGAGCAGAAATTGGACTGAGACCCATAAATTGAAGAGAAAAAGAACTGAGCCAGTTCTAGAATTGAGTTGCAAAATGGAGTCTGTGTGGTTCACCCAGTTCCCACAAATGACCACTTGCTGTCCTAATTCCATCAATAGTGAAGTTGTCACTAATAACTGCCACTGCCTTCTCTTGGAGTAGTGTAACCTCCCTGTGGGCAGGAATATTTCCATTTTTGTATCCTTACCCCTTAGCACAGTGCCTGAATCAGAGTAGAGACACTTAACAAATGCTTGTTGATTGATTGATTTTCCAATGTAATAAGAAACCTATTCTTTATGTAGCCTTGAAGAGCAGATAGACTTAGAATCAGATGTCTGCCCACTTGGAGGACTTGGGCAATTCAGATCTGCGTGACTACTGTATTACACCAAGAAAAGCTCTTTGAAACCCATAACTGTATCAATGTAGCCTGGTGATATTACAAGTTGTCCCAGATCTCCTTCAACCCTGACTCTACTTATCCACACAGGAGTATGTATTTTATTTTAAAATTTATTTCTGGGGGTTTAAATGCATTTTATTTTAGACAACTTGTGTCATGCTTTTTAAAAAAAAAAAACAAACAAGAACAACAATCCTCCGCTCCAAATAGATCAAGGCAAAAAATAAATGAATTTAAATACCTGACTTCCCTGGCTTTTTTCAAGTCTCAGCTAAAAACTCATTTCTTTGCAAAACCTTTCCTGGTCCTCCCCAGTCTTAGTGCCTTGCCTCTGAGATTATCTACAACTTATTCTGAGTGTATCTTGTTTATACATAATCATTTGCATATTATCTCTCCCATTAGACCATGAAGTCCTTGAGAAGAGAAACTCTTTCTTTTTCGTATATACAACCCCAGCAAACAGTGCCCAACACATAATAGGTGCTTAATAAAATGTCTATTGACTGACTGAAGGGACTACTAGAAAAAAAAGCTTTCTTCATACCCCCAGCACTTAACATATTTCCTGGAATACAGTAGGTATTTCATACATGTTTGTTCACTTGATTTGATATGCACTCTCATATTCCAAGCCCCTAAAATTCCTTATTTCCTGATACTGGCAACTATGTTGCCCACAGGCAACAAACAGCCTCCCTTAGTCCTAATGTATTGGTTTGAATATAAGGCAAAGGATACAAATTTGAAAAAAAAAACAAAAAACAATTTTTCTTTCGTTATGTTGACCTAAATAGAAGATGAATTTGAATGTGAAACATAGGATCACAGATGTTTATAGAATTGTAGATTTAGAGCTGGAAGGGACGTTAGAGATCAGCTAATCCAGGGTTCTTAACCTGGACTCTGTTATTGTGTTTAGAAAACTATTTTGATAACTCTTTCAAGTCAATTGGTTTCCTTCATAATCCTACATATTGTATTTTATACATTTAAAAGGATTCTGAGAAGAGTCCATAAGTCTCACCAGACTGTCCAAAGAGTCCATGATGTATAATATTGTTCAGAGTCCCTGATGTAGTCCAAACATGTCCTTTTACAGGTGAGGAACATGAGGTTTTGAGATTCGAACTCTGGTCTTCTAAGTTCAGAGTACTGTAGAACCAGTGTTCACAATCTTTACTTTCCAGAAATAGGAACTTTAAAAAAGTATAACTATACTATAATATAAAGCTATCTGCTTTTTGCCCTCTGTGATATTAAAGGTTTGAAACACTCTTATCTAATTTAGCTTTTTTTCCATCTGTGAAATACTTCTACTTCTTCAGCTAAAGAAAAGTATTTAAGTGATCAGAGGAGTAACTGACATATCCAGATTTTGTTGTTTCAGAACAAGCATTTGAAATGATCTAAACCAGTGATGTCAAACTTAGATAAAAACAGGACCATAAATCTGTACATAAGGATCCCTGAGGACGGCATGCCGATTTTGTTTAAAAACGTAATGTTATCTATGCTTTATTATATTTTTATTTAGCTTGTTAAATATTTCCCAAATATATTATAGTCTGGTTCTACCTTCACTTGGGAGTGCTGAGCCTCTCTTTTGACAACTCTGATCTATTCTTCCTCTCGCAGTGTTCCATTCCCTTTGGGTAAGTGAGTTTTTCATAGGAGATCTTCAGCAGCATTTGCTTGGGAACTAACTGGCATTGATCTTCCTGTGACTGAGATGGCCAAACAGTGCTCTAAGAGGGGGCTGCCCCTACCTGCTGGACGATGTCTGCTAGCACATATCCCAAATTCAGAGTGAGTTGGACTCTAAATTGTTTGTCATTCATTCTGCTGATTTCATTATGGTTTGGAGATGATATTAAGGGGGTTCTTGAAAATGAGATGAGAGGAGCCTGAGTTCGCCCAGATTCTTCCAAGCCAGAAGGCCTTTCAATTTACAATCACCATGCTAGACCTTGCATGACAAAAATGAAACAAGAAGCAGGCATTGTGTTAGGTGGAAACAAAGGGAGTATACAAAATTAATCACAAAATATATGTAATATATACCTACAATATCCTGTGGGTGCAAACAATTTGGGGGAGGAGTTGGGACAATGATCAGGGCTAAGTTTTAAGGAATCTGGGGATATGAGGTAGAGGGCTGGAGAGAGTGCATTCCAGGCATGGGGGTAGGGGGTAGGGGAAGCAGCTTATGTAAATAAATTCCTGCAGGTTGGAGATGGAGTCTCATGCAATAGTGTAAAATGTGGAGCAAATCATCCAAGAAGGTAAGAAGGCATTGGACTGTGGAGGACAACATTAAAAGCCAAACACAGTTTTTATTTATCCTAGAGATATGAGGGGGCCTTTTTAGCTCCCTGAGCACAGAGTAACATGGATAGACCAGTGCTTCAAGAACATTAATTTTGTAGCTGTGTAGAGGAAGGAAAACCAACTACGGGGTACTGCAACAGTCAGAGAAGAAATGATGAAAGATTGAACTAGAGGGGTGGCTGTAAAAGTGGAGAGAAGGGAATGGGTGGGAGATATATTATGGAGGTAGAATCAGCAAGGCCTGGCAACCAACAGGATGTGAGGAGTGACAGACAGTGATGAGCTGAGGATGATGCTCACATCAGCAACCTGGTTGAATGAACAGAAATGCCCTCAACAAAAACTGGGAAGTTAGGAAGAGGGATGGATGTGAGGGGACGAAAATCAGTTTTGGTTTGGACATGTTGAGTTGGAGATGCATATGAGATTTTTAGTTAAAGTTGTATGGTGGCTGTTGGTGATATAAGACAGGAACTCAGGAGAGAGACTAGGACTGGACACTTAAATGTGGGAGACTAGAGGTGATAGGTGAACTGGAGGAAGCTGATGAGTTCACTAAAAGTGTAAAGAGAGGAGAAAAGAAGGCCCAAGAGAGAGGGCAGGGGTATACTTACAAAAGGGAGTGGAACAAAGATGATGTTTCAACAAAAGCGACTCAGAAGACCAGCCAGA
Organism: Potorous gilbertii; assembly: GCA_028658325.1. Classification (NCBI taxonomy): domain Eukaryota; kingdom Metazoa; phylum Chordata; class Mammalia; order Diprotodontia; family Potoroidae; genus Potorous; species Potorous gilbertii. The sequence continues at coordinate 558,742,063 of CM053770.1, forward strand.
CAGGTAGTAGGAAAACCTAGAAAGAGCAGCATCAGGAAATGCCAGGGAGGAAAGGCTTTCTGAGTGTAACACCCATAGCAGCTGCTATGAACATGCATATGTATCCCCAGGGTTTGTTTGAAAAATGTAACAAACTCACCTCCTCCAAGACAAAACCAAAATATTTATTTGGAACATTGCCATTAGGATACCAGAAGGCAAGATTTAGTAAGGTACTCACCACCAATCCAGGGAGCACCAACATTTCTGTCAAGCCTCGCCAGGAGCAAGTTCTCCTAGCCAAGTTCTTCCCTCAGTCTGCTTCTCCTTCAGCCTACACCTTTCCCTCCAAGCAATACAATACATTCTGTTTCCAATCAAAAACTGGACACTTGATTGGCTTAGAGCAGCTTGGAAATCAGTACTTAACTGGGAAAGTGTGTGAATCCCAGTGACCCAGTGACTAATTGTCTCTTGGCTACCACTCCAAGTGAACATAGGTGCTCCATCAGCCACCACTACCCCGTCCATATGTGGAACCATCAGTTACAACAAATGGAGAAGTTTTGAATGCTGTGGATAAATTCACTTACCTTGGTAATGTACTTTCCAGGGTTGTACACATTGACAATGAGGTTGATGCACACATTGCCAGAGCTAGCTCAGTGTTTGGGAGAAAAAGGTTTGGGAGAGAAGGGGTATTAGACTGACTACCAAACCGAAGGTCCACAGAGCCAGTGTGCTGACATCATTGTTATATGCTTGTGAAACACGGACAGTCTATAGCGCCATGCCAGGAGACTGAATCACTTCCATTTGAACTGTCTTAGGAAGATTCTGAGGATCACCTGGCAGGATAAGGTACCAAACGCTGAAGTCCTTGCTCGAGCTGAACTGCCAAGTATTCATACTATGCTTCAGACAGCACAACTCTGATGGGCTGGCCACATTGTTTGAATGCAAAATGTAGGCTTGCCAAAAAGACTTTTATGGAGAACTGGCATGGGGCAGGTGATCTCAAGGACTCTCTCAAGAACTTTGGATTTGACTGTCCAACATGGGAGACACCGGTGCAGGACTGCTGAGCATGGTGTGTCCACATCAGGAAAGGTGCTACACTCTTTGAGCTAAGCAGAATTGAGACAAAGTCAATGCAGGATATCCACCCCAAATATTCACACCGACTATCTCCGCCCAACCTGTGGTAGAGTATTCTGAAGTCGTGTTGGTCTGATCAGCCACAGTCGGACACACTCAAGTTTCACTTTACAATGGCGATGTCCTTTGGGTCCTCTTCAAAGATGAAGGACAGCAACCAAACCACCAACCAACCATTAATGGGCCATGAAGATCTTATATCCATTAATATTACAGTGAGACATCTAGGTAGTGCAGAGGAAGACATGAGTTTGAATTCTGCCTTAGATGTTCCTTAGTTGTGTGACCCTAGTCAAGTCATTTAACCTCTCTGTGCCTCAGTTTACTCATCAGTAAAATGAGAATGATAATAGTATCTACCTCACAGGATTACTTGAAGATCAAATGAGTTAATATATAAAAAATACTTTGTAAACTTTAAAGGGCTATATAAATATTAGCTAAGAAATGCTAAGTAAATCAGGCAGTTAACAAGGTCAGATACTTCAGGATTGAGGGAAGGTCATTAGATGAGTTGAGGTGATAAACAAGATACCTGTTGCTGCAGGGTCTGCCAGGATAAATTCAAAGAGTTCTTCACCCTGTTGACCATGGCTGACCTTTGCTGTGCAGTTGTGTCTGACTCTTGTTGGCCCCATTTGGGGTTTTCTTGGCAAAGATACTGGAGTGGTTTGCATTTCCTTCTCCCGCTCATTTGATGAATGAAGAAACTGAGGCAAACAGGGTGAAGTGAGTTGCCCAGGGTCACATAGCCAGTAAGTATCCGAGGTTGGATTTGAACTCATTTTCCTGACTCCTGCTCAGCCTTCTATCCACTGACCCACCTACCTGCCTCCACCAGCTGATTTAACTGGTGATGAATTTTTCATCCAGGGCCACTCTGAAAGTTGTAGAGGAGGTGCAATCTGAATTTGTGGTTGATATACCCACACTGATAAAATCACAGATTTTGACGTACATCAACAGCAATAAAACCAAATCTTGCTTTAAATTATTAGTACCTCTAGTACCATTATAATATGGTCTCCAAATAATTTTTCAAGGTACTCTGGTTGGCAGTGCCATGCCTGTTCCAATTCCTAAGTATCTTGACACCAAGTTTTCTCTCTTTTGCTCTTTACATAGAAGCAGAGGCCTGTTAAGTTGTAAAGCTTCTGTGAAATTTATTTAAGTCACATTTCCCTTTCTTCTCTCTCTTGTTATCACTGGCAGCCCTTAACCCTCACTGTCAACTCTGAATACTCTGTAACGTTGACTCAATCAACCAACCCATCAATCAATCAACAAGTATTTATTAAAAGCTCCTGCTCTGTGCCAGGTACTGTGCTCTGTCCCCTGTGATCCCCCTGCCTCCAAGCTTATCATCTCATCTCTTTGGACATGTCACTGTGTTTTCAAGGTAATAGGTACCACTGATGGGGGAGGAGACTTCCTCAGAACCCCTCAAATCACACAGGGAAGTACTTGACTACATAGAAGAAAGAATGCTGGAATTGGATTCAGGAGAGATCTGGGCTTCAATCTGAACCCTGAAGAATTCTAGCTATATGACTACGGGCAAATTTTTCTGGGTTTCAGTTTCTCCATTTGTAAAAGGGGGAAAATAATACTTGTAGAACATCTCTGACCTAATCTGACAGGATTATTCTGAGGAAAGCACTTTGTGAAACCTTAAGACATTATTTAAATGTGAATTTTTATGACCAAGATTATTATTCGACATTGCTGACCTGTGGTACCTCCTATGTATGAGACAGCTAGGTAGTGCAGCTGATAGAAGGCTGGACCTGGAGTCAAGGAGAACTGAGTTCAAATCATACCTCAGACACTCAGTTGCTATGTGACCTTGGGCAAGTCAGTTACTTGTCTCAGTTTTCTAGTCTGTAAAATGGGGATCATAAGAGCACCTACCTTCCAAGGTTGTTGTGAAAATCAAATAAGACAATGTTTGTACAGCACATGGCTAACCTCAAAGTGCTTGCTAGATATTCTTGTTATTGTAATTTATGGATTCTACTCCTGATTTTCACTTTCACCTCAGGATGTTCCGGTAAATGTTTATAACTGGTTCTCTGAGAAAAAAAATGTGTAATACTTCTAAGGTTCATCTTCATTATAAACATTTTCTCCATAGCTTTCTAAAGTCTAAACCACTGAGAAAACAATAAATCAAACTCTGAAAAAGTGTAGTGTTTGTTGATTTCTAAAGCATTTATGATCACACTTTCATTAATGATCAGCTTTCTCCAGTCCATATGAGCCAACTCCAACACCCTCCTGCCTGGCCTGACTAAAAGGAATTCTCCACCTCTCTGATCCCAGGGATGGAATCAAAGCTGGCAGCAGCTCTGTGCAATGAAAATAACATGAGCCCTGGGTTCCAGGGCGAGCTCTACCACTTAGTCATTGGCTATGTAACCTTGGACAAATGTCCTTTTGGCCTCATCTATAAAATGACAGGGTTGGTATCTAAATAGAGATGATATCTAAAGCCCTTCAGGCCTCAATATTCTCTGATCATTGGGGTGACATCACCTGCCTAAATGAGGGACTGAAAAAAGCCATTTTCTGGGAGCAGAGCAGTAGAGTTCTATGTATCTGGTTGGACAGTTAGGTGAGGCAGGTGAAAAGAAAGAGCCAAGACCTTTTGTCTGGCAGGCTTCCCCCTCTCTTCATAGACCCCACCTCCACTCATTCAGAATGAGCTTAAATTTCACGTTTTAAAATACAGAAACCTCTAAGTGTTATTTCTGACTCTGTGAACATTACTTAACTGATTAGTGATTTTCCACAACTGTAAAATAAGAATTATATTTACACACACACACATATACATACATCCTTAGTCTATTTCACACAGAGCTGATAATGATATGACAAGTCTGTGAATGTTAAATAAGCATTTTATAGAATAGATAAAAAAGAATGTAAAACAAATATACACGTATATAGAAAAGGTATGGTAGATATCTAGTAGATTTAGTTATGTATGGTAGATATAAAGTATACACTAATTACCAGCAGCAAGATTAAGAAGGAGCAATTAGATACTAAAAAAATCATGCAGCTCAATATCTCCATCACATCCTGATGTATTTTAAAGTAACATTTAGGCATAATTTGTTCCATAAAATAATAAAAAGATAACTTATTCAGTCTTTTTAACCTTTGTGCCTTCTGCCCCTCTCTTCCCAGAACTCTGAGATCCTTTCTAACCTATTCCAATTAAACTTTTCTGTGTTGTTTGCATCCTGCTAAGTCTGATTGCTCTTTCTGTTGATTATTTCATTGCTAAGATTTTCAATTTACAAAAATAGATGGACCTGATTCCAAGGCCTCTGGCACCTGTATAATAATTTTAATTTTCACTATTAGTATAAATGAATGTCAGAAGCGGCCAGTAGTTCAGTGGATAGAACATTGATCCTGGAGTCAGGAAAATCTGAGTTCAATCCAACCTCAGACACTTTCTCTCTGTGTGATCCTGTGCAAGTCACTTAATTTCTGATTGCCTGACAAAAGGGTCCATTAGATCTACCTTTGAAGAAAATGGTGAACCATTCCAATATCTTTGCTAAGAAATCACCCTGGATAGTATGATCCACAGGATCATCAAGAGTCTGAATAACTGAACCACTGAATAGTAGTAATAGTAATAAATAAAATGTCAGTCAATTAGAGGGTATCTCATTGAGACCCAATTAAACTATATGCCTTGTCTTGTACCCGCAGACTTGCCAGGCTTTACTAGATGAGAATGGATAGAAAGCTCTGTCAATGAGAATCTTCCACAATTAGAAAGAGTCTCTGAAACAACTTGGGCAAATTCCTTTAATGCTCAACCACCACCAAGAGTGACTTTGGTTTATAAGTGGAAGAACCAGTTTCTGTGCATTTTTCCAAATAAATACTTTTTTGGGGGGTGGTAGGATGGAGGCCGTGTATAGAGTGTTATTATAAAAAATGAAATACCCTAGAAGAAAGCACCAGCCTTTTTTTAGCTTTGAATTTGGGATCTGTTCAATGCTGATGAGGTTGATAGGAGTTAGACCTCATGCAGGAGTAGAGTGAAGGCCTGAGAAGATGCAGGTCATTTTCTGTTTGGCATACCCTGCCCCGCCCCCTTCTCTAACTCCACTTCTTCCTGTTCTATCAGAAACAATAGCTTTTAAGTGAGCTGTAGTTTCCCTGATTACACAGTAAAACTGGCCTATGATTCAAGAAAGTCAGCGGTGTATAATTCCCTCCGAGACTGGTTTATGTATAATCTGAGAGTCAAATTCACAAGGTAAGTTTCCTTTGACCATGACTTAAATACGTTCCATAGCTCAGTGCTCTGTACATAGTGACACTTGATAGAAATTTTTGTTGCACTGAACTCAGTGGCAGTAATTGTATTTTTTTGCGGGGGGGGAGTTATGCAAAGACATAATTAACTTCTTGTTTATTCAGCATCAACATGGATTCCAGACCTATTTCTTTTAGATCCCTTCCCCCACTCCCAACATTTGATAAATAACCATTGACAAATTCATCTCTAGCCTAACCCTCTTCTTCTACGGGAGAAGAAAAGGTGGGAATTGCAAGTTAAGTGCTGCAGAAGAGATAACAGCCTCAGTTCTGAAGTTTATGACACTATGTGGCCTGGAGCAAGTTACTTTATTTCTCAAAACTCTACCTTCTTCACGTAAAATGAGAAGAATGACAATTCAGTCAACATTTACTAAGTATAAGTCACTCTGCTAGGTGCTGGGGATATGTCCAACTACAGATCACTTGACCACTCAGAAATTCACTTTGTTAATGTGTAAAGGACCACAGAGGTTAATAGAAGCTACTCTCAGATACTCAAATAGATCTGTGATCTCAATTTGGAAGTTTCTTCTTGTAATGCTGATAGTGACCCATCCATGCCCTAGGTGAGTCTTGTCTATATTCTCCCAAGAGTTCACCAAAAGGTTTCCATCCAATGAGCTAGAGGTCTACCTTGCTTTCCTCCATATCAGAGTGGTACCAGTCTAGCCTTCTGGCTCTCTACTTCTTCACTCTTACCTTGTGACTAGCATTTCTTCTCTTCTACTCCTACTGTTCCTTGATATGTTATTACTTATTTGGAGTTCCTCATTGATCACATGCTGCATCCTGCTCATACCCACCCCATACTCCTCTCCATAGCCCTCTGTGTGATGCTCATCTTTAATTCATCAGAGGCAGTTGGGTTCCATGTCTTACTGTTGGACAATAATAGAAGTAAAATGTAAGTACTGAGAAGATGGGTCCTTGCATCTTTCATAGGAAACTTGTGTACTCTATAAAAGAGCTTTGTGATTTCACAAAAGCAATTCAATCCATTCTTCTCCTCCTCCTGTTCACTCTGAGTCCACTTCACTATCTATCTGTCTTGTCTGACCCAAATATATATACTGTTCCAGAACTCTACTGGTTGTCCATCCAAATGTATATTCTTTCCTGTATGGATGGACAGGACCAGCTCCTTTGAATGGTTAGGAGTTTCATTTAGGAGGCTCTATTGAGCTTAGGTACTTACTAGCTGTGTGACCCTGAGCAAGTCTCTTAACCCAGTTTGCCTCAGTTTCCTCATCTATAAAATGAGCTGGAGAAGGAAATGGCAAACCACTTCAGATCTTTGCCAAGAAAACTCTAAATGGGATCCCATTGAAAGCTAGGGTAGACACTATAAAATATTTGGGAGTTTACTTGCCAAAACAAACCCACGGAGTATATGAACACAATTACAAGACATTTTTGGCACCCATAAAGTCAGATCTAAGTAAGTGGAAAAACACCAGTTGCTCATGGGTAGGCTGAGCCAATATAATAAAAATGACAATTCTACCTAGATTAATTTACTTATTTAGTGCCATACCAATTAAACTATCAGATAATTATTTTCTAGAGCTGGATAAAATAATATCAAAATTCATCTGGAAGAACAAAAGGTCCAGAATATCAAAGGGACTAATGAAAAGAAACGCTAGCCTAGTGCTACCAGATCTCAAATTGTATTATAAAGCAGAAATTATCAAAACCACTTGGTACTGACTAAGAAACATAAGGGGAGACAAGTGGAATAGGCTAGGTACTCAAGACATAGTAGGCAATGAATATAGCAACCTCCTGTTTGATAAACCCAAGGACCCCAGCTTCTGGGATAAAAACTCACTGTTCTACAAAAATTGGTGGGGAAACTGGATAAGTGTGGTGGAAACTAGGCATAGACCCATGCCTGACACCATACACAAGAGTAAAGTCCAAATGGGTACATGACCTAGGCATAAAGATTGATACCATGGACAAACTGGAGGAGCAAGAAATAGTGTATTTATCAGATTTATGGAGAAGGGAAGAATTTTTGACTAAAGAAGAGAAAGAAAGCATTATGAAGTACAAGATGGATAATTTTGATTACATTAAACTGAAAAGTTTTTGCAAAACCAAACCCAATGCAACCAAAATTTGGAGGAATGTAGTAAATTGGGAAAGAATTTTTACAGCTAATCTTAGGGATAAAGGCCTCATTTCTAGAATATATAGAGAACTGAGTCAAATGTACAACAATACAAGTCATTCCCCAATTGATAAATGGTCAAAGGATATGAACAGGCAAGTTTCAAAGGAAAATATTAAAGGTATCTATAATCATATGAAAAAATGCTCTAACTCACTTTTGATTACAGAGATGCAAACCAAAACAACTCTGAGTTACCACACCACACCTATTAGATTGGAAAACATGACAGAACATGAAGAAGATAAATGTTGGAGAGGATGTGGGAGAGTTGGAACACTAATTCATTTTTGGTGGAACTGTGAGCTCATCTAACCATTCTGGAGAGCGGTTTGGAACTATGCCCAAAGGGCTACAAAAATGTGCATACCCTTTGACCCAGCAATATTGCTTCTAAGACTGTATCCCCAAGAGATCATAAAAATGGGAAAGGGTCCCACACATACAAAAATATTTATACCAGCACTCTTTGTAGTTGCCAAAAACTGGAAATCAAGGAGATGCCCATCAATTGGGGAATGGCTGAGTATATTATGGTATATGAATGTAATGGAGTACTACTGTGCCATAAGAAATGATGAACAAGACTTCAGAGAGTCCTGAAAAGACTTATATGATCTGATGCTGAGTGAAAGGAGCAGAACCAGGAGAACTTTGTGCACAGCAATGACCACAGTGTGTGAGTTTTTTCTGGTAGACTTGAATCTTTATAGCAACGCAAGGACATAAAAAAAAAAAATTCCCAGTGGTCTTCTAAGGCAAAATGCCTTCCACATTCAGAGAAAGAACTATGGAATTCAATCGCAGAATATAAGAGATCTTTTTTTTGTGTGTGGTATGTGTATTATGTTTTGATTTGTTATATGATTTCTCCCATTTATTTTAGTTTGTCTACTCAGCATGACTATAGTGAAAATGTATTCAATAGGAATGTATGTGTAGATTCTATATAAAATTGTATGGTGTCTTGGGGAGGGAGGTAGTGGTGGGGGGTAGGTAAGGGGGAAAAAAATCTAAGTTTTATGGTAGTGATTGTAGAACATTAAAAATAAAAATAAAAAAACAAACTCCAAATGGAGTTATGAAGAATCAGACAGGACCAAAATGACTGAACAGTAGCAACAATAACACCAACATTCAGGAACTTGATCCTTTACAAATTGGCATCTGTAAAAAGATCCTAACAAATTGTTCCTCTGCTGCATGCCGCACGGGATTGTGGAATGAACTTCCGAGAAGAACTGAAAATGAGTCCTAACTCAGGAATCCTTTACAAATTGGCATCTCTGGAGGACGTCACTATCCATTGAGGATCCTTCTTCAGTCTGAACTTTGCCCTAGGTCTCTGCCATCTTATCAGTGAATACCTCCACCACACATATCCCCCTTTATTATACCTCACCAAAGCATGAATAAATAAGATATGAAATAGAGAGCAATGAGGGCAAAGGAAAGATCCAGATGAATAAGGTACTCTTGGAAAATCTGAGGGAGGCAAGAACACCCTCAGTAGGGGTGTGTCAGGGGAAAGTATCATGGAGGAGCTAGTATCTGAGTTTAGTCTGGAACAAAAATCATCAAGAAAGACAAAGATGAGGAGGGAGCGCATTCCAGTGAGTGGGAATGACCTCCACAAGTGCAGGTAGCACTGGGTGTTCCCTACTAGGTATAAGAAAAGCACCTTAAGACTATATATAAATGTGAGTTATTATTAGTGAAAAAAAAAAACCATCCGAAACACTGGCTTGGATTTATGAGACTTGAGCGTCAGCTCTGACAGTAGCTAAGTGATTTTTCAGTGAATCACTTCCTGTCTTTGTAGTCTTAATTTATTTTCCTGGAAAATGTAGATTACAATCCATGTACTAACGACTTCACCAGGTTGAGAAGTTGCAATATAAATCTGAGGTATGATAATATATTAATGTATTATTTTCCACACTTTAGAAATGAGAATATTGAGACAGAGAAATTAAGTGAATTTTTTGAGGTCACACAGTTATTAAATTCCTGAGTTAGGACTCATTTTCAGTTCTTCTCAGAAGTTCATCCCACAATCCTGTGCAGCATGCAGTAGAGGAATAATTTGTTAGGATCTTTTTACGGATGGCTAGAGACTGAATTATAACAGAGATGAATCTCCCACACTGGAGAGCGCAGGCAAGGGAGCTCAGATTTCCTTTCAGCCTTAGGTATAAACACAGGCCAATATTATTTCCCTAGTGACACAATTTTGTTTATTTTAATTTACTTGCTCTGTAATAGTTTTAAACCAGTTTTGGGGATCATTTATCGTCAAGACAAGTCAATAAGCATTTTTAAGCAGTGGCTGTGTGCCAGGCACTGTGCTAAGAACTGAGGATACAAAGAGAAAAAACAAACAAATAAATAAAAAGAAAGGAAAGGAAAGAAAATAAAAAGGAAAAGTCCCTGCTTTCAATAGTTTAAAGAGGAGAAAACATACAAACAATTATGTTCAAATATGATCAATGTAGGATAAACTGGAAGTATTCATAGAAGAAAGGAAGGAGTATTGAGGAGGAATAGGAAACTCATCTTGTAGAAGGTGGGATTTTAATCTTGCAAAAGGGAGGATTTTAAGGAAACCAGGTAAGACAGGAGACAGATAAGGAGGAAGAACATTCTAGAAATGGGAGACAGCCAGTGAAAATGTATAGCATATGTGGAAGAGTGTACAATGTAAGAAATTCTGTATTGTATATCTTATTTTATACTAATTTTTATACCAATTTTTTTTTACTAATTTTACTAATTTATACTAAATTTTATACTAATATTTTATACTTTGTACAGCTCATATTTTTTTTTTTTTGCTAATTGTAGGTCATTTTTATCTCTTTATTATCTAAACATACTATTCCTCTGGAATATACTTTTTGAACTGGTTTCTCTAATTTGCTAAAAAAAGTCAATTTGGAATTGATATCCACTATAGGAAGTCCTACAATGTATCTGAAGGGTCCAATTTTAGAATTCATTAGTTGAGAAACAGATTGACTTTTCCAAGTATGTCACTCCAGGGATCACAGAAGCCAAGGAAAATGCCCATGTGCCTGGAGTAAACCTCCCTCTTCCTGGAATCCTTTCAACCTTTGCCAGACATGGGAACCCAGAGGCTAAGAGGGTCTCAGGAACAAAAATGGAATTTGCACTGGTAGTCTCTTAGATACTCATTTAAAGTTCTGCTAATTCAACAAGGTATATTTACCCTGTAATCAGAAGCCTCCAAAGTTCTCCCAAACACTGCATTTACATCCAATACCCATTGCTTTAAACTTACAGGAGGCATTCACTCCCTGAAGATTAGTTACTTAGCTGGATAAGGCTTAATTACTTACCTCTGCCTCAGGTCTGGTAAGATCTCAAGTTCTGCAGTATTTTCTTTTCTCCCTGGGTTGGGCCAAGAAGTTCCTGAAAGCTAGGACTTACCGACCTTTCCTTCTAGTCACAAAAGGTGACTCCCTGCCCCCAGGCCCTTTCTCACTCCCTAGCCTGGAGAGTCAGCTCTGTGCTTTTGCCAGGATCATAAACCTAGGGCTCCAGGTGGTCTTAAAAGGCCTTAAATTTCAGTAGAATCTTCTCTCACTTTTGGCAGGTTGGGAGCCAAGACCCCAGGAAGAGTGTAACTTGCCCAAGATCATAAAGCTAACAGTAATAGTAATAGCTAACTTTTATATAGTGCCTACTATGTGGTAGGCAGCAGATTGAGCACCGGATTTGGAACCTGGGAGACTCGGCTTTGTGAGTTCAAATCCGCCCTCAGGCCAGCTCCTCGCTATGTGACCCTGGGCAAGTCACTTGACCCTGTTTGCCTCAACTTCTCATCTGTAAAATATACTGGGGAAGGATATGGCAAACCATTCCAGTATCTTTGCCAAGAAAACCCCAAAGAGAATGAGGTCATGAAAAATTCGACACAAAAGAAATGGCTCAACAATAACCGATGAGCCGGGATCAAGGGTGAGGAACCTGCCACCTTGAGGCCACATGTGGCCCTCTCTGTCCTCCAGTGCAGGAGTCAAAGGGCAGCACTCGAGTTCCTAGAAGCTGCAGGTTCCCCCACCCCAGCCCTCATGCCAGATACTCTGCTAAGCACTTTACAATCATTGTCTCATTTGATCCCCACAACAACCCTGGAAGACAAGTGCTATTGTTATTTCCATTTTATAGATGAGGAAACTGAGGCAAACAGATTAAGTGACTTGCCCAGGCTCATGCAGCTAGGAACTATCTGAGGCCAGATTTGAACTCAGGTCTTCCTGACTCCAGGCCTGGTGCTGTTTTAACTTAGGTAATAAGACCCAGAGGTGGAATTTGAACTCAGATCTTATGATTTGAGAGCCAACGCTTTGACTACTTAGTGTACCAGGTAGATGTTCACCATCATCCCATATGGAAAGAATGGAGCCATTGCAAGATGCCTCTCTGCCTTCCCACTCCAGCTGAAAGTGGGAAAACCCAGGTCCATGGATTACGTTCCAATGTTGGTTGGAGTAGGGGTGAGTTTGGGGGTGGGGGAGTGGAGATAGGGAGTGTTGAGAATTTGATTTGGTTTTTTTCCCTTCTGTGTGTTGCTTATTGACCTGACTTGACTAAAATGGAAAAATGAGGTGTAAGTAAAAAAACCTGTTTTTGTTATTCTTGGCTTATCTGTGAGATACCAGGCCAGAAACCTCACTTCTCTCTGCGATCTTCAGCAAAACAAAATAAATAAGGCCTATACTCTCTCTTCCTCAGAGGATAGCTTCAAGGTTAATGAAATTGTTGGAAGCGCTCCACCATTTTCTCACTCTGAGTTCAGATTTCTAGGTATCTGGAGTAGATGGGGAAAGTGATTTGCCGGAGGGAGGAAACTGAAGGCTCTGTAAATAGTGTAGTGAACAGTAGGCTGGAATTGAGTTAGGAAGGGCTAGAGGACTGAGCCTCTAACTTCATAGGCCTAGGGAATTCAGGGATGAGAAAATTCCCTCTTCCAAGGCATATTGGCCCCCTTCTCTGAAAGGTATAGTCAAGTCTTAAAGAATTCCCTGGGCACCTGAGAGATTAAATAGCATTCCTAGGGTTACCCAGTCAATATGAGTCAAAGATGTGATTTGAGTCCACTTCTTCCTGACTTCTACCTTACTGCCTCAGAAAGACTTGGCTTCGAATACTGTCTCACGACACTCACTAGCTGTGTGACCCTGGGGAAATCATGTAGCCTTTTCTAGCCATAGTCTCCTCATCTGTAAAATGTGGACAATAGTAGCAACCACCTCAGAGGATGAAATATAATAATATATGTAAGACTCTTCGCCAACCCCAAACCGCCATCGTCAGTGTGATCTATTATTGTTGCCATTTATTAAAAGATGTATCTAATGTTATTATCTTTTTTACTACCCCTTTTATTCAGCGTGCCTTATATAGACCAAAAGGTCAAAGAGAAGGAAAAGGAAATTTTGATGACCCCCCTCTAGCCTTGCCAGAAACAGCCTGGGATGTCGAAGGGTTAATTGGTATACAGGCTGGAGCTGAGCTGAGGCACTGGTTGGGGAACTGGGCAGCCAAAAAAGCTTACAGTGCTTTATTTGTTCTTTCAAGGGGACAGAAGGAAGATGGATGACACAGACTGATGGACAGGGACTGCCAGAACCTTCCCTCAGGCTGGTAATTGGAGCTTAAAGACTGACAGATATATCACAGTCCTGACCTAGGACGGGTGAAATCCCACGTCCCATGGTGGGATACGTTTGCTTTAAAACACTATCTACAAGGTATAGTTTTTTTTCAAAATGGATTTGGGCTCTTCTCAGTCAATGGGAAGCAGTTCTGTGATAGAACATGAGCGGAATTTTCCTCTTGGATTGAGAGGAGAGGAGATGAAGAGAAAGGGGATAGAGCTTGCACAAAGGAAAGCTCACTACTTTGTTGACTTTGAGAAGGACCTGCAGCTCTGAGTGAGCTGAGTCAGCATTCTACCGGCTTCTCTTTCATTTGGGCAAATGTCTGTTCATGTGTCTATTCTTGGCCTATTTCCCTCTACCACTATGAAGCTATTATCCTGGAGATTAATACAGTTTGCTTTGAACAAAAGTGACTCAGACCCCATTTGGAAGGGGCCTAATTTAGGACTGGGGAGTAACCTTGGAGATCAACTAGTACAAACTGATTTTACAGATGAGGAAACTGAGATCCAGATGGTGAGTAGCAAGTCTGGGATTTGAAAGTAGATCTGATTCTTTCTTTGGGGCTCTTTCTATTATTCCACACTACCTCCAACAGATTTTGGTTGCTTCTATGAAAGATGCCAAGATGGAAAAAAGTTACTATATGCTATTTACTCAAAAGACAATGAGAAATAAGGTCACTGAGAAACTTTTTATGCCACCTGTTGGTTAGGGACTTCTCCATGAAGAACTCCTTTTACCAATGCAAAATGGCACCTTCTCTGCAACTCATCTCCATTAAGCATATAGCAGTTGCCTTTCAACTTCTAGACTTAGAGATTTGCCTGGAGGCACTGAGAAGTGAAGGGACTTGCCCAGTGTCACATAGCCACTATGTGTCAGAGACAGGACTTGAGCCCAAGGCTTCATGACTCTGAGTGAGCTACGCTGCCTTTCATATCCTTTCTAACTGAGATACGTGAAAAAAGAAATTATAGACGTTTAATTATGAAAATTATTTAGAAAGGATTAGAAAAGAAATCATGTCCATTTCAATGTTTGTTCCCTGACAAATACACAACAACCTATTGGTAGTAGCAGTATAAGATTTGTAACATCTTTGATGGAAATTCTCTAAACACTGGTTGGGAAAGCTACCTAGCTATTCCAGGTCCTAGTAGATAGTCTTTGGGGGCTCCTGGAGCCAAAAGAAATCATTCCCTTAGTGTCCATTTCATGATGCTGATCATCTTGATTTGGCTAGGCTAAACTAGCTAGGTGGGTAGAGTGCAGGACCTGGAGTCAGGAAGACCTGAGTTCAAATCCAGCCTCAGATGCTTCCTAACTGTGCAACTGTGGGCAAGTTACTTAGCCCTGTTTGCATCGGTTTCCTTACCTAAAAAATGAGCTGGAGAAGGAAATGGCATACCACTCTAGTATCTTTGCTAAGAACCTCTTCCCCAAAGAGATCATGTAGAGTCAGACATGACTGGAAAAAACGACTAAATCATTAACAAACCAGCCCATTTTACAGATGAAAAAAACTGAGGTTCAGGAGAGGTGAAATTGCAAGACTCGTCTTTGCATGACAGGCAGTTTTACCTGCTGGGCAGGTACCTGAAACTTTTCCAGTTTCATTAGATAAGCCAACACTTGTTCCCTGCTGGCAAAGCCTTTGGATAAATATTACTTTTCATTTTAAGGCAAGCTCCATTTATTCCTCTGCTTTCCAGGTTTTTAATAGGAATGGGTGCTGCATTTTGTCAAAGGCTTTTTTCTGCATCTAGTGGCACAGCCTTTGGGAAGTCAAGATTACCTCCATGCTTGGATCACCACTGAAATACGGCTTGTGCTGTGGAACAGCATCATTGCAACAAACCTTCCACAATACCTAATAGCTGACTTAAGAGAATTAAGTACAGAAAGCTGGTGGGAAGCTAACATCTGGAGCACAGGAGGAAGAAGAGGCACAGAAGGCAGATATAGACAGGTAGGAGGAGACCCAGGAGAATACAACATCAAGGGACAGAAGGAGAGAGTTTTGAAGGGAAGGAGGGGTTGTCAGCGCTATGAAATACTACAGAGAGGTCAAAGAACATGAGGCCTGAGAAAAGGCCATTGCTTTTGTTGATTAAGAGGTCAGAGGTGACCTTTGAGCCAGCAGTTTCAGCACCGTGGTGTTTAATGATAACTCCCATGTGTGTTGCTAGGAGTCACTATAAGCAGTGACTCTGCAGAACACCAAATGCAATTTTGGCTATTATTATGCCTTTTAATAAGCTGCTACAAATGCTGTCCTCCCTACTTCCCTCCACACACCCTTTTGTTTGGAATGTGTTTTCATGGAGTTGAAAGTACAATGAACATGCCTGGGAGAGCTGGGCTTTGGGATCAATTGGTTCTGAGTCCAATTCATTCCTTAGTAGAATCCCGAACTTCCTTCAATGAACAGCTCAGGGGCCACCTTCCACCCAAGTCCTCTCTGGGTTCTTTCCCTCTTAAAATTATTGGATGTAATTTATATTTAGCTCTTTATATATGTATTGTATCTCCCTAGGAGAATATAAGCTTCTTGAGAACAGGTACTGTGGATATTTTACTTTTCTTTTGACACAATCTGTGATTTCATTGGTATAAACAACTTTCTAACAGGAAATTGTTGTAGTTGTTATTGTTCAGTTGTGTTTGACTCTTGGTGACCCCATTTCAAGTTTTCTTGGCAAAGATACTGAAATCATTAGCCGTTTCCTTCTCCAGCTCATTTTGTAGATGAGGAAATTGAGGCAAACAGGGGTAAGTGACTTGCCCAGGGCCACACAGCTAGTAAGTGTCTGATATCACATTTGAACTCTGCTCTGACTTCAAGCCTAGAGCTCTATCCATTGTGCCACCTAGCTGTAATGTATTGCATTGGATTTGTAATTAGAAAACTGGGTGGATGGGTAGGTGGATGAGGAGACAGAAGTTAAATAACTTTCATAGAATCTTTCTTCATCAGAATGACTCAGACAGGAGACTTGAACCAGGTCTTCCTAATTCCAAGGACGCCTCTCTATCCCTAAGACAAGCTGCCTCCTACTTTAGGGTCATGAGTACTTAGTAAATATTTGTTGAATGGAATTGGCCTTGGGCAAATAATTTCACATTTTTGAACCTCAGTTTTCTAATTTGCAAAATGAGCTAGTTAGATTCTATGATCCTTTTAATTCCCTTTCAGTTTTGGTCTTCTATGACTCTAGAATGGTGGCTAGATGGCACAGTGCATAGAGTGTTGGCCCTGGAGTCAGGAAGACCCATGTTCCTGAGTTCAAAATCTGGCCTCTTGCTATCTGTGTGACCTTGGGCCAGTCCCTTAACCCTGTTTGCTTCAATTTCCCCATCTGGAAAAGAAATGGCAAACCACTACAGTATGTTGGCAAGAAAACCCCAAATGGGGTCCCCAAGCATCTGATATGACTGAAAATGTCTGAACAACAATAAACAAAAATAGCTTTAGGATGGGAATTCTTACTTTTTTTTGTATCATCCTTACCCCCCTGCCCCTTTGTTTGTCTAGTGAAACTTAGAACCTTCTTTCACAGTATTTTCAAATGCATAAAATAAAATGCATACCATTATGAAGGAAACCAATTATACTGAGACAGGAACACACCAAAAAAAAGCAAACCCCAAAACACAAAAAAACAAGCTCATGGACTTGAATTAGGAACACCAGCTCTAGACAGTTTTAGAGATTTATTCATGTATATTTGCTACATAGGGTGAATTTAAAAATATAGTCTGTGGTAAGTTCTAATGGGAAAAAAGTTTTTAAATGGTGGCTGTTGGATTGGTACTTGGATGTCACTACACTTGAACAAGGATGTAAGTGTCATGGGGAATTCAAGTCAATTTCGCCTTTAGCTTCTGCTGCATTAGATGAATGTTCCCCCCCTCATCTCCTGTTTGATTTTATTATCTTGTTGGGGAAAGCTTCACATAAAAAGTTTTCAGTAAAGGAACATTTTTCTAGTTTCAGTGAACCCTTAAAACCTTTTTGTTTTTTGCCAAGTTTCTTTAACTTGGGTTTCAACCTTTCTTTCAATTTGCTCAGTCTCATTAACATGATGGACAGCCATGGTATTTCAGAGGGTGGTGGGGGTCACCAACTGTGAAGTCAGGGCCCTTAATGGAACCAACTCACACAATAGCCTGTGAAGTCTCAGAAGGAAACATTGCATTCAGTGGCCCTAGAGCTTTGTGGATTAAGGAAGTTGTCTACTCATCACCACTGCATTTTTTTTTTCCAAACAAAAATGTTGTGTTAACTGCCCACACAAGCAGTCCAGATTACTTGGACACTTAGTACATCCCATTGCTGGTAAACAGATCCTGGAAAGTTTTGTTCCCAATAGTTGAATGGATTAAATCTCAACCATAGTATTTGATAGTGATTTACAAAAAGCAAGGATATTAATTCAATATTGGTCCTTCCATGCACTGATCTGATCCTAGGGAAGGAGAATTATTGAATCCTATGGAATGAAATCTGAGAAGACATATAGTTAAATCTTCCTTAAATTTTGAACTCTATCTGTAACATTCCTATTCAATAACTGGTCCAGATTTTACTTGAACACCTCTAGTGAAGGATGAATCTCTCTGCAATCAGACAACCCATATACTGTGGATGGCTGTGTTAGGAAGGGTTTTGTTTTTGTTTGTTTTTTATGTTGAACTGCAATCTGTGTTCTTGTAATATTCTACCCATTGGTCCTAGAGCTATCCTATATGCCAAGCAAAAGAAATCCAATCCTTCTTACAAATGACTTGATGTCCCCTCCTATGTCTTTACCTCGTCAGGCAGAACATTCTTAATAACTTCAACTATTCCTTTTGTAATATCCACTTTGGATTTTAAGTCCCCTCTCCATTATGGCCATCATTCTCTGAATATTTTCTGACTTTAAAAGGTTGTTCCTAATCTGATACCCCAAACTGAGCAAGATTCTTCCAGATATTGTCTGACTATGGCAAAAGGCAATGGAACTAACACTTTTGGCATATTGGTCAATATGCACAATATCTCTATCATTATTTTCTTCAGCCTTGGGAGAGTAGTGAAATGCTATGAGATTGAATAGGTATCTTCTTCCTCTGTTTTCCTGGATCCCCCTCTAATGGGGTCCCAAATTGAAACAGATTCAGTCTCTTTTGTCATTGATTATAGCCTTTGATATTCTACCTTTCACCATCCTTCTTCTCTCATTCACTGGTACAAGTTTATTTTGGTCAATAATTCATCTAATGCCATGTAGTTAATTGTTTGACTTTACCATCTGTGGAGCCAAAGGAAGTCCTTATTCATTACCATCTGAAATAGGTTTTTACCTTTGAAGGAAACTCCAAATAATGCCAAACACAGTTATTAAACCCACGGCTGAGAGAGATTAGGTGGCCTAATTGACTTGGAATAACATTTGCATTATATCAGGAGTTCTTAACTATTTTGTGCCTGGTGAAGTCTATGGAATTCTCAGAATAATGTATTTTAAAAATAATTGGAGGAAATGCTAAATTAGAGCTAGAGGTTAGTGAAAACAAAGATGTAATTTTTTCCCATCCAAGTTCATAGACCTCCCCCCAAAATCTATTTATACACCCTAGATTAAAAACCACTGCATCATATCCTTTCCTTAGCATTAGACTCCTTAAGGAATTCCATCTATTGAACCATTTCAAAGTTTGCCAAGTGAATAAGTGTTATGGTTTGTCCTTTGTTTTCAAAGAGGGCCAATGACTTCATGGGGTAATATCTTTGGCTTTTGCATTAATTATATTTAAGTGAGACAGAATTGCCAAAGTCATCAGTCTCACTCTCTCTTCCAGAATCTTTGAAGTCTAGTGCAAGACAAAAGTAAGGATGGTTGGCAATGACTTGGGATGCAGTGGATTGATGACCTTGGCATCTTTGATGTCTGACCAAGCTCTAAGTGCGCCATAGTACTTGCTTCAGTCACCATGACCATTGGAACAAATTGTTCTCATCTGCCCATTCCACCAGGAAGTCTTTACATACTTGGGGTAGAAATCCCCCTAACTCACCAACAGGTTTGAGGCTTGTCAGTTACCCTCAACCTGGTTTAACCTGTCAGGCAAGATGATTTTGCCAGGGTGTGGTTGCTGCACATGTTATAGCTTCTTGGAGCCACAGGTGAGAGTCAGGTGACAGGTGGACATCAAAAGCAGATGAGCAGTTCTGATAAGGGCTCAGCAAGCCCTCACACACAGAGGTGTTGGTCCTCCCTGAATACCATTAGAAGGCTAAGTGTAAACTGTTGACTTACATAAGCCTGATCCTTATACAGACATCCTAAAATCTTAGATGATAGTCTTGTGTGAGTCACAAATATGCTGGTGAGGGGAATAAAATAAGACAGACCCTCTAATTTCTATCATTTTCCTGTTTTTGAACTTGGGAGAACATGACAACGCTGCAGCTGGATGACAACTATCCATGTAGGTGGTTTAGGTTGCAAAGACTAATCGAATTTTCCAAACTGCATATGTATATGAATCCACAGAGGCTCATCCACACTTTTTAGGCATGTGCCAAGGGTGTGACTGAAGTGTAGGAGGGGAATCCAGGCTTAATCCTGTGGCTTTTAAATTTTTTTAAGTCTGCAGGGACTTATTCCGAAAACTTAACTGTTTTCATTGAAAGCCTTTTGGCAGTGGCTAAGGAGGGAGTCACTGACAGGAATACCAAATCTTTGCCTGGCATGAATCAGGATATTAGTGTTGGAAGGGATTCTAAAAGCCTTCGAGTCTAATTCATACTTGAAAACAAATCCACTCTAAAACATCTCTGATGAGTGGCCGTTTAGCCTTTGCCAGAAGATATAACAAGAGGGAACCCATTGCCTTTCAAGGCAACATCTCACACTTTTTGGATGGCCCATTTGTTAGGAAGTGTTTATGAAGTCTGCCTCTCTGCAGATTCCACCCATTCATTACTTCCACTTCTGCCCCCTGGGACCAAGCTGCTTGATGTAACCTGTGGCCCAGGACTGTGGGTTTGGGTTTGTATTGTCTGGGTTCAATCTTGGGGACTTTTCATTAATCAAACTCTTCTGGGTTTTTCCCCCACTCAGGAGTTCTCTAGAAACATTAGAATTTGGTTTTTGTCTAAGTCTGTAGAAAGGGGAAAAGGCTCTCAGCTTCCATGTAAGCTAAAAAGATAGCTGTAGGATAGGTTTGATTTCATCTAGCAGAAACTTACAAGACATAAAATACCATTATTGAGTCAATAACTCATCAAGACAACTCTTTTTCACTCTCTAATGAGCCACTGATTTCCCAAGGATCTATAAGGTCAGTCAGTCATTCAGCTGGCATTTATTAAATACTCACTATGTTCTAGGCATTGTGCTGTGTTAGATGTACAAAGAGAGGAAAGAAAAAACCCAAACAGTCCCTGCTGTCAAGGAACACACAGCCTAATGAAGGAGTCAACATACAAATAACTATGTACAACTAAGATATATACAAGATAAATTAATTATTCTAGTCTTACCCTAGTTTGAGATTTATCTGCCAGGGATAAGCCCTTGAGATTGATAAATATTAAAAAAATGAATAAGAAATAAAGTACCCCTCTAATGTGCTCCACCATGGTCAGGCATCTATATGGTCCTTCAGACATAGTACTGTTCTGGGAGGTAGGGGTCTTGCTGAAAAGGGAAAACACTGAGACCCACTAGTAAATCACTTTCTTTTTTTTTTCAATTTTTTAAAATAAATTTATTTATTTAACTTTTTACATTCATTTTCACAAGATTTTGGGTTCCAAAATTTTCTCCCCATTTGT
>CM053770.1:558763746-558790787 GCA_028658325.1 Potorous gilbertii
GGAAATCTCCTTCACTGTGTTGCTGCGCGGCTTCCGCTGTTCCAGAATTTGTCAGGAGTTCTTTTTACAGGAAATCTGTGGGCTGTGGGTTCGAACCTAGCATAGGTGAGTCTTTCTACTCTGCCATCTTGGCTCCGCCCCTAGTAAATTACTTTCCCATGAAACTTCACAGTCCCTATAACTCACAGTATCAATGAAGGTCACAGCCTAAACTTGCAATTCCACATTTTAGCTTTGTCCCTTGCTTCTCCTTAGTTCTAGATCTTCTTTGATCCAAAGACTTTGTATTGCATAGGATCTCCCCCTCTGGTTCCAACAGACTTGATCCAGGACTTCTTCTGTTGCTCCAATCCTGTCTCTCTATATAGCATGTGTCCCTGAAGCTCTCAGACTGGTCTCAGTACTTACTACCAGTTTTTGTTGTTCAGTCATTTTCAGTTGTGTCTGACCATTCAGGACCCCATTTGGGGTTTTCTTGGTGAAGATGCTGTAGTGGTTTGCCATTTCATTCTCCAGCTCATTTTACAGATGAAGAGACTGAGGAAAACAGGTAAGTGACTCGCCCATGGTCATCCAGCTAATAGGTGTGTGAGAACAGATTTGAACTCAGAAAGATGAATATTCCTGACTCCAGGACTATATACTATCCTTTGTGTTCCCTAGCTTCCCATTACCATTCTACCACCGCCTCTATCTGCTGCCATCACATGCTTCCTTCTCTCCTGGTACCACATGGTACACTGGAGGTGTTTCATAAGTGTGCTGACTTTCATCTAAGGATCTGCTCTTTAGGGATAGCCCTTTGCATCTTACTGTCTCTTTAGCTCGCCATTAGTCTGTTTGTGTTCTCTCTTAAAAAAACCGCACCACCAACAAAGAAAGGATACAATTCAAGTATTAACTTCATCAGGATTGATATTTTTGTCAGGCAATAAGTAGCCGTGAACTTTATCAAAGCCAGATGATACCCAGGACAAGGTAGTGTATACCCTTTCAAAGAGACATCAGTACCAGGACAAATGTCTTATGTGTATTAAAATCGTTACAAAGAATCAGCCTTGTCAAGGCACTCTCTCAGGAATCCCTTATCAACCTCTATAAGAACCCGAACCTCTCCTCCACCTGACAGCCCTTTGGATCCTGGAGTCAGCTATCCCAGCTTTTCCAAATCTTGTCTTTTCCACACTAGACACCCCAAGTTTTTTCAGTTGATTTTCATATAGTATGATTTCAAGGGCTTTCACCATTCTGGTTGTCTTCCTCTGAATGAATGCCTCTAATTATCAGTATCTTTCCTGAAATATGTCACTCAGAACTTAATATGATCCTCCAGTTGTGGTCTGACCAAGGCAGAGTATAGTGAAACAATTGGCCTTCTTTAGTCTTGGACACTATCAGGGCTGCCTACGATCAAATTGGCTGTTGTGGTTGACTTAATCACGCTGCTGACTTATCAATATAATCTTTTGTCTCCTGATTCTCTAGTTCTTCTTCTTAAAAATTGCTGTCTGGCTGCACATGTCCCATCTTGCAACACTGATGAGCACAATTCAATTTAAGTCTATTGTACTTAGTGGTGTTTTTCTTTTCCCTAATGCTTCTGAGCATTAAACATTATTATAAAGAGGAGAAAAATTAAGGAGAGGCAAGAGAAAGAAAGGTAATGCTTTCATGCTGAGATTTTAAATGAGCTGGAGAGTTGATGAGGCAAGGAGGTAGAGGGAGTTTGTTCCAGATGGCAGGACTCTGTGTGACTATTAATTAATAATTACCATAGGTAATTAAACATTAGTGAATTAAGGGAAGCAGAGCATTTTGAGACCCTCTGCTGAAAGGCATATTCCAAAAACAGCTCTCTGTGTTAGCTGTAATTTATAGTTTGTCCAGCTGATACAGCGTTTTACTTTTGAGATTCTTTATATATTGATTGCCTTGAAAAAGTCTAAGTAGAGAAATAATTTTCATCCTCTAAATTAGATCATAGATTTGGAGGTGGAAGGGATCTAAGAAATGATCTAATTCAAATTCTTTATTTTATAAAGGAGGTCCAGAGAGGTTAAATGACCAGCTTTAAGGTTACTCAGATAATAAGTGGCAGAGCCTAGATTTCAATATAGGTTCTTTAGTTCTAAATGTAGCACCATTTCTTCTATACCACAAGCTCTCTTTGTTTGTTTCACGAGGTAGTGATGGTCCTGTGTATGACCCCGACAGAGTAGTTGTGCTATTATATATAATATGTTATATGTAATATATATTATTATTATAAATTATATTATCTACCAAGATCTTCTCTACCCGTACTTTATCCCTTTCCCTTCTAGTTAAGCCTACTTGAGATCAGATTAAAATTCATCAAACATTTATTATGTATCTACTTGGTTCAAGGCACTAGGGCTGCAAAACAAAGAAGAAATAGGACCGAGATTAAAATCTCTTCAAGTTTATAACAGGATAATTTGGAACAGAGATGGGGAGATATAAGAAAAGTATTTCAATGACTGATATTGTTATCCTGCTTTATAGGGGTGTTATGAAGACCAAAATGATAAAATATTTTAAGGTGCTGAGCACAGTGCCTGGTACATAGGAGGAGCTATATCCCTTTTCCTTCCCTCCCCTGATGCAAGGCAGAATCTGATCAGCTCACATTAGTTATCCAGGTAAAATTCTATTAGGAATTTGGAAAGAAAACCTTCAATGGGAAAGGAAGGACCAAGAAATGCTCCCTCTAGAAGGTATCTCCTTGGGTTGTAGATGGAAGGAATTTTAATAGAGAGAGGAGTGGATAGAGTTCATCCTAGGTGTGTTAAACAGTATGCAAAAAGATACACCTGGGAAAAGATAGGATGAAATAAAAAAAAAAAACCAAATAGTAAATAATCCAGCTTATTTGCCACATAGACTGTCCAGAGAGGAATAATGTGAAGAAATGGGAGAGTAGATTGGAATAAGGTCAGAAGCTTATGTTGTATTTGTTAGCATTGGGGAATCCAATAAGGCTCTTTGAATATGTAGCATAGATTCAGGGACTCCGTCTCCTAACTCATGTCTGGATTGGAAGACTGGGTCCCCAGAGGATGGTTGACTATGTCTAACCTCAGGATTCTAGGGGTAACCATGAAGGGTAAGGAATAGTTTTCATAAGCTATTTCTTATGAGCCTTCCTTGGACAGTGGTTTATATGTATATTTCCCTTTTCTGAAATCCAGTGTGATACTTGTCCCTTTCCAGGCCTGAAGTACCTTTCCAATTTCCTAAGTAGGAATAGGAAAAGAAGGGATATATTTAAGAGATTTTGGAAGAGGAATCATTACAATTTGGCAACTTATTGGATATAAAGGAAGAAGGAAGAATCTAAGAGAACTGTGAAGTTTCAAGTCTTAGTGAGAGGTTGGACAATGGGGATCCAGCCCAACCAAAATAAACTAGGCATGATTTCGTGTGGAGAATATCATGAGATTAGCTCTGGACATGTTGAGTTCATAGTGCTGGTGAAACATCCATGGACAGATGGACACATCGAACAAAGATTTGGAACTGTGAAAATGGAGCTCAAAGAGTGCTTGGGAGCAGAAACAAAGATTTGCAGGTTACCATAGAGGCAATGATCAAAGTCTTGGGAGTGGACGAAATTTTCAATGAAGAGGGCATAAAGAGGGAAGAGAATAGGGCCAATGAGAGAAGATTGGAGGAAGGTCACATTGTAGAAGAAGAGAAAGAGTACCAAGAATAGTCAGAGAGAGAATCAGGAGATTGAAATTTCACAGAAGCCAAGAGAGGATGAGAGAAGTTGTGATCAATGATGTCATGACGTTGGAAGGTCAAAGAAGACACGGACTGAAAAAGGTCTGGTGCATCTGGCACTAAAGACTAGCCAAGTCTTTAGTGACCTTGGAGTGAGTAGTTTGGAGATAGAGTAGTGAAATGGAGACCAAAAATAACTAAGGTCATATTATACTGCGGTACATCCTGGGCATTTCCAAACAATGCCATCTACCAGTCTCCTTAACAGCTTTGAAATCTGGACCCTATGTGAACCAAATCTCCATGTAATTTCTTGGCCGTTTCCAAATCATAACCTTTCTGTTTTCTCTCTTCTAGTTCCCATCTATGCATTGCCTTCTCCCATTGTAATCTAATTTCCTTGAGGGAAGGCACTATCTTGTTTGTGTTTCTACACTCAACACAGATCTGTGCCAGGCATGCAGTAATTGCTTAATAAATGCTCTTTCATGTATTGCTTCGCACTTCAGTCATGATGGCAGACAATGTGAACAAAGACCCAGAATTGAGAGAGGACCCCTCTCTTCTCTTTGTCCCTATGTATATATTTGGGCCAAGTGTGGGGGTGAGGCAAGGAAGAAGCTGGATATTCTTTAGGTCTTCAGTTTTAGCAGAAAAGGGAAATGCCATATATAAAGATAATATTGATTACAGATTTAACTGGTTTTGCATGATATGCCAAGGGAGCTATTGGGGTTAGATCAAAGTACAATTAACTGAACTTTGTAGCTTGTCAAAGAAATGCAATTTTTTTGAAGGGAGTAAGGCAAGGTTAAGTGACTTGTCCAGTGTCACACAGCTAATAAGTGTCAAGTGTCTGAGGCCGGATTTGAAGTTAGATCCTCCTGACCTGAGGGTTGGTGCTCTATTCACCAAACCACCTAGTTGCTCCAGAAATGTATATTAATGGGGAGAAAGGTTTCTAGTACTGTGCTATAGGACTCTGTCCTTTAACCTGCCTTGTTCAACAATTTTAACAGTGATTTGGATGGGTCATTTATCATCTATGCATATGACATAAACCTGGGAGAAATAAATAAACACACTGGAGGATAAGACGTATCCAAAAATATCTCAGACTAAAAACATTGGACTGAAACCAATAAGATTAAATGAGATAAAGTCACTAAAATAAAAATATAGAAAAATGTGTAGTCTTGTATTTATATTTTTTAAAAATTGCTCATATATAGAATGGGGTCATCCTCATTAGACAGGAGTGTATGTGTAATGGGGACATGACTTTGCTATTGTGGCAGAATAGCCAATAGCTACCACTGAGTCTCTTATCCCCTCTAGGGTCCTAGTACCCTGTTGAGATTAGGTTGGTAAGAAATTGGGAAAACAAATCTTTGCAGCAAGTTTCTCTGATGTAGGTCTCATTTCTCAGATACGTATGGAACTGAATTAACTTTACAAGATCAAGAGTTAGTCTTCAATTATAAATAGTCAAAGGATATAAATAGTAGAAGAAATAGTGAAAGAAATCTGAACTATCAATGACCATATTAAAAAAATACTTTAAATCAGCAATAATTAGAGAAATGTAAATTAGATCAACTATGAGGTACCACCTCACATCCATCAGATTGAGTAAGATGACAAAAAAGGAAAATGAGAAATTCTGGAGACTGTGGGAAGATACACATGCTGGTACACTTGGTAGAGTTGTGAGCTAGTCAAACTATTCAGTCAAGTAATTTAGAATCGTTGATACCAATTCTAGGTCTAAATCTCAAACAGAGAAGAGAAAAAGGGAAACGATCCATATGCACAAAAATATTTGTAGCAGGTCTTTTTGTGGTATCAAAAATTGGAAACTTCTGTCAACCAGGGAATGACTGAACAAGTTATAGTATATGTGCTGAAATAATATTGTGCTCTAATAAAGGATGAACAAAACCGTTTCAGAAAAACATGGTAACATTTGTATGAATTGATTCAAAGTGAAGTCAGCAGAACTAGGAGAAAAATTTATACAGTAACAACAATGTTATTATAATCAACTTTGAAAGACACAGAAACTTAGATCAATACTGTGACCCACCACAGTTCCAAAGGATTATTGAAAAAAACATACTATTGTCTCCCTGGTAGAGAGCTCATACTCTGAGAGTATCTTTTCTTTTCTTTTGTTTTCTCTTCCTTCTTTCCTTCCTTCCTTCCTTCCCTTCTTTCCTTCCTTTCTCCTTCCTTTCCTTCTTTCCTCCTTGGAGATGGGATTGGGGATGGGGGAAGCCCAGAGAAAGGAAAATAGAAAGATGAATGGAAGCAGTGTGGATGTTTTTCTGAGCCCCTACGACTCAATGAGTCTGAATGAGCGGAAGGGGAGCATCTTGTCCAAACACAGAGTAAGGGAAGAGGGAATGGAATCCAATCTTGGCTAGAAGTGAGGGCTAGGAAGGAGCAGGGGGATCTTTATGGTTGCCTAACCAGGCTCTTTTATACAGAGATTGGAGACTCTGGGTACTGAGTGGGGAAAAAATAACAGAAATAAACTAATTGACTCAGAGACATTTTAACATTGGGGCAGTCTAAAAGAGTCAGAAATATGCTAGCTAGCCTAAAGGTATGTTGGCCCTAGCTATCTCTTCACAAAAGAGCTTTAACTCTCCCAAAGGAAGAAAAACAGTAGTGGGTGGATGGTGCTGCTCATAGCAGGGGCAAAGAAGCAAGGTGATGGAGTCTCACACTCTTGGCAGGAGTGGAAGACTGGGAAGAGGGAATGAGGTGACAGAAACTCAGCACGGGCCAGAGAAAGAGCGCAAAACATGCTTCATAGATCTGGAAGTACAGACAGCACAGTAATTGAGTACCTAAGGGAAGAAGAAAGGTATTTGTGTCAGAGAACAAGGGAACGGAGGAAGAGGGGAAAGTTTTAGCTAAGGTATAAAGAGAAAGACACCCCTGGTACTCACATCTCAATAACTCTGATGGAATTGTGGAGTGCTGGAAAATGCCTCAGTTTCCCTGACTTCCTTTAAAGCTTAGCTCAAAGCTTATCTTTTGCAGGAGGCCTTTCCCTGTTCCTCCAGTTGCTAGTATCTTCCCCTCTCAGGTTACCTCCATCTACTCTGGATGTATCTGGTATTTACCCAGTTATCTAAAAGTTGTCTCCTTCATTGGAATGTATGCTCCTTGAAGGAAGGGACTGTTTGTCCCTTTTTTGGTAGCCCAGTTCTTAGCATAGTGCCTAGCACATAATGAGGAATTAATAAATGTTTGTTGACTGACTGAGACCTGCTTCAATTTTGGTCAACTCTGTCTTACCTCCTTATCTGTTACCATAAACAATTCTCCACTCGTGTTCTAACAAGCTCTGTGCACATTTATCCCTGCTTAGCACTAACTAATGGTAATAGTACAAATAAGGTACTGGAAGGAAGGGGACTGCTCAGATTTCTAAGGGGAGGTCATTTCTGCATAATACATAGAGAACCTAAGGAGTTAGTCTAAGAGGAAGCAACATGAACCTCATTTCACTCTCAGAAATATTCATTTTTGGTCTGGGGGAATTTTACGTGAGTCATTTCCAGCTCAGAACACCCAGACTGCAGTTAATGACTTGAGTTTTTATTGTGTAGAGGAATACTGAGCCCTGTAGACTCATTCCCCAGGCTTTTTATTGTAGTTCAGTTGGCTTACCACTTCCCCCAACAAGTGGTACCCTTTATGGGAGGTTTTGAAAATACCCTGGCCTGGCTCAGAGCCCAACTGGTCTTGACATGTTGCTATATGCTGCACTTTCCTACCCATCACCATTGCTCAGTGGTGACCTCAATGGCAAACAACTTATCACTGATTCTGGATATTTGGATATCTCTTTTAATGTGGCATTGCTGGTTTAAGCTTGAAATAGCAATTGAGCCAGGAGGATGTGTCTTTAGAACCTTTTACTTGGACTAAGGTAGGCTTAGGGCAGCTAGGCACCACAATGGATTGGGCGCTGGGCTTGAAGTATCTGGCCTCAGATACTTACTAGCTGTGTGACCCTGGGCAAGTCACTTAGCCCTGCTTGCCTCATGAACTGGAAAAGAAAATGGCAGACCACTCAAGTATCTCTGCCAAGAAAACCCCAAATGGGGTCACAGAGAGTTGGACACAACTTAAATGACAATAACAAGGGATAAATTTATTCATCTAGGATTACCTGGTTTGCCTCAGCTTCTGAATCTGTAAATACTTGGTATTATATTGTATGGCATTGTTATTTCATTATCTTGAATTGTTTCTTAGTTGTTTCATGCATTCAAGTCTTATCTTCGCAGCAAGACAGCAGGGACTGTGTCTTCCATTTTGTAAGATCATAGGATTTTAGACTTGAAAGGGACCATAGAGGTCATCTATTCCATTCCCCTTGTTTTACAGAAAAAGAAACTGAGGACCCCACAGTGGAAATGACTGACCAAAGTTACACAGTTGGTACTTAGTGGAGCTGGGATTCAAGTTTAGGTTTTTGGATCTCAAATACTGTGATTTTTCTACTTTAGAATATTGAAGTATTCATATTATATTCCCAATCAATAGCCAATAGGGTAAAAAGAAAAAGGTAAAAAAGTCAGAGGATCTGGGTTCAAATACCACCTCTGACATGACCTGTGTGACCTTGGGCAAGTCACTCAA
The DNA here is from genome assembly GCA_028658325.1 of Potorous gilbertii. Taxonomy (NCBI): domain Eukaryota; kingdom Metazoa; phylum Chordata; class Mammalia; order Diprotodontia; family Potoroidae; genus Potorous; species Potorous gilbertii. The sequence goes on from CM053770.1 coordinate 558,772,156, forward strand.
TCTTCCTGGGTCTGTTGCCTCAAGTGTAAAATGGGGGCGGTTCAAGGAGGTAGTTTTTGACGTCCCATTTATCTAGCTATAAACCTATGATATTATAATTTAAAAAATGAGTCACAGAGAGGTGACTTACTCAGGGTCACAAAGAGAACCTGTATTGAAGTAAGAAAAATCCCAAATCTTCTAGACTCTCCTGTGTATATTTGAATCCATTTGTACCTGTATTCACCCACTTTCTACTCAGGGCAACAACATTGTATTTTCCTGTGACTGTGTGAGGGGAGGTGGGGAAGGTGAGAAAGAAGCCTGTTGTACTAGAGGAGTAGGTAGCATCGTCTTGTGACTGCCTGTGCCATGTTTCCTCTTGTCTGCTTTCAGAAAGCTTCCGAACAACACCATTAACATAAGGTCTTTCCTTATTCTTTCTCCCCAACCATCTGCTAATGCCCTCTTATATTTACTTTGTAGATATTTTGTATAAATGGTGGAAAATGTTGTTTCCACAAATAGAGTGTATGTCCCTGGATGTCAGGGATGGTTTTATTTTTATTTTCATTTTCCCAGCAACTAGAACAGTGCCTGGTGATTAATTATTGCTTAATAAATTCTTATTGATTGACTTTTATTAGAGGTAGATATATGCCTCCTCTCCAGGTATGGGTTAGATAGTGATGAGCATCATCTCTCAACTCCCATTTGGACAGTCCTTCAAGAAGTGGCCAGACCCCTTTGTGACTTTAAGGCTTGTCAACACTGTGAGAAGGAAAACTATTAAACTGAAAATTATTTTAATCAACTTATTTTTCCATAGAAATTTCATCTTTTTCTATAAAAAAGTTTTTAAAATCAACTTTTTTTAAATAAAAAAAGAAACATGTAAGAGAAGATACGCAGATTAATTTAGATGACAGATTTGTGAAAGTTTCTGGTCTAGTGTCAATCTAGCAAATGTATTTTTCTTGAGTTGTGTCCAATTCCGTTGTTCCAGATAAGGTAGAGGGAGAATTATTTTTTATCTGTGGATAAGAATTATAATACTTTATTTTTAAAATTAATTAATTTGTTTTTAGTTTTCAACCTTCACTTCCACAAGATTTTGAGTTCCAAATTTCCTCCCCACATCTCCCAAGAAATTATGCATTCTGATTACCTTTTCCCCCAATCCTCCTTCTATCACATCTCTCCCTTCTCTCATCTCAGTAGGAGAATTTTTGGAAACATTGTACCAGAAAGAAAAAAACTTCCAGCACAATAGCCCAAGTCTCACAGTCATATTATTAATAAACAGGAGACCATCCATTTGAGATTTTCAGCAGCTTTGCCCAAGTAAATATCTTTCCACAGTGTGTTAGTTTTGACAGGATTAGTTAAGGAGTTCTGAATAAAAATCCCAGGATCCTTGTTGGCTGATTTGTCTGTTAAAATACAATTGTATTTCCCCTCAGTTTTCAAGCTCACTGAGCTCCATGAAATGTTATTGAATATATTACTTCCTTGCTGACATAACCCAACCCAAGCCAGACTGTTGTATTTCAAAGTAGGAGATAGTTGTCCCCAGTGAGGAGATGCTAGGTGCTGGGGTAACTGCATGATAATGGCCTAGATTGTGCCTTCTAGCATAATCTAGAACTATGGGCAGGGTATGAGGGGATGGCAGATAGTGCAGCTATGATTGATAAATAGCTCAAGTGGTATTTCTGTATGGAGTTGGGGGACCTAGAAAAGCAAAAGGTTTTCTTTTCCATCCCAACCTCCCTTCCTAGGGTGAAAGATGAGCATATTCCTGGAAGCAGTGAGTATGGGGAAAACAACTTTTTAAAGAGTTACTTAGGAGCCTAGAAAAAATGTGCGTGCATGCGTATGTGTATACACATACACATATGTACATATACACACATACATGCATTTTATGAGGTAGGAGGTAAAAAGAAGTGAATGGGGTGGATTTTCTTAGGTAACCAGGCCAAAGGCTCTTCCATTTAGAACTTTTTAATGAAATGTGAGTAAATGGGGTACCCTACAATCTGTACTGGCAGGTTCCAGAGCTTGTGATAGAAGGTAAATTCATTACCTATTGCTTTTCCACTTCCCTGGACCCCATCCCCAAGCTGCGTAAGAGCAGCAAGATGGATTTGGTAGGTGGTCAGGCAACCTATGGGGTCTGAACATTTGCTGCGGATTGTCCAGTTTGGAATTTAATTTGGTTGGAAGTCTATGGTGTCTCAGTTGGGGTTGGATTCTATAGGATTTGATGGAAAAATATCTATGCTAATGAAATGGTCCTCAAGTCAGTGACCTCATCTTATTCAATTCTTGGATGTTGCTTACTCAGTGGTTCTGACATCTTAGACTGAACTGGCAAACATCACAAGAAAATGAAGCCAAAATTCCATAAGCTCCTTGCCATTTACCTCATAAAACCTGGCATAAATTTTATTCAATTCCGGCCCCTTAGAGGAATATGTATATGTACATATATACACATATGTACACATATGCACACATATACATGTACACATATATGATACATATCTCTACACACACACACACACGGAGGTAGCATTGGCCCTGGAATCAGAGGTGCTGGATTCAAAGAAAGGGGTTATCCTTGCCCTCAAGGAGCTTATACTCTTATAGGACAGACAACATGAAAGCTGCTATAGACAAACAAGTTATTTGCACATTAAATAGGAAATCATTAACTGAAGGCACCAGAATTGGAAGGGGTTAGAAAAGACTTCTCATTGAAGATGGAATTTTAGCTGTGTGAGACTTGAAGGAAGCCAGGGAATCCTGGAGGTGGAGATGAGAAAGGAGAGAATTCTACCTCTGACACTTATTATTGGTCTGACCTTGGACAAGTCACTTAACCTTACTAAGTCTCAGTTTCCTCATCTGAAAAAATAAGGTGTGGACCAGATGACCTTTGAAGTCTCTATTAGCTCCAAACCCTTGATCTTGTGATCTATTAGTGTGTCTAACCTCTCCCCACCTTTGTTATATTCTTTAGGATAACAGAAATATCTTTCTCAAATATTGCTTTGCCATATCACCCCTTAGCTCCCTATAAAAGTGCCCATTATAAACCCCTTGTCCTGGTCTTCAACATCAGTACTTTCCACCAAATACTTCTGTTTTTCATACTCTCTGTTCCAGTTAAGTAACATGCTTTTGGTCACTTGCATGAGACAAAGTAACTCCTGCTTCTGGTCTTTAGATTTCTGTTCCTTAAATTTATAATCCGTAGAATTCATCTTCCCCACAAACTTTTCCCCGAGTGACTTCATCTAGTTAATATAATTCTTTTAATCCCACATGCCCTTAGGTAGTTCACAGTAAATTAATTTGGATTTTATAAATTTTTATGTCTTTTATATATGTCTTTTGTAAATCTTCTTGTGACATTGGCCTCCTTGCCACTTGGCTCACTAGACACTCCACCTCCTGACTCTGCATTTTCATTGTGTGTCCCCATCCCTAGAATTCTCTCCTTTCACATCTCTGCCACAGTGCTTGGCACATAGTAGGTGCTTATTAAATGTTTGCTAACTTGACTTGTTGACTTCTTATGTCTTTCTCATGTGACATATGTCCTTCCTTTGTAAACTCCACCAGGGCAAGGGCGTTTTCTATTCTGTGGTATCTCTTTATAGTTAAAAACAGTGCTCTCCCTAAGTGTTTTAATGAACAGGAGATTCAAATTCAGGCTACCAGAGAAGGTGGGACGAGATCTTCAGAATAAAACATCCATTCACTTCTCAAGTTTCGGTATTTTTACTGGAAAAAGAAAAAGCTGCTGGTGGTTTAGGCAGTCTTACGACAATTTCTCCAGAGCAGCAACTACCTTGTAAATCCAGAGGTTTTGCTATACTGACAGCTGTCACTCTGGCCAGGCCAAATGAGATCACCTGGCCAATGAAACAACATGCCTTGAACAGTTGGGGTGAGGAGGGGAAGGGGAGGAGAAACTTGGGACATAATGAAATAAGTCAGAGGGAGGGTAGGTTTCTGCCTGACAGGAATAAAGCATGGTTAGTTCTTATTTTTATGGTTTTTCACACCTTGAGAATTATTTAATGCAAATTTATTCCCAAAAAATGAAGTATAGAATTAGAACTATTATCCAGATAGCACAATGCCCCCCTAGGTGTATGCTTCTCTATACTTTTGAGGGGCTTTGCCTCTTTGGGAAGTGAGACACAAGAATTTAGGTGGATCAGGACTTATATTTATCAGTAGGGTCATCTAAACCCCTTTTCTGACTATTACAAAGCACTTTCTAGGACATTATCTCATTGGATCTTCTAAAAACCCCTGTGAGGTAGATAGTATGAGTCTTATCCCCCTCCTGAGGTTGGCAGTGTCATGTCTAATAAAAGCCAGTGTAGGATTAAAACTCAACCCTTCTAATTCTGGTCATGTTACACTAGCAATGGCTGATCCCTGTGTGACTCCTCTGGGCAGAACAAGCAATCATTTGGAACAAAAGGAGCTTGGCTCTCAAGGCTCTTACTCATTTAGCAAGAAGACATCAGATAAAATGGAGAAGCAGGAGAAGCAATGGGTCTAATCTCTCTTCCTAACTCAGTCTCTTGTGAGAACAAGTCAGGATCAAAAATAACAAGTTCTCCAAGATGTTAGGAACCATTCTGTACTTTACCTTGCATTCATGTTTCTTCAGAGATTGCTCTAACTTCTTTCCAGTCATGACGACTTAACTGGGTTCAAATCCTATCTCAGTCACTTACTAGCTGTTCCACCCTGGATAAATCACTTAACCTTTCCCAGACTCAGTCTCCCCATCTGTAAAATGGGGATAATAGTATCTACTTCATGAGGTTGTGAGCAGCTAGATGACAACTTGGAATCAGAAAAAACTGAGTTCAGATTCTGCTTCAGACACTAAACTTGCTCTACCTTACCCTGTATGAATGGTTCTTTATGGGACTGATTCTTGCTGCTGACTTACTTTACTTTAATTGGGGAATGGGTTAGAAATGAGAGCAATTGGATCCATTCCCCCTCTTTCTGTGTTATACCTGATGTCTCCTTGCTAAACAAGGGCTGCCAAGCTCCATAGTTACAGATGATTACATTTGTTCCACTCAGAGTCATGTAGGGATTCGGACACTACAGTTAGTGTGACATAATTGTCATAATAAAACCCAATTGAGTCAAAGGAACCTTTCAGCAGGACATAAGAAGAGGGGGTGATAAAATAAATCCTTGAAGCTTTGGATTTTCACTTTTCCTCTTGCCTATTTGGGACTGAGGTCAAACTATCCCTTGATCTAGGCTGGTAAGCAAAGTCATTTCAAGTACAGGGAAAGGAGACTGTCCTATGTCCTCCCTTTTCTACCCCCAATTCCCACTTCCTAGCATTCCCTGAAGGTCCAGGTTCACGGATGCCATGAGGGTGGGAGGTAGTGGGGAGATGGATACAGGAGAGGAAGGTGGAGAAAGTGATGAATGGGAGAAATCCCCATATAGACTCACCTAGAAACACATACACCTTGACATTCACTTGATGTTGGCAGGTGGTGGGGGTGGAGGCGTAATGTCTGACTATCTGAAAGGCAGGGAGATAATTCCTTAAATTGATACATCACTTTGGCTACCTACACGTTATCTCATTTATCCCTCCCAGCTCGGGGAGGGGGCTGTCAATAGTAGCACTTCAGTAAATGTACCATTATGCCCATGTTATGGATGAGGAAATGGAGACTCAGAAGTTTTCTTAAAGTGATAGAATTAGTGTCAGAGACTGGGTCTCAAAAGCCTAAATATCCTAAATGGGAGGCAAGGCAGCAGAGAGAGAGCCCTGTCTTGGGAGGGAGAGGGTCTTGGTTCAACTCTCACCACCCTTCCTGCTTGTATGACCTTGGGTAAGTCTCTGGGACTCAGTTTCCTCATCTGTAAAGTGAGGAATTGGATTTAAATGACCTCTCAGGTCTTTTCCAGCTCTAACTTCTGTGATTTCTGGTGGGCCTTTCAAACTGGAGGAATCTATACTATATGTCTTTACCTTTATCTGTCTTTTCCTCCCTACCTGTCTTTATTCCTGTTTCTCCATATCTATCTCTGCTTCTGTCTTTGTCTCTCTATCTTCCTTCCTTTCTTTCCATCTACCTCTCTCTATCCATCCCTGCCTCTATCTGAATCTCTCTAACTTTCTAATGAGAGGTGACAGTAAGCTAGTGAGAACCTGCTTAGCTGATAGGAAGCTATTAATAAGGATTGGGTCCATGGTCTCTTATTCATTCATTTGTTTATTTGTTATTTATTTATTTTTACTCCCTTCTCCCAAAGCAAGTCATCACCTTCTTGGAAATGTATTGTCTTAGAGAGTTTTGGAGAAGTTAATTAATTTGCCCAGGCTCACGCTGACCAATATGTACTAACGCAGAACTTGAACCCTGGTCTTCTTGGCTTCAAGGTCAACTGCTCCAGAATGTGCTGATGAAGTGATTCAGTGACGTTTTTTGGATTAAATAAGATTACCTGGGTTGGGGAAGGGAGGTGATAAGGAGCACTGGGTTCTCCTGGATCTTTGGAGAAGGGGCCTGGAAACAGATGGCAAGCCTGGAAGAGGAGGAGGGATAGTGGGGCCAGGAGCTGGGAAACAACAGTTGCTCTAGAGAGTAGCAATAATGCCTGCGATTTACTACTCTCAGCTAATTGGAGTGCCAAGCCTGTTGTTGTAGAGCCCTCCCGGGGGTACGTCACCAAATAAGGCACTAGAATTATACAATTGCCCTCTCCCTAAATCTCTGCTCAATCCCCATCCCACAAGAAGGAAACAGAAAACAAATCTACATGTGTACGCTTGGTTGTGGCATTTATATGTCACACATTTGAGTATGAAATACAATGTGTTGTTCAATCATGCCTGATTCTTCATGAGTCCATTTGATTTTATTTTGGCAGAGATACAGGAATGGCTTGCCATGTCTTTCTCCAGCTCATTTTACAGATGAGAAACTGAGGCAAGCAGGGTTAAGTGACTTGCCCAGGATCACACAGCTAGCATCTGAAGCTGGATTTGAATTCAGGTCTTCCAGATTCCAGGCCATTGCTCTACCACCTAGCTGCTTGTGCAATATATAAGTAGCATAGATGAGTCATAGAGATGAAAGTAGAAAAGGCAGTGTTATTATATTAGCAGCTGAACAAACCTAGGGTAGAGAGCCAAGATGTTGGATGACAGAATTAGAACTCAAAACTATCTTGGTAGATTTGAATGCTATGCCCAAGTCAACAATATAAAGTTACACAGGAATAAATGTAAAGTCTTAAAGATTTTTTTAAAAAAATCAGTTGTCCAAATGCACAAATAGAGCCTGATTTGACAGTAGTTTATATAAAGAAGAAGACAGTTGTGGAGTAGTAGAAAGGAGAGTAGGCTTGGAATCAGATCTGAGTTCAAACCCATATTCAACATTTAAATAGATATATGTCCCTCAGAAGATCTGTTTCCTCAGCTGGGAAATGGAGATAAGTTTTGCCCAACCTATTTTGTAAGGATTCAGAAGGGAGGAAAGAACTTTGTAAACCTGAAAGTACAAAAGAAATCAGCATTATTACAGAGGGATTGCTTGCCAGAAGTTGGTAGCTGTTCTAAAAAATTCTATAATATTAAGAAGCAAGTCCTTTTGGCTGGGGGCATTAGCATTATTTTGTTTCCTTTGGACAGGATAAGAATGCTTGTCTCCACTTCTCTCTCTCTCTCTCTCTCTCTCTCTCTCTCTCTCTCTCTCTCTCTCTCTGTCTCTCTCTCTCTCTGTCTCTCTCTCCCTCTCTCCCTCTCTCTCTCTCCTCCTCTCTCTCTCTCTCTCCTATATCCCCCCCTTCCATGGTTGACTCAGTATTCTCCAAATATTGAACTTCAGGCACCTTTATGTCCATGTCCCTTTCTCCAGCCCTCTCCCAGTCCTTTGGTCTGGTTTTTGTCTCTACCACACTGCTGAAAATATTTTCTTCAAGATAGTGTCATAGATTTAGAGCTGAAAGAACCATGGGAGTTATCTTGTGCAGCCTCCTCATTTTACAGATGAGGAAACTGAGGATCAGAAAGGTTAAATGGCCAGCTTATACATATATCCCTTTAAAATTTGCAAACTGCTTTAGAGACATTATTAGAGACAACAACCCTATGATGGACGTGCTACTGTCGCCTTCCTGAAACTGAGGCTCAGCGAAGAGATGTTTTTTGCTCTGGTCACACGCCTAGTAAGCATCTGTGGTAGGATTCAAACCCAGATCTTCACAAATGAGCCCAGTACTCTGGTCATTACACTACACTGAATCTCTAGCAAGAGGGACAGATGTAAATTCCCATGCCTTCTTGATTGTCACAACCTGTGTCATTTGAAAAAAAAACCCCAATAACTCCTTATTCTTTTAAAAAAATTTTCTGCAGTACTTAACACTGTTAATGCCCCTCGCCCTTTCCCTTTCCTCTCTATGATATCCTCTCCTCTTTTAGTTTTGAAAGTACTGATCTCTTGAGTTTCTACTCCTACCTTGAGAGAATCAGGAAACCTGAGTTTAAATCTGGTCTCAAATACTTTGACTCTGGGCAAATCACTTACCCCCTGTCTGCCTCAGTTTCCTCATTAGTAAAAGGGGGATAATATATAGCACCAGGGTTCTCTGTGAGGATAAAATGATATATTCACAAGTGAGATATTATATTCTATGTGGATCTTAGCTATCGTCACTATTGTGATGAGCAAGTAAGATAATGTAAAAAAGCAATGGACAGTATAATGAAAACTGGTATTTATGGATTTACTATTAAGTTCTCCAGTGTGGTAGCCATAGTTTCCCAGCATAGAGAACTGGTCTAGGGACTCAGGAAGATTTCGTTTTCAGTCCTACCTCTGACACATACTGGCTCTGAACCCTTGGGCAAGTTGCTTAAATTTTCAGCACCACAGGCAACATTCAGATATTAGAAATTGCAAAACAGGTTCTGAGATCTGCATTGGTCTTGGGACTTTCCTGTAACAAAGGAATCACAGATCAGATCCCACTATGCCTTCCAAAAGAAAAGTTCTCCATAGAATTATAGTTAATACTAAAATACGAATCTTGGAAATATTTGTTTCGGGGAAGAAAGTGATTATGTCATATAATGACAAGGAAACAAAACCAGAGAGACAAAATGACTGTCCATGTAGGCAGGACAGCAGAAATGAGCTACAGAGCAAAACTGGGGGATAGAATCAGGAATCTTAGGGACTTGGCCAGCCCCATCCCCTTGCCTAGATAGATGTACTTAGTTGACTCAGTCTACTGTTCCCAGAAAGCCCTGGTGGAAGTCCCAGTTTTGGAATTCGATAACTACATAACCTTGGATGAGTTCACCTCCCTGAGTCTCTTCTTTACCTGTAAAATTTGAGCTATAACATACGCACAACCTAATTTAATTCAAAAAATATTTATTAAACACCTACAATGTTCCAGGCATCGTGCTAATTGCCAGTGATACAAATAAGAGAAAAGAAGGCAATCGCTCCCTCCCAGTATTGTTACAAGTTGTGTAAACTTTGAAGTCTTATAGAAATGGGAGTAGTAGTTGTTGCTGGGGTTATCATAATGAATGGTAGGTATCCAGTTCAGTCTTTCCTTGAACTCTCTTAGTGACGGGCAACTCACCCTTGAGGGAGGTAGGTTACCAATTCGTTTCCTTACAGCGTTGTCAGGCATTTCATTAGTTCTAATTGTCCGACAGATCAATCACATCTGAGTTGGAGCGGCAGCTTGCAAGGTTTGTTCTGGAGTCCCCATGTGCTACGCTTTTTCATTGGCCATTAAAGTGAACTGCAGTGACACCTATGCCCAGCTGGGCTCAAGGCTTTTAATGCTGTTAATCTGTAAAGAGTGCTCTGCACACCAGGGACATTTCTGAACCTCAGCTGAGAGGCTCAGGTTACAGAATAGTATTTAAAAAAACATACATACTCCCAAACCCAAACAGTTCAAATCTATAATGCATAAAAAGATTCTTTTTTAAGTACTACAACTTTTGTCCCAAATTGCATTCGGGCATAATAAACAAAGAAAGCTACCACAGAGGAAGTAGACGGACTGGAAAGGTCGTGCCGATTCTCTTGGAGCTAGAGTGACCCCAGGTTTGATGGGGGAAGGAAAGCGTTTGTATGACTTTCTTTTATTTTCTGTTGATCTGCAGCTTGGTATTATTTTTAACAAACCCACCAAACTGTAGCAAATTACATCATAAACTCCTGTAAGTGCTGTAAATCGTTACCATAGTTGGACTCTGGAAAGGAGCCGAGAAAGTCATGGGAGGACTGCCGGAGTTCAGCTCCCGCAGAGGATGTGGTAGATTTTTGTAGCTTTTGTGGTGTTTGTTTTTTCCCCCTTTCTTTCTTCTTTTGCCCTCAAACCTCTCACCTGCATCTACAAATCAGGCCTCTATTTATCTTGAACCAGAGCCAAAATGACCTCAGAGGTCAGTGATGCATGTCTGTTGGCCCACGTAAAAACTTTCCAGTGACCCTTATGTAAGGCATTCTTGTTATCTGAGAGAAGGACTATTCTCCTGTAGTAAACACTCCATGAGGTTGTGGTTGGTGCTTTTAAAAGAGGTGTGTCCCGAGGCCTGGGTGTTCCAGAGCCCTGAACTAAAAAGCAAAACAGATGCTTTCATTCAAAATTTCAACTTGTTCTGCAAACAAAAACTAAGTCATCCAACACCCATGAATGCTTTTTTGAAAGTTGGGTTAGGTTGGGCCAAGACAGGTGAAATGCCTCCCTTGGCCTCTAACCAGCTCAAGGATAATACCCAAGTACATCTCCCGGGTCAGTGCCCAAGGCCTTGGGCTCCATTACCCTTATTTTATTTATTTTTATTCCATTTATACTTAATGAACAAAATCCTGCACAATAGAAGAGAACAACCTAAAGAATTAGAAGTTATTGACCTAGGATTTTTCCCTCCCTGTGCTTATTGACTAATTCCATAGTCAGGGAGAAAGAGATAGTTTCTAAATCTTTGGTTGGTCCTCAGTTGAAGTACCGAGATTGTGCAGCAGCTGTCCCAGCTCTCCATAGTAACAAGATGGGCTCACCTGTCTATTTTAGAGGGCTTGCTTTATAACCTGGTTGTAGATTAAACTGAGCCTAACATTCAGGGGAAAAGTTCCTGATCAGGAAGGAATACCTGTAGCAAGGCAGCTTGGTTGATGTAACGGCTTTATTTCCTGCTAGTCAATTTGGAATTAGGTAGAACACGACATGATGAAAGAAAAGACCAATAATTTCCCCTCAATTTTCATGCTTCCTGCCTCAGTTGGGGTTCAAGGATATGGTCCCAGAGCTCTCGAACAAATTTAGAGATATTCTTGTCCTGGCTAAAATTTCCCTCTTTTCCTGTCTTGGTCTGTTGGTGAACCAGTTCAACTCTTCATTATCCTTCTCGCAAATCCTTAAGTTCCTTGTCCTTGCACCAATCATACCTTGTCATACCCCAACGCTGAATTACTCCCAACACTCACTTCCTTTGTTTCACAAGTGAGATATTATATTCTATGTGGATCTTAGCTATCGTCACTATTGTGACACTGAATATAGGACACTGAATGGAGCTAGAATTTATTAAAAAACTCTGCTGATTGAGTCCACCACAAATGTATCTCACCCGAACTGAGCTCTTACTGTCACAGAGGGATCATTCTATTTCCCAACCAATTCACTTGCCTACTTTCTTCAATGACGTTCAAACTTTTCTCTCTTCATGTATCTACACTACTCACCATAGTAGCTATACCAAGTCCGTTTGTCCCTCCTTCAGAGTCCTAGGTCACCCTCTGCCCCTACTCTCTCATTTGAGGACCTCCCTTCAAACATAACTGAAGAAATTGAATCCATTTGCCAAGAGTTCCCTTCTCCTCATCCCACTTTACTCAGGTGTCTCCCCCTTGATCCTCCTTCTCCCAAGAAGTAGATCTCCTTTATTCTTGTCTTAGTTGAAGAGGTGCCTTTCCAGTACCAACCCCTTATATGCATCCTTAATTCCATCCCTCCTATATACTCCATGTGATATCATTCCCATTCATTTTCTTATCTTCAGTCTTCCTCAATTGCCCCTTCTCTGCTCCATGGAATCACATCCATGTCTTCCCAATCCTTAAAAAAAACCCCAGAGGACCCTCACCCTCAACCCCTATCACTCATTCCCATCTCGGTCAGATTCTTTAATAAAGTCATATATACTAGGTACAACTACTCACTGTTCTAAACCTCTGCAATCTGTCTTACAATCTCATCATTTAACTGAAACTGCACTTTCCAAAGTCACTAAGGATCTTAATAGACATATCTGATAGCCTTTTCTCAATCCTCATCTGTTTCTGTAGCACTTGACACAGTTCCTTTACCCTTTCCTCCTGAATACTCTCTTCTACAACAATGCCCTCTCTGGCTTCTCTTCCCCATCATCCTCAGTGTCTTTTGCTCAGTTTTCATTTAGGTCACAAGCCCCTATCCTGTACCTGAATCTCTTTTCACTCTATATTATCTTACTTGATAATCTCATCAGCACTTGTGAGTTCAGTTATCATCCCTGTGCAGATGTGTAAATCTCAGACCAATATATCCAGCCCTGAGTACTCAGGTAATTAAAAAAAATTTTTTTTTAATTTTCTACCCAGTTACAGGTGAAGGCAATTTTAAACATTCATTTAAATATGTTTTTGAATTCCAAAATTTCTCTCTCCCCTTCCTCATCCCTGAGACAATAAGCAATGTGATATAGGTTATACATGTTCAATCATGCAAAACATATTACTATATTAGTCATGTTATGGAAGAAGACACAGACCCAAAGAAAAAAAATGAACAAAATACAGAAAGTGAAAAATAGTGTGCTTCAATCTACATTCAGACTCCATCAGTTCATTCTCTGGAGGTGCAGAGCATTTTTCATGAGTTCTTTTGAATTGTCTTGGATTGTTGTATTGCTGAAATAGTTCAGTCCTTCACAGTTAATTGTTGCACAGTATCGCTGTTACTGTGTACAATGTTCTGGTTCTCCCTTTGCTTTGTATCGGTTCATATAAATCTTTTCAGGTTTTTCTGAAATTAACTTGCTCATCATTTATCATAGATGAATTGCCTTTTCAACATCTTGAATTAGGAGTCCTCAATTCAATGGTGATCTCAATTCAACTATTTCAAAAGTTAACTCACTAATTTCCTCTTCACCAATTCTCTCCTCTTTCCAACTTCCCTATTATTGATGAGTCCACCACCATCATCCCAGTCATCCAAGCTTGAAACCTCAGTGCCATCTTTGACTCCACATTTCCATTTACCCAGCATTTCTAAGCTGCTGCCAAACTCCATTGTTTCTACCTTCAAAACATCTCTTATATATATATCCCCTTCTCTCTACAGGCCCCTGGACCCAGATGGTGCAGGAGAAGAAGGTGAGGTTGGTGACCTTGTACAGTCCTCCCTCACTCAAATCAAAGTCATCATCAAGTCATGTCATCATCATGATGTCATGGTCCTGTTTGAGAACAAAGGACAAACCCAACAACAATACCAACAACTCTATTACCCATTTTAAGCCCTTATCACCTCCGACATGGACTTTTGCAATACCCTTCTAGTTGATCTCCTTTCCTCACCTCTCTCCCAAATATAATACATCCTCTATTCAGTTGCCAAAATAATTTCCCCAAAGTTCCAGTCTAACCATGTCATCCTCCTTATTCAATAAACTCTAGTGTCTCCCTGTTACCTTCAGAATCAAATCCTCGCTTTGGAATTTAAAGCTCTTCACTGTCTCCTTCCTTTTGTCCTTGTTCAGTCATGTCCCACTCTTCCATGATCCTGTGGACCATAATGTCCATGGCATTTTCTTGGCCTAGATACTGGAGTGACCTGCCATGTCCTTCTCCAGTGGATTAAGGCAAATAGAGGATAGGTGATTTGCCCAGAGGCATGCTGCTAGTAACTATCTGAGGTCAAATTTGAACTCAAGTCTTCCTGATTCCAGGCCCAGTACTCTATCCACTGAACCACTCAGCTGCCTCAGCCCCTTCCTACTGCTTAGTTTTCTTGTGCTTTATTTCTTTCCACATACTCTTTAATCCATTTCCAAAGACCTACTTGCTCCATTTTCTTTCCTTGAGTCTTTGCACTGGCTATCCTTCATGCCTGGAACACTCTCCCTCCTCATTTCTACCCCCAAGTTTTCCATGACTTCCTTCAATTATCAGCCCAAATCCCATCTTCCGCATGCAGGAGGCCTTTCCCGGTCTCTCCAATTACTAGTGTCTAGCCTCCTGAGATTTTTCTGCCCTGTACTTTGTATATATTTTACCTAGGAAGGTTAGCACCTGGATCTATGATTTCATTCATATGGGTAACCCTCAGACAAGGAAACTTTCTCTACCAGATCAGGTCAGTATCTTCTTAAGTTTTAGTGAATTGACTAGGACACTGACAGATAAAGTGATTACCCAGGATTATATAGTCAAGTATATAAGAGACAGGACTTGAACTCAGCTCTTCCTGACCTTGAGGCTAGCTCTCTATCCACCATGCCATTCTGGTTCCTCTGTCTTATATTTACCTAGTTTTTTCATGTTATCTCTCATATTAGAATGTGAGGTACTTGAACGTAAACCCAACTGGTTAGAGGGCACAATACTGGAGTCAGGAAGGCCTCAGAGATTTACTGGCTGTGTGACCCTGGGCAAGTCACTGAATTGCTATTTGCCTCAGTTTCTTCAACTGTTGTAAGGATCAAATGACATAACAAAATTTAGCAATTGTAAAACACATAGCACAGTGCCTGGCACATAGTAGGAACTTTAAAAAAATACTTATTTCCTTTCTTTGTATCCCAAATGTTCAACACAGTGCTTGACACATAACAATCACTTAATAAATACTTTTTCCGTTGTGAACGACTCTATTTCCAGTTTGATCTGGATGTAATTCTCTGAGGAATCAGATGATTTTTCTGGGCTACAGATTTAGAAGTCTCCTGCTTCATGCCTCCAGTCCTTAAGAGACTGAGGCCTCCTTACTCTGAAACATCCACCAGCCACACTGGCCCTTTTCTTCCATTGATGAATCTCTCTCAGGGCCTTGATTTTGGGCAAGACCCCAGTCATGTCAACATTTATTCCTCTCCCTGCTTTGTTTTTGACTTTCTAGGTTTCAACGTCATGCCTTAGCTGTTCTTTTGTCCTGAACCCCCATCAGCAGCTGGAGGCTTCTTTCTCTGGAACATCCATCCAAGGAACACCCCTTGGTCTTCTTGGCCTCAGTTGTACCTCACCATGCTGTCTTCCTTCTCCCATTGATGAGTGCCTTTTGAGATCTCTGTTTTGGGGAGGAAGCCAGCCTGGGAAAGCTTCATTCTCCTCCTGGCTATGCTTTTTGACCTTTACAACTTCAACACGCTTAATTCCTGCTTCCTCTTTCCTTTGTGATTCTTTTTTGTGATGTCTTACCCCATTAGAACATAAACCCTGTGAGGACAGAGTTTATGATGTTTTTTTGGCTTGAATTTGTATCCCCAGAGCTGGGATAAAGGACATATAGTTAACAGAATAACCCAAGGATTCTAATCGAGGAACGCACCCATTATTATTTAAGACCTTTGCTAACTGTGGAGTCCTCCAGATAAAAAATATGAAGAAAACAGGACAAAGAACAAATTTAGGGGGTGGTTTTTGTTAGTTCTCTTAGCTAGGTCTCTGAAAGTCCTTTGGGGTAAAATAATTTTTATTTTTGTTTGAAGTTTCCAAAGGCATTACCTAGAATTCAGAGAGACAGAGAGAGAGAGAGAGAGACAGACAGACAGACAGAGACACAGAGAGACAGAGACACAGAGACAGAGAAAGAGAAAAAGAGAGGGAGAGAAAGAGAGAGAAATAAAAAGAGAGAGAAGGAGAGAGAAAAAGAGAGAGGGAGAGAGAGGAGGAAGAAGAGAGAAAGGAAGAGAGAGAGAGAGAAAGAGAGAGAGAGAGGGGGAGGGAGGGAGAGAGGGAGGAGGGAGGAGTGGGAGGAGGAGGGACTGTGACTTTTTAACCTTTTGAACAGCATCGTTTAAGAGGTTGTTGGGATGTAGCCAAATGAAGATTCATCAATTTGGCCAGAAAGGTCGGAAAGTCTTGTAACTTGGGAGGCTTATTTGGAGTTGAAGAACCTAGGTTCAGATCAACACCTCTGAAATTCATTTCCTATGTGACCTTACATGACTCATTTATCTTTCCTATGCCACAGTTCCTCCTTTATAGAATAAGTGGGTTGGACGAGCTGAGGTCCTCTCCAGCTCTAGGTCTATGATCAGTTTGCTGGTGGAAAATGATACATATTTATAGTTGTGCTATTCTCAATCAGGTCCTCTCTCTTCAGTAAAGGAATCCATCAGTCTTATCCTTCTTTACACCATATGCCACATCCTTCTCTTGCCCCTTTTCTGAATCAGGCTTAGCTGGGAAGATCTAACTTGTTACCGGGGTCTTCCTAAATTATCACCTACCTCATTCAGTCAGCTTAATGTTGCTCTCTCTATCTGCACATGTCATTGTTCTGAGAAGAAAAGGTCAGTGGTGTTCTCTTATCTTCACACCCTGTAATCACCACAGGCTTGGCTGATGTCAGAGAAGAGAGAGACCCAAGGCCCCCAGCTTGGATGGAGCAGGAAGTGACAAACAATTGGTAAAGGGACCTGACCCACTTTACACAGCCTACATCTCTCTCCCTCACTGTGCCCTGGACCTGCCTGGCGCAGAACTTGGCAGAATGCCCATCTTGCTGCTCTGTGCCCCATTGTGCAGCCTTTGTTTGGATATGTCAGTGAGGATGAGCAAAGCAGACAGGAAATTTGCTAAATGTCACAATTGAGAGTGTGAGTTCAACTGAAATAGGTGCAGAACAGTGATGGCCAAACCCTACATTTGCTGGGCGTTGTAGTGATTTAGAGGCTAGCTGAGCTCAGGGTCTCAGAAGGCACCCAACTAGGGGAATTTATCCAGAGCCAGGAGCCATGAATTCATTGTTGTCTCAGTGACTTTTGGCAAGCACTTTTACTCTTTCCCCCACCCTTTTAATGCCTCCTTTCTTCCATGTTTTCCCCAAGTCACACAATCTGTATGAACATATAAAAAGTAGCTATGTCAGGCCCTTTCTATCTCTATAGTTTTAAAATGCTAACCCATTGTGTTCCACGAGTAACTTGCATGTTGCCAATAATCATAAATAATACTCTTTTCTTCATCACCTACCCCCTGAGTGCAGGTGTTGTTCAGTTCTCTTTTCTGGGTTCTTCTCCCTCTATGTTCTCTCCACTGGTGATCTCATCAGTTCCCATGGGCTCAGTCATTACCTTGATACAAATGACTCGTAAGTTAAAATATCCAGGCCTGGAATCTAGTCCTTCATCATAAAATGCCCCTTTACCCTGCTTCCATTTCTTACTGCCTTATCCCCATCTGCATTGGACCTACAACTCGCTAGTCCTTGTCTAGCTTCACCTTCCCCTTCCATTGTAACTTTTAGAATCCTTTAAATCTTGTTAGCAAATTTCCTTCATCTAAGACTTTTTTCCTTCCTCACTCCTCCCTTCCTCTGACGGTCACTTCTGACTTCTCTTCCCCGTTCCCCCAGCACCACCCTCTCCAGTGTTGGATACACTTTCTTCCATGCTGTCCAATATTCATTTCATGGGGAAGAGGAAGAGGAGCACTCCTTGCTCTTGTTGTCTGAAGAGTCTCACACTTCTACCATTACTAAGCATCACTATGTGTCTGTATATTACTATGTATCTGAAGTTCACTCTGTCCAGATATTTCAGCCCATCCTAACCCACTGGTTGTTCCCCAGATCATTCTTAAGGAGATCAGTACAAGATCACATATTCTGGGGAGGAGCCAAGATGTCAGAGTAGAAAGATTCACATATGCTAGCTCCAAACCCACACCCCATAAAATACCTGTAAAGAAGAACTCCCAACAAATTCTGGAGCAGTGGAAGCCATACAACAACAGAGTGGAGGAGATTTCTGTTCCAGAGCCCTGAAAAACTGATAACAAAGGTACGTCATGCACTGGACCCAGAGCAGAGCCCAGCCCTGCCTTGGCCACGTGCGGCACTGAGAAGAGCAGATCCGAGTAGGTTCAGGGACAAAATCTCTAGTGACTGCACAGGTGCCTCCACCCACAGACGCCAAAGGTCAGTGAGAGAACCTGTTTGGCTGCCAGAGAGGGGAGCGGGGTTTCTCCATAACTCAGGCCCCCTCGGGAGGCAGCAGCAGAGGCAGCAGCAGACAGGGGCTCCCAAAGCAGGCAAGAACTTGGATCCATTATCAAGGGTCTCCGCATAAACCCCCTGAGGGAACTGAGACCTGTGTGGTGCCCTGCCCCCACTCGAGCAGCCGAACTTAACCTCACACTGAATAGCAGCCCTGCCCCCACCTGAGCACCTGAATTTAATCCTACACTGAATAGCAGCCCTGCCCCTACTGAAAGCCCTGAGGCTGGGAAGCAGCATTTGAATCTCAGGCCCCAAGCACTAGCTGGGCAGATATGGAGGCAAGGCAGGGGTGGAGAGGAATCTCAGAAGTCAAGTAACTGACTGGGAAAATG